>BSWB01000003.1:0-1231666 GCA_033239125.1 Fagopyrum homotropicum | reverse complement strand
GAGTTATGCATCTGCAGTCGGGTTTGATGTTAGAAGGGGAGCTTCTCGTGAGGATACGGATGGAACAATGAGGCATAGGATTTTGATGTGTAGTAGACAAGGATTTGCTGATAGCTCGTCAAGTCAATGTAAGCGACTACGTGTTTCAAACCGTTGTGGGTGCGATGCAGAAGTTTATATCAAGTTCATAGGCAACGCCGGATATGAGATTACAAAGTTTGAGGAGCGACATAACCACACACTACTTCAAGATGAAACAAAACAGTTTTTGAAATCAAGCAGAAAGATGGATGATGGACAACAACAATTCATGATTAACTGCATGAAGGCAAATATTGGCACATCCATGACACATCGCCTTTTGAAAGAAATTATGGGTGGATATGAAAACGTTGGACCATTGATTACGGACTTCAAGAATTTCAAAAGGGATCTTATGACATTCATTTGTGGTGCTGATGCACAGATGATAATAGATAGATTTAAGCGCAAGAAAGAGACATGTTCTGGGTTTGGATTTGCGTATGACACCGATGAAAATCAACGTCTTACCAAATTATTTTGGTGTGACCCAATTGCAAGGGCAAACTACACGGCGTTTGGTGAAGTTGTCTCATTTGATTCAACGTATCGTTCAAACAAGTAAGTTGAATTAAACAATTATGCAGTATCGTTTTTATTCGTAATTAATATTATTTGGAATACTTTTAGCATGTAAAGCTCAAATTTTATTCATATTTATTAAGATATTTATTATTCAATATCGATAAGGAGTACACTTTACTTACGATTTGTACATTTATATTAAAGGTACAACATGGTGTTTGCTCCATTTACTGGAATGGACAACCATAAGAAATCTGTCACATTTGGGGGTGGCCTCCTTTTGAAAGAGGATATTTGTAACACCCCGAATCCGCGGGACTCGGGATGTCACATTGGGCTAGGATCTCACAATGGATCCTGACCCTAGCCTGACAACAAGTTCACTGGACCTTACAATATGGCACTGACAGATATAAAACAAATACATAAAACAGTATAAACTGTACGACCCAAAGTAAACAACAACATAGCCGAGTATATAAAACGACATACTCACATAGGAGGTACAAAAGATCATCCTCACGCAGGAGGGGAAACACAACAACCCCAAACCAACCACCTAATGTACGAGAGTCCTCGGCCTGTCACCCTGCCAGATCACCCAGTAGCGCCTAACCTGTAAACATCTACAACACGGTATGAAACCGTTAGCTAACCATACATATATGAGGTAATGCATAAGCACAAGCACAATCATGAAAGATAAACACATCAGCATGTTATCACACATTTACTCATTTATTATCTTTATATAATAATCATTCACTCAAAAACCGTATATATATATAGATAGATGAAAGTATGTGACACGAGGACCGATACATCCTCGCCTCTGAGCCTGCTAGCCAACCGTACTAGTATCGGTCACACAATCCGTGTACCCTATGGGAGTGGATTGCGCCCTTCCTGTAAACCGGTCTGGCCTGACATCAGAGAACCTCCCAGACTCCACGGCGGGATGAAAGGGAAAGGTTATCACAGCCACGCAGTGGGGCAGTCAATAGAACATAGGTCAATAAAAACAACAACTCATGCTATCATAGCAAACATATAAAGCACACACCACTCATGCAAACACCCAATATAGGGATGGTAGCTAAGTAAGTCCTACGGACTTACCTCAACCTCGTACAATCACAACCACGATCAACCTCCAATCCTGAGAGGGACACTGCCTAATAACAAGGCATAAAGAGATATATCAACCTCTATTCATCAAAGGGGTCACACCTAGACCCAAAGGGATCCATAAGGATCATACTCAATCTATGAGCCTCACAACCAACTAAACCTCAATATCTCAACATAGCTCACAATTCCTCAAATCTCAAGGTAGTATCTAATCAACATTCCTCAATCTCAATTTTAATCCTAATTTAATTAATTAACCTTTAATTAATTAATTAGATTTCGCCAGAATAACGTTTTGCCCGCAGGCAATTTCTAAACCCCATGTCATCAGATTTCATCAAACAAGAACCCATAATCACCAGAATAATATAACGACCATAATGGAATTTCTAATTATCCTATTTGACAAGTCTAAAGTCAATTTAGGCCAAATCGCAGTACGGAAAACGAATAAATTCATAACTTATTCGTTACTAACCCGATTGACGATCTGAAAGAAGATTCGGAATCACAACGACGCAGGCTACGCATGGACAGCATCAAATTCATCGGAATCTGAGCGACGGAACCGTCCTGGTGACATATATGCTCGACCAGCCCTCCATATACTCGGAAATGCAGAAACTCGGTACCGTTATGAAGAGAATGAAGAGAGGAATCCAGAAACTCAAACGGAATTGAAATCGGATTAGAAACGGAGAGTAGATCTGAGTTTGAAGGTCGAGAGAAATCAGAGCTTTTACGAGAAAACGTGAAATGAAATGAATTAATAAAGGATTTTGCGCTATTTATAGTGAAGACGATAATTATCCTTTAGTAAAGTCGATAATTATCCTTTAACCGATCCAAAGGCGGGTCGAACCTCTTTCTCCAAACTTCTCGAGATTGGAACATTAAATCTAGAATATTGTAGGGATAATTATTCCACAACTATCTCGGAAAACGTGTATTCCTAAGCCGTCTTTCTTAGCCGTTAAGAAACGAAATAGCGACTCTTTTGGCCATTTTGCCTCTCCATGTTATTTCATATCTAGGACATATCCGATGTCCTGATCATTTCTCTCAACTGCATTTTTATTAATTGGAACTCCCAAATGCTCCAAATAACACCGGAGGGTAAAAATAATTACCCGGGGGAAAAAGTAAAAATTTCCCCAAACGTCCAAAATTACGCCAGGAATATAACGGTGGGACTCTTACTCATCACTTGCGAAATCTTCGCGAGTTATATGGCAATTGCTATCAACGATTAAGTTAATCAACATTAATTAGAATTCGAAAATCCTAGCTATTACATCACACACCCCTAAAAAAAAGTTTCGTCCCGAAACTTGAACAATTCCCAAATCCTCTCGGACCCATACGCCGAGGTATAACTCTCACTCTTTCTATCGGAGGTATCACATCTCCGTTCAAAAGATCACAACCTATAACAATCTATAACCTCAAGTATAAACATGGAGGAATCATCACTCCAGGAAACAGGGCCATAACGCTACCCAAAGGCGTAGAGGAATCACGTCTCTCGCCATACCACATCACAAGGCATAGAGGAAGCACATCTCTAGCCAAAACATATCACATGCATAGAGGAAATACGTCTCTAGCCAACTCATAAACATATATATCGCATGGAGGAATCACATCTCCACTAAACTATGTCCGTCAAGGTAGCATGGAGGAAAGAACCATCTCCAGCTAAATCCTAATCCCACTCAAATAGCATGGAGGAAAGAACCATCTCCAGCTATAAATATGATCATACTCGGATAGCGTGGAGGAAGTAATCATCTCCAGCTATAGCATACATCACGCTAGCACATCAAGATCTACTAAGATCATAAATCACATCACAACTAGCATGGAATAACACATCAAGGCATATAAGCATATAAGCACATAAGCACAACATTCATCAAGATAGCACTAAGATATACTCGTGCTCCCACAAATGGGTTTGTCCCAACATATACTCTGGATAGTTCCTCAGGACACTATCCTCAGTCTCTCACATAGCCTCTTCAGGTCTTCATCTTGACCATCATATCCTCAATATGGGAATGTCTTTCGAATGCAAGCGTTTCATATCTCATTCCAAGAATGTAATCGAATGCTCAACAAAAGTATGGTTGGACTCAACCATCAATCATCGTAACTCACAAGGTGTCTCGAGTCTAGTATACACTTCTTCAGTTGAGACATATGAAACACTGGGTGGATATCCTCTAATCTCATAGGCAAAGCTAAACATCATGCTACCTTCTCCGTACTAGTCGATCTCAAATAAACCATGATATTGGAAACTCAGTTCCCTTTTCATATTAACATGTCTAACGTCTCGCAGCTGAGATACTTACAGCCGGACATGAACTCTCGCTTGAACTTTAGAGGTTAACGCTTTGTCTACATATAATATCTACCGACTCTGTACAACAAGCATCCTTCCTTCAATCAACGTTACTTGAACTATAAAATCCTGAATCTGGTCAGGTGTTATTCCACTACTACTGCTAGATCACTTCTAGCATAAGGATATACGACATCTATGTCTATATATATTGCCTCATAGGGTCATCCCAGAAAGATGCACGTCCTTCATTGTTATATAATAAACTCATTAATGGAAGGTAATATAACCATCCACGTTTCCCATTCGACTTACAACTTATAATAGATCTTTAAGATCTAGATGATCCTCTCTAACTGACCATCTGTCAAGGGGTGAAGTGTAGTCATGAGGTACAGACTCGTCCCCAAAGCAGTCTGAATCTGCTGCCTAAAATCTCAAAGTAAAAACATCCATCTCGATCAGAAATGATCGTTCTCGGTATACCATGGAGTCTCATTATCTGTCTAGTGTACTCCTCAGCCAATTCATTCACTAGCCACGTCCTTCTAATAGAAATGAAACGTGCCGGTTTCATTAATTTGTTACTAACAATCCAGATAACATAAATCTTCTATTGGGTCACAATCCCATAAAAAAGTCCTTAGAGATATCCTCCCAAATTCTACTACTGCACTGGTAGTGGGTGGGGCTTATCTCTAGATCGGAAATACTCTATCTGGACCTACTAACAAGTCACACACTGTATCACAAATCTGGTTATATCGGCTTCATACAACATAATCATCTCATCTCGTGGTACATCTTACTCGTACCTGAATGTACTGAATAAGGCGTACAATGGGTATACCATAATATTCTATGTCTCCATCTGCATCAGCAGGTACACAAAAGTGGTCATGACTCTTCATCAATCCATCTACTCCCATGGAGAACTATGGTGCCTCAGTACAAGACATCCTTTCTCTAAACCTTGTCAAGGCCGGGCAGGTCTCCTGCTTCTGTTGGACCTCATCCAACATACCAGGTAGAACCTCTGAGGTATAATTGGGTATCCTCATCAAGGAACTGATTGTCCAACTCTAGCCAAGCTAGATCTCTTTGAAGCTGAGGTTGAACTATCAGTCTCACAATCATCTTCTCTTGGAGCGTCTTTCCATTCAAGTTATCGGCGACAACATTCAACTTCTTTGAATGATATGGAATCTTCAAGTCAAAGTCTTGATCAACTTAAGCTCTTAATACTGGCGGTTATTCAACCCCTGTTGCATAAAATATACTTCGGATTTCTATGATCTATAGAAATCTGACATGAAGATCACACCGGTACGGTCTTCTCAAAAGACTCGCAAATGAAGACGTAATCATATAAAATCCTTCCTCAAAGCATTGGTAGCAATCGGATGAGCCGAGAAAACTACGTATTCCTTAATGTTCATCAGTATCTCCCATGTTACAACATACTTAATTCTCGCCAGGTCAACCATGATCCCACTGGCGGAGACAACATGGCCTAAAAAGGCTACCACTGGCATCTCAACTTACACTTAGAGAGCGTAGAATATAGCCCTCTATCTCTCAAAATCTGCAGAACGGTCCTCAGACGATCGGTCTACTATTCTCTGCTATGAGAGTATACCGACATGTCATCCATGAAGTCCACCACCAACTAATCAAGGAAGTCGATGAAGATACTATTCATCAACTACATAAAAACTACTAAAACATTTGTCAACCCAAATGACATCACTACAAACTCGTAGTGTCCATAGCGGGTATGGGATGCTATCTCATACACATGATGCTCTCTCATCCATGACTAGGGATATCTTGAGCACAAAGGAATCCTGAAAACACAATTGCTTCTTAAAGCTAACTCATTTGGTCGTCAATACGGAACATGGAACCCACTAGGGTAAACCCATTTCGATCAACTTTTCAAGTTATCAGTACAATATCTCAACAAGCACCATATAGTGTAGCTTTCCCATTCAATCTTGTATCATACTTCAACTCAATAACAATGTCCACACTTCGCTGAGGTGACAACTAGACGGTTCAGTAACACATCTATAAACTCATAAACAGCTGGAATACCTTCCAATGTTAGACTATCTCGCTCCTTCATGGTATAACACTAGAATGCGTCACATCCCTGTGCTATCAGCTCGCTGCGCGTACAGTCCTGATGACAAACCCGTCTCTTCAAAGGTCTTAACCTCAGAAGACCTCTATTTAACTCAACTCAGTAAAGACTATAATAGTCTTACTATTAAAAGCTAACACCACATGATATCTATTTATCCAAACCATACACATAATGACTTCCTCATGCACCTACGACATGACAAAGAAGTCTGCAACCATACACGAGTCCCTGAAATAAGGGAACAAACATGCATCTCACGGGTATCTCAGACCCAAAAAGGTAATTCTATAAAGGAAAATCCACCTTCTACTATATACCAAAATTCAACCATTAACGCATGCATCGAAAGACATGACATGCATAGCACTCACAACAAGCAAAACTCCACATGGTAAACCATTAACGAAAATGGTACCTATAACAGCTAACACTCGTAAAGCATATAATGGGCGCCTTTAGGCACACAGCTTGCCAGTGTCCCAACTTCCACGCAATTAAAACACTGTAGTTCCTTGCTAGTCATCTTCATGGCCAAAGGATCACTAGATTGTCCTGATATTGGACTTGGTTCCCCATTCATCATCTTTGCTTCTCCAGTAACTGATTCAGTCCATTGATTCTTTCCGGATCCAGAAGCTTCAGTTGATCTCACAATTGTTGGTAAATCCGGTGTGGATCTACCCGCTATCACCGCTTCATATACTTGTTACATATATTCTTGAAACTCGGATCTACTCATGGAGACACGATCAGCCTCTTCAAACTCGTTCTCTGCCATAGGCGAAACAACAGCGGAAACTGGTCCCTAACTTATCACCACTGGAGGAAGAGGGGGTGTACCCCTACCTCATGCCACTATAGATACTACTCTAGTCTGAGTCATCTGTAGGATATACGCACCTAATCTTATAAGGCTATATATATGCCATAGGTATCGATATATATATAATACATCCACATAATTCACAGTACACACACATATATATATATATATACATATCTACGCTGCAGAGATCCATGGCAAAGGTGACGACTTCTCGTACATTCTAACCCAAAACCACACTTAAAACCAAAACCTTTGAAAACGTCAGATCCCATGTAGGCTCTGTTTATTTTACCTATCAAACCCCATTGCAGGTAGCAAGTGCCATTGTTGTCAACCTGGGCTCTGATACCAACTCTTTAACACCCCGAATCCGCGGGACTCGGGATGTCACATTGGGCTAGGATCTCACAATGGATCCTGACCCTAGCCTGACAACAAGTTCACTGGACCTTACAACATGGCACTGACAGATATAAAACAAATACATAAAACAGTATAAACTGTACGACCCAAAGTAAACAACAACATAGCCGAGTATATAAAACGACATCCTCACATAGGAGGTACAAAAGATCATCCTCACGCAGGAGGGGAAACACAACAACCCCAAACCAACCACCTAATGTACGAGAGTCCTCGGCCTGTCACCCTGCCAGATCACCCAGTAGCGCCTAACCTGTAAACATCTACAACACGGTATGAAACCGTTAGCTAACCATACATATATGAGGTAATGCATAAGCACAAGCACAATCATGAAAGATAAACACATCAGCATGTTATCACACATTTACTCATTTATTATCTTTATATAATAACCATTCACTCGAAAACCGTATATATATATAGATAGATGAAAGTATGTGACACGAGGACCGATACATCCTCGCCTCTGAGCCTGCTAGCCAACCGTACTAGTATCGGTCACACAATCCGTGTACCCTATGGGAGTGGATTGCGCCCTTCCTGTAAACCGGTCTGGCCTGACATCAGAGAACCTCCCAGACTCCACGGCGGGATGAAAGGGAAAGGTTATCACAGCCACGCAGTGGGGCAGTCAATAGAACATAGGTCAATAAAAACAACAACTCATGCTATCATAGCAAACATATAAAGCACACACCACTCATGCAAACACCCAATATAGGGATGGTAGCTAAGTAAGTCCTACGGACTTACCTCAACCTCGTACAATCACAACCACGATCAACCTCCAATCCTGAGAGGGACACTGCCTAATAACAAGGCATAAAGAGATATATCAACCTCTATTCATCAAAGGGGTCACACCTACACCCAAAGGGATCCATAAGGGTCATACTCAATCTATGAGCCTCACAACCAACTAAACCTCAATATCTCAACATAGCTCACAATTCCTCAAATCTCAAGGTAGTATCTAATCAACATTCCTCAATCTCAATTTTAATCCTAATTTAATTAATTAACCTTTAATTAATTAATTAGATTTCGCCAGAATAACGTTTTGCCCGCAGGCAATTTCTAAACCCCATGTCATCAGATTTCATCAAACAAGAACCCATAATCACCAGAATAATATAACGACCATAATGGAATTTCTAATTATCCTATTTGACAAGTCTAAAGTCAATTTAGGCCAAATCGCAGTACGGAAAACGAATAAATTCATAACTTATTCGTTACTAACCCGATTGACGATCTGAAAGAAGATTCGGAATCACAACGACGCAGGCTACGCATGGACAGCATCAAATTCATCGGAATCTGAGCGACGGAACCGTCCTGGTGACATATATGCTCGACCAGCCCTCCATATACTCGGAAATGCAGAAACTCGGTACCGTTATGAAGAGAATGAAGAGAGGAATCCAGAAACTCAAACGGAATTGAAATCGGATTAGAAACGGAGAGTAGATCTGAGTTTGAAGGTCGAGAGAAATCAGAGCTTTTACGAGAAAACGTGAAATGAAATGAATTAATAAAGGATTTTGCGCTATTTATAGTGAAGACGATAATTATCCTTTAGTAAAGTCGATAATTATCCTTTAACCGATCCAAAGGCGGGTCGAACCTCTTTCTCCAAACTTCTCGAGATTGGAACATTAAATCTAGAATATTGTAGGGATAATTATTCCACAACTATCTCGGAAAACGTGTATTCCTAAGCCGTCTTTCTTAGCCGTTAAGAAACGAAATAGCGACTCTTTTGGCCATTTTGCCTCTCCATGTTATTTCATATCTAGGACATATCCGATGTCCTGATCATTTCTCTCAACTGCATTTTTATTAATTGGAACTCCCAAATGCTCCAAATAACACCGGAGGGTAAAAATAATTACCCGGGGGAAAAAGTAAAAATTTCCCCAAACGTCCAAAATTACGCCAGGAATATAACGGTGGGACTCTTACTCATCACTTGCGAAATCTTCGCGAGTTATATGGCAATTGCTATCAACGATTAAGTTAATCAACATTAATTAGAATTCGAAAATCCTAGCTATTACAATATTGTATCATACACATGGTTACTTGAGCATTTTAAGGAAGCCATGTACAAAGATCCAAACGTGCTTGTGACCGATCAAGATCCGTCTCTAAGAATTGCGGTCCCTAACGTATTCCCAAACACACGTCATCGATTTTGCATGTGGCATATTATGATGAAAGTTCCAAAATGGGTATTTATTATTATTTGTTATAATACTATTATTATTGATACTTATTATTCATAATTATTAAAATCCTATGCTCCATCGTATTTGTATGATTATACAAACTAACTTGACCTTTTTCCGTGTATAGGTTGACCACAAAATATGTGCTGACATGGAATTTAGGCGCAGATTAAACCATGCGGTTTGGAGTTATGAGTTGACAATCGACCAATTTGAGATTGAATGGAACATGATTATAGTGCAATGGGAGTTACAAGACAACGACTGGCTGACACTAATGTACTCATTAAGAGAATACTAGATACCTGCTTATTTCCGTGATGTTCGACTCGGGGGGTTAATGAGGACCACCTCCATTTCTGAATCAGCAAACAGTTTCTTTGGCAGATTTTCAAGCCGACATTTCACTCTGACACAGTTGATGGCTCAATTCGATAATGCTATGGATGCGCAACGGCACACTCAAGCAAAACTTGACATGGAATCCGAAACCATGATACCAAAGTTCAAGACCCCGCTTAAAGTTGAGAAGCATGCAGCAGACATTCTTACATTAAAGGCGTTTGAGATGGTGCAAGATGAAATATACGAGGGGTCGTGGTCATGTCAAGTTACAAGTGAGACTATGAACGGTTTGGATAAGTTACATCAAGTCCAAGAGATTAACATCGGATCTTTCTGCGTAACATTCGAGCACAACAGTGGGAAATCAGAGTGTTCGTGTAACATGTACAACCGGGTTGGCATTCCGTGCCAACACATTTTCTCAACATATAAGTACATGAACATAGAGGAGATCCCCCAAGGTATGGTAATGACACGGTGGAGGAAGGACGCTAGGATCCTTGCATCTTCAATGATTGACCAAGAAGTACTACAGCAATGCATTGTCATCGAAGGGAGAAAAGGAATGCTCAACAAGTTATGGAACACGATTTACTCAACGGTTGCGGTAGTAGAGAACGATACTGCTCGGATAAGGGATTTGATTAATTTGCTGAATTATGTGAAACAAAAACATACAAGCGAAGTCCTTGACGACACCACACAATCTTCATGTAAAGAGTCATTATTAGATAAATATGTGGGTGTCAAGCCACCTTTTGAAGTTGAAGTTGAAGATCCTGTCAAAGCCAAGAACAAAGGTACTCGTATGAAAGGTTCCCTGGAGAACGCAACAAGCAAGGTTGTAAAACCTTTAAGGAAGTGTGCTCGGTGTAAGAAACTTACAGATCATGACAAACGGAACTGCAAGGAAGTTATGTAGAATGTAGTTAGTGGTATTTTACAATATTTGAATTCGTAATTGTTCAAACCTTTAAGTCCATTTAGGACTTAGTGCTTATCATCAATTTATTATTTCACTTAACAAATGATTTGTAATTACGAATTATGGGCTACTATACATTGTTAAAACTCACTTAAAAAACGTTTCTAATTACGAATCATCACTATTATGTCAAACACAAGTAAATAATATATTATTGTCAATTTGGTTTTAAAACTTCATAGTGTAAATTATGCAAACATCCACGAAACATCGATTAATAACTAGTCAAAACAATCTAGACATTCACAATATAAGTCAAACAATAATCCTAAAAAACCATAAAAATAGATAAGTTTGAAGATTTCAAGTTGCTATTAGTAGAGTGCATTAAGTAAAGGAAGCCTATTTAAACGATCACAACAATGACCGTTTGTAATTACGAACTCAATGCTTCTATACATTGTTCTGTATAACTAACAAAACGCTTGTAATTACGAACTTAATGCTTTTATACTTTGTTATGACTCACTTAAAAAATATTTGTAATTACGAATAATTTCGTGTATACATTGTCATTTAACAAGTAAAAAACAGTGGTAATTACGAATAATCGCTAATATGTCAAAAACAAGTACATAATATAGTATTGGTAATGTTGTTTTTAAAATTAATAGTAAATATTATACAAACGTTATAAGTTTCATTGACCAAATTACAATCACTTATTAATAATTACGATTGTTATACTACTCGATATGACAACTATATAACAAAAATAATATTAACTACGAATAAGCATTCATCAAACACCCACGACACAACGAGTAAGAACCAGTCAAATCAAAGTAGACATAAACAAAATAAATCCAACAATTGTCCTAAAAACCCAATAGACACAGCTAAGTTTGAAGATATCAAGTTGCTACTAGTAGATTACAGTAAGTCAAGGAAGTCTATCTAAACGCTCATCGTCATCATCCATTCTTGATGTCCACTCGTCAATCTGTTTAGCACCCATCTCCAAGGCATTCAAAAGATTATCCTTTACCTCATTAATCTCACTGATAAGGAATCGGTGCAGATATTAAACCCTTAATGTCTTTAGACTCTGTACCCTCTGATACTTGAAGCCACATTCCCACTTAGCATCCCCTTTGTATGTTTCCATATGTCTCATAGCATATATTCCACTATCATCAGATTTTCTGTTATCTTTCCACGCCATCTTCAAAACATTGGCTTCCTCTATCGCACGTATCCTTCCACCCATTGAGTCTAATCCAACATTAATAAGGTGTAGACCAAATAGCAACGCCTGAAATTAATGTAACAAACAATGTATAATTACGAATCCAACGATTAAAGTGATGCATCTTTCAAACTAAACCTTACCAGTCGAGTGACATAGTAGTTGTAATCAATGTCGGAATCTCTACGATTATCAAGTATCTCAGCCACAGCAGTCTTCATATGGAAACACACCACAAAGTGATGCATCTTACAACTCAGTGGGAACATTATCTTGAAACAAATAGTAGAAATAAAAAAAACTCAGTATAAGCTTAAAAAAATACAATAAATCAACTTACAATATGAGCACTAACTATGTCAAAATCAGTCAAATCAACACTATCTCCACAAAAGCGAAGGGCAACATCGAAAGCGCTAGTAAATTTTTCATATCTACGGTCAAACCCTACACCAACTTCTTTCACAACAGGTACATACTATAACAAAAGGTAGACACATGTTTTTAATAAAAGTTAGATAATTACGAATATATATTTATATCCAATTATATATTCAATGAAGAAAAGACGTTAATTACGAATAAACTGACCGTGACAAAGGGAGGCAAAAATAAGACGTGTGGAGACGATGGACTTCGCAATGATTCCTGTCTACTTAGATAGATACACCACACATCCATTATGCTTGCACATACAACACCACCCTCTGCCATCATACGACATTCTATAGATTTTAGGGTGTACATCTCAATGTCTTCCCCTCCTGGAATTACTTCATAAGATATCTGAAAAACGTCTTTGCTACACGACAAAATGTATTAGCTTAATCAATATAGTCCCTCATCATCGTTGTTTTAATAAATCTGTAAAACAATAATAATGTTACTATATATACCTCAAACAAATGTCAATGACGAACTGTGCTATTTGCCGTTGAATTTTAGTTATCTTCTTTGATGGATCGACAAATCTATCAATGTAAAGACTCTTATCCGTCACTGCACGTTTACCAATCCTCTTCCCACGTGGTGGGGTTGCGTTGTACCCCACAATCTCCTTCCCCTTGTCATGACATTAGATAACACAATGAATAAAAAGCCAAGTAAAAAAACATAATATCTACCAAGTACATAGGAAACGAAAAAATAATAAATTTATTAGTACCTTATCATGCCGTTTAGGGACACGGTATCCATCATACGATGGTTCAGACACCTTATTAGCTGGTTCATTTGTTTCAGTTACATCCTCATCCGTACTCAGAACATCACCAACATCATCAAATTGTTCCTCAGCAACCTAAACAAGTAAATTCATATTACTCGTTTACAACTACATAAATAAACCCAAAAACACTAACATTACAAATCAATACCTTATTGTCCTCTTGTTCAACGTGTGTGTTGTCATCGGTCACATGATCGCTATCCTTACCCACAACATGATCAATATGGTCCATCTATACAACAACAATTTATAAAAATAAATACGAATACAATTAGTTTATGAGTAGACAATAGTCGCAGAATATAGAGTTCAATAGCAAAGTGTTGACTAACGAGTAAACAGAATAATATATTATAATAAAAACGAATAATAGAACAATTCGGGGATTACCTCATTGCCTTCTTGTTCAACGTATGGGTCGTCACCGACATGCTCATCACTATACTGACCGGCATCACGCTCGGGTGGGTTCACCTTTACAACATAATTTTTTAATTATAATTACGAATACATAACTTTTACTTAGCGTTGACTAACGAGTAACCAGAATAATATATTATAATAAAAACGAATAATAGAACAATTCAGGGATTACCTCATTGCCTTCTTGTTCAACGTATGGTTGGTCACCGACATGCTCATCACTATCCTGACCGGCATCACGCTCGGTTGGGTTCACCTTTACAACATAATTTTTTAATTATAATTACGAATACATAACTTTTACTTAGCATATACACCAACAATGATATCATACCTGTTATTACACTACATCTTCATTCATGCAGCACATATTCAAATCAATTGTAATAATGGTACAACAAAAAAAATTTTAATAAACCTCGACAAAAGCACCACCGCAATCTTACTTCATCCGCATATCAGATGGTCCTCCTAAATCTCCTTCCGCATCCCCCTAACAAAAATAAAATAGTACAAAATAAATTTTGATAATGTGTACAAACCATTGGTATCGAATGAATTGTTAAATATACCGACCTTTTCAACATCACCTTCTAAGATGTCTTCATTACCATCATCTTCAACGGACACATCATTCTTATATCCACTAACAATGTCCCTTATAGCAATATCTACGGGATCAACTCCTTTAGCACTTTGACTTGTGAAAACCCCCAAGTCAAAACTAGGCCAACTATTCTTCTCCTTCAACAGTTCGTCCCTAAGCTTGATTGCATCGTCAATCTTCTTCATGTTTGCCAACAACACGAGATCGTTCCATACGGATTGAGTACTTTGAGTCATAACATCCTCAAATTGAGTACCCACGTTCCCACTACTTCCTTCTCCACTGTACCCACAACCACTCAAAGCCATCTTCCCCAAATCATAACAAGCCCTTATTCCAGATTCGCTCATCATATTCCTTGGGATTTTGTTAGATTTTTCAATGAAACCCTTTATACCAGCAATCATCTCCAAAACTCCACTCAACAGATCGCGTTTGTAATCCTACATTTTAATAAAAAAAATAACAAAAACTTTAAAACATTATTCATAATTATTGAAATTATGAATACACATAAATTACGAATAACTTATACGACCACACACAATCCAAATAGATTAGCTGAGTTTATTCATAGTTACTAATAATAATACATAATAATTACGAACAATTTACATGTCCTTACAAGCGCATGCATAATAGCTGAAATTATTCATAATTATATATATTTTGAATTCATAGTAATTACGAATAAAAGTTATCTACATACACAAAAAACGTGTGTAATATACCTCAGTTGTGACCAAAATATTTGCATTTGATGGTAGTCTTTGAACATCCTCTATCCGTCCTCGTCCAAAACCCCCTCCTAACATCTCGCTTTTTTTATCGTTCAGCAACCATAGAATCTGTCCACCCACGGAATACAGGTATACACCTTTCGACCTCTCTAACTCCACGATGCACCACACGATCAAGATAGAATAGCTACATATCCATAAACAAAATATATTTATGTTAAATAAATAATAGAGAACCAATGAAACAAAATTCAAACTTACCACCAGGAACAACAGTGGCCCTGTAAAACATAAACCATCTTCCACAAATCTTGACTTCGATGAAACAAGACTCTTAATAACGCGTTCACACCAATTGACTTTCTTCATTGCTACAACACTTGACAAGCGGGGCACCATCCCTTGATTTACACAACCGCTCTTAATGCTGTTTACCACACAAGTATCAAACAACACTAGGAAGTTCTGAAGAAACTCAAGCCCTCCATCCAAACCCTCAACCATTCGTTGCCTTACATGATTTGGCCTCAAATTAACATATTTTTGAGTATATTGAAGCCTCCATTTATCCCTAACCTTGTCGGTATCACTCTCCTTCTTTCCACTTTCTTTGTTACCACCCAACGGCAACCCAAGACAAATATAAACATCTTCAGGTGTTATGTAAAGGCTTCGTCCATCCTCAAATTCTAAGCTGCACTTGTTAGGATCAAAGTGATCAACTAACCAAGAACAAAGGGACAATGGCGTATTTCTTAATTCCAATTCCAAGAAACTACCAAATCCAATGTCCCTAATTGCATTTATCTGCGCAACATGCTTTTCTCCATCCGACAAAAGTTCTTTAATGCCATTCACAAAAGATTTCGGAGAGCACCTGGTAGGCAAGTTGTTGTACCCTTCAAGATTCCCCCTGCTTTGCCTTGGACCTTTAGCAACTCTCTTCCGTTTGGTAACAACTTTATCCCCATCAGAAATATCGTCAACATCCTGTTCCTCTTCATCACTAGTCAACTTCCCTTTACCCTTTCCTTTAATGTCCTTAGGATTGGTGACATTCTTCACAACTGCGTAAACAATATTTTCATTACACGTCAGTATTCGTAATTAATAATGCATTATCATATTAGTAAATCGATGTAATCACAATTTATTCATAATTAACTACTAATTTACATGTCAATCGAAATTTTTTTGTATAATAAATATGAGCACATGTTGACTAATTAATTCCATGCCTACGAGTTTTTGTATAGCAAACATAAAAAAAAGGTTTAAAATACAAATGCACCCAATACGGTTTGTTAGGAAATAAAAACATACCTTCATCATTCTTACGATTTTCTATCATTAAAATCGTGCTCTTTCCTCTAGTCTTTCTATCTAGTATCTTAGAAATAGGCACGTCTTCAAAATCTTCAGAACTACCATCATCACAAACGATGTGTTCCCCCTTTGGAATTTCTTTCTTCTTTCCCGATTTCTTTGTACGCACTGATCCAGACCTCGGAATACGCTTCCTTTTGGAACTCATATCTATAGTTTTCATTATACAACACAAAATAGTCTTCATTATCTAACACACAAGATAGTTTTTATTATACAACACAAAAAATGACAGCATAGCTAATAAACATAATCAGTATACACAAGTATTAGTCCTAGTTAGTGTAGTTTCTTAAAACCTAATACGCATTCCATATAAATACAGTATAAACATACATAAATAGTCTACACAATAATTATTCATAGTTAGTTTATGTTTTATAATCTATTATGCACTTCATATTCGCATTATTCGTAATTAGTTGAAAACATATGCATCATATATGTTAACTTATAGTAGAGAACATAAGCTTAAAACGCGTAAAACAAATTAATAACTACGAATAATATTTACAAACTATCTTGTTGCTAACAAAAACCGCAGCATCAATATCATTCGTAATTATAGAATATATTCCACCAACATTACTATAAGGTCGGTCTAAGATTATTCATAATTAATCAAAAACAACAATGCAAGCAAATATCAACACACCAATCACAAAACCACTAACAATATTCAACCAAGCAATGCAAACAAGACATACCTATAGAAGAATCTGCCATTACCCCCGAAAATGTCCTCTCCAATCAAGCAAATTTCACAAGAGATTTCTGACACGAAACAAATTCCCATACATATAAAGTAGTAATAATTTAGTATGCAAAAACAACCAACAAATAAACAAATCAAATGACTCGTCAGAATAATCAGAATAATCCTAACCTAGCATCCAAATCAAATGACTCGTCACAATTGTATACAACTCGAAGCTCCCTTATATGAAAATATATCACAAAACAGATGATTTGAGCAATTTGTGATCCAGTGAGAGTCGTTAGCAAGGACCAATTGACCAAATTGAGTATGAGATTACCCGGAACACTTGTTAACAATCAATCGGATTCATAAGAGAATGTAATTATCAAGCAATAAGCTGCACAATCGTTGTCATTCTTGCAAATCCTAAAAGTGCAGAGAAGTCTACAAAAGAAATTGATCTAATAACAAGGAGGGAGGAGACGATACCTTTCAACTAATTACGAATAATGCGAATCGCAACTGCAACCGAGTCGCCGAGTCGCCGGACGGTGTACAAGACAAACGCAACCGAGTCGCCGAGAGATATAGATCCACTACGAACCTGTAAAGACACAATCCGCACAATCGCAACCGAGTCGCCGCCTTTGATGCGCCACCAATCGCTACCGAGTCGCCGCCCTTCTACAACCCTAAAACCCTATTCGCTGAGTCGCAACCTGGAACGGCGGGAGATCTAGATCCACGACGCAGAATCGCAACCTAGTCGCCGCCTTTGATGCGCCACCAATCGCTACCGAGTCGCCGCCCTTATACAACCCTAAAACCCTATTCGCTGAGTCGCAACCTGGAACGGCGGGATATCTAGATCCACGACGCAGAATCGCAACCTAGTCGCCGCCTTTGCTGCGCCACAAACACCGGGAGGTTCGATGATTCTTCTTCAAAGATCCTATTCGACCGTCTCAACCGCCTCGACCGTATAACCCTCTTTCCGAATGTGCAGCTTGTATGGAGTGAAATTAGGGATTCTAATTTGTGCTATATTGGTAGCGCGCGTGTGTTGAAATTATATTAATAATTACGATACTAACCCTAAATCTAGACCCTTAATAATAAACAATCTTACGGTCTATGATTGTTCTCACGTTAGAGGTTGTTCTCATGGGAACCACACCCTATATATATATATATATATATATATATATATATATATATATATATATATATAGGGTGTGGTTCCCATGAGAACACCCCTAACGTGAGAACATGAGAACAATCGTACACCGTTGGATGTGAGTATTAAGGGTTGAGATTTAGAGTAGATATCAAAAATAATAATAACTACGAATAATAATAATTAGGAATCCAACAATAATTACGAATAATCCACTCAACCAAAAATAACTACGAATAATACATTAAACGATATGACACATTCGTAACAAAACTGATAATAATTACGAATTTGTTCTCACGTTAGGGGGTGTTCTCATAGGATCTATACTATATATATATATATATATATATATATATACATACAGGGTCGGGATCAAGTAAGAACATGTTTTCCTGTAAGAAATAAGAACAGCTAAGCACCGTTAGATTAAAGCACGAAAGGTTAAGATTTGACGTCTAAATAAGGTATCATTGTATTGACATTTATTACGGTATCTAAATATGGTAGTGTTAATATTTGGTAAATCGTGCATGATTTATTACAAATGTAGTATATGAAGATTTAAAATATTGAGTCTATGTAATTATGATAAGAAATGTTCATATTATATTACACATTGCACGGATAAAATGTCTACTCGTATCATCGAAGTTTAATTCCAACGCCACTGATTTCATGTAGTACACATGTGATACAATTGCAATAACTGCAACAATTGCGTTTATGCATGAGTGAGTATATAAGGCTATATATATATACTCGTGTCATGTAGTACACATGTTGTGCACAAGTGCAAGAATTAGGTATATGCACAAGTGAATGTGCATGGCTAAATATCTAATCGTGTACCATGCACTACTAAATTTTGCACGTGTGTCATATATCATGCATGACAAAATACTCATGCACAACCCTTATTTTACTCGTGCACTACTAATATTAATCGTGCATGCCACCTTTGATTCTTATTAGTACAATGCACATACTAGTGCTTCAGAACATGCACAACAAAAGGAGACATACAATTAATTTCATCCATGTTCGTGTTCTTGGATCGTTGGTATTTGTGAAGACGAAGGCGTCGGTAGACTTGTATAGTAATTCGTTTTAATGTGTATATTGATTATGGTAATAAATATTCTCATATTAAAATGGTAACAACGTATATTACTTATCCAAATATATATCCAAATATAAAAACGTAAGGTTATTATGCTAAAATTCTATTGAATCATGTACGTTGATTTTTTTAATCGTGTGGCACACATTTGTTCCTATTTCTTACCGTAACTCTTGTTCTTACATGATCCTATCTCTATACATACATATATATATATATAGGTAAATGTTCAGGTACGGCCCTTTTATTGCGGTACGGCCGTACGGCCGTACGTAAGGGCGACACGTGTCCCGAAAAAAAAAAAAAAATTTTTTTTTTTTTTCTCTTTTCTGAAACGATTTTTTTTTTCCGGAAACTAATGAAAATTTATTTGAACTACCATGTTATAATTTATGCACTATTATCCTATAAACTTTGAACTATTCCCATATAATCCATGAACTATTACTTTTTAATATAATCCATGAACTATTCTATTATAATTCATGAACTATCCCATAATAAGTTTTGAACTATTACTTTCACTCCTTTATAAATTTTGCACTATGAACTATTCTATTATAATTCATGAACTATCCTTTTAGAAGTTATGAACTATTACTTAATAAGTTTTGAACTATTACTTTCAATCCTTTATAAATTTTACACTATGAACTATTCTATTATAATTCATGAACTATCCTTTTATAAGTTATGAACTATTCCATAATAAGTTTTGAACTATTACTTTTACTCGTTTAAAAAAAAAAAAAAAAAAAAAAAAAATTTCCCGGGACACGTGTCGGCCGTACAGACGGCCGCACGGCCTTACCGGAATAATGGGCCTTACTTGAACACTTCCCTATATATATATATATATATATATATTAAATTTTGGATTGTCCAACTAGTAACCAATTTGAGTGAATTTTTCATTCGTAGTCTTCATTGGATGTTGGCGGTGATCGATCCCTTAGAATGTGTTGTTTATTGGTTGGATCCAATGCATGATGAAGTTAGAACTGATTTTCGGATCGTGGCTAAACTGTAAGTTATATAACTCATAATGCTATACTTTCAAGTCTTTGTTGATTTCATCGATTGATAGCTATTTGATGGATATGTTACACTGTATTTCTTTGTAGTTCTATGGAACAATTTAATGAAACAAGTACGCCTCCTACTAATCCCAAGACAAGAAAGCGAGTATTGCGTTGGAAGATCATCAAGGTTAGATTTTAATTGATTTTGTCTTGTTAAAATGAGTTTGTAAATAACATATTTGTATATTGAGCTATAAATCTTCTTTAATATTTTAGGCCCCTAAACTACCAACATATGGCAAAAGTGGTTACTAAATATGTCGTTATATGCGGGAAATTATTGAAAACGATGTGCATGATATTCCGCAAACGGTATGCTTGTGTACTTACTACATTTAAAATTAAATATCGATATGTAAAATTGTTGATATTTATTATTGTTTACTCTCGAACTGTTTAGTACTTTAAAGGCTCACCGAAGACGTATGACAAAGACCATCTTCATGAACTGCACAAGGAGTGACTCGAGTTTGTGGAGCCTCTCATTCAAGAATGCATGGACATTAACTGACTTGCCTAGCTTAGTTTTCCATGTAGAGACCATCGGTAAAACGCACTTGTTATCTTTTGTAGTTTTGGATACATAATCTACTTTTAGAACGAAGAATGGTAGAAACTTGGTTTGTTATTTGATGTTACTTTCGGATTATATGATTGAAATATTAATTACATGATAAGTTTGCTTATGTATTTTAGCTTAAGATTTATTTATTTACTGATTAATAATTCGGTTAAGTACAATACGTATTGTGTAATTTAAGCAGGTGCCAAATTAGCTATTTTTCATATTAAATATAATAAATTACAGTAAAAAAATTACCACGGTTTTATGTAGAAACCGGGAATAAAATTTTAAAAAATGGTAAAAATAACCCGGTTATTATACTAAAATCGAGATCAGCAAATTGCCATTTTTTTGGACTTTTACCCCGGTTATTTAAAATAACCGGGGTAAAAGTCCGACCCCGGTTATTTAAAATAACCGGGGTAAAAGTTTGACCTCGGTTAAAAAATAACCGGGGTAAAAAAATTACCGAGTTAATATTTTCGGACCCCGGTTATTTAATAACCGGGGTAAAAGTCTGACCCCGGTTATTTTAAATAACCGGGGTCCGACTTTTACCCCGGTTATTAAATAACCGGGGTCCGAAAATATTAACTCGGTGACATTTACCGGGGTGCGAACTGTCGGACCTCGCTCCCGTTAACCACGCTTCCTTAACCGGGTTCCCATGTACAAAATAACCGGGGTCTGAGGGGGGTATTTGTACTAGTGAAAAGATCATACCTTCAGCTCAACAGGATTGTTTTCTTTCCAAACTAGGGTTGTACACATCTCCTCGTTTGAGGGGGGTGTTGAACATACAAAATGTAATTAATTCATTATCTGTTACACGTAACTGGTCATACATGAGTTGTATAAATACATGTGCCCTACACAATCAATAAACAAGTCGATCATTTCATCATTCGATACCACACGCAATCTCTCTCTTTCCTTCTCTTATTCATCCCTAAATTCTAACAGCATATGCTAAGGCTTATAATCATGAATCTGGAAGACGTTTCTCTTCATCTTTACAAAAAAGTCAATAAGATGTCCGATAAACTTGTTGCTCTCCATCGTGACATTTTCTGATGCTCTAATACATTGTAAATCGTAGGATTAGTGAGACATCTTTGGGATGGTACCAAGGAATGTCATAATTG
Organism: Fagopyrum homotropicum; assembly: GCA_033239125.1. Taxonomy (NCBI): domain Eukaryota; kingdom Viridiplantae; phylum Streptophyta; class Magnoliopsida; order Caryophyllales; family Polygonaceae; genus Fagopyrum; species Fagopyrum homotropicum. The sequence goes on along the minus strand of BSWB01000003.1, from coordinate 1,209,255 downwards.
TACTTTTTTCACGGGCAGCAGTTTGATATACCAAGAAACTATAGAGGAGTTTAGGGCAGGATATCAACATGTATATGCTGATACAAAATCCTTCATATCTAAACGTCCGCAAAAACACCTACTTCAACAAGGTGGCATAACTTCATATGTGAGAGAAGGGGATATATCAATGTCTCCTGAAATGGGGCCTAAAAGGAAGGAGCCGGGAGCACACTTTTTGAACTATATTCTCATAGTAAAAGAGTAGAATTTGACTACTGATTAAGGTAGAGCCTAGAGGGGAGATTAACTTATGATGAGTCCTTACCAAGATTCCTGATTAAGTGTACATCATCTGCAGAAAGCTGTGCTTAACGATATTCTTTTTGAAGATCTCATCTACTCGATAGAAATGTCTTCATTAGTTCGGTCATCTTCAATTTTCTCAAGGGGACTACTCCGACAAAACACCTGCAAAACTTCCTTCATTGATGGCCTTGAATTAGGTAAGGGGTTAGTGCACATTATCCCAAGTTTGAATACAGTAGTCATCTGTTCCAAGTTGTTGTTTTGCATAACTTCCATGTCAAGTCCATCAACAATAGGCTTCTCCTCACAACAATGCTTCCATTTAGAATATGCTAGGTTTAATGTCTCATCTTTGCTGTTGGGCTCCTTCCCTGTGGCCAATTCTAAGAGGACAACGCCAAAGTTGTACACGTCGATCTTCTCGTTCACCTTTCTTGCCTGTCTATACTCTACAGGTGCAAAGCAAAAGATTGAAATTAATCAATATAATGTGCATTGTCAAATGAATTAATATCCTCCATGGGCAACCTGAAGAGGATCACTCAAGATGAAATCTTGATACTCCTGGGCTATGAATGATGCATGTAGATGATACACCTTTTGTGGCCAAGGTACTACAATTGTGCTCTAGGTTGATGCTTTTAATCTAGATTGAAGGACAATCCTTGTCTGTAGATGATGCATATATCCTCCATGGAAAACTTGAAGAGGATACACACTTAGCAACCACCTTATGCCTAGCATTAGTTGGAAATCTCAGTTGCTTCGATCTTTGTAAGCACATCATGCTTCCTCACAGCCTGAGCTTTCAAACTCCATACCCAAACTGAAATCAGGATTCTTCATGTGGATCTTTGTGTTAAAGGAAGGAAATTCGTGAAATCTTTTCCTACACTTTATAGGAAATGGTGTACCTTCCTTATCCGGATCTCCATATATACAATTCTTCATCTGAAATAAACCCATCTAAACCCCTGTCATTGTCATCCAATTCCTGACTCTTTTTTTTTACCACCATCTCCATCCACATTAGCATCAAAATCTTCATCATCTTCATTCTCATACTCAGACTCTTCATAAGGGCTAAAATCTTCATCATCAGAACAAGATGAATCATTAGGTTCACTTGCAGAAGAAGACTCATCATCAAACCTCACAGCCTCTTTGGTCCTAGAACTTTTCCCTCTGCTTCTTATTGAATATGTATGACGTTTAGGCCTCACTACAACTGCTTTAACCCTTTTGCTAGGTGTGTCTACAAATCTAGCATCCTTACTACCATCAGCTTGGAAACTATCCTCATTCATCAAATCATCATCATCATTGTCCTCAATGTCATCAACATTGCCTCCCAAGTATACAGTGTGATCAATTTCATCCCCAAGCAGAGTTAATTCTTTTTCTGTGAACTGTCTCCTATGATTTTTAGAGACAATAAACAACTCTAACTCCCTATTTTTGTTTGTTACAAAAGAAGACATTTTCAATGCCTCCTTATCACAACTTATAGGCAAGAAACCCGAGCCATCTTCACTACCAGGTATCCTAAACCAAAATTGAATTGGTGGAACCTCATATCCAATATCATACGCCCAAGTAACTATAACAGGCATAGCAATCATATCCATGTCTACATAGTCATAATACAAGACTTCTCCTCTAACATATCTGCGATTTAACCCTCCTTTACTATAAAATCTACCCCCATGATTTATCTTCATAGTAAAGAAACTATCATCTACACGAAACAACACAAAAAGGAAGATTAAACCCTAAACTTACACAAACCAGAAATCAGAAGAAGCATACAATAAATAAACCCTAATCATGTGAAATCAGAGAAATGATGGTTACCTGAGTATTTTGGTGTTTCCCCTCCAACACGGAAATACTTCCACTTCATCTCTTTGCACAAAAACAGCACAAAAACGAAGAGATAAACCTTGAAAAATTAAAATCGCAGGGAGAGAAGAAGAGGAGAAGATGGGGTACTTTTTTCAGCATTGGCGGTTTGAATGTGCTCGTTGAAAAATTTAAGGTAAAAAGAAGTAAAGGTTAATGGACAGCAATACCCCTCACTCTTAACGCCGTTCTCGAAGTTTAACGTGTGAACAGTGCCGTATATACTAATCTTCGGTCGGGGTCAGTAGATGGGATACATTTCTGATAGTTAAAAGGATGAGGTATTAAAGTTTAGTCTAACCAAAAGACGGGGTACTGTTCAGATAATTTTCTCTTATAAATAATACAACTTAAGTTATTTAGGCCGGTTCAGACCGATCTGATCCCTCCGGACTACCAGACTGGATTTTTACAAATTAAATCCCAGACCGTACCGTTTCGGCCCGAACCAACTGTGACTAACAGGCCGGATTTTCACAAACTCCTGTCCGTAATCGAGTCGTGTCCGGACCGTTCGGTCTGAACCAGATTTAGGCCGGTTCAGATCAGAATTTTCTATCATGATGTCCGAACTCCGAAGGCTTGCCTGCATGAAAAAAACGCCCCCAAGTCCCAACTTCGGTCCGGAGTCATTTTTCCCTGACCCGATCTGCCGGCTCGGTCTTAAATTACATATATATCCGGAAATTTTAACACTGTGCCCCCAAAATATCCTTTCCCTCGGGCAAAATTCTTCAAATAATCTCGTTCCATTTCTCGTTTGTAGGTGATGAAGGTAAATTTAAACTTGTATCGAAGCAATCTGTTCGTTTTGGGGTGGAATTTTCACTGAATTTTGTTTTCCTCTAGAGCTTCAGAGCTTGTTAACCTAAATTCAAATATGTTGGGGTCAGTTCACTCAAATTGCGCAAAGTAGTTGTCTGTATAGAGTTTCTTGCACAAATTACTTGTCAGCCTGCGTGATTTACAAGCGTATTGGGTATTTGATCGAGTTATGATAGAATTTTGTGCGATGACAATGTGCTGGCCGAACATAAATTTGGAGGGAGACGTTCCATTTACAGAAGTTGCGTAATTGTATCTGATTTGGATATTGGTACTATGATCATGTTTATGTAGCAAAATCTATCGCTGTTAAGTTAATCTTCTTCTATAAGGTGTAAACGTAGGCTATATATGTTGAATTTTGTATACTCGTTCATATGAGTTTGGTTTTATCAATATCAAAATTCCTGATTAAGTGCAATTGTACATTGTCTGCAGAAGACTGTGCTTAAAGACATTCTTTTTAAAGATCTCGTCTACTGCATAGAAATGGCATGATTAGTTCGGTTATCTTCAGCCTTGAGATCCTCAAGGGGACTACTCCGACGAAGCACCTCCAAAACTTCCTTCATTGATGGCCTTGAATTAGGTAAGGGGTTAGTGCACATTATCCCTAGTTTGAATACAGTAGTCATCTGTTTCAAGTAGTTTTGTTGCATAACTTCCATGTCGAGCCCATCAACAATGGGCTTGTCCTCACATAAATGCTTCCTAGAAGAATCCGCTAGGTTTAAAGTCTCATCTCTGCTGTTGGGCTCCTTCCCTGTCGCCAGTTCCAACAGGACAACACCAAAGCTGTACACATCGATCTTCTCATTCACCTTTCTTGCCTGTCTATACTCTATAGGTGCAACCCAAAATTGGAAATTAATCAATATCATGTGCATTGTCAAATGCATCAATATAAATGATATCATTGAGACTTGGAACGTATGAAAAATAGGGAAATAATGGTTTTCTTCCTTTTACCTGGAGCCAAGTATCCGAAAGTGCCTGCAACGCTCGACATAGTGCGAAGCTGGCCTTGCTTCACCGTCATCCTTGCAAGTCCGAAATCAGCTATCTTAGCATTAAACTCGGAATCAAGCAAGATGTTGCTGGATTTGATATCCCTATGAATAATGGGTGGAACAATATCATGGTGCATGTAGCACAATCCTTGTGCCGCTCCGATTGCAATTTTCAACCTGGTTGGCCAATTGAGAACATGAAGAGGTATTCCTCTTCTCTCCAACTCCAACCTTCTCCTCCTGTGCAGCCATCTATCAAGGCTTTGATTTTCCAGGTATTGGTAAACAAGAAGGTTTGTATTTTCACTGGAAATGCAGCACAAAAGCTTCACTATGTTGATATGCCTGATTTTTCCCAAGGTTTCAACTTCCGCTAAGAACTGCGCCTTGTTGACATGGTTATTGTTCCAAATCCTTTTCACGGCGACAGAATAGCCTGAGTTGTCTAATTGGACCCGATACACCTTCCCTGACCCACCAGTTCCTATAACATTCTGTTCGGATAAGCTTGATATGATGTTGGCTTCTGTGAACTCTAACCTCTGGAATGAGGTAAACTTCCATGTTGGCAGATCATCTTTGTGCTTCCACCATTTGGTTTTTCTGATTGCAAAGAAAATCAAGTATATGACCTCAGATGATGCAATCATGGCAATGAGTAGGACCAAGGCCAAATGCTCGTGTAAAAAGGAGGCCGAAGAGCTTGAACAGCTACACAAATTTAGCTTGTCGCTAATCTCCAGGTTTCCTAAGGTGAGACAGCTCCCAAGCGATTTTGGTATTTTCCTGCTTAGATGGTTTGAAGACGCTGCTATCACTGAAAGAAGGTAAAATGTCATCTTAAACACCAGGTGAAAACTCTGATAATTTTAGTGTTGTTATAAAATCAATGAAATAATTATTGTCTAACCTTATCACTCTGGCAATATTAGGCCCACACTTTTGGAGTCATATAGTACTGATGTAACATCTTATTATACTAGCCTTATATTTGCACATAGAAATCAACAAACAACCACTATTGTTAAGGTGTGGAAGCTATTTATCACGTACCTGTCAATGAACCGCTATAGCATAGATTCTCCGGAAGAGGACCCGGCAATTGGTCGCTATAGATCTCGAGAGCTCGGAATGTCGAGTGCAAACCGAGCTCCGGAGGAAGATGACCAGACAGTTTATTAGAAGCCACCAGTAAATACTCTAACTCAGGAAGAAGCCCAATGCTTGCAGGTATCTCACCAGACAAACTGTTATAAGAGAGACTCAAAAACCTCAATCTTTTCAATTTGCCAAAATCCTCAGGAATTGAACCGTTCAGCGTGTTTTGAGAAAGATCATTCTCTGATAAATGCAGTGTCTGAACTGATCTGGGTATTTCTCCTGAGAGGTCATTACTGTATATCGTCAAAACACTTAAACTCTTGAGCAAAAACAACCCATCTGGAATCTTACCCACAAGCCCATTTTCCTCCAGTTCTAGATGCTCAAGACTAACCAACCCACTGAAACTCTCAGGAATGTGACCCACTATATTGCATGCTTCCATGGAAAGAAACTTTAGGCTCTTCAAGTTCCCCCATTCAGAAGGCAAGGTCATGGGATAAAAAGGGTTCAAATCCAATCGGAGATCCTCGAGTTTTGAAAGATTGGAGATCTCAGATAAGTAAGTTTCATCTGATAAATTATAGGCCAGATTAAGAGTTTTCAGCTCTCTTAAGCCTCCAATCGATTTGGGTATGTTTCCCTTGAAGTTGTTTTCACTGAGGTCCAAGTACTGAAGGGAAGCAGGAAGGAGCGTGCCCACGCCATCTGGGAGAGGACCGACAAACAAGTTACCGGTAAGATTGAGGTAGGTGAGGGCTGAGCAATGGTAAAGAACCGTTGGGAACCCACCGGGAATTTTGTTACATCTGAGGTGAAGAGTTTCAAGAGTTGTAAGGTTGCAAATGGAAGGGGGGATCGGAGAACTGATTCTGGCGTTTTCGAGGATGATGCCGGTGACTGACTTGGCAGTGTTGCCGTCTCTGGTGATCACAGAGCAGTGGATTCCTTCCCAAGAGCAAGGTGACGTGGTGGGCATCCATGTGGACATGGCTGGTAAGTTGCCCCATCGTTGCTTAATGGATAGAAGAATTGATCGTTGGGAGAGGAGGGATTGTGAAGTTGAAAAAACCGGCAAGAGTAAAAAAAGGAGGGAACATATGAGGGGCAGTTTAGTCATTTGAGAAAAACCAGTAAGTATTATTAGATACGTTGCCTATGAGAGTATTATTATATATGCAATAATTGCCACTCTTGCGTATAAATAGATGTTTGGACTTTGGAGTTGCTGTCTTTATTTGTTGATAGGAAGTGTGTGATTGTCACTGGAGGGATTGGAGGAGACGATGGCTAACTATTATTCAAACCTCTAATTAATGGACAACAACAAATTAATATTTCAATAATTTCCACAAGATTCCTGTTCATACGAGGACAGGGTCTCCCAGGAAATCCACAAACGCATGGTTATGTCACTTCAAGAAAATGATATTTTGTAATTCGGTTGTAACAATGTGAATTTCAAAAGCACAATGTTACAAATACATATTTATATTGCTATACACAATACTCATATATGCGATCATGTAGCGTGTTGTGCGTTTTAAACGTACAGTAGTGTATTCTTATGGATTTATGCTTCATTTGGGTTTCTATTGTACGAGTGTGTGAGCACAACAAATTACCCGTTTATATATACTCGGTGAGTCGGGAAATATATATGGCTTTAAGCATGTGTCATTCATATAAATCTGTCCTTTCTTTTGGTCTTATAAATTTTTTCGGCTTAATTCAAGTAATTTCTGTAATTGATGGTTTATTTTATTTTTGCAGATAGAGAGACACCTTTGACATGCTACCAAGGAATGTCCTAATTGTACTTTATTCACGGGCAGCAGTTTGATATACCAAGGAACTGTAGGGATCGATATTCATGTTTCTCATGTCCGTAAGAAGCAGCTTCCTTCATATGTATTCCCTAAAGGGTACAAACGTCTGCAAAAATAAAAAATGATCGGATTCAACAAACACGTTTCATCAGATGTGTTGAATCTTTTAAAAGAAGGCAAACCTGGGGAGCCAGTGAAAAAATATTAACAGTGCTCAACAAACTATTGCTTCAAAGGATTCAACTATGAAGATTTTGGACTGCAGGATCTTGGGAAAGAAAATACTAGATTCAACATGTACCAATCATGGTGCAAAAGTTATGGTTGTTTTTAGCTCTGATGCTGGCATTGAGAATCACAGTTGTGAGGTGAGTCATTCTCCAATTGAACTAAGAACTGATATCATATTCATAAAGATTGATGAAAATTGAATTAAGGAAAAATCAGTTACAAGGTCATTATGTTAAGACAGGGCCTATATGAGTAAAAAGCTGAAGAACTCCATTTATTATGATTGCTTTGGTATATAGCAGTGTTCTCTTTCACATCTCTTTTTGTCTAGCCTAATACCACTGTGGTGATGGCAATATATTCTCATAGTAAACACATTTTTGTCATAATTTCTTGCTGTGGTTCCTTTCGTAAGTCTCACATGTATTGTTGGTAAAAATCAGTTACAGTATCATTATGTTGATTTTCAAGGACAACAGAATGGTGGAGGTGACAGCAAGCTCTCTACTTGAATTGTTCATGGGATTATGATAGAGATATTCCAATCATGTACATTGAGCTAAACCTATCATTTTTCGATTGTGTTTTTTTGCGTTGATTCATTATCAATTATCAAGCTTGCTGTTTAAGTGCTATTATACATCATCCTTATAACTAAAACTATGGCTAAGAACACCTTTTGTCTATTACAGAAAAGCAATAACATGATCGGATCCGATCATCTTCAACTCATCCTCACGGGGATCACTTTGTCGAAGCACCTGCAAAACATCCTTAATCGATGGTCTCTTGTTAGCCAAGGGAGATGTGCACATTAGCCCTAGCTTAAACACAGTAACCATCTCTTCTAGGTACTCTTCCTTCAGAATCTCTTTGTCAAGTGCTGCGATGATTGGCTTGTCATCAAAGTAATTCTTCCATGACCACCCTGCAAGGTTTAAGCTTCCGACTTCGCTATTGGGCTCCTTCCCTGTTGCCAGTTCCAAGAGCACTACCCCGAAGCTGTACACGTCAATCTTCTCATTCACCTTCATTGTACGTCCACACTCTACATCAACAGAACCAAACACATGGAAAGGATGTCAAAGTCCAATACAGAAACACATAAATCCGCTGAGCTTCCATCCTATAGCCAATTGACAATAGGAGGGTAGCTCACCGACCTTATCTACTAGACTCATAATGCTTTTACCTGGAGCTAAGTAACCGAAAGTTCCTGCAAGTTTCGACATCGTTTGAAACTCCCCTTCCTTTGTCATCTTTGCTAGCCCGAAATCCGCAATCTTGGCATTAAACTCAGAATCAAGCAATATGTTGCTGGATTTAACATCTCTATGGATAATTGGCGAGGTGCAATCATGGTGCATATAAGACAATCCCTGTGCTGCTCCAATTGCAATCCTTGACCTTGTAGGCCAATCAAGGACATGTATCGGTTCACCTCTACGCTCCGCCTCAAGCCTTTTTCTTCGATGTAGCCACCTATCAAGGCTATGATTCTCCATGTATTCATAAACAAGAAGGTTTGACTTGTCACTTGAAATGCAACACAAAAGCTTCACTATATTTGCATGCCTAATGTTTCCCAGGATCTTAACCTCGGCAAAGAACTGAGCATTCTTGATTTCGTTGTTGTTCCAAATCCTTTTCACCACCACAGAATAACCCGAGTTGTCTACTTGAACCTTATAAACCTTCCCTGACCCACCGGATCCTATAACACGGTGCTCGGATAAGCTCGATATGATGTGGGCTTCGTTGAAGTCTAAATTATGGAATGGGGTGAGCTTCCATGTCGTCAACTCGCCGTTGTTAGTACTTCTTTTGGTTTGTTTGATCACAAAGACAGTGAAGTATATAATTACCTGGAACAGGATTACAGCAAAGACAAGGATGATGGCTAATTGCTTTGTTGATAGGCTCTTGGAGGAAAAGGAGGTTAAAGAGCTTGAGCATCTAGGAAGTGTTAGGATTTGACTTGTATCTGATGTGCACAAATTGGTATTGTTTAAGAAGCTCTTTGCAAAAGCTCCATTATCAAACGAGTAAGGTATCTTCCCTGACAGCTTATTGTTAGACATGTTGAGAATAGTGCATCTCAGTTGATCAAATTGAGGTGGGATTTCACCGGAGAACTCATTACTCGACAGGTCAAGTACGTTGAGTGTCGGTAAGGAACCGATAGCAGCAGGGATTGAACCTGAGAACCGATTTCTTGCAAGGTTAAGTAAACTAAGGGATGGCCAAGAGTAGTTTATATTCAATGGGAGCTCCCCAGAAAGTTGATTTCCTTCAAGAGAAAGTTGATTAAGACTTGACAGGCTTGTCAATTCTAATGGAAGAGTTCCAGAGAGTATGTTATTATCTGCTAAGAACACTCCAATTTTCTTCCAGCTAGCTATCCCGGAAGGGATCGGGCCACTGAAGTTGTTGTTATTGATCTCAAGACGAGTCATATTCTCCGCAATTCGGTCAGGGAGGTGACCGGTAAACTTATTGTTGCTGAAGAGTAAGCCATAAAGACTTGACAATGTCCAAACTCCATCAGGGATCTCTCCTGTAAAATCGTTGTCGGAGATCGAGAGGATGCGGAGGGTTGGACAGTTCCCAAGCGATTTCGGTATTTCCCCGCTAAGATGGTTCGAAAACGCGGCTATCCCTGAAAGAACAAAGGTAAAATGTCTGTTGTTCATCAGTTTATGGGTATTAAATTTATCAAATTTCTTCAAGCTTTTTGGTTTATGGTGGTTTACGAGACAGTTTATCATTTTTCTTCGACTAGCCAAACGGCCCCAGGTAAAGCTCTGATCTTGAAAGAATTAGGTGGAGTAGACTCTTATTTATGTGCTTTTGTTTTGTTTTGTAGACTCTTCTAATAGAGTAACAGTGCTAAAAGACATCTGATCTTTTAATCTTGTTATAAATTCAATGAATCATAAGGCCCACACTTTTGGAATAATATAGTACTGATGGAACACTAGAGCATCTTATACTAGTCTTATATTCACACAGAAATCAACAAACAACCACTAATGTTAACGTGTGGAAATTATTGTTCAGTACCTATCAAGGAACGGCTGTAGCATAGATTCTCCGGAAGCGGACCCGAAAACTGGTTGCTCGCGATCTCTAAAGCACGGAACGCCGAGTGCAACCCGAGCTCCGGAGGCAGATGACCAGACAAGTTGTTATAAAACACCTTTATATACTCCAGCTCAGGAAGAAGCCCAATGGTTTGAGGTATCTCTCCAGACAAAGTATTATTAGAAAGACTCAATAGCCTCAGTCTTTTCAACTGACCAAAATCCTCGGGGATAGAGCCACTCAAATTATTATGATAAAGGTCAATATCAGTCAAATTTAGTGCCTGAACTGATCTGGGTATTTCTCCTGAGAGGCTATTACTGTATAGATACAAAATCCTTAAACTCTTGAGCAGAAATAACCCATTTGGAATCCTACCCACTAGCTGATTTCCCGCCAAATCTAGATGCTCAAGACTAACTAACTCACCAAAGCTCTCAGGAATCTGACCCACTATATTGCATTCTTTCATGAAAAGGAACTTTAGGTTTTTCAATTTCCCCCATTCAGATGGCAAGGCCATGGGAGTAAAAGGGTTTGTAGCCATTTGAAGATCTTCGAGCTTTGAAAGCTTGGAGATTTCAGATGGGTAAGTCCCATTAAACAAATTATTAGTGAGATAAAGAGTTTTGAGTTCTGTCAAACCTCCAATTGATCCGGGTATGTTTCCAGTGAAGTTGTTGTTTCTAAGGTCCAGGTACTGAAGAGAGGCGGGGAGAAGCTTGTCGACATCATCAGGGATAGGACCGACGAACAAGTTCCCGTATAGAGTCAGGTTGGTGAGTGCCGAGCAACGGTGAAGAATCGTTGGGAATCCACCGGGGATATTGTTCCATCCTAGGTTAAGAGTTTTGAGAGTTTTAAGGTCGCAAATGGAAGGCGGAATCGAGGAATTGAGACTGGCGTTGTAGAGGTTGATTTCGGTGATTAACTTGTCGGTGTTGGCGTTGGTGTTGTAGTCTCCGGCAGTCATGGAGCACTGGATTCCCGCCCATGAGCAGGGTGTCGTGTCGGGAACCCATGTGGACATGGCCGGTAAGTTGCCCCAATGTTGCTTGATGGATAGTAAAATTGACCGTTGGGAGTTGAGGGAATGTGAAGTTACAAAAACAGGCAGAAAAAAAAGGAGGGAAAATATGAGGGGTAGTTTGATCATAATTAAGCAAATTTTGGTTGTTAAGAGGAAATAAGAGTGTGTGTCTATTTAAATGGAGTTTTGAAGGCAATATTGGAGCATGTGGTTTTTTAGAAACAAAGTCATTTTCAATTAGACATGGGTCCCATATCTAAACCTAAACCGGCCCAACTCAAACCGCCTAACTTAAACCGGCGGTTTGACACACTATTTTAAAAAAAATAAAATTTAAATGACGTTTTGACTAAAACCGTCGGTTTAAACCGACGGTTTAGTCAACATAAATAAATAAATAAACGGACGGTTGAATCGTCGGTTTGAACCGTCGGTTTAGGTTTGGCCGAGAGCCAAAACCTCCGGTTCGACAAAACCGGCGAACCTAAACCGCCGGTTTGGTCAAACCGGCAGTTTGCGCCGGTTCACAAACCGCCGGTTCAGCGGTTTGGTTTGAACCGGACCCAACTCTATTTTCAATAATGATAATGTCGGTTCGGATCACAACATCGTAAACTTCATCAGTACACAGATCTAAAACTGGAAAAATCAAGCCATCGATGATGACATTTGCAAATTTAATTACAACCAAAAGAATAAGACTCCTACCACTAGAAAGAAAAATAATATCAAATGGGATAAACCAAAACCTGGTTTTCACAAACTCAACTTTGACGGATCAAAACTTGATTCGGGAATAACATCCATTGGTTTCGTTATACGAAATCACAACGGCAAAGTAATAAGTTTGGACGCTAGAAAAAACAATTTCAACTCGGTCATTAAAGCAGAAACCTACGCGTTGAAAGTGGGCCTTAGCGAAGCAATAAGGCTCAATTTAAAAAAGATTGAAATTGAGGGTGATAACTTATGTGTTATCAAGGCACTCCAAGAACTTTGGAGCTGTCTCTGGGAGGTCGAGATGATCATATCCGACTCCCGACTGGATCTTCGCTTATTTGAGGAAGTCTAGGTCAGACATGTGTTCAGAGAAATCAACTGTGTTGCTGACCGATTGACCCATCTGGAAATTTCGAACCCCAACACATCCTTTTCTGACGATCCCGAACTTCGTGTTCTCATTCGCAAGGATGCTTTAGGATGGACTACCTCGAGAAGTTAGTCTTTTCTAACCACTTACTATTTTCAAAAATAAAAAAATAAAAAAAATGGAGTTTTGTTCCTCAAGTCAACAAGTCAACCAGTCAACTAATATAATTCTTTTTTTTTTTTGGTATCACAGTCCTCACTAGTGACTTGTTGGTATATATATAAGAAATGTGTGGTTCTCTATGTAGAGAAAAATGCTAACTAAAAATTTGTTCTTTTCATACTAGACATAGGTTACCCCACTACAATAATGGACACAATAGACTGAATAGATAACAATAATATGTATAACAATTGGTTAAGGATTTTTCAAAGCTATATAGTTTTTTCCACTTTATATTCTTGATTCCAAAAGATTTTCTTGTTATGGTTGGAATAAATCATAACATACAAAGCTAAAGAATTAAGGGCCCGTTTGGTTCCAACTCCAAAAACGGAAACGGAACAGAAACGAATTTAGTCCATATGTATATCCGTATTCATGAAATTTTATGGAATTATTCCCCATGATTTAATGAAAAATACACTTGCTTCCTCACAATTTGTTACCCTATAGGGTATCAAAAGTAATCAAATTCTCATCCAATTACTATAAATCACAAGGAATGATTCCAAAAATTTTAATGAACAAGGGTATACGTATTGACTAGATTCGTTTTCATTCCGTTTCCGATTCCGGAGTTAAAACCAAACGGGCCCTAAAGGTTTTTTTTTGTAGATTTTAGTAAAGCTATGTGATTTTTAAATTTTTTAGGGCCCGTTTAGTATTTAGTTTATAGGAGATTTATTTAATTAAATGAGGGGATTATTTTATAGCGAGGAGGTGTTTGGTATTGAATAAAAATTGTGGAAATAATTATAAAATAATCTTCTTCAACAATCTTATCTAGATTAGATTAATTTTTTTGGTATAGTTACAATTTTTTTTTGTAAATTATGCAAAATCTATTCATTGATAGTTAGATAACTATAATAAGTGACAAATTATCAGAAAATCATCAACTTTTTAGTAATTTATTGACGAAATCTCAACAATATCAAAGTTAAATTAGGTGACTGTAATTAATAATTGTTAAAGTTTGTATTTTTTTGGTTCATGGGTGGTAATATGTATAAACTTTTGTTACTTTCTCAACTTTAGTTTAGTGTTCAAGTAAAGCCCATTATTCCGGTAAGGCCGTGCGGCCGTCTGTACGGCCGACACGTGTCCCGAAAAAAAAAATTTTTTTTTTTTTTTTTAAACGAGTAAAAGTAATAGTTCAAAACTTATTATGGAATAGTTCATAACTTATAAAAGGATAGTTCATCAATTATAATAGAATAGTTCATAGTGTAAAATTTATAAAGGATTGAAAGTAATAGTTCAAAACTTATTAAGTAATAGTTCATAACTTCTAAAAGGATAGTTCATGAATTATAATAGAATAGTTCATAGTGCAAAATTTATAAAGGAGTGAAAGTAATAGTTCAAAACTTATTATGGAATAGTTCATGAATTATAATAGAATAGTTCATGAATTATAATAGAATAGTTTAAAGTGCAAAAATTTATAAAGGAGTGAAAGTAATAGTTCAAAATTTATTATGGGATAGTTCATGAATTATAATAGAATAGTTCATGGATTATATTAAAAAGTAATAGTTCATGGATTATATGGGAATAGTTCAAAGTTTATAGGATAATAGTGCATAAACTATAACATGGTAGTTCAAATAAATTTTCATTAGTTTCCGGGAAAAAAAAATATTTTTTTTTTCCGGGACACGTGTCGCCCTGTCGTACGGTCGTACGATCGTACCGCAATAAAAGGGCCGTACCTGAACATTTACCTGGTTTTGTGATAATCTTTATTTTGTTTTGTTAATTAAAATTTAAACTTATTTATAGTTTTGAAGTTTATTGTGCTTACCAATTGTAATAGCGATAGAGTTAGTATATTATTGTTTAGATGTATGAAAATGTCCTATATCAACAATACGCCTACGTAAATCAAATATATAAGTTTTAGGGCTACTCCTTTTATAACCAAGGTTTTAGGATGGAACCCCAAGCTTGTGTGTAGGTTCACTTTGTCAGGCAAACCCTCCACGTCTTAGACTCGTCGGATTTAAAAAGATAAATTAACATGGTATCAAAGCGACTACGCTCCAGGTCTCATTATAGTGTGTTTGGGTTGTGATTAACGAAAAATATGTTATTTGTCAGTTAGGCTAAGCTAGCCTTAAGGCTTTGTGTCAAGTGTAGACTAGTCCAAAATAGTAGGGGAAGTGTTGAGATGTGCGGAAATATCTCACATCGACAATATGATATTATGTGAACCTAACATATAAGTCTTATGACTACTCATCTTATTGTCAATTAGTTTTAGGATGAAACCTCAAAGTCTTGTATGTAGGTTCAGTTTACCGTGCATCCCTTCATGTCTTAGACCCGTCGGATATAAAGATAAATTAACATGGATCAATTGTCTTGTGTTTTGTGTCAAGTGTTACCAATTGATTTTAGAATGAAACTCTGAAGTCTTGTGTGTAGGTTCATTTTACATGTAAATTCTTCACGTTTTGCATTCGGCGGATATAAAAAAAATAAATAAACAATTATTAAATTGGATTTGGAATCCCCGTAGTATTTGTAATCAATCTAAAAGTCTTTTTTTTTTTACCCTACTTTCAAAAAAAATCTAAGTCTTTTTTTAAAGGGTCTAAGTTTTAATTGAAGATTGAATGGCTCAAGAGTGTTTTTTAAAAAGGACCGGCTCTAGACACTAGATGCTTGGAAAAAAGCTCTACTTTGCCTTTAAGTTCTTATAATTATTGAAAATATTCTCCCCCTAAAAAAAGACTTAGAAAGCAATTTTAATTTGAGTATTAATAGAAACGTAAATAAATCGGGGTGATTGATGGATGACTTTGACTGTCATTCGAACCTAAAATCATCCACTTCATCCCACTCATCACAAGTCAAAGGTCTCACCCACGTCTAGCGGATGAAGGGACCAATTAAGTGAAATTTTTAGTGTTCAAAACGATATTTATAGTTTTGTACCAAATCAAATATTGCACCGAAAATAAAATATGATATGTTTAACATACTTTGTAATAACGAAACCTAAATAAAAAGTCCTTTTTTTACCTTATCATATATTTTTTGCACTTAAATTTTAATAAATAAAAAGTCTTCATCCAATTCTTTCTTTTTTCTTCTAATTTTTTAAAATAATTTTCACAATTATTAAACCTTGTGTACGAAATGCATTTCCCTGAATTTTATAAAACTTATTTAAAAAAAATATAAAGTTTAATATGTACCCGCAACATGTTTATCTTCTGCATTGTGTACCCGCAACATGTTTATGAATTAAACCTTGTGTACAAAATACATTTCACTGAATTTATTTCCTAAATAATATGTATGTGGAGTAATCAATACTTGTTGAGTATGAAATATGTGTACATATGTACATATTAATGTGTCGAGTTTTGTTTGTAATTGCGTGATAAATACATATTAATTGAAAATGTGTAAATAACGGTTAAATTTATATTTAAGAAATAAAGTGTAATTGAAATTGTGTATAAAATTGTGTAATTGAAATTGTGTATTAATATTGCGTATTATCAAAAGAATACACGAAGTTTGATTAGTACAACTGATATACGAGTGGGAGGGAGGGACAACTCGTGAACAGTTCGAATCCTACCTTTAATTAGTTACAAAAGTACATCATTTCAGTGGGTTATTTTCACCAGTGACAATTTTAAATTTAATATCTTATATTAGTTAAGTAGTTTTCTTCTTCTTTTTCTGGATCACCCACTTATCCTTCATTTTTAAATATAAAAAATACATAAATTTTACAAGAAACAAACAACCACTTAGACGCAAGAACTAGGAAAGCACAAATGACATAAGCAAGCTTGACGTCTAATCTCATTTATCACATTGATATTTGAGACCAATCTATTGTTATTTTCATCCCTTAAAGTCTTAGAAACCATTATCATAAAAGGTCAAATTTTAATAAAATTATTTGACTGGGTGATGTAGATGGGTTCGTTCGAAGACCACTTATTTATCGGTTGAATCTTAAGTTTATTGAGAAAATTGATGGGGTCTGAGATAATGAAGTTAATCAAATTAAAGTTAATTTTTAAAAGTTTATTGAAGTTTATTGACGGTTTGAAATAACAAAGTTTATTGAAGTCGGTGAAAGCATAAAATTATTTAAAAATTGTTTTGTTTAAATATAAATTTTTAAAAGTTATAATTATAATATGTAATTATTAAGCTACGATGATCTTCGCGAGTTTTTTTCACGTAACTAATGAAATAAAAAAACTTTAAGCCTTTGTAAACTAGCTTAATTTTTATAAGTTTGGACTCTCAAACCTCATTTTGTAACTCGTGTATTTTTTTAAATAAGTTTTATAAGATTAATAGACTCCCATAAACTTGTACAACTGGTCTCTCAGATGGACCATTTGTCTAAGAATTATAGGCAGTGGCGTAGTTAGGGAGGATTTGGAGGGGGGCATGGATCCTGCTGAATTTTGTTAAAATCCATATAGATGCCATAATATTCACATTATTTCAGTTACTAAGTTGGTACATGGAGCAAAAACTGAACTTGGAGATACAAGTTCAATTCCTGGTAAACAGCCACTGATTATAGGGGTTAGGTTGATCACGTTGGTATCGAGTTTTGTGTTGAGTTATAGAGTATGATGGACCTATATATTTTCTTAACTCGATGTATTAAATGGATTAGGATTTTTCCCTCTTAGGTCTATGTATGGACGTGTTTATAATTTTATCGTTCTATTTATATTAAATAATTATTGTTATTGACATTAACATGAAAGTAAAAAAAACCCGATTTGATGGTCCAGTAGAATATAATCATATATTTTGTGATGAATTTGTTATCAATTATAGTTAAAAATTCTTTTAACAATTGCGTTAAAATCCTAATAATTTGAACACTCAACAATTTGAGAAGGTACCCCGCTTGATGATATAAAATGATAAAAGATAAACACTAACCCCTCGTTTGGTTAGAAGTGCGGAAATGGAAACAGAAACGGAATAAAAATGAATGTAGTCCATATGTGTACCATATTCATGAATGTTTTTTGGAATCATTCATTTTGGTTGCATGTAAAATGTAGTTGTTTCCCCCATTTTGTTACCATATAGGGTATCAACACTAAACAAATTTTACTACAATTACTTAAAACCATAAAGAATGATTCAATAAAATTTCATGAATATTAGTATATATATGGACTAAATTCGTTTCCATTCCGTTTCCGTTTTCGGAGTTGGAACCAAACGGACCCTAAATTGAGTAAATTTTTCTCAAATTTTGACATATAATTCGCAGATTCATTGTAAAGCAAGGTTACATAACCATGATAGAAATTTGATCCATAACATAACCATGATAGACTCATGCACTAAACCTTAGTATTAGATGCACTAAACCCTAGTTTGAGAATAGAAATATGAGCCAAAATATAACCATGATATACCCATGCATTAAACCTTAGTCTTAGATGCACAAAACCCTAGTTTAAGAACAGAAATATGAGCAGAAACATAACCATGATAGACCCATGCACAAAACCTTAGTATTAGATGCACTAAACCCTAGATTGAGAATAGAAATATACGCAGAAACATAACCATGATAGACCCATGCACTAAACCTTAGTTTTAGATGCACTAAACCCTAGTTTGAGAATAGAAATATGAGCCATAACATAACATGATAGGCTCATGCATGCAAGTACCAATATGTTCTTGTTTCTCCTTTCGCCATAAGACGCATTAGAATCGATGGGGTAAAGAAGCTAAAAGCAATGTAAAGGAACTCAAATTGCATATTCATGGACAAAAATGAATCATGATTATAGGGTTCATTAGCATAATTGATTATATGATGCAAAAAGGTTATAGTCTATTTGTTCTAGGCGAATATTTAAGTTGGAAATCATGTTATCCAATTTGGAAATGAAACAAAATTAAGTAGTGTTTGGGTCGAACAACGAGCAATACGAAAACTATCTCATATCGATAATAAAACTAACGATCTAGTATATAAGTTCGGTAGTTCACTCATCTTATTGTCAATTGATTTTAGGATAAATCTTATTGGGTTTATGTGTTGGACTCCAACGCAGTCTAGCCCACCGGAACTTAACACGGTATCAAAGCGATTTGTTTTAATTTGGGCCTTGTTTATTGGGCTTAAAAGCCTTAAGTCATTTCATGACAAGCATGGACTATGTATGATTGTCATGTCAGATTGGGTTAACTGACCTTAAGATATGTCGTCAAATGTCAATCGAGTTAAACGGTTGAGTGGAGTGTGAAAACTATCCCAAATCGCTAATAAACAAACTCACGATCTAGTATATAAGTTCCGTGGAGTACTCTTACTTCCGTTTTGTTATAGGATATAACCTCATTTTATGTTAGACTCGGCCCTGCCGTGCATTCACTTCCCATATTATTTAACCCACCAAAATTTCTCAAGCCATAAGTTTCGTCGCAAATATGGTTATTCCCACCGGAGTTACTATGGTTTTGGCTACGGTGGAAAGGTGGGAGCAAGAACAATGGGATAGTTTGAGTCCAAAGACTTATAAAGCTAGATCAAATTAGATTGAGACCATACAAGATTATGAAGAAATTTTCAATGGTTATTAACCTCATGGTATTTAACAATGGCACAATTAGTAACAATTTTCTATTGCCCACACAATATATTAGTTGATCAATCCACTCTTTTTCGTAGGATAAAACTAATGATCATTATTTCTACTAATAGAATATTGTTGCTACATGTACTTCGAAGTTGAGGATACAGCTAGCTATTGGAAATTATTGCCACTAAGAGAATTTGTATATGAAAGAGTTGCCTCCAAATTATAACATGAGAATGGTCATCGTGCAACTAAGTAATTTACACGAAGAAGATATTCAAGATCAAGCAAGGCATAAGTTGGACATTTAAAGAACCTATATATAGCATGTCATTATGCATTTTGTATCACATCTCCCGGTTCTTCTCTTGTAAGTTGCTTAGCTTAAACACCAAACATGGCTTACAAGAGTTCCACCCTTCTTTCATCGTTCTTAATTTTAGCTATGGCGGTTTTTGTATCCGCCCATTACGGATATGATTCTTCCCTCGATAAATTGCCCATTTATACTCACATTCCTGAATATAAACTACCACCTATTTACAAACCATCTCCCGTACTCTATAAGGTACCGGTTTACCCATCTCCCGAATACAAGGCTCCGGTTTACACTCCATCTCCCGAATACAAGACTCCAGTTTACGCCCCATCTTTTGAATACAAAACTCCGGACTACACTCCATCCCCCGAATACAAGGCTCCCGTTTACACCCCATCTCCCGAATACAAGGCTCCCGTCTACACCCCATCTCCCGCCTACAAGACTCCCGTCTACACCCCATCTCCCGAATACAAGACTCCCGTTTACACCCCATCTCTCGAATACAAGGCTCCCGTCTACACCCCATCTCCCGCCTACAAGACTCCCGTCTACACCCCATCTCCCGAATACAAGACTCCCGTCTACACCCTATCTCCCGAATACAAGGCTCCGGTCTACACCCCATCTCCCGCCTACAAGACTCCCGTCTACACCCCATCTCCCGCCTACAAGGCTCCCGTCTACACCCCATCTTCCGAATACAAGGCTCCGGTCTACACCCCATCTCCCGAATACAAGGCTCCCGTCTACACCCCATCTCCCGCCTACAAGGCTCCAGTTTACACACCATCTCCCGAATACAAGGCTCCGGTCTACACCCCATCTCCCGAATACAAGGCTCCGGTCTACACCCCATCTCTCGCCTACAAGGCTCCCGTCTACACCCCATCTCCCGCCTACAAGGCTCCCGTCTACACCCCATCTCCCGAATACAAGACTCCAGTCTACACCCCATCTCCCGAATACAAGGCTCCCGTCTACACCCCATCTCCCGCCTACAAGGCTCCAATCTACACCCCATCTCCCGAATACAAGGCTCCCGTCTACACCCCATCTCCTGAATACAAGGCTCCCGTCTACACCCCTTCTCCTGCCTACAAGGCTCCCGTCTACACCCCATCTCCCGAATACAAGGCTCCGGTCTACACCCCATCTCCCGCCTACAAGGCTCCAGTTTACACCCCATCTCCCGAATACAAGGCTCCGGTCTACACCCCATCTCCCGAATACAAGGCTCCGGTCTACACCCCATCTCCCGAATACAAGGCTCCGGTCTACACCCCATCTCCCGCCTACAAGGCTCCATTCTACACCCCATCTCCCGAATACAAGGCTCCGGTCTACACCCCATCTCCCGCCTACAAGGCTCCAGTTTACACCCCATCTCCCGAATACAAGGCTCCGGTCTACACCCCATCTCCCGAATACAAGGCTCCATTCTACACCCCATCTCCCGAATACAAGGCTCCCGTCTACACCCCATCTCCCGAATACAAGGCTCCAGTCTACACCCCATCTCCCGCATACAAGGCTCCCGTCTACACCCCATCTCTCGAATACAAGGCCCCGATCTACACCCCATCTCCCGCCTACAAGGCTCCCGTCTACACGCCATCTCCCGCCTATAAGGCTCCCTTCTACACGCCATCTCCCGCCTACAAGGCTCCCGTCTACACCCCATCTCCCAAATACAAGGTTCCCGTCTACACGCCATCTCCCGCCTACAAGGCTCCCGTCTATACCCCATCTCCCACCTACAAGGCTCCCGTCTACACCCCATCTCCCGAATACAAGGCTCCGGTCTACACCCCATCACCTGAATACAAAGCTCCCTTCTACACCCCATCTCCCGCGTATAAGACTCCAACTTTGACCGGCTATTAAGTGAATTATGCATAATTTTAAAGCATACTTTTTTTTATCTTTTCATTCATTGGCTAATTTCATTTGTTGAAGCTCACTTATATTTTCCAATTTTATTATTCAATGTACTTCTATTCTATTCTATTTATTTATTATAAAAATATATGCTTGGATGAAAGGGAATCCCTACATTTTCGATGGTACTTGTATTCTTTATATTTTTTTTTATATAATTGACGTAAAATTATATTTAAAAAATCCATAATAAAAGCTAAAATGCTTGATCAACAAAAGAAGCTAGATAAAGTGATAAACTAATAAATTGAAATTTGGACTAATTTCCAAATAGATAAGCTATTGATAGACTCATACCTAACCGGATTGAACCATCCGGCTAGAGCGTGCTAATTGCTAACTATAATCATGAATATGACAATTATTTGGACCTGTTTTTAACATGACGGAATTGGGTTAATGTTTTAACTCATTGAGTTAATTTGGTCCGTCCCGAATATAGTTAATAATATTGAAATTGGTCATAACGAAATTCTTCTAATATAAATGCCTAAAGAATACTACATATTGATGTTCATCCGTTAAAACTCCTCTTCGGGGAATATATCACTTGATTTACTAATAGTTTGGTTTGCTTTGATGTGTTAGACAAGAAAGAGTATCACTCGGACAAATTTTCTTGTATGGTAATGTTGTGTTGCCTAGATTTCCGGATGTAGTTTTTAGGAGGATCGGGATTACTATTCAGAAGGGGTTGACGGCGCAACTTGTTGCCCTCCTTCTATCTACCTTATTACCAGTCTTCCATCTACCTCGATGTAAATATTACTATTATCCTTGTAGAAATGAGAAGTTTTTATTATGATTAATTAAGTTTAATCGTGATTAATCCTATCTACATGTAATTTTGTCTGTCTTTAATCAAACAAATCCCTTCCTATGAGACCTTATTAGAAGCACTTTCTGTCCGGAGGATGCAAATGAGATCTTGATAATGCCAAGAACAGAAAGACGAACCAGGATGAGTGTATATTTTGTGGATCCTTGAAGACGACAACTTCACTGTCAAAAGTAAAGCTTATGGAGAAAAGGGTTGTCCAGAGGGAAAATGCGAAAGATGCAAGGGGTTCACAGAATCAGTGCATCACGCTGTTATTTTATGTGAAAAGGGAAGGGAGATATGATAAGGTACAAATATTCAGATGCATGTAATATGAACTATCTCCCTTCTTCTGTTGATGAATTGATTGTGAAGCTTGCGAAAAAACATGGGATGGATGTGCTTACGGACTTCAGCTGGACATGCAGAAACAAATCCCTCTTCGATGAAGAAAGTAAGGAGCTCCATCTTTGGAACGCCTGTAGTTACACCTCCACTGTCCTTTGATCTTATCTCTCTTATCTCTCGTTGGATTCGTCTACCGCAGTCTTAACCTTATTCAAATGACCTATGGTCCTGGCTCGGTTCCGTCAACCCCACAAAAAAGGACTTCACCACTTGTACTCGCATATCAGCCATCATCGCATATGTTTACTTCACCTGGAAGTCTAGAAACATTCTTGTCTAGAACAATCCCTTCACCTCTATCTCGGAGTGTGCTCATGAATCGATCCAAGCTACAAAGAATTTCATCGCTCATTCATGAAAAGACTGCTCTCCTCAATCTAAAATGTGGGCTACTGCTCTTGGCATCCACTTATTGTAATTCCTCATGTAATGCTCTTCCCTTCTACGTCTAAGAGACGCTTGTAAATTCCTTTCTCAATATACGTAAAACTTTCGGAAAGAAAAATGGGATGGTTTTATGAAGAAGAGAAATGTTGTCGTGAACCGGGTTCAATGTCAACTCTGTGGTTTATTAAATGAGACGTCGTTTACTGCACTTGATATTGAGATTGATTCACAATTGATGGCCAACTTCAACTCCAACGCCATAATCAGAAACTATGGTGGAATGATCCGAAGATCCGATCCGACTATTTAGTCTTAGACTAGTCAAATATATTTGATCCGACTTTTTCCTCCAAACCTCGATCCGTATCCGATTCAGAGATTCGAAAATATCCTGGATCGGATCGGACTCGGATCACCAGTTGCCGGATTTTTTCGAATTCAGATATTTCCGGATCGGATCTTCAGATTAGCAGATAAGATTAGTCGGACCCGAATAGAGGTTAATTGTTATGATGCCATAAAGCGCGGTCGAAATCTTTCGCTTTATATACCATAATCAAGTCCATTCTTTATACCATAATCAAGTCAATTCTCTCAATATCTAGAAATTCTTATAAGGTTAACTGTTAAGATGCAATTCAAGCCCATTCTTTCAATATCTACAAATTGTTGTTTGACCAAACACCTCCATTTTTCATCCCAATTGAGTCTCATATGTGACCATAATCAAGTCCGGATACATTTATGAAAATCGCTTAATACCGTTTATAATGAACAACCATTGTTGGCACTAATAGAATATTGTAACTACATATACTTTGAAGTTGAGGATACAGCTATATATTGGACATTATTGCCACTAAGAGAATTGCCTCCTAATTATAATATGAGAATGGTCATCGTGCAACCATGTAATTTACACGAAGAAGATTTTCAAGATCAAGCCAAGGCATAAGTTGAACATCCAAAGAAACTATATAAAGCATGGCATTAGGCATTTTTGTATCACATCTTCCGGTTCTTCTCTTGTAAGTTGCTTAGCTTAAACAACAAGCATGGCTTTCAAGAGTTCCACCCTTCTTTCATCTTTGTTACTTTTAGCTTTGGCGGTTTTTGTATCCGCTGATTATGGATACGATTCTCCCCTCGATAAATTACCCGTCTATACTCACCTTCCTGAATACAAACTACCACCTATTTACACAACATCTCCAGTAAACTACAAGGCTCCCGTCTACACCCCATCTCCCGCCTATAAGGCCCCCGTCTACACCCCATCTCCCACCTACAAGGCTCCCGTCTACACCCCATCTCCCGCCTACAAGGCCCCCGTCTACACCCCATCTCCCGAATACAAGGCCCCCGTCTACACCCCATCTCCTGCCTACAAGGCTCCCGTCTACACCCCATCTCCCGAATACAAAGCTCCCGTCTACACCCCATCTCCCGCTTACAAGGCCCCCGTCTACACCCCATCTCCCGAATACAAGGCTCCCGTATACACCCCATCTCCCGCCTACAAGGCTCCCGTCTACACACCATCTCCCGCCTACAAGGCTCCCGTCTACACCCCATCTCCTGAATACAAGGCTCCCGTCTACACCCCATCTCCTGAATACAAGGCCCCCGTCTACACCCCATCTCCCGCCTACAAGGCTCCCGTCTACACCCCATCTCCCGCCTACAAGGCCCCCGTCTACACCCCATCTCCCGCCTACAAGGCTCCCGTCTACACTCCATCTCCCGAATACAAGGCTCCCGTCTACACCCCATCTCCCGCCTACAAGGCCCCCGTCTACACCCCATCTCCCGCCTACAAGGCCCCCGTCTACACCCCATCTCCCGCTTACAAGGCCCCCGTCTACACCCCATCTCCCGAATACAAGGCTCCCGTATACACCCCATCTCCCGCCTACAAGGCTCCCGTCTACACACCATCTCCGGCCTACAAGGCTCCCGTCTACACCCCATCTCCTGAATACAAGGCTCCCGTCTACACCCCATCTCCTGAATACAAGGTCCCCGTCTACACCCCATCTCCCGCCTACAAGGCTCCCGTCTACACCCCATCTCCCGCCTACAAGGCCCCCGTCTACACCCCATCTCCCGCCTACAAGGCTCCCGTCTACACCCCATCTCCCGCCTACAAGACCCCCGTCTACATCCCATCTCCCGCCTACAAGGCCCCTGTCTACACCCCATCTCCAGTATACAAGGCTCCCGTCTACACCCCATCTCCAGCATACAAGGCTCCCGTCTACACCCCATCTCCCGCCTACAAGGCCCCTGTCTACACCCCATCTCCCGAATACAAGGCCCCCGTCTACACCCCGTCTCCTACCTACAAGGCTCCCGTCTACACCCCGTCTCCAACATACAAGGCTCCCGTCTACACCCCGTCTCCTGAATACAAGGCTCCCGTCTACACCCCATCTCCAACATACAAGGCTCCCGTCTACACCCCATCTCCTGAATACAAGGCTCCCGTCTACACCCCATCTCCCGCCTACAAGGCCCCCGTCTACACCCCATCTCCAGCATACAAGGCCCCCGTCTACACCCCATCTCCCGAATACAAGGCTCCCGTCTACACCCCATCTCCCGAATACAAGGCCCCCGTCTACACCCCATCTCCCGAATACAAGGCCCCCGTCTATACCCCATCTCCCGCTTACAAGGCTCCCGTCTACACCCCATCTCCCGAATACAAGGCTCCCGTCTACACCCCATCTCCTGCCTACAAGGCCCCCATCTACACCCCATCTCCCGCCTACAAGGCCCCCGTCTACACCCCATCTCCCGTCTACACCCCATCTCCCGTATACAAGGCTCCCGTATACACTCCATCTCCTGCCTACAAGGCTCCCATCTACACCCCATCTCCCGCCTACAAGGCTCCCGTCTACACCCCATCTCCTGAATACAAGGCTCCCGTCTACACCCCATCTCCCGCCTACAAGGCCCCCGTCTACACCCCATCTCCCGCCTACAAGGCCCCCGTCTACACCCCATCTCCCGCCTACAAGGCCCCCGTCTACACCCCATCTCCCGAATACAAGGCCCCCGTCTACACCCCATCTCCAACATACAAGGCTCCCGTCTACACCCCATCTCCCGAATACAAGACCCCCGTCTACACCTCATCTCCTGCCTACAAGGCCCCCGTCTACACCCCAACTCCCGTTTACAAGGCTCCCGTGTACACCCCATCTCCCTCCTACAAGACTCCAACTTCGATCGGCTATTAATTAAATTATGAATAGCTTTAAAGCTTATTTCTTTATCTTCTCGTATCATTGACTCGTTTAATGAGGATCACTTTAAGTTTTTCGACTTTGTGATTCATATATGTACTTCTATTCTTTTTAATTATAATGAAACTATATTCGTGGATGGAAGTGAATGCTTACATTTTTAGATAGTACTTCTATATTGTATGTTTTTATAATCAACGTAAAATCATTTTTGAAAAACCAAGAATAATAGGCACAAATGTTCATACTCAACTCATTTTGAAAATCTTGGGTAAATGCCGACGATCTTTTTCCGACCTAGACTCCAGCCTAAGTTGTATTTGAGCTCTAAAATGAGTTTATATTCGGTTTAAATTTAACGAACTTAAGTCTGGATTTTAAGTTTTGTTTTCTAACCACTTAAGTTAAAAAAATTATATTTTTTCCCTAAATTTGTTCCCATCGATTTTAGGTCAAAATCGAACCAAAATCAATAAAACCCAAAATGATTTCTAGACCAGGATTTCGATCCACATATATAACATACAAAAAGCATACAACCTCATTAACCTTGATTAGCACAAAGCTCTGATTTAGAGCCTTAAAGAACCCAAAAAACCACAGCCGGTTTAACATAATATAGTTGATTCAACGTGCTGAAAAAGTTCATTCATACAAACCAAACCCGGTTCTATATATATGTTATATAGAGAGAAGAACCAAACCGCTCCTATGAGAAAACCAAACCAAATTCAACGTATATGTATATTCCTATTTGCATGAGTTGTGCTTCGTTTCGTCTGTATAGACGAACTCATTACTCAGCTGAGATCTCTGATCTCTTCAGCACTCGAAGCCTTTTTACTGTCGAAATAAACATGCTGCATACAAACAATACATTCATCTTGTGTTTTATAGCATATTTAACACGTGTGAAAAATGCATGCATATATATATATATGGAACTTACTTCCATGGGACATCTCCAACAAGGACTCTATCACCTTCGTGATCTTCATAAACAAGAGTGTATTCTCCATTTCCATCCAATAGCCCTGTGATCTCCTTTACATCCTCTAGGTTGATCTCGCTTCCGCATGCAAAGGGCGCGTCTTTTTGCGCTGTAGCATACGAAAGCTCAATTTCACATCGATTATAAACAAATATCTAGTATATCATTTTTATTTGGTTTTATCGCAAAATCTCACAGACTTATATGTCGTACTTTAAAAAGTACGTCATATTAGCATGTGATATAAGGTTGGTGAATTACTCTCCTATTATTGGCCGGTAAGATATAAAATAGTCAGAACACGACGAAGATAAAGAAGGGATTACAACCTGCGAGAAGCCCTCGGAAGAGCTTATCAACCGCGGATGATAGGGACTCATAGTCATTGTATGCTCTAAGGTTCACTTTCCTACCAATGGGAACACCATCCATGTTGATCTTGACAAACAAGTCCTTGCTTTTAGTTTGATTAGTGGTTTTAACCATTTCTAGTTCAGTGACCTTTACTTCTGCTTGGTCTTTAGGGTTAGTTGTAAGCTCTGAACAAAGCTTCAACGAACTGCTGCTGGCTGTGATCTTCTTCCTGAATGAGCGAACGGGTGGCCACCCGATCACAGAAGGCGGTGGCGCAATCCTACATTAAGACACACCGTGTAAATATTTCACGTCGATAATAAACAAATCTTCAGTCCAATATATATAAACTCGGTGGGTTGCTTAGGATGGAAACCATCAATTAGCTAGCTAGATTGTGTTGGATTCAAACATAATGTATATATATATATATGCTCGAATGTGCAAAACCCTCGCCATATTAATCCATCGGAATTTCGGAGAAGTAACCTTTTCCCGGTATATTCTTCTTCTTTTTCTTTGAAAACCTTACCAAATTTGAAAAAGGGTAATTTTGTCATTTTCTCATTCTAATAGAGGTTCTACCAAATAAATGAAAATTAATTAAAACTACAGTGGTTCTCTAAAAAGGTTCTTATGAGTTGTGTAATCACAGTTTTTAGTATGTTCATATTCAACTCAGTTATAATCGAAATGATTTTGAACCAACCCGAGAATTTTATCATGTTTAAAAGTGAGTGTAAAAGTGAACAAGTTGAAGCCTTTTTTCCAATGAGTTGGCTTGATATAACAACCCTACTAAAAATTGCCTTATCGATTAATCCGGTTTACATATATAGATAATAAAAGAAACAGTAGACAAACAAGCTCTAGTCCTATTCATGCAGCCTTGTTCCAAAGGATCCTAATAAGCCATCATAAGACAAATTCAAATGGAACCTAAAAGTAAGATATTATAAAGGAAAAAGAGAGAAAACCTCTTTTGCGAACCTCCATTCTTCCCTGCATACTGCATTGAGCTACTTGGTTGTTGAAACTTCATAAGATCAGCTGAAGAAGATGAAGTTATATGTAACTTGGCATTATCTTCTTTGGAAGGAGGACCAAGCCTTAGCTCAAGCTTGTCACTTGAAACCCTTTGATCACCTTCATTGATATCAAAACTAAACTTTGGAGGATTTCCTCTCATGATAATTCAATTCAACAATATATCACAAGAAAAGAAAACCCTTTTGTTCAAATGACAAAATGAAAAAGACCCTTAAGCTAGATGAGGAAAGATTGGAGATGAGATGAGATGAAGGTTTGTTTGGTTGTGTTAGAGATATATGAACCTTAGAAGGTGTATATAAGTCTAGTTTAAAAGGCTATGATTTGTGGGTAGGGTTGTAGGAAGTTGAAAGAGGTAGTGGGTTTCCTAGTCCTTCCACTTTGGCAAAAACATCTTTTTTTTCTATCAAGCATGACTAATTATGGGACAACACAAACAAGTGATCATAAGATTCCTCATCTTAAATCAACTTGTTTTAGAAAGTGTCACTTTAAGTCAATTGAGAACTACTCCATTTGATGAAAAAATAAGTGTTGTTTTACTCCAACAAATTGCTAGGTATGTGATGTCGGATTTACGAATCTCAATCTGATGCATCGTCAAATGTGCATCGGATTCAAAAATGATGTGCAGTCACAATGCACGTCACATTTGCTAATATCAATTCGTATAATATTGAATAACCTTAATTATGTTCTTTTCTAAACCTAATGGTTGATTTTCTTCGTTTACGGTTTATAACTCTCAATAGTTGTTTTGACCAATGTTTATCACAAACCGACAAAACCACAATAAGTTTTCATAAGTGACCAATAAATATTTATCCAAAATATCTACGAGAATTTTAAAAGATCACATATTTAATTAATTCCACGCACAAAGTGTGATACATAAATTGTGCTTAGTGAATTTCGCTCATGGAGTAAAGAACTGATTAGGTTTAGTTAATTTTACACATGGAGTGCAGACCCGAAAATAATAGGAAAAAAATGAGTTAAATTATTTTTACACCCGAAGTACAAAATTTGATAAATTTAAATAAATTCATACGAATTCGTCTAATATTAGCCAATTCTAAAGTAAACTTAACCAAATTCCAAATATTAAAACAACACTCAAAGTTAATCACTTTTGGAATTGCACATGTCTTCTTGATAGGGTCATAAGACATCATAAGAGAGTCAATTAATGTGCATAGGTCATTTATTCATCAAAGTTCAATGTTGGAGTTAATTAGTAGATTCAAATGTGAAATTAAAGTGAAGTCTATACTTTCATGATTGAGGTGTGAAAATTACTAAATTAGTTAATAGTTTAGTTAATGATAAAGATTAGTGTGATGATGATGATGATAAGTTAGGAAGGTTAGAGTTGGACTAATAATTGTGAAATTGAGGTCTTTAGTGAATCTTGATGATGAATCGTTTTCAAAGAGAAGTTCATTGAACAACACATGGAAATCAAGGAAGTGATGATTGTTAGCATTATCATTATTCACGACTACAATCATTTCACTTTGGAGGCTGAACTTTTGCCATCTATGGTGGAGGACCCACTAAGCTAGCAATCTCATCCAAATTCCCATTCGGATTGATCCGAAGTATCGAATATCCGATCTAACGATATTCAGATATCCGATAAAAAATGGATTGGTTTAATTTAGTATCCGCTTGATCCAAACACCCTTCTTGTCGACTTAAAAATTCGGATATCACCTAATCCAAGTACATAAAAACTAAAAAATATATATATGGTATGCACCTAGTCTTGTTTCTATCTGGACTATGTCCGGCTTTGTACATATAGCTACCCGTTTACCAGGGCCAGACTTTCGTTTCAATTCCAGCGTCTATAGAGTCGACGGTGGATCGGTAGGAGGAGAGTTAGGTTTTTGGAAGGCGGTGGTTGTGCCGCAATCAGAGGGAGGAGGAGCCATGAAGTTTCGTCGCCACTGCAAGCACCACAACGAAGGAGGAACCGTAGCCCCAGTGTCCGAACCCTTCCTTACCAAATCGGCGCCGTGGTTATGCTGCTTTGTTCCAATAAATTAGATTTATATATAATTTAAATTACCTATTTATCCCTCATTTAATTTATAATAAGTTTTAAAAATTTTGAGGACCAGTTTGTATCTCAGATACAAAAAATGTCTTATTAGATCAATCTTCTCAATATTTTTGGACCCAAATTAACGATTCTCACGATTGGATCGGGCATTTATTTCACCCCAATTCGATTACGATATAATTATGCTCACTTTTTTTTTTCACCCCAATTCGATTGTGATATTATTATGCTCACTTTTTTTCTTGATAAAGTCCTCCACTTATACCTCACTTTCTTTATGCTCTTTTGGCTTCCTTATAACATCTCCATCTCTACCACCATCACTCTTTTGCTATCATCATTCTACACATATTTAGAGCTAGAATAAAACTATAAAAATATGTGAAAAACAATTAAACTGCACTTATTAATTAATAATTAATATTAATCTCACATCAATAATAAAACGGATAATAAGTCTCTTATATAAAATTTATTTCTTTATAACAAATAAAATGATACATCTTTTTAACAAAAACAAAGAAGAACATTTTATTTTTAAATGAAAAGAATGCTGTAATTTATTACTTTATTGCACTTCTCAAATTTTTAACAAAAATGCATTTTAAATAGTTTTTTTTTTTAATATTTGATGTGAGGTCGATCTTTGTAGTGTAAATATTTGTTATTTTGTAATCTTAAACGTACCGATTAGAATCATGTTTCTAGTATATTACATTCTTAAAATTGTTTTTTCTCGATAAAATTGTGATCTATGACCTCACTTAATTTAGCAGAGGATATATATAATTTAGAAACGCAACTTTATTATAAACCTAATAGCTTCCGAAATACTTATATCTAATGTTTACTTTGATAAATTTAATCCGATTACTTATGATTTCAAAAAAAAAATTGAAAATTTTGAAAAGTCTTACAAGCTTGAAAATATTTGGCTAAATTTGCAATGTAGGCCTTTTACAATGTAGAGTTTGGATTTTGGGCCTCCCAATTATTCATTTAGAAAATGGGCTCCTATTAAAGAAAAAAATCAGAAAATAAGAGACATAGGTATTCATCTGATTTGATGGGTGACATGTTGAGTATAATAAACAACCCAATCAATTCAAGTCATCTTCTTCCCTCCCTTGTCCCTTCTTCTTCCCTCCCTTCAAACGTAAATGTATGTATTTCTGGGTATCTATATGCAGGTCCCTTCTTCTTCCCTTCAAATGCAAGTCCACTCTTGTTGAGCTTCTTCTTTACCGGAATCTGGACTGCTTACATATCCCTGTTCTATTTCTGGGTAAGTTGTGTTTGGTCCTATTTTTGGGTAATCTCAAACCTCCTGGGTAATGTATTTGTGGGTAATCTGAAACTTCTCATCTCTTGTTTTTGTGAATTTAAAACACTGAAACTTCCTGTTCTATTTGTGGGTAAGCAGTGTTTGTTTCCATCCATGGATAATCTCAAACTTCTCAAACTTCCCTGTTCTATTTGTGGGTAATGTATTTTTGGGTAATGTCAAACTTTCTGGGTAATCTATTTCTGGGTAAGCAACGGTAAGAGTTGTGTTTCTATTTCCCTGTTCTATTTCTGGGTAAGCTGTGTTTGGTCCTATTTTTGGGTAATCTCAAACCTCTTGGGTAATGTATTTGTGGGTAATCTGAAACTTTTCATCTCTTGTTTTTGTGAATCTAAAACACTTAAACTTCCTGTTCTATTTGTGGGTAAGCAGTGTTTGTTTACATTTCCCTATTCTATTTGTGAGTAAGAAGTGTTTGTTTCTATTTTTGGGTAATCTCAAACTTCTTGGAATGTATTTATGGGTAATGTATAATGGGTAATGTGTTTGTTTACATTTCCTGTTCTATTTGTGGGTAAACAATATTTGTAGGTAAGCAGTGTTTGTTTCTATTTTTAGGTAATCTTAAAAAGTGAATGTCAAATCATCTGAAAAAAGCTTGCAGCACTATTATTTCAATTATTTCAAATAGTGTCCTACTTTATATTTTACAAACCTATTTTATTTAGTTAGATTAATAGAGGCCCATTGCACAAAATGCAAATTGTTGGGGTCCTCTTTCTCTAATTATTTCAAAATATTTTTCAACTTATTATTAAGTTAAATTCCTTTAATGTATAAATAAATCAGACATAACTAAGTTGATTCACAAGTGGATCCACACCATAAACCCTTTATAGATTTCCTTTATGAGATGCTAGCTTTTTCACTTTATATAGCATGCTTGGGTCATCAAGAACAAAATTAACAGTAAATTAAAGGCAAATGAAGCCTTTACATGAGACGTGCTATTTGGTCTCCCTTTGTCTCGGGTCTTATTTCGAAGGAGTCAAATATGAACACACTTACAAATTGTATAAAATTTAGACTCGATTCGTTCAGTTAATGATCGGCTCGTTTTGATATTTGGTCTCCCTTTGTCTCGGGTCTTATTTGGTATGACTTCAATATCCCCAAGTACAGCTGCATTGCCTGAAAAGCTAACCTTTGAAGGCTCTCCACCCTTACCAAGTTGCGCTATTGGAACTTGATCACTGATGATATGCATGTAAACTTTGTACCTGTATGCATGAGGGTGATGACCATCTTTGGACCAGATGTAGCTACTCATCTCTTGTTCTTGATATCATATCCTGTTGGACTAGAGTTCCCTAGCTACCCGGCTCCATACATCCACAACCTATGGTATTGGCTCAGTTCATGTCATAATACTAAACGTAATCTGCTGGAAAGTACTTGCATCTCTTCGATTACGGCCTTCATCTATTTCACTTGAAAGGCTAGAATCAACCTTGTCTACAACAACACTTTCACGAGTGACTCCTTGGCTTCGGCTACTAGGCATTCACCTTGTCTAGCGTCTCATCGCTTTGTCATTAATTCCTAGTCCTTCTCTCTCTTTTAAATCCTCCTTTCTTTAATACAAGTAAATTTTCAAAAAGAAAAAAAGATTCAATTCTTTTATAAACAAGCCGAATTGAACATGTCAGCCATCAACTCGTATAACGATTTTTTCTCATATCTCATCCTTTAATCTTCTTTCTTTCTTGTGTAAATGCATGAAAATTAAAAAAAGGAAAAAGAAAAAAAGTGAGACAAATTGAAGGGCATAGCCAATTGTACATAAAATGATAGAAACTATTTTTTTTGATAACTAAAATGATAGAAACTATAAGTAGGTATATTTATATAGAACTCTTGACATAGATCGATCTTATTGCTTCTCTAGTAACTTATTTTGGACCCTTTATACTACAGTCGTTACGACCGATTATCGGTCGAAATACCGCTATGTGTTAGTACACTATCGGAAAGGGTACGTAACATAAATGGTATTTACATTGATCTATGTTTCTCGCAATAGTTGAAAGTAATTCTCCAATTTCTTTCTCAGAGTTGCATGCTCGAACTTCACTAGGTTGAATGTTTTGATGCACCTGATACATTAAACATTCAAAATCATTAGAAATCATATTCATTTTCTGTCATAATACTATACTTTGAATCGGATCAAATGGGTAATGGGTATCCGCTAGATATCAAGCTGATGTCAAAAATCAAGGTGGTTAAGTCATTTATTGTTCGGATATTAAGTTGGTTATCCGTTTGGCTTTATAATCAAGTTACATGCCCTTAGTCATGTTAGTGTCAAATTTTTTTACTGGAGTTGTTAAGATGTGTATCCAACATTGATAATATAGTGATAACAAACCTAGTATATCAAATCGGTCATCCTTTTTCTATTGTCGATTAGATGAAACTCACTAGCCTCAATTTGCAATCCGGGTATTGAGAAAGCTAGGTTTTGAAAAGGATAAATTGAGTTGAATCTGGGTCAATGACCCCCACTTGACATGTTATGAACCGAAATATATATCCGGTTCACGAGTTCTTGATCCGAAGCTTAAAGGGCTAACATGAACAGAAGTGTTGATTTAGGTTAATTGGTTGAATACCCTTGAAGGTTTCTATCTCTGCAGAACTCTCTGAATCTCCAACACTCATATACCACCTTCTTTGCCCCTATGCTGCAAATCAAAAAAATGTTAAAAATGATTAGCTCATGCCATATACAAACCCTAATTATGTCATTCGGGATGCAATCTTTAAAGTAGTTAAGTAGGGTTCATTCATTTGTATAGGCTCCATCAAACTCCAAGTAGGGGTGTGCTACAGGATCGATCCGAAGACATGAATATCCGATCTGATAATTTTATAAAAGATCGATCCGAAACCGATACGAGAGTATCCGGATATCTGATATTTTTAGTCGGATAGAGTATCCAATCCAGATATATTGAAGAAACTACCCGGATAACGTCCCAAGTATTATTATCGGATCAGTCAAATACATCAGATCCGACTTTTTTCTTTCTCAAAACCTCGATCCGAAAAATTCTCTCGGATCGGATTTAGATTCGAATCGTCAATTACCAAATATTTTTAGATTCGGATAGTCCTGTTAGTGAACCGGATCAGCCTAACTCCAAGGATCATATCCTCACCTTTTGCACATTAGGTTTTAATTTGCAGCAAACTTTTCACATTATAATGCATATCATAACACTAATCCTGATTATTAGCTCATTAGTTGAGTTAATTACCTTGAGCTACTACCCTTGAATTGATGCATTAAGTCATCCAGCTTGTCAAAGTCAGTTGGATACTTAGCCCTGCAGTAAATCAACTTCAGCTAATCAGTAAAAATATACAAAATCAATATTTAACCAGCAATACATATAGACAACTGTGTCTACTTATTAACATACAGTGATTGTTCAATGCTGTAGATGAGCCTAGCAGAATCTGTATAGAAAGATATCACAATCTCTTCCACGAAATTCGGACTCGCTTCATCCTCCAAGTTCTCGAGCTCAACGAATTGTTCATCAAGATAACCCTGCAACAACACATGTTCATAGGATTCAGTTCGCGAGTAGTTAAACTGACAGTCATCTTTGTCAATATCTCATCATTCATCTTCACCAAGAAATGCATCAACTTCTTAATCAATCCTAATTAGCAAATCCATTTCCCCCCAAAAAAGCATATATATATATATATATGATGGCTTTTGGTGTATACTCTATGTTGTTTCTGTACATTGCATCTCTCATCTCTGATACAGCTTTATGATCAAATTGTGCAGATTATATGTTCAATCATTACAGCTTTTTTTGCAGAAATAAAGTTTGTATATTCTCATTCCCTCTACTTTTGTGCAGAAATAAAGTTTGTATATTCATATTCGCTTGTCGTGACACACAGGACCTCAGTCATAATTGCTGATAGATCATATATATATAAAAAAAGGGTTTTTTCCAGTTCTGATGATAATTTTTTTTAAAGAGGAAATTATGATTAGAAGAAGAACATGAAATGAAGAAGAAAACCTGATCAAAGAGAGACTTCCTGGTGGAGAGATGAATAGGCAATCTAACTGTCTCCATATTTGTTCCTGCGTTAGTGTTCAGTATATGTATAATGACAAATGTGTTATACAAGAAGCAAATAATATGTAGATTGAAGAAGTGTTGTGTGTCCTTTTATAGCTATGGTGAGTAAGAAGGGATCAAATGGGCGAGGACACGCGTCAAAAGGCGATAAGACATTGCCATTTCTGTATGTTTCAAGCTTGGATTCCTCACACTTTCATCTTTCTAGAGCATCCTTTCGAAATTTGTCTAGTTTTAAGATGCTCTAGGAGGTTGTTTTGTTCATTATTTTCTAGGTCTTGATATTTGTAAGCAATCTTAAGCCCTAGAAGGGTTTTTTTAAGGAACTCGTAATTCGTTTGAGTAATAGGTTCGATTTTAGGTTTTTCTTTTTTAAAGGTTACAACTAGGTCGGTCCAAAATTCGATATGGACCGATTATTTAAAAAAAACAAAATTTTGATAATTGGGATGAAAAATGACTTAAAGGCAAAACTCGTGACCAACTTAAAATCGGACCATTTAGTTCATGCAAGCCAAGACCGAACCAAAACTAAACACGGGCTGAACCGGAATCTATGTTGGGTTTGGAAAAATATGTTGCTTTGATATAGGTCTGGGCCGATGAACAATCCTAAATAAACCTATTTCTCTTAAATTTCAATCATATAACCGGAACAGATGCTCGATCAACACTTGCAAAATAAATGTTGCAATTGAACCAAAGATGAGCAACCGCCGTAGAGGCGGACACGTTATTACATAGCACACATGTGTCTTCATCGTCAGCGTTATTGATTTTATATTCACGAAGAATTGAGTCCATCCGAGCTCTCCTCTCTTGATTGATATACCTTAAATGTCACACTTCAATTGGGAGATAGTGTCACACTCAGCATAATTTAGGCCGTTTGTAATATCTTCGAGCATGATACTTTGGTGGCAATTATTATCTTCAGGGTTTCTTTATTTTTTTTATTTCGAATGAAAGATAAATACCCTCCGTTAACGAGTGTTGTTGGCCTGTGTTATCGCACGAATGTGAGACAGGATTATATATTATATCTCCTTATCATTTGTTTTCTAGTAATTCAAAGTTCTCAATAAAATTGCTCTAAGTAAAACTCGTTCTAATTGTTTGTATCGTTGTAACTTTGTATATCGTTTCTTTTTTATATGTTAAACAATTATATTTCTCATACTCGGCACAACTTACACCCTACCCTAAAGTTGTAATAACATATGAAATTTAAGTCCTTAAACCCTAATGAACTTTTACTCATTCAAGAAACATGTCGAGATGCATGTCATATATGCATGGTTCAAAAAAAAACTCTCAAAGCTTGAGAACTCGAAACGCAAATTTTGGGGTCGTTTTAAGCATCTTTGAACTTATAATTCCCACCACGTATGCACATAGATGATTTGAACGTAAAAAAGTTATTAGATTCGAGTAGCTTAATCGGGTTGGCGGGTCTATTCAATGAGAATCTAAATGCCTCATCTTTCCAGCCTATAATTCCTTCATGGAAGACTAGTCAAGAACAATGGAGAAAAAAGTTAAAGAAAGCTTGGAATATAACATGACACAAAAAGATGTAAAAAACAAGAAACCTTCTACCAATGGCTAAATATCGTTGGTCCAACAAATGCTATCCTCTTTATGTACCTACTTGAGGGTGTAAGAGAACTTTTACAAAGCAAGTTATAAGCAAACTTGTTTAATTTGTTACATGTTTACAAAAACTAGACCTTTCGACACGGAGAATACAGACATATAGAATTGTGGTTTCACCCGTTTTGCGTTTTGGGAGTTCTTAGCATACGATAGGTACGTTGGTCAGAGGTAGATATGGAAGAATGCGGATAGATTCGCTCAATGGCGGATCTGAGGGGGTGCAGGTGGGGATAGTGGTAGTCAATTAGAATGATAAAAATAAAAGGGGTCTACAAAACAAAAACACATAAAAAAAAAAACAATATTTCACCAAATTCTTTCAAACAAACTTCTAGTTCCGTCACTAGATCCGCCCACTTGGATAAAACTCGAACCTAAGACCTCATAATAGGCTTGAAAAAAACTACGAGTTTCAAAAACCATTGCCCTATTTTGTTTTTGTGTAATGTTTACGTGTTAAAAAATACAGAAGATGTCGGCTAGTCCTTTGCGTTTTGGGAGTTCTTAGCATACGATAGGTACGTTGGTTAGAGGTAGATCTGGAAGAATGCGGATAGATTCGCACAGTGGCAGATCTGAGGGGGCGCAGGATGGGATAGTGATAGTCAATTAGCATTATAAAATTAGAGGGGTCTACAAAACAAAAGCACATAAAAAACATGTTTCACCAAATTCTTTCAAACAAACTTCTAGTTCTGTCACTAGATCCGTCCACTTGGATAAAACTCGAACCTAAGACCTCGTATTGGGCTTGAAAAAACTCCGAGTTTCAAAAACCATTACCCTATTTTGTTTTTGTGTAATGTTTACGTGTTAAAAAAATACAAGAGATGGCGGCTAGTCCGAGAGGGTATGATGGGCAAGACCCTGAAATACGGGTTCAGTTCAAGCCAACGCGAGCGAGCAGACAGAATGACCGATTTTACTCGATTTGAGTTCAATCCTCAAGTCCGACTTTGTCCAAGTCTAGTTAAACGTTAAGTATGGTTTGTTATGGTTATCCGGGTTAGGGTGCAGCCATTGTCGAGAATCCGGGCGGAGCATATTGAGAGGTGGTCACAAAACACGTTTGCATGGTTTGATTGGAGAGTGCAAATATTCTTTAACTTTGTATCACCATCCCTCTTGTGTTGATAAGAATCACACCCTGGAAATGATGATAAGGCCTATGAAGAACATATCACCTTGGATTTTTTATTTTTGGAATTAATGATTAGATAAAAAGAAATTGCATAGCTGCAAAATGTATGGTCTTTGTTATTCATACTTGCATAAAAAATATTATCAAGTGAAAGTCTGCATTTTTATTAACAAAACTAGTTTCGTAACCGCATTTTATACGTTTTTTTTAGTCTTTGACGATAAAATAGTTAATATTATAGTTTTTATCATACTATTATCAAGTTTTCTAGTAAGTTTGTGATTTCAATTAAATTCATTCAAAAAAATTATGAAGTAATGTAAATATATATATATTTATTATTAGTTAAAATTTTAGTATTAGATATACAAATTTTATTTTCACCTTCTCTTAATTGTGTAAAATATTTACATTAAAAAACTAATTTAAATTGATCGATAGAAAACAATGTACGAGATTAATTGTGGACATGACACGTCACTATTAAATTATTTTCGAATTGACACATGAGATAATTTACTTTGATTTTAGTATTTAATAGTTTTAATATTCGCACTCAGTGCGGTATTTCACTATGATAACATTGTTGATATTTATAAATTAAAATGAATGTTTGTCACAGATAAGTTGTTAATTGTGGTTTTAGTGGATGATGGACTAAAGAGAATCTACACATTGATCATCAACAAAAAAAAAATGAAAATAAACAAAACTTACTCTCTTTTTTCAATTTGATGCATTGATTAAAAAAAATTTGATAAAAAAATTACATTCTATAATACTTTTTATAAGAAATTGGCTCTTAAAAATTTCTTATAGGTGACAACAACTTGTAGAATATTATACATGGGTAGAAAATTAGCCAATTATGTACGGTTCACACTATGTACGGTTCAGACCGTATGCACACCCTACATCCGTCGATATCTCTCCATGGACATTTGCTATTTTTCGAGTAGTGAGCACGATGACATAGGCGAAACTAGCCAATTATGCATGGGTAGAAAATTAGGGTCCAACGATTAACATGAGATTGAGTTCCGTTTAAAAAAATACTAGGAGCATAGATTCGTGCATATTCCTAAAAATAATTAAATAAATATTTTTAATTAATTATTCGATAACATTTAAGTTTCTTAATTATTTTTATCAAAAATAACCGTTAATTAGACTTTATTCTTTAAAAGTTTGAGCTCTTAATATATTTTATTGTTTAAATTAAAAAGTATTTTGGGTTAATTTTATATGTTAAGAACCATACATTCTAAATTTCTAATTAAAATCTTAATAAAAGTATTTGAAAGGGCATTTCAAATCCATAATATAGTTGTGTATAGGGGTACCAGAGTTACAAAATACAAGTGTACATGTACAAAAATAATAGAGTAAAATGGTTAAGTAGTAGTTTTTGTGTTATTGTGTACAAAGTAGGTCCTTACGTGGTTTTTTTTTTTTTTTTTTGATACTGTACGGTAAGCAGTTAGGCTAGATCATCTTCGCGAGACTCTCCAACCTAGAGCATCCTTTCGGATGAGCTCGACCACCTGGGGAGGTGTCGATGAGCAACCTACAGGGTAGCCGTGTCCCAATTCTGCGAGCTTATCGGCGACACTGTTGACTTCCCTGAAGACGTGATGAATCCGAACCTGCTGGAAGCTACCCAAAATGTTAGAAATGTCAGATATGATAAGGTCGAGTTCCCATGGTGGCTTCCATATTTGTTTTATTGAATTGATAATTGTAAGGTTATCTCCTTCAATTTCGATTTCGTTGATCTTCAGATCACATGCCCTTATCAACCCTTCCCGTAGCGCACATGCTTCGGCATGGAGGACGGATGTGTTGCCACATTGTCCATAGCCTAAGGAAATGGTTGATGCATGTTGGTTTCTGAGAATGAATCCGTAGGCCGCATCTCCCGATTCACGCTTAGATCCATCGAAATTTAGTTTGATGAATTCATTTTCTGGTTTTACCCAGTGAATATTTCTGGTTTTCCTATTATATTTGATTGTTTTTTGTTTTGTTTGATTCTTCATTTTGTTCATGTCTCGCCAGTTCGTAATTTGGTCGTGGACACGTTGTTCAATGTTTTGGGGCTTTTTATTACTAAAAATGTGTTGATTTCTTGTGTACCACACGTTCCACCAAGTAACGGCTAGTTGAACCATTGCTTTATCATCTAGTTTATTTCTAAGAAGTATGAATATGTTATGCATATCTTGATTTGAGTTAGTTGCTGTTTGGAGCTCGTTTCTAATCTTACTATTAGATAAATTATTCAATAAGAAGGGGCAGGTTAAGAAAATATGTTTTGCTGACTCATACGGGTGATTACAAAGACCACATTGCATTGGCACTGGGACCCGTTGCTTTTCGAGGTTTTCCTTAGTCGGAAGGCCATTTATAGACAATTTCCATAGGAAGTTCTTGACCTTGGGCATGATGTCGAGTTCCCAAATCCAGTTATTGGCACTAGCTGTGAGCCCTTTTCTTTTATGGATTAGATCTAGGCCTGATTTTGTAGTATATGATCCCTTGTCCGCGGCTGCCCAATAGAGCCGGTCTTGGATAGTTGATTTTGGCAGTTGGTATGATTTAATTGCAATCAAGACCTCTTTTGGAAGGAGTTTTCCTAGCTCCATATCCAGTTTCTGGATATTCCATCTGTTGTCAGTGATATAATTACTAACCAATTCATTTTCGTCGGTAATACCATTACTCTTAAGGAGGTTGAGCAGCGGTTGATCTATTACCCACGGATTTTTCCAAAACTTGATGGTATTTCCATCCCCAACATTCCACCTAAACCCATATTCAAATTCCGGTCGAAGACTCATTAATCGTTTCCATTGCCAAGAGGTATTTTTCGATGTTTTGTAGTTCCAAAGGAAAGAACCCTTGAGATATTTTTCGTTTACTATTCTAACCCAGATGTTGTCTGGCTCAGCCATGATTTTCCATAGCAGTTTCATTTGGAGTGTCTTATTCATATCTTCTGCTTTTCTAATACCCACTCCTCCACATTTTCTTGGTTTACAGATTTTATCCCAGCTAATAAGGGGGTGATAGTTATGTCCTTTGTTCCAAAAGAAAGTTCGGTTTATTTGGTCTAGTTCTTTATGTATATATACTGGGAGCATGAAGCTTTGCATTATATAGTTTGGTTTGGCATTCAAGTTTGCCTTGATTAGAATTGTTCTTCCTTCTTGGGATAGTGTGGAAGCTTTCCATGCTGTTAACTGTTTTCTAGATTTTGTTATCACATCTTCAAAAACTGCTTTATTTATTCTACCGTTAATGATAGGGCACCCAAGATATTTATCTAGGTCGTTTGTGGCGGTTATACCAATTTTTAGTTGGATTTGTCTTTCCATATCTACTCCTACGTTTTTTGTAGTTTGGAAAGATGATTTATGGAAATTAACTTTTTGCCCCGAAATGTGACAATATCCATTTAATAGATCAAGGATTTTAGTACTTGCTAGGATAGATGCTTTAGCAAATATAATTATGTCGTCAGCGAAAGCTAAGAATGGGACAATAGATCCCCCTCTCGTGATTGGAAAGCCAATTATTTTGTTATTTTGGTTGCACTCACTTTGAATGTTCCTTGCTAGGACTTCCGCACCTAGATTGAACAGCATAGGTGACAGTGGGTCTCCTTGACGGAGCCCCCTTCTAGGATAAATCAGTTCTGATGGTTTGTCATTAACTAGGATTGAGTACGAGACTGTGGAAATGCATTCTCTTATCCAGTTCACGAATTTTCGTTCGAAACCAAACTTGTCAAGAACTGCTAAGATAAATGGCCATTCCACCCTGTCGTATGCTTTTTCCATGTCCAATTTTAGGGCCATATAGCCCTCCTTTCCTTTTTTGGATTTGAATCCGTGGAAAATCTCATGAGCAATAAGGATATTATCATGGATTGATCTTTTTTGTGTAAAAGCACTTTGAAGCGGATGAATTAGTTTGGGTAGTATTTCCTTTAGTCTAGATGCAAGGATTTTGGCAATAATCTTATATGTTGTTGAACATAGGCTAATAGGTCTGTAATGATTGGTCTGTGATGGATTATCCGTTTTTGGTATTAGTGTGATGAAGGTATGGTTAATTTGCTTTAGTAATTTACCTGAGTGGTAGAAACTTTTTATCGCACGGATGACGGTAGGCCCTATGGTATTCCAATATTTTTGGAAAAAGCCGGCAGGCATACCATCTGGGCCTGGGGATTTGTCGCTTCCTATTTCAAAGACAGCTTTCCGAATTTCCTCATTAGAGAAAGCTTTGGTGAGTTCCTTATTATCACTTTCCGTTATTTCATTGGTGATAACTTCAAGGTGTTCCATTATGGTGGTTTCATCAATTAGATTGGACTTGAAGCGGTTCTTATAATCCATGGTGAACTCGGCACTGATTTCCTCTTCCGTATGAATTGTAGAGCCGTTTACCCTCTGGATAGATATTATTGATTTCCTATTTCTTCTTCCCGTTGCTTTCCTATGATGATACTTTGTGTTTCTATCACCACATTCTAAGGATTTGGATTTTGCTCTTTGCATCCAGTATTTTTGTTGAAATTCAATGAGGCATTCTCTTTTCCGGTTTAGTCTATTTAATCTCTCATTATAATGGCTAGAGAAATTTCGGAAATTTATCTTTTGTAGCTTTTCAATGGTTACATCGGTTTCCCGAATCTGTTTATTTATATTTCCAAATTTCAATTTGCTCCACACTTTCAATTTAGCCTTAAGGAGGTTCAGTTTCTTGACCAGGTTGTACATATGCGTTCCTGGAAATTGTGCTCTCCATGATTGCTTGATGATTTCTTCACAATCATCTCTTTCAGTCCTCATAAGTTCAAATCGGAAAGGTTTATTTTTAAATCTCTGTATTGAATTGTTGAGATCTATTGTAGTTAGACAATGATCTGATGATGTGAACGCGTGATTCCATACATGAATTAGATTATAGGCATTCAGAACCTCAAATTGAGCCATGGCTCTATCTAGTTTTTCGAATGTATTGTTTTCTCCATCCCTTCTCTTTCGCCATGTAAATTCATTACCTCTGGTCACGAGGTCCACGAGGTTACATTTTTGGATTATATTTTGTAGTCTGTGAAAACGATTCGTTCTTACATACGCCCCTCCTAACTTTTCAGAGGGGTTAAGAATATCGTTGAAGTCTCCCATTACGAGGACTGGTTTAGTTTGGGAGTTTATGGATTCTGTAACTTTGGACCAGAATTCGTCTTTATGTCTCTCATTTGGAGGTGCATAAATTAGGAAGATGGTCATGGAGAAGTTTGATTCGAGATTTGTATGATCCAAAATAACGAATCTTTTATCTTTATGACGCAATTCTACTTTTTCGTTGATAAGTAGATTATTTTTCCACAGGAGACACAATCCACCTGCTAGCCCATCCGATGGGATAAAGCATATACTATCGAACCCTGCGTTCCGCCAGCAAGCCTCATTAGGTTCAATGTTTGTTTTTAGTTCTGCTAGCATAATCATATCAATATGCTCATTTTGGGTTGTGATTTTGATATCTGTCCAAAAA
The DNA here is from genome assembly GCA_033239125.1 of Fagopyrum homotropicum. Classification (NCBI taxonomy): domain Eukaryota; kingdom Viridiplantae; phylum Streptophyta; class Magnoliopsida; order Caryophyllales; family Polygonaceae; genus Fagopyrum; species Fagopyrum homotropicum. The sequence goes on along the minus strand of BSWB01000003.1, from coordinate 1,164,618 downwards.
TTCTTTTTTCGGATACCTCGACAGTTCCAAAAGGCTAGCTTCATTTAAACCTTCGTATATGGGTTGGATGGTAGGCGGCCATCCTTGTTACCTATCATTATCGGATTCATAGTTTGGACGGGTTCTCCCTTATGTCGGATTGTTAATTGCTCAATCCGGATTATGTCAACAAGTGGGTATTGTGGTTGGTTTTTAGTGGGTTTAGCTTTCCTATATCCTTTGATATAAGTAGATTTATGGAGTAGCTGATCATAATTTTCTTTTTCCTTAGCTATGCTATTTTGTCGTATGATATTATATTTTCGGTATACATGGTACACGGAAGAGCTTGGTGTATCCACTTGGATTTTTATGGATAAGTTATAATCTAGGTATAATACTATTTTAGGTTTTTCACTATGGTAGTTGCTCCTTAGCTCAGAATTCCAGCGGAGCTTTACTTCTTGCACATTATCTCTAGGAATATAATAGAGAAAATGTGGACTATGCTTGTACTGCCACCAATTTCTCTTTAGGTGCGCTGGGGGTTGAACACTACAATTCAATACTGTACACGTAAAGTAAGGTATCGACCATGAGTACAAACACCACATGATCATTATTTCATTCTTACTTAGGTAATGAATGCCTAAACTTTTTCTGAAGATAATCCAATATGATATATCCCATACATTAACTACATAAGAGAGGGTTTGGTGAATGCAATGTTTAAACAAACATTTCATATTAAACTTGTGATCCTGTATTAGATCAACTTGAGATTTATGAGGCGGACAAATCCTCTTTGTTCTGCCCAAGAGATCCCACCGGGATCTCACATTCATGGTGGAGCACCATACGGAATGATGCACCCCAAAGTTTGTTAATTTCCGAATGGATCTGCGGAAATGGTCCATGGGTGTTCTGTTGTTTCTTGCTTCATGTTCAGAGACTTCGTTAAGTTGTTGGATGGTTTCGATTTGTATACACTTGCCCTGCAGCCACAATAGATCACAGTAGTTCATGAGATTCAGAATAGAATAAGTTGACCACAAATGCCAAATTTGTGTCCACACGCTAGAAAGACCAACGGTCAAACAAAACCCAATGAGATGGTAAAACCACCTGCATTCAACATTTATAGGTTCTAGTAGAACACCAGTCATCATTGAAATTGAAGGTGCAGTATAGTCTATGAAGTAACGTTCATGAAACTTCCGAAAAGATAAACAATAACTTCTCAGAATAGAATCAACATCTAAAAATTTAACAAACCAGTTAAAAAACTGAGTGATAGCTAGTTCATTGTGAAAAGGTATCAGATTTTGTTTATTCAAGGGAAAATTCAGCATTACTAAATAGATCCCAAGAAGCAAGCATGTTATTCGAAGCTGGGTACCAAAGTAACCAACATCCAGAACTAGATTCAGCCAAGAACCAAAGTAACAAACAATTTTCAAAGAGTAAGTAATGTGAGAGATTGTTAGGTAGCACCTGGTTCGTCCTTTTAGATCTCTAGTCTTCGTTGTTCCAACAATCTCTAGATCGAGGTTAGTGGTCCGGATAGTGAATGAAATCCACCATTCAACGTGAATCGAGCATGGTGGAGCAGAGAAGTTACAGGGACGGATCGTCTTCAGCGATTCCGGAACCAAAAGCGAAGGATCCAGCACCGGCACCAAGGCTGGCCGCAAACTGAGTCGCCTCCGAGCAGTGTTCTCTTTCACTGCACTATTCTCCTCGTCTCCATTCAAGCTGGTGATGGGTAGGAGCCGCTCGCGTTTTCTTTGTTTCTTCTTCCTTTTCCTTCTTCTGATATTTTTTTGGGAAAGTAACTTCAATCGATTTCTTCCTTTACGGCTTTGGAGGACTGAGAGGCGTTCATGAGTTGTGATTTTCTGGGTTGAGTCTTTGAATCTGAGCGGCCATAGATCGAATTCGAGGCGGCGGCAAGGGGTAAAATTAGGGTTTTTCCTGTGTTGATGGGAATAGAGGGAGATGAGCAGCGCGTGGATTGGCGCGTTCTTTTTTCATGGGCTTGGGTTTTTTCGGGAGTCATTGGTCCTTACGTGGTTTAGTTTACAAACTAGACCCCTAAATTATAAAAAGAAAAGATTTAATAAGAAAAAAAATTAAGATTCCATATTTTTCTCTCTCATATTTATAATTATCAATTTCAAAAATTAAATGGGCTAATTGATGGTAATAACCGTTTAATAAGGAAACAGTTGCATCCATCATCTCTAATCTCGTCATCGTCATCTTCTTCGACTCTTGCATTAAATGTAGCACTGAAAGAAAAAAAAAATATTTATGTACATATCATAATAAAATCGTTTACATACGTTAAACACACATAATACATAATTGTTGATACAAGAATTGTTGCATTATCTAATGTCAGTCACACAGGCCATGTGTACATTGAACAAAATAGTATAAGCAAACATGTACATATCCTACATAGATTACCATAAACAATCACATAAAAATAGTCTACATACACAAACTATACATATCCTACACAGATTACCATGTACATAATATAAGCAAACATACACAAACACATAAACATAATCTGAAGTCACCCACACATCAACACATAAACATAATGTGTACATTAAACAAAATAGTCTACGTACACAAACTATACAGGCGTACATCATTTATGTACACGAATTATCTGACAACCACACACCATTGAAGCAATAAAATCGAACACCATTGAAGCATAAACAATCGATGAAAGAACATAACGTCAATCTCAAAAACAAAAATTACCGATTTTCTGCTTATATAGCGAATCGAAGACAATTACTGATCCATTCTCCATGTCAGATTGTCGGTTGATGAACGTAGGTTAACAGCAAAAGCCGTCTTCTGTTCTCGTTCAAGATGGACAGCGATATCTCCGATTCATCTCTAAGACGCGATATAGGAGGTGAATCGGCGGTTTTCAGAGACGAAGTAGGCAGAAGAAGAGTCGATAAAGAGTCGAAGAATACGACGATGGCGAGCTTCGAAGTTGCTAAGTTAATGGGCGGCGACGGCAAATCTGTGTTGACGCTAATCAATGGAGACGATGAAGAAGCTTTATTCTGATTTTTTCGGGTACCAGTATCCCTTTATAGGATGTCTCAAAGATTCTACAAATCTTTGGTATACAGTTTCTCATTTTAATTAGCCGGTTTTTGAATTAAAGGCAGTTTCTAATAAACTAAATTACAATAACTACCATAACTTCTTCCTAAAATTCAGACTTTTATTTTTATTTTATCTTTATTTTTAAAAAGAAATTAGCTAGGGGCTTAGTTAGTATTCTCTAAACAAAACTACCCTATTAACTAAATCTTCTAAAAATATTATACATTTAATAAAAATGTACGAGCATCGTCGGTAACTAGAGTTGGTCAAACCTAGGCCGACTGCGGGATGCCTGCTCGGAAAAATGGAGGGACCAAAAAGTCCAGCCCGACTATCCCAATACCGTAACTGTTTCATCGTCGGTAACTAGAGTTTTGTATAGGCTTCGTTTTACACGATTCTCGTGAAATCGGAAATCGTTAGTAAATTTAATTCATTCATAAACCGGATGCTTTGAGTCATTTCAATACCATGACTAGCTATTTCAACGGCTACCAAACACTTTCTAGTAGGTATCGAGTCATATCATTCTTAATTTCAATCCGATTTCTGATTTCAATAATCTTGAACTATGAAGAATAATTTTAAACCTTATATTTTAACGGCCCAGTTGCATTTGAAAAAATCCTATGATAGCCAAAGAAGTATTCAAAATCACGTGTGTTGACAACGGCAAACTTCATACTATGGTCTTGTGGCATAAGCCTCTTCATTGCTACCACGATTTTTGTCCACTCTTTTATGTCTTCTTCATACGATTTACTGTACCTGTGGATCACTTGCCTCATCTTTTTTAAAGCAATATACCTTTGTTCAGCTGGGATAGTCATGGTTTTAGTATTGTTGGATGCTTCATGCGCTACTGTGACTCGAAAATCCCAGTTTAAAGCCACCTCCATTGTTACCTTGATTATGTGTTCTCCCCTGCATGAAACATGAGTCTGTGGACAGGTTTGAATATATATATATAGAGAGAGAGGAAATTTGAGATGGTGCCCCTGTGGTTTGAAGTTTTCGGATTTTGCCCAGAGGTTTTTTTAGTTCGGATGGTGCCCTTGTGTTTTAATATTTTCCGAAAAATGCTCAATTCCGTTTAAATTTTAAAGAGATATCAACTAAACTATTTTTTTTTAAAATGAGAAAAACTTCTTTTAAAGAAAAGATAAAAAGAGGCTAAACATTTTACACAGGTATTTTTCTAAAAATTATTGACCAAATTCATTAGCTAGGCCTTTTTACAAGTATTGGTCTAGTATGTAGGGCCATAACATAAACACATTTAGTAAATGTATAGAGTAATAGTGGTAAGTCAATTAGAGTGTAAAAATTAGAGGGTCTACAAAACAAAAACTCATTAAAAAGAGGTTATTTCACCAAATTCTTTCAAAAATATTTTAGTTGACATCCTTTACAATTTAAACGAAATTGAACATTTTTCGGAAAATATTAAACCAGAAGGACACCATACGAACTAAAAAAACATCTAGGCAAAATCCGGAAACCCTGCCATCCGGAATTTCCATATATATATATATATATATATATATATATATATATATATATATATATATATATATATATATATATATATAGTATAGATCCTATGAGAACACCCCCTAACGTGAGAACATGAGAACAATCGTATACCGTTGGATGTGAGTATTAAGGGTTGAGATTTAAAGTAGATATCAAAAATAATAATAACTACGAATAATAATAATTAGGAATCCAACAATAACTACGAATAATCCACTCAACCAACAATAACTACGAATAATACATTAAATGATATGGCACATTCGTAACAAAACTAATAATAATTAAGAATTTGTTCTCATGTTCTCACGTTAGGGGGTGTTCTCATAGGATCTATACTCTATATATAGTTATAGATATATGGGTGTATGTATGTATATATGGGTGTATGTATGTATATATGAATGTACGTACCTGGGAGCAGGTGGAAGATTTGATAATTCAATTGTTCCAAGATGGCGACAATACTTTGTCAGTGATCTTTCTCCTTCAAAGACCCTGATATGGATAGTGATCTTTCTCCTTCAAAGACCCTGATATGGATTGTGGTCTGTCCATCGTGAGAGGTCGTGACAAACCGATAATCATATGTAGGAAGAGGTCTGTTATGGTTAGCATAATGTGTCATGATTCCGCCAATTGTTTCGATTCCTAGGCCCAACGTATTTGCTACTTTGACATCATCTCGAGCTGCATAATGAGTAACAATGCATACACCAAAAGTTACTAGTCTACAATAGATGTTGTAACAAAATAATTAACAATGTACTCTTCTTTTACCATCCACTGATTTGCCGATATAAAATCCAACAGCGTGAGTAGCGGCAAAAGCCACGGCTTCTTCGGGGCTGACGTCGTTCAAGGGCTCCCTACCAAGCAACTCCTTCAGCATCTGTTGAATCTTCGGAATCCGAGCATTACCTCCAACAAGAATTAAGTCATCAAGTTGTGATTTCTCGATTCCTCCTTCATTCATCACGTCTTTCACTAAGTCAATCGTTTTGTTGAACAAATCCATGTTCAGATCCTCAAAAGTCTCCCTAGTTAGAGGCTCCTCGAATCCATCTATCTTGACTGTGACTCGCTTCATTCTGCTCAATGATATTTTAGCTTTCTCGCATTCGATTCTTAATTTTCCCATAGTGATCAAGTCATTGCTGATGTCCTTGTTGTACTTGTTCTTGATCAAGCTGATGAAGTACTCAACAACTCTTGTATCAAATGTTTGACCTCCCAAGTCAACGGCTCCCCTGGATACGTTTAGATTTAGGTTCCATCCTCTACCCCAGTCTCGCAGACTAACATCAAATCCACTCCCACCGAGACTGTAAACGAGAACCCTTGCTTTTTGGTGAGGCCATAAACTACGAGCAAAAGCGGCTGCAGATCTAGAACTTTGAACATGAACAACCCCAAACCCTGCTGTCTTGGCTGCTTCCTCGACAGATCCAATTACCCCCTTATTATAATAAAAACCTACAATGTGATTCCAGGCATGGCACTAATTACGCAAGTGATCTAGCTAGAAATTTGGCAGCTATAGAGATATATTACTTGGATGAACTAGGATGGCTGCGTGTCCAATCTCGTTTCCCATGTATGCCTTTGCAACTTGCTTCATTTTTCCTAATATTAGAGCACAAATGTCTTCAGGGCTAAAGAATTTAGTTTCCCCATTCTTGAACTTCACTTCTACATGAGGCTTATTCTTTTTGTTTACAACCTTGTACGGCAAAGTCTTAATGTAGACTTGAACATCAGGATCATCAAACCTTAACGCCATAAAAACAAAGACATTAGTTTCTTAATAGTTTAGAGAACTCGTACAATCATGCATATTTCAATGATTCAATAAAGAACCAATAGTGTAACTATGTAAAAAGATAGATTACTAAATTAGCTACACAAATTAGCCAGTGAGTGGATCCATGGCTTACCTCTTTCCAAGTAGCCGATTGATCCCACAAATTGTTCGTTCAGAGTTGAAGAGTGCTTGATCCTTAGCCGGTTCCCCAATTAGAACTTCTGAGTCTGTAAATGCAACACAGGATGGTGTAGTTGTACTACCTTGTTCATTCTTCACGACTTCAATGATGTCGGAGCTTGACAATGCAGAGCACTCATCTTGCAATGGGAAACAAAAGCCTTTAGGGGCAGGATGCTTGAACACAGCGACACTTGAATACGTCGTCCCTAGATGAATACCTACTCCACGGTCCTCAGGACCGCGACCTGTTCCGTCTTTACCATCTACAGGGAACCTCCTACGGAGTTCTCTTGCCTCTTCCTCACTGATATCATATGTTGAGCATAGCAAGAACCCTTGTGCATTCACATAACTTTGGAATTAGATTAGTCAAAAAAAAAATTTTGAATAGATCATAATTCATAGAGATCTATTTCTTTTACACTGAGGGTTTGTCTGGTATACATATCTAGATATCAATGTATCAATATATGTGTATGAGATTGACATCTGACATTTGCTTTTGGTAGGTTGTAGGAAATTACTAACAAAGTGGTCTTGATGTCAAATTGACATCCATATACTTATATTTCAAACACTAGGTATGAACTCTTTTTGATGTTGATACCCAAACTCGAAAACACACAAAACTATGACAACTATATCGTTTTCGTTTCCTTTTCCCCATCCGTTTCCATGTAACATAGGTAGAAACACAAAAGGTTTATTTCCCATATCATGATAGATCCTAATCAGTGAATGAAAGAAGCAAAACTTGTGCAATTAGTGTGAGTATGCATTAGAAACCACAATCATGATGTTATGAGATAACAAACCTGATGTTAAGAGAGAGATGAGCATAACAAAGCTCTTGTTGACTGTCATCGTTGCTCGACAAGTCTCTAAGATGCATATACACTGCTAAGAAGAATCAATTCATTGTTTAACATTCATTCAACAACACAAACCGAAAATGAAAAATCAAGCAAAAACGCAAAACTCGTCACCTGATCAAAATTGAGGTCTACGTGAACCTCGTGCGATCATACGAATTCTAATCGGGGTGAGAGAGATTGATAAGGGAGATTATAGTTACCTCTGTGGTGGGATGAAGCTCAGATTTGAGAGGGAAGAAGGACTAAGCACTGGCTCTGCTTCTGAATGCTGAGCGCCCTTTCTTCTTCATACAACAATAAAAATGTGAAATATGTTTCGAATATTAAGCAATTAATATACTAAAATAATGTTTCCATTATTATAAGGAAGATATATGGTAATTACTTACAAATATATTTCTTTATGGGGTATATAATGTATAATATCTATATTGATCTCATTCATCCAAATATTTAGAGTATTTAGAACATGTGCAACAGATACTCTATTTTAAAGAATGTTGAGATTTTGAGGAATTTTGAAATTTTTTTTGTCCAACAAATTCCCTATCCCAAACTTTAAAATAGGGGATTTGGGAAAAATATGTCTTCCTAGTATTGTTGGTTGAAAATTAAAGATTAGATTTATTATCATGTTAATATATAGAGAATATAGATCCTATGAAAACAAGCCTTATTATTCGTAGTTATTGTTTAATATATTATCCGTAGTTATTATTAGTTTTGTTACAAAGGTGTCATATCGTTTAATGTATTATTCGTAGTATTGTTGGTTAAATGGATTATTCGTAGTTATTGTGGTTGAATGGATATTCGTAGTTATTATTAATTATGATATCTACCCTAAATCTCGACCTTTAATACTCATCATCCGACAGTCTAAAATTGTTCTCATGATACCTAATAAGATTGTTCTCATGAGAACCGCACTCTATATATATATATATAATAATGAAAGAATTGATAATTAATTCTTTATCCCATTTGATGATAACTGGCTACAAAGCATTTGTCAATAGGGTTCCTGCTATTCGTATCACCTTAGTCATGCTATTTGTACCCTCATTTGCGTAGGCGTATTAAAAAAAAAAAAAAAATTTATACCTTACTACGCCTACGCAATGCGTAGACGTAGTAAGTTTTTCTTAATTTTTCGAAGCAAATGTGTGTTGTGGACTACTACACATACACTCTACGACTATGCTTGGCGGATGCGTAACCATGCTACACGTACGCCAAGCATAGTCGTGGAGTGTATGTGTAGTAGTCCACAACACACATTTTCCTTTATTTTTGAATGAAATGAGTCTTTTGCTACGGCTACGCATCGCGTGCGCGTAGTCGTGGTATGAATAGCATGTTTAAGGTGGTACGAATAACAATCTCGGTTTAGAACTGAACCAGGATCCGATCCGTCCGGCATGATTTTTGTAGGCCGGTTTTGGGGCCTTTGATTGCTCCAGTATGGATTGATTTGGGGTTTGGTCCAAAATCTCGGACCAACCCTACCAACTCGGGCATTAATGTGAACAAACGAAGCGGCTAACAAGCATACATATGGAATCAGGTTCGTTTTCCCGTCAAAGATGTAAATTTTATTATTTTTATTACAATAGAAAAAAGAACACGAGATTGGAATCAAGGCAGAAAAATAACACGAGAATGGAATCAAGGGAGAAAAAGAACACGAGATTGGTTATCAGCTCGAGATGCAGCATTTGATCATCTCCAACCGGTACAAGATCAGACTGCAGAGGCATGTTCAGATTAGTTGGACTCGAAGTAGTACTATCAAGTAAGACGATAATACCAAACCTGATACAGAAGTATATCAGACAAGAACTAAGCACAACTATTTTAACTGTAATACACTGCTTTCACTCCTTTCAGTATTCACATGTGGATAGGTAATTATGCATACTAGACAAGAACTGCATAGTAAAAAACAGACCTGATACAGAAGTATATATCAGAAGCCATCGCCAATCAAGGATAGGTCAAAAGTACAACACCAACATTGCCTCCTCTACTATATTCATTATTCTCGATACTATTAAGTACCAGTTTGGTTGGAGCGGTGGAATGAAAACGGAATGAAATCGGATAAGAGTAAGGAAAGAAAATGGAAATGATTAATTACTTTCTTGTGTTAAAAACCTCTAACCAAACGTAGTTTTTTATTAATTCGGAACCATTCCGTTACCGGAAATGATTACTAACGCTTCCAAACAAGCCTTAAGTCGACACTGATTGATCAAAGCACACGAGTGAGCAAACTGAAGATGTTTTTACCCATGAAAATATTAGACACAATATCATGTTCAAGAAAATAACATCAAGAAGCATGATATTTCAAAGACTCTGATCATTACCAGTAAGCTAAACCACATATATGTTACACTGATAGGCCTTCACCTTCAAACTATCATTTATAGATTTAACCTAGGAAGTCCTTCATCGGGTCATCATGATGTGTTTTCTTCATTCTGTAAGCCTCCATGTCCTCTGCTGTGACTTCATCGTTCCATTTTACGTTGTACTTGCGCTTCCTTTCATCCCTTTCCTCCCTCTTCCTCTCATCCTCCTGTTTCAAGCCACAAATATTTATAAGCATGCTGTCTAATAGAAGAAAAGGATTATACTCTGCATCGTCTGCACCCTCTAAAGAAGGCAACAGAAGCTCTCTATAATAACAAGACATAAGAGGTAAGTTGTAATCGTAGAACAGAAACTCGCCTTTTTAAGAGCTTCATTTAGTTTCTTTTGGTCTAAAACCAAGTCATCAGGCACATCAGTTCCCCAAGTAGCCATCTTTCTCTCCTCCACAGGTGCAGAGTGATCTGATTTCAAATTCAATAAGTCAGTTTAAACGTTTTTTTTTTTCTCCCAAATAAATGTCAAAGACTTCATTCCTGTAATGTCAGGCAATCAGGGTCTGCCTGGAGGCAGATTTAGGGAAACCAAAAAAAAAAACTATACAGATTCTAATTTTCCATCTTCCTAGGGTTGGCTAACAGGGGCATGAGTAAATAATGAATCAAAACGAGAATAAGTTGTAGTGAGTAGTTACCTTCGCTGGCTTCTTTACGGGCAAGATTTTCTTTCATGAGATTGCCAGCCGCTTCAGCTGCCTCAATCCCAGCAGCGCCAGTGCAGTAGCTGTTCCTAATTGTCTGTTTGCAGCATTTATAACCCCACTGGAAGTCTTTCCACCAAGAACCCCAGACGCTTGTGTGATTATTAATAAACACATCTTCCTCGTACTTGCTTTTAGGCAGCAAAATCTCCTGTAAAAAATACAATTTTAAATGCAGGTTCATAAACTCTGGGTCAACAGTAGGCTGTAAAACGTCATGCAGGCTGCAGAAGAGTATAAAATGCTTTACCTGTCCCTTTACTATTCGACCAGCTCGATCATACTCCACTTGCCTTTCACTTTGACCAAGCAGAAGTTCTTGTGGTAATTCCCCCTCAGCTGCCGCATTGCCATACTTCTCCATAATTGTATCCTTGAACTGGGACTTAAGCTTATCTTTATTGATCTTGAAATTTTTGTAGAGCAACTCAGCTTGAGAGGGAGCTGCTTGCAAGTGAATGTCTTGCCCCTTGTCAAATGCTTCCCATGCGTGAACATTGAGCTGCTTGAACTCCAAAGCTTGTCCACTGGTTCTGTTTGGATTATCACCCTATAGCCCATAAGTGATAAATGTAAATGAGAAGAAGAAACAAATGCCTTTAAAATGTGTGAAGGATTTAAAATACAGAAGCTAGTGAAATTCAAAGGATTTAAAAAGCAAATAGCTTGTCAAGACATACAATATAAAACTTCTCGTTCGGATCAGCATCTGGGAGCGGATCCTCACGCATGGATCGAGTTTTAGGATCATAGTACGCTGAATTCACATCAAGGTTTAACAAATACTTTGCCGTGTCCTCTCGAATACGCAGGTTCCTGCATCATAAAGAAGTGACTGGTCATCCCAATGTATTAAACGAATCCAAGTTCATGCAATTGAATTTGGCAAAAGAACTTGTAGAGGTAAGAGCTTCTTCATAACAAAACAGAACTAAAAGTAACCATGATGAAACATCTAAATTACCTCACAGTTCCAGTGCTACCACCGCCAGTTGTACGGACACGCTTTTCAACCTTTGCAAAGTCCATTTGTTTACTCTCATCGACCTTTGCTTCGTCAACTTTCAATTCATCTTCATCGTCATCTTCGTCATCACTCGCTTCGTCCGCTTCATCTCCCTTATTGTTCTTTTCCTCCAGTTTCTTCAATTGCTGCTCCTTCAGAAATTTTCTTCTCGCTTCATCTCTTGCCTCGTACCTTTCAATCACCCGTGCATAAGTTGCAGCATCATAACCATTCCACCTATCCCGCTTTCCATCATAATCTAGCTCAAAATGCTCTATTTTTTCATCTGGGGCTATGTGTTTTCCGGTCCACTTTGCTCCCACTTTTCGAGGTCTGTCCATGCATGCCTTTGCATTATGTGTCATGGCACCACAGCTACAGAATCCATATATATAAGGGGCATTAATTAGACACCGGAAAGTTGAAATATGTTATTTAAGGGAGAACATTAGCACGAATAATCTTATAATTTTAAAAACAATAAAAATATAGTCACAATATAAGAGAATCGTGTGCATTTACTTACTTCGCACAGGCTCCCTTCCGATACTTCTCAGCTTGGTGGATTATCGCACCTCTATCATACCAAGACTTGGTGTAGCTGGGATCTTGCTTCCACTTCCGTTGATGTTTTAAACTCTGCAAACCAAAGCCATTAATATAAGAACTGATAATCTTTGACCAACAAATGACTATAGTATCACAAGGTAACTTACAGGCCTCTCTGCATTGAGGTACCATGGTGCAGATGACATATACTGTGGAATATGAGGATTGATTTCTTTTCCATCCTCATCAACCTCAGCTGGTGCAAGACCTGCTTTACGAGCTTCCTCCAATTCAAGTTTTTTACGATGATCTTCTCTAGATTTAAACGCCACTGCAAGAGACAACACGTATATTAAAACATATAGCAGTTACGGAAATACAATAGCAAAACCCTAAGACCACTGCACTCCATCCAATGAAAACAGCATACAATATACAAAGCTGCAATTATATTTTGGTGAATTGATGGTAAGATTCCAGTTTTGTGTATGAAAAAATATACTGAGAGGATCCACAAGTCAAACTCAAAAGTTTACAACAAAATTTTCATCTAATGGTGTTGGTTACAGCAAATCAACATTCCTGCTCACACATGAAGAAATTTCTAGCATTGAATTAAAATTAAACTCTAGAAAACAAAAAAAACGTCTGGGATATCTCTGTCAAAAATGAACAGCAATATCAAGTGCCCAATATCAGAGGATCGGATGAAACCCTAACAACAACCATCCGACGAAAGAGGCATTCGATTGCTAATCTCTAGCTTTCAATTCGACATGCAAGTTAAAGATCAACCGGATATTGGATCAGAAAGATGTCAAGAACAACAGTAATCAGTAAATAGAATATCCACTAGCCTGATTGAAATCAATCGATTGACGGGGAACAGCGAAAATTTGGGGATAATGAAACGCGAGAGACGAACCTGATGCCGTTGCCATTGTTGACGATGTGCTTAGATGTCGACGAGAATAGGATCTTCGATTAAAGCAGAAATTGCGTCCCCCAATTCAGACGTTGGCTCAATTGGAGTGAGATTATAAGAACCCTAATGGGGTTTCATCGACGAGGAAGGCGGTTCGATACTTGGATGACACTCCTATTTTATTAAAGATGATTTTATCTAAAAAAATATAGGATAATTTATTAAGAAAATATTTAAAAAATAACTCGAGATAATATATAATATCAACTTCGAATTCGAATTTAAAAATTATTGACAAATTATGAATGTATTTTTCAAAAATCACACGATTTTTTATTTTGGACATAAATTTTGACTCTAAAAATGATGGGATAACGGGATTTTTACACGTCATCAGAAAAATTGAATTAATTATGTAATGTGTTATTTTTTTTCTTCAAATTAATGTTATATAGTATTTAAAAAAAAACCGTTAATTTGAAGAGAAAAATACACATCACCCCCTAATCCTAAGTTTTTCGATTAAAATAATTTTTATTTTTTTAAAATCAACAAGTTTTTTTATTAAAGCAATCCTTTATTGATATTTTAAAACTGTTTTGTAATATTTTTTGGAATATTGTAATAAATTTATTTTAATTAACTTTTAATTTCAAAAAATTGTAACACAAGTCACAAGTTACACGAAAAAATAATTTACTTTAGGGGTTAAACTAAAAGATGAAAATTTTTAAATATCGATTTTGTTGCAAATTTATTAAAAAAACATTTAAAATTTTTTAAAATTATTTCAACAAAATTTTACATAAAATTCCGAAGAAAAAAATTTCAGAAAATATTTATTCAAAACTTTTATAAAATTCTTTTTTTACTTCATTTATATTTTTATTGTGTTAAATAATATTAGTCTTATGTTTTTATTAAATAAAATACACATCACCCTCTTAATCTTAAGTTTTTGATGACACATGATAAATATATGTCACGTCATCTCGAAGCTAGGATTTTTTTCAAAAAAACAAGTCATATTATTTTTGATAAATACATTATTTGTTTGTAGAGTTTTGAGTAATTAAAAGTTAATTTTATTTTGGGTTCAATATTAATAGTTGCTTTTTTTAAAAATATTTTATACGATACTTTTATTAAAGGTAATATTTATGTCAATGATATACTAATTAAAAATACTATAAATAAATAATGTATAAAAATATATTTTTTCAAGACGTTATTTGAATAAAATATTACAAAAAAATTTTAAAATATCAATAAAAGATTGTTTTAATCGAAAAACTTTGATGTTGATTTTAAAACAAATAAATGTAGCATAATGGTTCCTTAATCATATCTTAATACAAATTTGCGTAGAAACAACAAAAAATAAAAATGTGATTTTGTATGTGTGTGTTTTTGAGTTTTATACAAGATCAACGTAAAATAGATTGATCTCGATGAGTTACATAAAAATCGTCCTCATCCACCTTCTCCTATGTACTCGGGGTGGCGATCGCGTGCCCAGCCGGCTGAGGCAACCCTACCGACACCTCGAATCCATTGTCATCAGCAACATGTTGCATCAAACTATTCACCTCTGTTTCCGGCGTCAACGGCGAGGTAGTCCCAGCCATGGAACTCTCCATAAACTGCGACTAAACCTCCGTAATGTGATCTTAACTTTCAACTAGTTAGAGAATGATTTTGTATGCTTGCGACTTTCGATTGCGTAATTTTTTTACATCATCGCATTGCGACCATCTTTGCTATTAGGGTTGTAATATGAGTCAAGCTACTCGGACTCGACTCGTCAAAAGCTCGGCTCGAACTCATTCACTTTCTAAACGAGTCAAGTTTGATCATGTCAATGCTCGGCTCGTTCGGATAAAGCTCGGCTCGTTCGGATAAAATAACACTATAGGAGCATTATTTTAGCCGAGCTACCCGGGCTCGGCTCAAGCTCGTTCACAATCTAAACGAGTCAACTTGAGCATCGTTCACAATCTAAACGAGTCAACTTGAGCTTGCCGATGCTCGGCTCATATTACACCCCTATTTGCTATCCGATAATTTCAAATTCATGTATGTAACACCCCTCTAAAGTAATAACATTGAGAAAAAACTTATCGGTGGATGAGACACAATGGGAAATTTATGAGTTTCTATTTATCATCAATTTGTTAGTACATTATATTGAAGTTTTATGATTTTTATTTTTTGTGCAAAGAAGTGTGATAACCATGATTCATCTAACATGCCACAATTCATAAAACTCATAGTCATGCAATTAAGAATAATCATCTACAAGTCACCTACACATCTTGGCAAGGCAAAGAACATGGCTTAACCTAAAACTCATAGTCATGCAATTAAGAATAATCATCTACAAGTCACCTGCACATCTTGGCAAGGCAAAGAACATGGCTTAACCAAATACATTTCAATACAATTACCGTGATCTTAACTTTCAACTAATTTCTAACTGCTATAAATATCAACACTAATAGCATTCATCTCCTTATTCATACAAAACCCAAAGAACGTGACATACCAAATACATTTCAATACAATTTATGTGATCTTAGCTTTCAACTAGTTTCTAACAACTATAAATATCAACACTAATAACATTATCTCCTTGCCCATACAAAACCAAAGTCTTTTAGCCATCTCGGAAAACTAATTGAAGTTAATCATCGAATGTGTAGCAATGATCTTGGTGTACTTGGCCGGAGTTTCACTCTTTTTCAACCCATATAACAGTAAGTCGCCTTATCCCAATCTCCGTCCACTTTCCGTTCCCATTCATCTAAACACACATCCGTTCCTTGTGCCATCAATGCGTCAAATGGATGAAAACGTGAATTTGGTTTGTATCCGTATAATTGATAGGGTGTTGCGCAGCCACGAGAGAGTACATCTTCTGCACAGTCAGAACTGTGACATGACAATGGGCGCAAGCTTGAACTCATTTTGTTTCTTTTGCTGTAGTTGAACCAAATGAAACTGGTTCCGGTGTCGAAGTAGCCTTGCACACGTTCTGCTGGTGTACCGGCTTGAAATTCGATGCAGTAGAGCGAAAGGTTCCCGGAGTCCTCAATGGATGAAAATGAATTAGGTTTGTTTCCATGATTTATCAGCTGTCATGCAATTAAGAATAATGCATTTTTTGTCCAAATCTCTGGACAAAAATGCATATTGGAATTATTTCATGATTTATGAGCTGTCATGCAATTGAGAATAATCCTCTACAAAAAATGGACAAGGTTGAAATCCTTTAGTCATGGATCCCATACTTCGTAGAAATCTAACTTGTTCATGGTTTGTTTCCATGATTTATCAGCTGTCATGCAATTGAGAATAATCCTCTACAATTCACCTTAGCAAGGCAAAGTACATGACTTACCAAATATATTTCAATATAATTTATGTGATCTTAATTTTCAACTAGTTTCAAACTACTATAACTATCAAAATTAATAACATTCATCTCAAGTCTTTTAGCCCTCTCGGAAAATCAATTCAAGTTAACTATGAATTGTGTAGCAATGATCTTTGTTTACTTGGCCGGAGTTATGTCGATGCTACACCTCTTAGTGTCGACAACTTAGAACTATGTTACCGTACAGAGGATATGGAAGCCTTCAAAGGCCTTGAGTTTTATTTTATTTTGGCTGGCGGTGCTGGGGACGTCGCTGGCGGTGCTGCTGCCTCACTCACTTTGAGTTTTAATAACACTTGGTATTATTATAATCAAGACGGGTACGACCTGTATTGTCATGCTTTCATGCGATCCCGACATGGAACAAACATACTCGGGGTTCGACAGATGCATGGCTTCAACTTCGGATTGGACTACATTGGCCACAGGCTTTATTTTCTTCGGGATAATTGCTTAACTAGTTGAATATAGACAGAGTAAGAGAATTGTAGCATAGAATAGTTCAGTTGTTCAAGCAAGACAAACCAATTATATTTATGCAATAAAGTTTAAGAACTGATACAAATTGGTGAAACTTCTATTCATCTTCAATAATCTTATTTTTCAAATCAGAATAAAATGGGTATCAATCAATAATTCTGGGTAAACGAAGCAGCAAATCCACTAGCTTTTATCTCTTTTAACAATCCAGTTGTATTTGAAAAGCTAGTATTGTAACCAAAGTAATCTTCAAAATCGTAAGTGTTGACCACGGCAAACTTCATGTTATGGTTCCGTCGCAGAATCATCGACATTGCTTCTTTGACTTGTGTCCTCTCCTTTATGTCTTCTTGATACGATTCATAGTGTTCTTGGAACACTTGCTTTAGCTTTTTTAAGGTAATGTACCTCTGTTCAGCTGGGATAGTCATGGTTTTAACATTGTGGGATGCTACATGCTCTGCTGTAACGTGGATGTCCCAGTTTAAAGCCACCTCCATTGTTACCTTAATGATGTGTTCTCCCCTGCATGAATCATGAGTCCGTTGACAGCTTGTAATGTATATATAAATATAATCTGTACGTCTAATGTATGCATTTATATATAGTCGTACGTACATACCTGGGAGCAGGTGGAAGATTTGATATTTCAAGTCTTCCAAGATAGTGACAATACTTTGTCAATGATCTTTCTCCTTCAAAGACCTTGATTCGGATTGTGGTCTGTCCGTCATAATAGGTTGTCACATGCCGATACACATTTAAAGGAAGATACCTGTGAACGCGGATATAATGTGTCATGATTCCGCCAATTGTTTCTATCCCTAGACTCAACGAATTCGATACTTTGACATCATCTAGGGCTGCATAATGTGTAAGAACGCATACACCAAAAGTTACTAAGCTATAAGAGATGATGTACCAAAAGTATCAACAATGTACTACTCTTCTTTTACCATCCTCCAGGTTGCCGCTAAAGAATCTAGCCATGCGAGTAGCGGCAAAAGCCACGGCTTCATCTGGGTTGAAGCCGCTTAAGACCTCCCTACCAAGCAACTCCTTCAGCATGTGTTGAATCTTTGGAATCTGAGAATTACCTCCAACAAGAATTATCCCATCAAGTTGTGATTTCTCGATCCCTCCTTCATTCATCACGTCTCTCACTAAGTCAATCGTTTTGGTGAACAAATCTATGTTCAGATCTTCAAAAGTCTCCCTCGTCAGAGGCTCCTCAATTCCATCTATCTTGATTGTGACTCGTTTCATTCTGCTCAGTGATATTTTAGCTTTCTCGCATTCGATTCGTAATTTTTCCACAGCAGTTATGTCGTTGCTGATATCCTTGTTGTACTTGTTCTTGATCAAGCTGATGAAGTAATCAACAACTCTTGTATCAAATGTTTGACCTCCCAAGTGAACGTCTCCCCTGGATGCGATTAGATTTGTGCTCCTCCCTCTACCATAGTCTTGCAGAGTAACATCAAATGCACTCCCACCAAGATTGTACACGAGACCCCTTGAGATTTTAAATGCCCATAAACTACGAACAATTGCGAGTGCAGATCTAGAATTTCGAACCCAATCAACCTGAAGCCCTACTGTCTTGCCTGCTTCCTGGATGGATCTACTTACCTCCTTATAATCAAACCCTACAATGGGACCCCGTAAATGGCACTAGTTAAGCAAGTGATCATAGATATCAAGGGTCTTTTAGCTAAAAAAACTGGCAAATGGATTAAGCTTGGATTAAATTTAAAAAAAAAAAAAAAGATACACATGTGCACTAATGTGAAAATTCTGTAGAGATATATTACTTGGATGAACTAGGACGACAGCGTGTTTAATCTCGTTCCCCATGTATGCCTCTGCAATTTCCTTCATCTTCCATAATATTAGAGCACAAATTTCTTCTGGGCTAAAGAATTTGGTTTCCCCATTCTTGAATTTCACTTCTACATGAGGCTTATTCTCTTTGTTCACAACCTTGTACAGCAAAGTCTTAATGTAGACTTGAACATCAGGATCATCAAACCTTAACGACATAAAAACAAGGACATTAGTTCCTTAAATAGTTTAGACGCCTCGTACAATCATTCATACATCAATGATTTATTAAAGAACCATTGCGTATTTGATACATAATTGGTTCATCAAATCAACTATTTAAAGTGAAAGGTTACCAAATTAGCTACATATATTAGCCAGCAAGTGGATCCATGGCTTACCTCTTTCCAATTAGCCGATTGATCCCACAAATTGTTCGTTCAGAGTTTAGGGGTGCTTGATCCTTAGCTGGTTGCCCAATTAGAACTCCCGAGTCAGTAAATGCAACACAGGATGGTGTAGTCGTACTACCCTGTTCATTTTTCACCACTTCAATAATGTCAGAGTTTGACAATGTAGCACACTGCTCTAACCATGGGAAGCAATAGTCTCCAACGGGAGCTGGATGCTTCAACACTGCGACACTTGAATATGTCGTCCCAAGATGAATACCAACACCACTATCCTTGCTACCGCGGCCTTTTTCCTCTTCATCAAACTTGGTACCTCGTGCTCTTACCTCTTCATCACTGAGTTGATATGTTGCGCATAGCAAGAACCCTTGTGCATTCACATAACTTCGCAATTAGATTAATCGAAAACAGCTTTTTAAATGATACTGTGGAAAATGGAAACCTATCCAGCACAAAAACTCCAAAATCCACAATGCTGATGTTATGAGATAAATGACTTGAAAATTACTTAATCAGTTGAAAGTACTAAGGTAACAAACCTGATGTCAAGAGAGAGATGATCATAACAAAACTCTTGTTGACTGTCATTGCTGCTCTACAAGTCTCTAACATACAAATACGCTGCTAAGAAGAATCGAGTCAAACCTTAACAGTCATTCGAGAAAACAAACGAATTTTCAAACCATAACTTAGCACAGTACCCAAAAACGA
Source organism: Fagopyrum homotropicum (assembly GCA_033239125.1). Taxonomy (NCBI): domain Eukaryota; kingdom Viridiplantae; phylum Streptophyta; class Magnoliopsida; order Caryophyllales; family Polygonaceae; genus Fagopyrum; species Fagopyrum homotropicum. The sequence goes on along the minus strand of BSWB01000003.1, from coordinate 1,144,617 downwards.
AGCCCTAAAACAATCAAAAAAAACGCAAAAGCCCGCCCCAAATCAAAATTTAGGTCTGATTAAAACTCATGGGAATATACGATTTTGTATCGGAATGAGAGATGGAAGAAAAACGAAGCCTAAATCAAACCTTGCACCTACCTCTTACCTTTGAGGTGGGATGAATCTCGGATTTGAGAGGGAAGAAATGCGAAGCACTGGTTCTGACTCCTGATCTTCCTTTCCCATTGTTTCTGGTTTCTACCGGTAGTACTAGATCAATATCACTAACATCTAAATTTCGAACCTAAAATTGCGCAAGTCCTTAGGAACAGTAAAATCTTGACCCTTATTTTGGCTTGAATTTACAGATACACCCATGCCTTGCTTTTCCTCCTTTTTCCTGCTGTTCCATTCTGCCGTCTCCTTCTCCACCAAGCCCACGGCGCCTCTGTCTTCAGGGAGTTTCTCCCTAATTTGGTTGAAACCAACCATCTCAACATACAGGTTCCTGCAATTTGTCGAATGATCTACCCTTATTTCCACAACATATTTCCATTCTCTTGTCATTCTGATTTGCTCAGTTCGATTGTCGTGTTTGTGCCTTTAGTTGATTTCTGGATAATTACAGCTTTACAACTACAAAAAATCAGGCTTCCGGCACATATGTGATTTAACGATGCACTGAGGGTGTTCGACAAAATGTCCAATCGAAAATCTACTATAACAAAATGTCTTATTTGTTTGTTTGTTTATGAAGGCTTGTTAACATCAGTTTCGAACTATGTTATGAAATAGAGTATATGGTAGCCTTGACGTGGATGTGGTTATATATATTGAACCTTAAAGTTGAATTTTAGGCTTGAAATTTAGGGGAAGTGTTCAAGTAAGGTCCATTATTCCGGTAAGGTCGTGCGGCCGTCTGTACGGCCGACACGTGTCCCGGAAAAAAAAAAAAAAAAAAAATTTTTTTTTTTTTTTTTTTTTTAAAAACGAGTAAAAGTAATAGTTCAAAACTTATTATGGAATAGTTCATAACTTATAAAAGGATATTTCATGAATTATAATAGAATAGTTCATAGTGTAAAATTTATAAAGGATTGAAAGTAATAGTTCATAACTTCTAAAAGGATAGTTCATGAATTATAATAGAATAGTTCATAGTGCAAAATTTATAAAGGAGTGAAAGTAATAGTTCAAAACTTATTATGAGATAGTTCATGAATTATAATAGAATAGTTCATGAATTATAATAGAATAGTTTAAAGTGCAAAAATTTATAAAGGAGTGAAAGTAATAGTTCAAAACTTATTATGGGATAGTTCATGAATTATAATAGAATAGTTCATGGATTATATTAAAAAGTAATAGTTCATGGATTATATGGGAATAGTTCAAAGTTTATAGGATAATAGTGCATAAATTATAACATGGTAGTTCAAATAAATTTTCATTAGTTTCCGGAAAAAAAAATTTGGGACACGTGTCGGCCGTACCGCAATAAAAGTACCGTACCTGAACATTTACCTGAAATTTAGATGTTAGTCATATTGATCATAAATGTCTTATTTGTTTTTTCAAGTTAGTTTTTAATTTGGTTAACATCAGTTTACGTCAAACGTTATTGTTGGTCAATATTTATAATTTAATATAAATATGTGTTAAGATTTTCGTTTTCAAGATACTGCGACTTTTCGTTATGTTTATCGAATTGAACTATTTCGGAAAATTTTCAAGTTAACTGACGGACGATGGCTTGAAAATCAAACCAAGGCGGGTCTCATTATGAAATTCATGGTATCAATAATGGTTTAGAAAAATAACACAAGTTTAACGTGGTATCAAGTTAAGTACTAAGTAAAGTGATATTAGACTCCTTTCGTTTTTTTTTCTTTTAAAAACATTACACTATAGTCATGGTCTAGTGAGCGCACCTCTATTTGTGTTTTTATTATCTTTATTTCGGATATTAAAATGCTGTCCTCGACAACGCGTTTTACAAATAATAGTGATATAAAAAAAAATAATAAATCGTAGAAAGATTTTTTATAAACAAAATGACACAACCCATTTTCAAAGCGATTTTTTTCAAAAAAAAAAAATTATTTTGTTTGGAGGGTGGGGCGGCTGCCTCACCCTGCCCCCCAAGGGCTGCCCTTAAACACGCAAATACACTCATATGCATATGTCAACATTCACACATCACATTCAAGTTTACATTAGGGCTCACTTGGTAACGATTCTCATGGAATCATGAATCATAATGAGTCATGCCTACATTATGTGTCTAGTAATACTTGAAATTTGAATGAATATGATTTTATGAAATAACTCATTACAACTCTAAAGAATAATTTGATTTCATATAATATAGGTGGTTATCATCTATTCCAGGATATTAGCCATTTTAAATTTAAAATATTATTTATATATTTTCTTTATACATATATTATGCCCACTTATTAAATTTTACAAAAAATAAGTTGTAAAAAAATTAACCATCAATTTAGTTGAATTGTATTTCAATTATTTTGTAAAAATAAATTATTTTAAAAAAAATATTAAATTAAATAATTAACTATAATATTGATAGTTTGGTCAATATAATATGTCATGTAAAAGTGTTAAAAACAATATAAATAGTTCAATGAGACAAAATAGATTTTATAGAAGAAATTATATACATATGATTGAGGTTGATTATCGGTTTATATTTATATTTATATTTTAAGCCATTAGAAACGAGTCATTAGACTCTAATTAAAAAAAAAAATTGACTTTATGTAAAATCGGCGGTTTAGGTTTGCCGGTTCGTGGGTTTGCGGTTTAGGTTTAGGTTTGGCTAAAGGCCAAACCTAAACCGGCGGTTTGGTTATTATTATTTAAAAAAAAAAATGGATCAAACCGACCGGTTTGGCCATCAAACCGTTGGTTAACTGCCGGTTTGATCCGGTTTGGTCCAGTTTTTCAATATTTTTTTTTTATAAACCGGCTAAACCGCCAACCAAACCGGCGGTTTAGGTTTGGCCTAAACCGTCGGTTCGCTTACGGTTTACGTTTGCTACCTATGTCTACGTAAAACCAGTTTTTCAATATATTTTTTTTTTTTTACGCTGGTTGTCGCTATGACTTTTAGGATCGTAAGTCGTTTTGTAATTTACGTTACTCAAATTTATAGAAATAATCATATTCAACCGAAACTTTACACAAGTGAAACGCCACTAGGCAAGAGAAGATTCGCTCACCTCTTCCATGGCGACTGCGACCTCTTGAGAACCTCCGAGTTTCAACACTTTGTTTCCACCTTCGATTCCCTTAGTACGGAGAGATCCAAAGCCCTAAGAAATGGATGAAGGCCACATTTTGGAGCGAGAATTGTACCAAATCCAGCAGATACGGGAGCTCGATCAAGAAGAATTGCAAGTGGAAGAGGTTGACAGCCTCCACAGCTCGTCCGACGACGATGGTAGCAAGTATGGAGATTGGAGTATTCTGTATCTATATTTTCCCCCCTAATTTTGCAATTAGTTGATCTAATTATTCGTGGGATTATGATACTTGCTCGCATTTTAGTTGGTTTGAAGAGTAGTGTTGTTTTCGGGTATGTATTGGGCTAGAAGCAGATTTGTAGCTTGTTTTAGGTGGAACTATACTCGAATTCGATTTAATGATTATGCTTAGTGCAACTTGTTTGGTGGAATTCCTAATAGTGAAGATTTTTGAAGGAAATAGATTTGTCTCAGGTGGGAACTATGGCTGTATCTGTAGAAACGATTCTCCAAAGGGTAGAGTGGAGCAGTGTCTGAAATTTGTGTTTGTAGGATGTTTTCTGCCTTCATATTGAAATCATGTTAGGTTTGAATTCACTAATGAAATAGTTGGGTTTCATGAGGAGTTTGCAGAAGTATTTTACATGGTTATCATGTTACTTTTTTTACAAGCAGCCTGCTTGTAAAAATGATGGCACTTTTGCTGCTTGGCTAAAAAAAATTGACATACCAACTTATGTTATCAATCAAATTCAAGAAGCAGTGGAATAAAAATGATGGCTCTTTTTCTGTCAAAGATCCTGGCACTGATAATTTTAAGTACATTGTACAAGGCCCAAATCAGCCTATGAACTTCGTCTTATTGGGCAATTATGCTTATCTTGTAGGCCTTGGTAAGTGGAAATGAGCCTTTTGTTTTCCAAGTCCTAGGGGTATTAGCATTTGTTCCAAGGGAGATTATTTACTATGGGAGTAAAGAGATAGTTATTTACTTATTTACTTTTGTAACTTCAAGCATATTATTCATTTAAACATATTATTATATCAATGTTTTTTGCTCTTGCAAATTCTTTGACTTGTACAAGTGGTGAAGCTTCTGGGAGAGAAATTACCTTCAATGCCACCCTGGCTTCTTTGCACACTTATCTTGGCGGTAAGTATAGGTATTCATCAATTTTTTTTCTTCAAATTTTCTGTATGAGATTGTCTACAGCACATTATTAGTTTATTTTGGATGTAACAGAGGTTGAAGATACTCATCACAGAATAGCTTTTCTGGAGGGTGGTGCGACCTTTAATCTTCCTCTATTCTACCTTGAAGGTAGGTGCCAAAGTTTTGATAGCTTTAGTCGGTGATGTTTCGCTTCCCTATTTCTCAACCTTAAGGTGTAACATTCTTGCAAGATGAAGCTATTTTGATGAACTGAAATTACATTTATCTCCCACATTATTTGCAGGAGTTGTGCTTTTTCCTGGGGCCACTCTTCCTTTGAGAGTCATTCAGCCAGATTTTATTACAGTTGTTGAAAGAGCTATGGGTCCAGCAGGTGCACCTTATACTATTGGCGTGGTAGGTGATTACTGAAGTCGTCCAATTTCGCTTTCTCTTTTCCTTGCCATTTATTTCCTCATATTAAGTTTTTTGATACTTTGCTCAGCTCCGTGTTTACAGGGACCCAGATAATCGGAGTCTAAGATTTGCCAATATTGGGACTACAGCCGAGGTATTGATGTTGATTAGTTTGGAGCTGCCTTATTGTATTGGAATTCGACCTCATACAAAGTCTTATTCAAATTTGAAATGCATGTGTGAGATATGTAGGGCTTTATGTTAGAAAAAAATTACGTGCATCTATGATGAGTCCACATCTTGTTTTATTCTTGATCACGTAATATCATCTTGAAGGGTAACTGGGTAAGTCAAGACAAGAAGATAGTTAATCTCAAGTTATATTATGGCTTCTTTGAATTATTTACACGGAGATTCTGACTTAACTGGCTATTTCTTTCTACAAAATCAGGAAGAAACTCTTCATCTAGTAGAATAACCTAATTCTTTTAATTCTTACCTGCACCTTATTTTTGATATCAGCTTGGGCTACATGCTGTGATTGTTATTTGTGTGGATTATTTTTGTAGCCTTGGATTTTTATACATATAAAAATCATATGCGTCTAAGTTTGTTGCATCAGTTGCAGTGAGTGATCTTAATTGAATCCAACCAATTTTTAGTCTTTCAAACCTCTCAAATACAACAGGACTGCCTCAATGGGGTTTGAACTTGGTAGCACATGGTTGAACAAGCATGCTTAACCAACTAGCTACAATAGCTAAAATATGGTTAACACACTATTTTTTCATAAGCAAGTTTGCACAATCAACTATCAAGCTTGTTATGTCATCTATGCTTGTAAAGTCTTCATAATCTTTAGTAGTATACATAGAAAGAGTGCATACTACACACAGTGGTTGTTCATATGTGCTGCCTTTTAGAGCCTAAATTAGTTTACGAGAACCTTTTGTGGTTTACACTACTCTGCTGTTTCAGATTCGGCAATATCGTCGCTTGGAGGATGGTTCAGTGAATGTCGTCACACGTGGTCAGCAGCGCTTTCGTGTAAAACGCCGTTGGATTGATTACGATGGATCGGTAAGAACAAGTTTTGGTTAAAAGACATTATTTGCTTTAACTATGTCTGACATATGTTTATAAACTGAATGTGTGCCAAATTCATACCATCAGCCATGTGGAGAAGTTCAAATAATTCAGGAAGATTTGCCTTTAAGGACTCCTAGGGATGCATTTGGTTCCTTGACACCATTGAGTAACTTGAGTGGCACGACTCTTTTGCATTCAAGAAGTTCAACTACTTCTCATTCCAAAAGGCACGGCCAAAATGGAGGCAGTTTTTCTGAAACAGATTCCGAGGGAAGCTTTGAGGGTGAGCTATCACTGACAGAGATGAGATTGCATCAATCTGCTGTTGGTTCATGCTATGGTTCAGATGAACCATCTAACAGTGATGATGAAGGGTCAGAGTTCCTAGTAGGAAGATCTCAACAAAATGATTCAATTGGTTTATTGCAGTTTGACAATAAAGGGAACCCCAGTGGAAGTGTAAGGATTGACAGGAGTAGTAAGAATCAGCGATCATTTAGTGAGAAAGAAATGAAAAAGGACTGGTTGGCTGGCCAGCGTAAAAGGTCAAGGCAAGTTGATAGAGCATTTTGGCCTCACTGGGTCTATCAGATGTATGATTCATTCTATCTTGCAAAAAGAGCAGTGGGTAAATATATTCAATCTATCTTGCTTTTTTTGTTATGGAGCTTTTTATCTTGTGTGAAACAATATCCTGTGTCTTACAGAACCGTTCTTATTGTGGAACCTGTGCTGAAATGTAATTATTTTCCAGAAGTATCCATGATAATTAATTACTTCATTTAGTCATGTAATTTAGAAACTGAGAGTCTGAAAGTTGCTATCAGTCCCTAATGCCACATGCCTTTTGCTCCTCTGCTTCACAGATATGTGGAAGCAGATAGTTGGAACACCAAGCATGGATGGTTACGCAAGAAACCCAGATATTCTATCGTTTCATATTGCTAGTAAGATTCCAGTTTCTGAGTCTACAAGACAGGAGCTCCTTGAAATTGATGGAATCTCATATAGACTCCGCAAGGAGATAGAATTGCTTGAGAGCTTTGATTGTGTGCGCTGCAAAAGCTGTAAGGTAAAATTGTAGCTCTTTTATCTTGTATTGATTTTCTGATGTTTTGTGTTGCAGATTAGTTTCCCTGAGAGATTTCTTCTTTTTGTGATCAATAGACTCTAATTGGAAGACGAAGTGATATGCTTGTGATGTCTAGTGAAGGCCCTATGAGTGCCTATGTCAATCCTCACGGCTTTGTGCACGAGACAATCACACTTCTGAAAGTCAACGGGTTGTCACTTGTTGGCCAATCTGATTCGAAATACAGCTGGTTTCCCGGGTAAGTCATTGTCTTTGCAACTTAGTGAAAATCGTCTACTTGTTATGTATCTCTGTAAATTTGTATTCATTCATCAGAATTTAGTCCTTATAAGGTCTTTGTGATAAAATTAGCGGGCATACTGGGAACACATCCATTTTAAATGTTGAAGGCCTGTTTGGTGCTTATTGCATTAAATCTTGATACTCGTTGGGATTTTCATTATGGCATGGTAATGAGCATTTTATCCATGGGCATGTAGTATTCAAGTTACTTGTTCCAAATTTGTTAATACATGTAGAAACCTTTTACATAAACATCAACCTCTATTGAACGCTAATTAGCTTCCGCGTTCTTTATTTACAAACAAAAAAAAACCCGCTCAACCGTAGTTTAGTGGGAATAAATAAATGCCCATGCAGAATCTAGTCAACTATATCATTTCTGTTCTCATTTGTTTGGTATGTCTAGTGTACTTGTTATGCTCAGTGTTTGTTTAGGAAGTCAAATAATAAGCAAGATGTGCCTCATTTTGCTTTCATTCTTCCCTCATACGGAACAGCATTATAAAGGACGGTTAAAAATCATCAGTTTTGTAGCTAGTGTGCAAACCACGGTTTAGGATTTGAAACCTCGTAGAGTACACAGCTCAACCAAAAGCACCATATATTGGGTTATCCCCATTCTTTCTTTGCTCTGCCTTTTTGAGCCATCTCTTATACCAATGGGCTTGTCATGTTTTACTCCTTCAATGCTTTCTAACTCTCTGTAAAGCTTTCTTACTCAACAGAGAATGCTGTAAAGGTATTCAATTGACATTCTTTTCTGAAAAGAGCCGTTGATTTTTTATGATTATACGGGAATTACCCGTGGACATGATATGCAATCACATTCTTTATCTCCCGCTGTTGCAGTTATGCTTGGACCATTGCAGACTGCGCAAACTGCGGAACCCACATGGGATGGCTATTCACAGCATCAAAGAAGAAACTAAAGCCCAAGTCCTTCTGGGGAATTCGATCTTGTCAAGTTGCCGATGATACAAACGCTCCATAAAAACACCTTCAGGCTGAAGCAACTTATATGCTTCTTCATATTTTCAAGGTATATGCACACTTGAGCTACTGAGCATCTACAACACCCCTCCCCTGTACTGTCAAAATATAGGATGACAGAAGTAGTTTGTTTTGAAGTTCTAGTGCAAACAAATTTTCCATCTTTGTTACTATATAACATAACAATCATACACGCAACTATGCAATTGTCTGATGTGGATGCTAATACAAGTAATGGAAATTAAGTTGTAATATTACTGTAGTTTTACTTTTACAAATGGAAGGAGCTCAGCTATTCATTCATTCATAGCAGAAAATGCTGTGAATCTACCCTTGCTAGTTGTGCTAACTGGTTACACAGAACTTACTTGCAAACTTGAGAGGTTTCACAAAATTACTATAATGTTTTATGAGTGATTTTTGTATATTTGAGGGTGGATTTGTAACAGCTCCCATAATTCACAGTTAAGTTGTGGTAAGCTCCCTTTTTTATGGGTGTTTTGTATAAGTTTTGATGTGTTATAAATGCAACAATTATATGGTTTTTGCATGTTGTGATATATTATATGAAGGTAGTATCACATGGATTAAGGTATGTTTAATTGCCGATTAGGCTTGAAATGTTTAAGCAAGAAACGTAAAGAAGAAGAAAGGAACGTTATTTAGGTTTCAAATGTCTAAGGAAGAAACCAAAAGAAGAAGAAAGGAGAGCTATTTTGAAAATATTGACAATTAACGACATGTCTTAAGGCCAACTAGTCCAATCGGATGGACTGTCAATCTGTCATTGTTCATATCAGCAATTAGAGTCTTATGGATGACAAGTTCGATAATCCAAGACTTGAGAAATCTACCCGCTTTGTTACCATGTGAAAGTCCAATGAGGTTCCACTATAACCAAATGGAGGGGTTTTTTCGTCGCACGTCTGAGCGCACATGCGCATAAGTCCAGTGAAGCTTCACTATAACCAAATGGAAATCGGAAGAGGAACTCATTAACCTTATACTCCACATTGCATTAAGGGCAAAGAACGGTCTGGAGAACGTTCTTTTGTTTATTCTTGCTTTCTATTACGCTCCAACACCATTCTTATGGGTTTGCCTTGTGCAATCCGATTGGCTGTTCTTTTGGCTTGCCTTGAGCCTTTACCAGTTTACCATTCTTGTGGACGTTCTTCCCTAACTTGTTGCTTGTTCTTGCGCTGTTTATGACCTAGTTTCTTTCTTTGTGATCATTCTTCCTTCATGGACCCTTCCAACACATTACTCCCCTCCTTGACCAACACATAACTTCCGTCATCATCTAATATTGGAATATTTTTGTTCGGTTTGAGATACATGTATGCTTTAAATACACATACAAGATAAATACAAAGGAAGTAGATATCCATATATTATACAAGCACACAATAAATATAAGAATGTCTAAATCTTTTGGTTCAATCTCAATAGGTATATTGCAACTCATAAGACGGAAAATACAATATCAACTATGATAACTTGGAAATTCAGTTAAATAAAAAATCTTTTGGTGAGATGAAATATGTTTTAAAAAATGGAGAAAATATTTTATAGCATAATATGTGTGAAAAATATTAAACATCAACATATTGAATACACAATAAAATAAATACATAGTAAAAGTATGGAGTTTAACGTAATGGTACAAATATGTTCACTTAGATTATCGAAGTTCAATATATAACATAACGATACCCATCTTAAATTTATCTTAATAAAATAATGAGAAAATTAAAAATTAAGTTGAATAAGCTTAATTAGTAACTTCGGTAACGGTTTTAAAATTTAAAATAACAGATTTTCAAATTATCATCAAATCTGACATATTATATCCTTTTAAATCTTTGACATTTCGTCATAATCAAATATGTATACTCAAAACAAACTCCATATTATTCACACATGTAATGTCTTCGATTTGGTTCGAGTATATAAACCCCATATTTTTCACACATTTAATTTCTTCGATTTGGGTTGCGTATATAATACGCAAACCCAAATCGAATAGATTAAGCAGTCATCCCAAACCAATTTTGATCCAAAATGGAAGAAACTCATCCCAAATTCAACTTTAGGCAAAAGGGATTTGTTTTATTCCCTTCCCAAACAGGGTCATATATGTATATATATGCTTCTGCGTTCCGGTGGTGTTGGTCTGCGTCCCTTAAGCGAGAGAGACATCACCTGTCTCCTGTCCCTCTTTTCTTCGGCTGCTTCTCCCTGCCACCTCCATTACCAACCATCTTGCTCGGTCGTTCTCTGGTATGTAACTTGTTCATCCCCTCTCTTTCCCGCCGCCTGATCTTGTTCATCTGTACTGCTTTAAAATTCTCATGCATCTGTGGTCCTAAGTTACTGGTAATCTTCCAATTTCAGTTTGCTTTCTTCTCCGAATCTTGCTCTCATAGGGTTTGATTCGATCGTGTTTGCAAATTGTCGGTTTCAGTCTCCTAGTACTGTTGGAACGACAAAGTGGAGATTTTGTCGTAGTGATCAAGCGTTTCAACTTTTTATTGTTGTTTTCAGGGTTTCTTGTAATTGTGTTGATTTCAGTGTTTTGGGTTGATTTTCTTTACAAGTATTTGTTTTTTGTAGCAATGCGTTTTCTGTTCTATTTTAGGGTTTATGATTTCCAATAGTTCCCAAGTTTTTTCTTACCATAATAGTCACCTAGTCAAACATTGAACTATATGCTTTGATTTTGATTTTCTTATGTGGAATTTAGTGAAATATGGTAGAGCCAGTCCAGAACTTGGGTAGCTCAAGTAGAAAGCGGTGGAATGCTTATGGTAATATATCTCTTCCCCCTTTTCATCACATCATTTCTGTTCATTGTCGAGTTTTGCGTTTTGATTATGGCAGCTGCTATACTGTAAGTAATGCTTGCATTACAAGTTATGAATTGGTTGATGAATTACGGCATCCTTTAAATTTCTATCTGGTTTATTCAAGTTCATGTATGCAAGGGTTTCAACCAGGATAATTGCAGATATTTGATATCTCTAATGAACCTTGTTCCATGATCAAATGAATGGTTGGCGGCCGCTAATTGGAGATATTAGGACATGTTTGTTTTGATGGGTTTTGGTGCTGGAATTTTAATAGCTTAAGTTGGGAGTATTTAAATATGACAGTTTTCTTAAGCAGTACAATGGTATTTGAGGAAGACATTATCTGCCAATGGTGTTCTTCTGACTCTATTCTAACTTGGAATGCATTTGTCTTCGCCTTGCTAATGTATCACCTGGTCTGTTCTTTGAGTATCTCAATTTTGAATTTGTGTAACTGTTGTGTGAAAATTAAAGTCATTTCTTTAGGAAGATAATTGGCCTACTTTTGCGGGTTGTCAAACAATGATGTCAATATTATAAATTTATTTATTTTTGTTTTCTTTGATTAGAGCTGACATGAATCAGGGCTTCCACACGATGTCTTTGCTGCACAATGCTCTATTTCTCTTACTATTGGGTCTTATGTTTGACTTCATTCTCTAAAAATTATCTTTAGAAAAAAGTTGGTAATTTGTCATAGGTAATGTATTCGTAGGTATCCTTGAACTTCTACAAGTTTTACAAAGGTTAAAAATTTACTGAAATTGTGCATTTCAGTTTGTCCAATGCTGCAATCGATTATTTTGGTTACGATCCTAATGTCTCCAATATCAAAATGTTTGAAATATATAAAAGTAGGGCTAACATAGGAAGATTATTTTACAAATGAGTAAAATTTCCACGTTTCAGATTAAAATGAATTGCAATCTATGTGAAATTATGATACGAACCCAGGCTACAAATTCGAGCAGTAATTAGTTCTATTTTCTTATTTGTCAGTTGTTTTCCGTAATTTCCCCCACTTTCTCCATGTTAGCCATTACATTGATTTAGGCGTTTAGCTGTTGAATTCTAGGAATAAGTCTTTTTATTTATTTTTAGGAGTTAGACATTTCTATCCTATTATAAAAGGAGAAACTACTGCATTTGTTTAGGATCAGATATAAATAATGATTTGAATACAAAGCTGAGGATTCCTAAAATTTCCCATGTTAGAGATTCTTTAGCACAAATCCTTTGTTTTGCGAGGTTCTTGCTACGCAGTCCTAGGAGTGAGATTCTTGCTTCTAGCGGGGTTCTAACCACATATGTCATTCTGTATTTTTTACCACCAAAACATTAAGTTTAGCCTAACCTTCTACTATAGAGTAATTTTGAAGTATTTGAGTACTGCATGAATGGTTGCTATGAATTATTCTGATGATAAGTTTCTCATGTTGGTCTCTTATCAGGAACAGATCTTCATTGTACTGAACGTAAAAGGAGAAAACTAACAGATGAAGTAAGCAGGGTGATTGATTATTCAAACCCATTTGCTGTGTCTGATTTGTTAGAATCAATCAATTCTGGCAAATATGGCAGTGTGACAAAGGAAATAGAAGCCCTGCTTTCCAGGAACATGCAAATACTTCACTCTATTAAGCCATCTCATCCAGGTCCTTTGCATAATGAAAGAAACACAACCACAAAATATGATGTCCCCTCGGTTTCCATGGCACCTGTAGTCATTCTTGACTCAGATGACGAAGATGATGCAGTCCAAAAGTCATTTACTCCTCTTCAGCACATTGATCTACAAAAGCAGGCTGAAGAACTTCTTTCGCAGAAATCAGTGGTGGGATATACTATTGTTCTTATTTTCCTTTTTCGTTTTCTTTTAACAGTTCACATCTTCTCCCAAATAAGTTGATAACAGTTGTTTTGGATGACATTGCTAAAGATACCCAGATCCTCATTCCTTAACATATCGTACATCTGATTAACATTCTAAAAGTACAAATAAACTAGAATTGTTGACAGTATGTGGATCTGAAGGGTTACGTGCTTCTACTTTCAGGCATCTAGCTTTTATTTTTTTATGGTAGATCAGTACATTTGATTAGATCTTTCTCTCATACACAAACACATGCAACAAAACACCCTCATCACCCGAGTCACTTGTTTCTATCTAAAGATTGAACATTTTGGATTTGTTTGTTCCATCAAAAAGTTGTTATCACGCCTCACTGTTTTTGTTCAAAAAATATTACTTCTGAGCCAACTTTCCTTTCCCGATATCCTATGTATGTTGCTCTGTGTTTCAAGTAGTTATGTCCTCATAGTCAATGATTAGTATTTGAGTTATAAATATGCCATATCTTAACGTACTGGCAGTTAGAAACTCTTCCAGTTTTCTGCAGTAGTAATTATTTATTAATTGCTTTCTATGTAATTTTTGAAGAGTTATGAGTTTTCTAAGTTGCCGGGAACAAAAGTTCGCAAAGAGGAGATAACTGAGGAAATCAAGGAAAAAGACAGAGGAGTATTTCTTGGGGTTGAATTTGAGGAAGATAGCCATGGCAGTGATGCTGATGACAATAGCTTAGGTGACATGTGGAATGAAATGACAATTGCGCTAGAAGTGTCCAAGGTATTTCATATGGTGCCGTTTGTTCTTAATTCTATTGGTCATGTATTTGAATGCGTAGTTGTGGTTCTTTCTGAATTTCTTGTGATTATTCAAGTTCCTGGATGATGCGTAAAACTTTCTAACTGACCTTAGTCTTTTTGTTTGATGTGTAGCAAAGTAACTGGGTCTGCTGCTTGCATACATCTCCCTTCTCTTTGCATACCCATTTTATAGTCTTATATGCCTTTCTTTTGTTAATTTTCTAACTTTCCCTAATGGTGTCTTGTTTCCCACAAGAATATCGTCTTTGTGCTGTATTTTACAAAATAGTGTACAGGCATTCATGTCACTGGAAAAAGTAGTAAAATATGCTGTTTGTTCGCATCTGCTTTTTTAATGTCACAGTTTGTGACAAGTATGGTAAATTTCTCTACTGGTGATTATATATAATCCACCTGTTAATTTATTTCATGATTGAATGCAATGACATCTGTATTTCATCCAGTAGCAAGAACTACATCAGTTAACTGTACAAGCCACAAGGCATTTGTTTACTGTTCTTTAGAATTGAAATGAAGCACCCACGGATTAACTTTTGACACATTTTTTACAGATAGTAAGTGGAAAGAAATAAATCTTAGACATGTGTGGTTTATGGATATAAAAGTGAATTCTTATAATGATTGATCAGTTGAGCTAGTAGATATGTCTAGCTAATATTGTTATCCTTATCCATCTGAAATTCCTGGCTATATTTCTAGCAAGTGTTGTTGTCCTTATCCATCTGAAATTCCTGGTGAAAGTTTAATTTTCTGTTATCCCTTTCCAACATGAAGTTAAGGAGGGAGCATATCAAACTGAGGCTGTTTTAGTTTTCTCTTAATGTCTTCTTTTGAATATTAAACTCTTAGTCTTCATGATTCATTTAAGAAAATGATTGTTGTAAATGTGGAATTTCTTGCATTCTCACACTCAAGTTCAAATTAAATCTTCTGCGTTAGGTTTATTCATGCTATAAGAATTGGTTCCTTACTGACTCCGTTCCTTTCATTTAACAGGATGTTGCAGATGTTGACCAATCTGATGAGCGGAAAGAAGAAGATGAACAAGATTGTGATCATTCATATGTTTTGAAGGACGACATTGGTTATGTTTGCCGTGTTTGTGGAATTATTGATAAAGGAATTGAAACAATAATTGATATCCAGTACAAAAAGGTAAATAGTTTTATGTACTCTTTTGTATTTCTAGTTACATTTCCCACTATTTTTTCCTTATTGTAAGCTGTAGAATTCTTTTTTATTTTATCTTAATAGTTTTTCTGGCATCACTTACTGTTTCCTGTCTGTGGATGACCATGGTTACTTGGTTTTTTTTGTTATTTCCAATGAAGATTTTTTGTTTTCTTGCCTTCAACTTTTCAATGTTGTGAAAGGACATGTTTTTCTTTTGTGGATATAATTTCGTGTTCATCCACTCGGTCTATCCTGGTACATTGTGTTGATTGTTTATTATCGACATGCATCTGTATCTAAAACTCGTGCTCCACTTATCTTTATTTGTATCTATATGTTATTCAATTTAGTGGATTGAAAGCTGCTAATTTATTTATCTTTCTGTAAAATCTCTGTACGTTCTATAATATAACCTCTTTCTGATGCATGTCTTCTTGTATTTCTAGCCATCTAGGTCACGTGCTTATCGTTATGAAGGGCGGGGTGCAAAAGATGAAGATCGAAATGAATCTTCTGAACGCATGAACTTCTCCGCCCACAAACTTTCACATTCAGAAGAAATACTTGCTCATCCTAGGCATATGAAACAAATGAAGCCTCATCAGATCGAGGGCTTCAATTTTCTGAAGAGTAATTTGCTGGACCCTGAAAATCCTGGTGGTTGCATACTGGCACATGCTCCTGGATCAGGGAAGACTTTTATGATCATAAGCTTCATGCAGAGCTTCCTTGCTAGGTATCCCAATGGAAGGCCTTTGGTTGTGCTACCAAAGGGTATTTTATCCACTTGGAAAAAGGAATTCAAGAGGTGGGAGATAGAGGATATTCCTCTACTGGACTTCTATTCAGCTAAAGCAGACAATAGAAGACAACAGTTTGAAGTCCTAAAGCAATGGAAAGACAAGAGAAGCATTCTGTTTCTGGGCTATAAACAATTTTCAGTGATTGTTACTGATACCAGTAATAGTGATGCAACAAAAGGATGCCAGGAGATTTTACTACATCTTCCTAGCATCCTCATCCTAGATGAAGGGCACACTCCTAGAAATGAGGACACTAATGTGTTGCACGCGCTTGCTAAGGTTGAGACCCCAAGAAAAGTCGTCCTTTCAGGGACACTTTACCAGAACCACGTGAAGGAGGTCTTTAACATCCTCAACCTTGTCAGACCGAAGTTCTTGAAGCTTGAAACTTCCAGAATAATAAGGAAGAGAATTATGAGCTTTGTGGATTTCACAGGGGTAAAGAAACAGCCATCCGGGGATGCTGCCTTCTACGATTCGGTGGAGAATACTCTCCAACAAGACCAGAACTCTAAAAGAAAAGCGGCAGTTATTAAGGATCTAAGAGAGATGACATCTAGAGTCCTACACTACTACAGGGGAGACTTCCTTGATGAGCTTCCCGGGCTTGTTGATTTCACTGTCTCGCTCAAGCTAACCCCATGGCAACGTGTGGAAATTGACAAAATAAATAAGGTTGAGAGGGTCCATTTTAAGAAAAGTGTACAGGGTAGTGCAGTATATGTGCATCCAAAGCTGAAGCAGTTCTCAGACGTGAATGCAGCTACTGGAGAGAAGAGTACACGGGTTCCTCCTGATGGCAAGTTAGACCAGGTGATTGAGACTGTTGATATCCAGGAAGGTGTGAAGTCCAAATTCTTCTTGAGTATGCTGCGTCTATGTGAAGCTGCAAATGAGAAGCTTTTGGTGTTTAGCCAATATCTGCTGCCACTCAAGTTTCTGCAGAGACTTGCCATTCAAACTAAAGGCTGGCATTTTGGCAGGGAGGTTTTTGAGGTTACGGGTGAAACCACCCCCGAGCAGCGGGAGTGGTCTATGGAGACGTTCAACAAATCCACAGAAGCAAAGGTTTTCTTTGGATCGATCAAGGCTTGTGGTGAAGGAATCTCTCTGGTAGGCGCTTCTCGGATCATTATCCTGGATGTTCATTTGAACCCTTCTGTTTCTCGCCAAGCTATAGGTCGTGCTTTCAGGCCTGGCCAGGAAAAGAAGGTCTACGTGTACAGACTGGTGGCAGCTGATTCACCTGAAGAAGATGACCACCTAACATGTTTTAAGAAGGAACTCATTGCTAAGAGGTGGTTCGAGTGGAATGACTACCGTGGCAGTAGCTTAGACTTTGATATGGAGGAGGTTGATATCAAGGATTCTGGTGATTTGTTTCTTGAGAGCCCTGCTTTGGCTGGGGATCTGAAGGCTTTGCATAAAAGGTTAGTGCTTATAATCATACGCAATAACATAGCTAACATGAATTATTGGCCACTTGAAGGTCATCATACTTATCTGAATAGATAGCCACTCAAATTCTACATTGAAATTGAATTTTGCTTACATTAAACCGTTATGTCCTCTGCTTATACACTCATAACTTAAATTGCAATGCAGGTAGTTGTCTGTATCAAGCGCTAACTTTAGAAACCACAAACCATAGTTTCTTGAGTGGTTGGTTAGCAGTCAACTAGGAAGTAAGCAGCGGTTAGTAGTCTCTAACTAAGAAGTAGCAGTTCTCAGTGGGTTGATATCAAGGATTCTGCTGATGCGTGTTGCAACATATTCAGATGCAAAACAGTAAGTTCTATCTTGTCAAGTTCGTATGGTGATAAGAAAAGCAGTCTCTTGAAATTAGGGTTTTGAAGTCAGACAATGTTATCTGCACTGGTTGAATATGTGATTCCTGTTGGGATCATTTCCATTGTAAATGGATTAGCACAATCGAGATGAATTAGGCTTCTTCTGCTTGTAAATTATGAATTCTGACTGCCAGTTTCAGTATCTTCTGACATCTGGGATCTTGAATTCCGATGTGTCTGGATCTTATATTCTTATATGCTTTGGTACTAATGAAGATGGCCTTTTTTACCAAAAAAAAAAACATGAAGATGGCCTTGTGCCCAGACTTATAGTTTCAACAAAATACATGGGTTTCTGTCCAGAATTTTGATTTTCTACAGAATATATGCTGTCATCTGTCCAGGATTTCCGAGAATCGGACCCTGTTTTTTCCTAGAGGTCACATAACATATGAAGAGCATTGCTACTCACTAAAAACCCTCGGAGGGGCCTTGTGCTCCATGTCACGACCGAAAGACGGCGTTTACTTGCCGAATCTGTAGAGCTTTGCCTCCGACTTTTCTCCTGGGTGCTTTCTAAGCTATTTTCTAACATAAATTGACCCTTCTCTTTAACCAAACGGAACTGTTTCGGCCTTTTTGAGGATTTAGGGTTTAGGTTAGAGTTTGAGTTGGGGGAAGGTGATTTGGAGCAAAAATTGACAGTTTTTGCTCGAATTTGTGGAAAGATGGAGTTAGGGACGAGAAATGTGAAAGATCGGGACAAGACCGCGCTAGAGTCGATCCGTTGCCCAGAGAATTGTCGTGTGGAGTTGGTGCAGATTTTGTTCAGAGAACAAGCACAATATTGGTGGAGGGTGGAGTTGGTGCAGAATTTGTTCAGAGAACAAGCACAATATTGGTGGAGGACCATCCGTACTGGAGTCATTGGGTTTAATCAGACGAGGAGTCTCATCTGTTAGCGTTTCCGTAAAAAAACACATCACATTTGTGTATGATAATATTGTTCGATGCATTCAAGTGTCAATACTTGGCCTTGAAATCAGTCCATGGCTGATCCACAGACTTGGCAAGCAAATGAATGAGATAAGACACATTGTAACAATTCCTGAGCTTGGCATTGACCTGAGCCACAAAGATGTTGCAGTATCCAGATAATGAGCAATCACGACGGTAGCCTGTCCGTTCCACGGCCACAAATCACCCTTGTATCCCTGAACATAGCTTGCTCAGGTGGATCTGTTCAGCTGCAAAACAACACGGTTTAGGGTTGACGCCGGCAAGCTGACTTGCTGGACATTTTTGCCGTCGCAGCTGAGTTGGTCACTTGGCTAGCCAAGAAACATAGATTATTAACTGAACATAAAACAAAGAAAACTATTCTTAGCATTCACCATGAGGTTCATGATACAATTACAGTGGAGATAAGAAAATAAATTACTAAAATGTCTGAAAGTAATCTGTTTTAATAATAGCAATATTTCATCAATGAATTTATGATAATAAGAGAGTAATTATTTATAAAGAAACAAAAGATGTGTACGTGTACAATTGCTGAATTAATGTTGTAGGGTTTTGATTTTTACTATTCTTAACCCAATCAATTATGAGAAAATTGGTGTAGAAGGGCCCATGATACAAAATAGGTCCCTCTATTTTTCTTTCAAAAAATAAAGCTAAAAGAAATTATAAATCATGGATAATAAGATAGTTATTTAAGGGCAAATTAGTAACGTAGCATAATAACTGCCTAAAAGTTAAAGATATATTAAATTAAAAAAAAGACAACAGCATGATACGGTATCTTCTACACCAATTTGTTAAAGATATATTAAATCCATAAAAAAAGGCAACAATATGATACGGTATATTCGGTTCGTCTTCTTTCCTAAACATTTCATCCCAAAAATTAAGCGTCATTCGGAACCTCCATTGGATCGTGAGATTCTCCATTCGCAACCTCCATCTTAAAATCGTGAACTTCGACCGTCTTCAACCTCCTGTTTGATCTATTCTTTGTGTAACAACAATCAATCCTTGTAAGTATTCCAAATTCTCTCAACAATATATCATTTTAATGGCTTCGATTTTGGTTCAAACCGAAAACAGTTGATGAACGTTTTCCCTAAAATCCATACTCAAAACCGCCATTGTTGATCTTTAACTACATGGCCTTAATTTTGAAATTATCCATTTCTGTGAAATTTATGTATTCGAATCAACAGTGATGAAAGATTATGTACATAATTTTAAGCAGATACATAAAAATCAACGCCACATAAATTTAACAACTACATAATATTAGCAGATACATAAATTATGTTCGTCACCTTCGTCATTACTGACACATAAATTTAACAACTACATAATATTAGCAGATACATAAATTATGTTCGTCACCTTCATCATTACTGACACTCAACACATAAAAATCAACGTCACATAAATTTAACAACTACATAATATTAGCAGATACATAAATTATGTTCGTCACCTTCATCATTACTGACACTCAGCACATAAAAATCAACGCCACATAAATTTAACAACTACATAATATTAGCAGATACATAAATTATGTTCGTCCCCTTCATCATTACCAACACTCAGCACATAAAAAATCACCGACATATAAATATACGAAATACATAATATTAACTATATACATAAATTACGCAGAGCAAATTGAAGAAACAGATCATCAAAACGAAATAAATCGGCAGTAATCGCAAAAAAAATAGAGAAAATGTTTTTGACAGTAAACTATTAACTCTGTAGCATGGTGGTTATGGCTTCAGAAATGGGGAATTTCGTGATTCTGGGATCACGTTTACAAGGAAAGTATATTTGCTATCCTAACAACATCCTAATTTGTAGGGGACGACATTAAATTACCATATTTATTTAAAAAACTGCCACATCATCATTTTTTTATTTCCAGCAGGGGTATCAATTTATTTGAGAATTAATCTTTATCATAAAATTACTAGGGGCCTACTTTATCTACATTTTTACAAAAGAGACTAGTTAATCAACATAACATGAACTCCGATCTTTCTCCCTCCTATTTATAATTATTTATTTCCTTTAATAAATATGTTAATTGATGTTAATAACCGCTAAACAAGGAAGTTTTAAACAGCCTTCTTCCTCAATCGTTGCTGGATATCACCATCATTCTTCTTCAAAAACAGAAGATGGCTTGATCGAGATTTGCGCCATTTTTTACAGAAAAAAAACACAACGATTTTTATGAAACGGAGTGAAGCGACTTGATCGAGATTTGCGTTCGAGTCGAACACAACGGTTTTGTAATCTTCCAATCTTCAGGCATCGATTATACAATGCGATTCGATCGAGATTTGTGTATGATTCGACATCATGAAACAGTTGGTACGTGCTCTTTGTTAAACTTTCATCGTTCTCTGCATACTTCGATGTTAACTGCTTCAATGGTGTTGTTGTAGTTTGTGTATGCTTCTAATATTGTGTAGGTATATGTATGTATTTAATCGTACATATTGTTTGTGTTTTTTGCTTAATTGAGTTCTTATGTAAATGTACATTGGTGATTGTTGTTAGTTATGTACCATATTCATCGATTTTCCCTTCTAGTAGTACAAGTGTACAATATTTTGTGGGTCTATTATGTACATAAAATAGTATTTCTTGTATCTGATATACGTCATTTTGTTTACATGAATGATGTAAACGATTATGTACATACTGTATTGTATGAATATATGTTTTGTGTACATAAATTACGTAAACGTTTATGTACATACTGTATTGTATGTAGATGTAGAGGATGAAGACGGTGATTATTCAAGACAAGTTGAAGATGACGACGACGAATTTTGAAGATAGTTTGACGAGTTTCAATGGAGTAGATGAGAGGAAGAGAGAGAGAACTGCTTCTGAGATTTGAGATTCATTTTTACGGTTGATAGGTGTAAAAGATTTGCAAAATTTACCTTATACAGTTTCTTTTTTTTTAAACGGTTTCGAAATACTTGGCAGTTTTTAATAAACACAATTAACCTATTTCAATTATTTTATCTTTATTCTTAATTAGAAATTTGATAAAAGCTTAGTTAGACAAAAAGTGTCTTACTAGCTAAATTTTCTCTTTTGGTTTTTTACAATGTTTTCAAGGGTAATTTGAATAAAATGAAAATATTTCATTAAAAATATATAAATAACACAAAAAATATTCATTTCTAACAAAAAACAAGTTAGGTTTAATTACTTATAACTTTTCTATCCTTTTCTAAATAGTAAAATAAATCAATTAAGAGTTAAAATTACTCAAAGATGTGTAAACGTCAAGATAGAGATACAATTACTTGAGTTAAAAAAACGTCAAGAACAAGTAAAAATAGCAAAGAAATGAAGTTTCAGTATCCAATGTATGAGATTAAGGATGAGGATACATGTTGCGATTGTACAGACTCTCATAAACCCATCTTAACTTGGGCAGCATACAACCATACGTTACTAACATTCGTCGCTTTGCCGATTACAAGAACTCCTGCCCGACGATTTCAACCGAACACTAGAACGCTGTACATTCCAAAATGCCTCCATCCCAAACCAGCATGAAACTTCATAGACACCACCCCCAAACCGCATATTTCCGGGCAGGCGCCACAAATGACTTGAGGTTAACTCTAGGAGCTACATCAAAACTGATGAGAACTCAACTGGAACGAGCTAGCTAGCATCTCGGCTCTTTAGAAATGACGAGCACAAGATAGCAATTGTGAACATTCAAGCAGAGATTACGAGTTCAGGTAACTGTTCGCCCGTAGCAGATTGAAGCAATGTAGAGGTTCCTGGTCCATTTTTCCTAAAACCAGCATTTGCAAAATCCACTCTTAATAATCACATTTGAAAACAATGACAAAAAAATGAAGGGCCCGTTTGGTTTTAGCTCCGGAATCGGAAACGGAAACGAATCTAGTCCCTACATATACCCTTGTACATGAAAGTCTTTGGAATCATTTCTTGTGTTTTGAAGTAATTGGGGTAAAGTTTGATTACTTCTTATACCCTGTAGAGAAACAAAATGTGGGGAAGCAGTGCATTTTGCATAAAACCACAAGGAATAATTCCATCCATTCCGTTTCCGTTTCCGGAGTTGGAACCAAACAGGCCCGAAGAGTGATTTACTATAGTTTACCAAATAACTACTGACCTTGACATGTGAACTAGGAAATGCAGAAGTTCGGAGTGTCTCTTGTGTTTCCTCGGTAGGCTTCTTTCTGGGTATACTCAGAATAAGCGCAGCTTGATCATGAGTAGCCCCGGTTGCTGTAATGCGGTAACCAACGTCCCACCGTTTGTGAATACCTTCACTCGGATATAGAAAATCTAGCTCTACAACCTGAGAAAAGAAACATTGATTATTAAGTAAATAGAAAACAAAGAAAGGAAGGAGGGAAACCGAAGGTAGTCATGAGCAAAAAACCTGCTTGGAAAAGCCAGCACCCCGAGACATTACAATAGCCCATTTATTTCCAGCGGTAGCCATAGATGTCACGTAGAACCCCTCTTTCCATTTCTTAGTGATCCATTTAAAGGGAAACGAATCACTAACTTTGTACGACTGTTGTGAGTACTGAGTGCCTAAATGAAGAAAAAAAAATCAGCGTGTACCTAAGACCCGATAAAGAAACACAAGTGATATGTATGCTAAAGCTCTAACCCTTGGACATCACTACTAATGAACTCCCATTAGAAGCTCCTGCTATGGCACTAATGTAGAAGTTCTTCTCCCAGTGCTCCATAATCCATTCCTGTAAATGAAACATTGTTAAGTAAAACGGAACATATGGAGAAAAATCCACATACTGATATGTTTCATGGGTTATAAGAATCGAAGAATGTGTAATTTGAGTACCTTGTGAAGAAACTGGGGAGAGAGTTCATAAGTCTGATGAGAAAAACCAGTACCAGCATCCATTATCAAGGCCCAGAGGTTTTGACAGCAAGCGACACTGCTTATATACAGCCCATCTTCATTTCCTTTGTCAATGTGTTGAGAGAGCCTACTATCTGCAACGTTGTAGTGATATCTACAAGAAACAAGATATAAGATTTCCAAAATTATAACCCTGCTAGTGATAAGAGTGAGATTTTATAAGACTCTGAACAAACCTTTGTTTCATGGGCCGGCGAGCATTATAGATACTAATCCATTGATTTGCAGGCATCCCCAAGCGGATCTTCTTCTTTGGCAGCTCATCATCATCTTCCTCCGTCAACAAACGTCCTCTCTTTTGTCCAACTTGGGTTAAAAGCTTGGGGGAGAAAAATCCGTGTGTTTTAGTGATTAAAACTTAGCAAAAGGAGAACCCTATATATGCATAAGACTGCATACCGTTTGGGCTCCGTACGTGTCAAGTGGCCTGATCTCAAGGTCCGGCGCAACAATTCCATCAAAGAGGGAAATATATTTTGCATAAGCAGGCTCTTCGTCAAATTTCAAGTTAACCACGTACTCCACAAAATGTCTGAAAGGTTGTGGGCAGAAGCAACATAAATTTTCAGGAGATGTTGCCATCTTCTTCTTGCACACAAGGTACCCTTTATTGTCCCCCTGAATAAATACATAAAAACATATACATAAGAAAGAGTTTATTCAAAATTACCTATGCAGAACAGAAAATTTCAACCTGGTAGCCTTGCCAAGGGAGCCGACCACGCAGAAGGAAGATGAGTGTATATGCAAGTGACTCTAGGTCATCCCTCCGACTTGCAGTCCTGCCCAGGTGAGCATGAACACTGGCATACCTTACTGTTCCCCTGCAACAACGTAAACACTCAAGAAGTTGTGATAGCTAATGGAAGAAAATCTGAGAAGCAGATACAAACTCATATATTGAGTGTAGTACCTGAAAACATCTGGTCTTTGATCATATTCAAGATGTTGGCCTGTTTTGGTATCTCGCCATTTGGTAGCTGACAAATCAGAAAAAACTTAACACTAAGTGGCATGATAAACATCAAGTTTGATGTAATTATTATCATAAACAATATTAGGCAAATACCAAGACCCAGATCAACTAGAAACAATTTTTTATCATTAAGGGTTGCACGAGTCCCAAGCAAAAAGTTCTCTGGCTTCACATCACCGTGAACATATCTGAGAAGCACACAGAAACAATAAACATCTTTGTCAATGTAGAAAAGAAAATTTGTGAAGCTTTGTGTCAGCAATCAGCATTAAGAATAGAGAATAAACATATTACCCTCTGGAATGCATCTTCTCCAATATGCAGATTGCTTCAATTGCTATGCAAGCAACCATTTCTGTTGACATCCTAAAGTTTAAAACATTATCAAGATTAAGAACTGCAAATGGTAAGGTGAGAAATCAAATAAAGTATGCAGGCACCCAACTTCATAGCAACTTACGAATTAGAGTTGTTATTCCACACATCCCACAAACTAGGCCCTAGAATGTCCATAACCTGCACCAAATTAAACCATCAAATCACCAAAATGCATACATAGATATATCCACAACTGCCCAATTGAAATTACAACAAACCCAAATTAGTACATACCATGATGTAATATTCACCTAGCCGACCCTTGTAATGTACCTGTGGTACACCATGACTTCCGCCGAGTACACTGTCAAAGGGGCATTTAAAAAAAATGTGAGATTGCCGTATGAAATGGCAAAATTCTTTTAAAAAGAAAACGACTGATTATTATCTCTGCACCAGAGACAGAAAAGCACATACTTGTAAACTTGCCATTCATATGGGGGGCCACGGTTACAGCCTTTGCTAGTTCTGTGTTCAAACTTCAAAGCCACCTATAACGAATCAAACAATGTCGGCAATTAAAGCATCACCGGATTACTACATGATTGATGTACGATAAACACAGATCCATTACCTCAACAGCATTAGGACCCAATGTTTCACACCAAGGAGTTTTATTACCCATTCGATGACCTACATACACCTGGCCAAAGCCACCTTTCCCTAGCTTTCTTTCTAGTCTGTACATCGGAGACCCACCTACTGAGAACTGTAAACGAACATCATCAGAATTAATAAATTTTACAATACACGGTAGTACTTCGAGTTTTGAATATGCTTTCATTGCCAACATAATCAGAATGTGAACTTGTGAAGAGAGGAACTACAATCACAGAAATCAAGCAATTTTAGAAATGATCATCAGTGATGATAAATTTAACTGAGCAAATAAAATAGAGTAAGGGCTAGTACTTAGCTACTTACTGACGGGAATCATAAAATAATCAGGCATAATTTTATGCATATTTCGGATCTATACAAGTACAGCAATACGGAACCAATTTTAATAATCTTTTATATTGACTGATTATGTGAAAATCAAACTGCTACTAATCATGTAATTTACATAACAAAATATAAGTTGGATGCATTAAAAGGAAATCCTGATAAGGAAATGCCCACTCTAAGACGGTATTTCACAAGTTGTTATGCAAAAATTCTGAAGCTAGATGAAAACATTAACAATAGAAATAGAAATAGAAATAAAAAGTTTAAATGCAAACTATGCAACCAATGCAAATATGAGAATGCAAACAAAGCAGATAACATTCATAGAAAGTACTAAATTTCTACGAATTAACGACTTAGAAGATGAAAGAGTTTAACCTGAGAAGGAAGAGCAGGAGGTCCGTCTTCGTCAGGCAAATTCTTGGCACCCTCACTCTTCCCCGCAGCACCACCTCCACTGTCGTGGTTATCCATCTCCTTTTCAGCAACCTCTTCTTTTGCACCAGCACTAACCGCCTGATCTCCTCTCTCTCTAATCTCTACTCCTCTATTTTCCTCCTTCAACGATGCCAACTTATCACTCGAAACCTTCACAGCATCTACCTTCTTCCTAGGCCTACCTCTACCAACACCACCACCACCAGTATTGTTGTTCGCTCTAGCAGTTCCAGTCACCGCCACACGCTTTCGCGGTCGACCCCTCCCGATGTTCGCCGGCGCTCTCTGAGCTTCGATCTGCTTATTGTCGTCGTCGTTGTTGTTATCAACCGCGGTATCCTTCCTCGATGCTCGGCCTCTGCGCACTCCGCTACGCAGCTGGGGCATCCTTGTTCATCGACCGAATCTCATCAACTCAACTTCCCCTTCAAACCCTACACGATGATTCCTCTGCCCCAAATTCATCCAAGAAAACAACTTTTTTTTAAAAAAAATCAGAAGTCGACCAAGATTCCCCCCAAATCCGAAAAAATAGGGATTCAATTTCAAAAAATTTGAATCGATCGAGAGGAACGAATGAGGAGTTGCTCAATCGTTTTTCTTGTGAATGTTTTTAGGGCTTAATAGGGCCGACGACGATAGAAATGAGAAAGCAATGGTTGGGTGTGACTTGTAAGAAGAGAGGTGTTTGATATTTGTATTCAATAGAATTTAACTTTTTTTTTTTTTTAGATATTTGTTATTTGCATATGAGTCCCTGAAATTTATTGAATTTTCATTTTCTGGATTTTTTACCGACGACTTCTATTCCGACATTTATTGGTGATGCCACGTGCCGGGCAATGGTTGGCTGGTCGTGCGAGTAAAATAGGGTTAGTGATGATAAAGCCCGGGAATTCTCCCTCTCTTTTACGGTTTATCACTCTACATTTTTAGTTCCGACCGATCCATACGGCCTATTGGGCTTTGAAGTACATTGTGGTGGGCTTTTAAGCCCATTTTGGCTGGGCTTTCAAGCCCATTAGTACTAAAATGCTGTATCAAATTATAGTTTTTATTTCACCTCCTTCAATTTTTCTAAAAAGACATTAACAACTTTATATATCGGAACCGTTGGAACCGAACCTGTTTTTTACGGTTCTGTTCGGTTCCTTTTAATTATTTGTCGGGTTTTTTTCAAACAGAACCGTTATAAAAACGGTTTGGTATGGTTTGGTTTGGTTCGGTTCCTTAAAACAAAAATAGATTAGAACCGTTTATATTTTTTTGGAAACTAGTAAAAGTAAAATAACATAATATATAACAAAAAAATTAAAAGTTTAAAAAAGGTATTGGTCTCTTGCTTTGATATAATGACTATAATATTGTCTTATATTCATCTCTCACATTCATTTGTTCCTCACTAAGTCGGTTTCTCTAGTTGTTCAACTTCTTTAACTAGATTTGACTTCAATCCATAATTTCTTTGTCTACAACCATTTTGTTGTTAGTTTCTTTAACTTAGACTACCAAAAAAATTGAATTCTTCCGTTTATAAGACAATGAATGTAGTTCGTCGAGATATACTTGTTGTTTCAATTTTATCTTCCGTTGTAGCATTGTTTAATTACTTGTTATAAGGAATTATTGAGTCATTGAGAATTAGATAAAATTAAGACAAAATATGTAAAAGATTAAAAACATCTATATTCTTAACAAAATTAAAGTATTTGGACTTTCCTCCTACAATTCATATGCAAATGAAAGTTGTAAAATAGTTCTTGTTAGGTTCAAAACGGTTCCTTTGTAAATCGGTTCCAAACGGTTCCACTCATAAAAAAATTACAAGAACCGATCCGTATACCTTAAATGGTTCGGTTCCTTATTTGGTTCGATTCCAAACGGTTCCGCTTCTTAACAGTACAGGAACCGAACCGCATAACTAAAATGGTTCGGTTCCTGGTTCGGTTCCTGGTTCCTACAAAAATCATTGTTTAGGAACCGTTTTAACATCCCTACATTTGTATTATTTGAAAAGATGGCTAAGTAGTCATCACACGGGGATAGCCCGACCCCATACATCATTCAGTAAAAGATCAATTACACCCTCCGGCGGGTCACACAATACACTCAATCCAATATAAAGGTTCAAAGCAAAATTATCAATAAAACCCGCTACTCTATTCGCCTCGCGGAAGGCATGCCGAAACTGGATATTCCAGTTCCTTTTCAGTAAGTCTTGATACGTACAAACTAGACTAGTAAGAGGGTGATGACGGGCTAGGTGTTTCTTGACGAGTTGGAGACTCAATTGGGAATCAATTTTGATGATGCTGAACGATAGCCCAAATCCCAAACAATCCATGTATATATATAAAATTTCCGACGTTAACAGTAATTACGATAATAAAAAAAATAATGGGTTTGTCTAAGTCAATGTGTTTGTCTAACTCAAAGTTTATAGGTAGACTCCGGTCAGATTCGACCCGAATGGGTCGAATCTACTAAGAGCAATGGTTTTATCTAAAATACACAAACATTGGCGTTGGAGTGACCCCAAGATTATTAACACAGTGTACTCGTCACAATAAAACTGCAAGCTTGTAGGACTCGCCTAATCGGATACTTGCAAATTATGGAATAAATCTCCATCCACTCAATTTATCTTAGTGACAAAGTATCCCGTTACAATGATAAAATGTACTATCGAGCATCTACCGTAGTGACGGTAACTTGATTAATAGAGAACGACTCGATTTCTGTCTTAGGTCTCCAATTCAAGTAAAATCCCGGAAGTTTAGGTTGTTTCAAAGTTGTATTTTCACTACTTAGCAACGTAACCACTGATGACATCATCGGTCTATCTTTTGGCTGTGCCTGCACACATAGAAGGCCAATTTGAATGCATTTCAGGGCCTCGTGTTGAAGATATGAATCTTTAATCGTCGGGTCTAGAACTTCCATCGCTTTGTCTTCTTCCCACATTTTCCATGCCTAATCATAAAGCGTACATTAGAACAATGAAAGTAGGCGAGAAGTTAAGTTGAATGAGAATTTTGTACTTACATATCCTATAAGGTTGATTTCTTGATGCATCTTACTAAAATCTTTGTTCGTCTTTCCCATAATTATCTCCAACATGAGAACTCCAAAGCTAAAAACGTCGGATTTTATTGAGAAGACGCCGTCCATTGCATATTCAGGAGCCATATAACCACTTTCATGCACAACAAACTCAGTCAAACGACGAAATGTTTAGGGTTTATAAAGACGAGAGAATTAGATTGCGACATTTTTACTCACAATGTTCCGACGACTCTACTAGTGTTTTTTGCTTCCATTTCATCTCCCAAGAAAATTCTTGCCATGCCAAAATCCGATATCTTAGGGTTCATGTTTTCGTCCAACAAGATGTTGCTCGTTTTCAGGTCCCTATGTATAATCTTGAGTCTTGAGTCATGGTGAAGATACGAAAGCCCTTTAGCAATCCCGCATATGATGTTGAATCGTCGCTTCCAATCGAGTAACAAACCCCTCTCTTTATCTACATATGCAGACATTGTAAATTTAGTTAACGTAATATATGTTTTGACAATGTGGACGATTTAAAGTGTTAAGCTTCATTTCGAGTTCTTACGAAACAATACTGAATCAAGACTTCTGTTACGCAAATACTCGTAGATGACCATCTTTTCATCTCTCTTGATAGAGTAGCCAAGCAACCGGACAAGGTTTTTGTGCTGAAGTTTGGCAATCAAATTAACCTCGTTTTTGAACTCTTCGACCCCTTGTTTGGATTCCTTTGACAACCTCTTAACGGCTATTTCTTCCCCTTCATTCAACACACCCTACACATGTACGTACATACATACATACAAATATACGTCTACTCGTTAGCTAACTACATGATCAAACATATTTAATCCAATCAAATCAATAAGCATAATAATACCTTGTAAACACTGCCGAAACCACCTTCTCCAAGCTTGTTTTCGTCGGAGAAGTTATTAGTGGCTGCTACAATAGCATCAAAATCATACAACGGAAGCTCCCAATCGTCTGCAACATATATTGTTGTAAGTTGACAAATTTTCATTATATATTTAGAGAGGTTGGGTCTCAGGTAAACAACTCTTACCATATAAAATGAGAACAAATTGTATCCGTTAGATCGTTAAATAAATGGCTGAGATTAGGTGATATTAAAGGGGGGAAAACCTGTTATTAGTGGAAGAAATATTCGTCGGAACTGACTCTATATATTCGGCGGTATAATCACATATATTCAGTGTTTACATGTTCACATGGTAAGAGTTGTTTACCTATGAGTCAGGTATATAGATATATATATATATATAGATATAGATCCTGACTCATATGTAAACAGTTCTTACCAGGTAAAATGAGAACAAATTACAGAATATATGTTATACGCCGAATATATGTGACTATACCGACGAATATTTCTTCCACTAATTACACGGTTTTTTCCTCCTTTAATATCGTCTAATCTCAGCCATCTATTTAATGATCTAACAAATACAATTTGTTTTCATCAAACACAATAGGAGTTGTTTATATGGGACTCTCGATGTATATGATAGATTGATTGAACTCGGTTACCGTTTTGATAATTCTTCGCACGCTTCGCTTTCCATGCAAAATAGCATGTTATTGCTAGAAATATGGTGGTAGCAACCGATAGTACAATGCCGAGTACTATCTTCTTGGTTTCCGAGTTTGTATTTCCTACGAAGGTTAAGAACTTACAAATTAGTAATAGACTTGTGACTACCAAGTTAGGAGTTCACATGACACATTTTAACAACGTTATAGATATAAGACAAGATTATAAGAGATATATACCAATGTCGGAAGCAGCGACGCGAATATACAAATCCAAGCCGTCATCCTTATAACTCGTCATATCCAACAAATCATCCGTCCACATAACACAACCACTCCCGACGCCATTCAAAACTCGTGCATTTGAATACGCCGTACAATTGCAATTCTTCTTACACATCGCCCTACATTCGTCCAAATTCTTTCCCCTATCCACCGTCGCGTTCACACTCATAGGTAACTTCATATGCGTCGACTTTACAAAACCGTCGGTCCCACAATCTAGCTTCGTTTTCCTCACACACCCACTGGACCAGACTCGTAAGGCCCACTCTGTCAGGTTCCGCGGAACAAACCCTTGAGGGCACCGACAATTAGCTGAGTCGCACACCCCATAAGACGCACATAACATGTACTTGTCACATGGGTCCTGCGGGAAGTACCAATATGGGTTCCACTCATTTGTTTCCGGGGACCAAGTGAACCTATATTGGAGCCCATTCGAGCTCATCACGACTCGGGACTTGATTGATTCGTCCAACAAGATGAACATGTAGTAGATTTCGTCTCCGGTGTCAGGTAAGGTGTAGTTTATACGGGTGTCGGGCTTCATCGGTTGTACTCCGCTTAACCCCAAGCCCACCAACGGCCCGGTTCGGTATAAAATTTGGGTGCCTCCTTGTAGTAAGAATATTTCCGGGTCTCCGGTGGGGGTTAGCTTGAAAGAGTAGTCGCCCGTTGACGGATCACTTGAACTCTTCCATGAAACTAGTTCTCGGTTCAATCCTGCACATTTTTTAGATCAAATTACTAACGGGTCGTTCTAGAAGAAAACATGAGGTTAATTGTAAGGCCGGTTTAGTATCCATATCTGTCTAGATATGTATTAAGATATTGGGTATAATATATAAGATTGATATCTTTATTTTGGAGAAGGAGAATAGAACAAGAAAAAAAAAGATATTAAAGTATATTAAAATAGGAAAAATGTACTTGTATTATGAGTATATATAAAAAATGTAAACAACTCATATGTAAACAGTGTTTACAATGTGAATATGTAAACACCGAATATATGTGACTATATCGCTGAATACATAGAGTCAGATCCGGCGAATATATCTTCCATTAATAATACGATTTTTTCCTCTTTAATATCGTTTAATCTCAGCCATATATTTATCGATCTAATGAATACAATTTGTTCTTATTTTAAGTGTTTACATGGAATTAACCTTTCTATATATATATATATATATATATATATATATATATATATATAATTTTTATTGTCACATATTTTAGTCAATTACCTACTTTTTATCAAGGAAATTCATCAAGCTAATATGAAAAGCTTCTAGCAATCATATAATGCATTGATATGCGAGTCCAAACATTGAATTGTCAAGTCCAATCGGGTTGGCCAATATTAGTATACCACATCAATCATATATATATATATATATATATATATATATATAGGAAAAGGATCAGGTGAGAACGTGTGTTACGGTAAGAAAAGAGAACAAACGTAGACCGCACGATCTAACTCATTTGACGGATATGATTTGTTAGTATATAAAGATAGTAATTGATGATATATTCACCGTTTCCTTATGAGTTATGTAACATACTTCCTTAAATTATCATTAGCTATATTTATTATTTTAATTATAATACGAACCTAAATCATATACGTGCACATATGATATTCACATCACACGACAAATTCATCCTATATTTTACAAATTTGCACGATTACGATTTACGATGTCATATATACAGATAATAAACTAATGTACCAATGAAGCTAAACATACTTAAACATGAAAATAAACGTGTAAAGCCTTTCATGCAAATAAAAAATCAATGCACATAAACGTGCAAAGCAACTTGAGATCTAAATTTGCAAAGATTATTGAAACTAAATTGATCTAAACTTGAAAATTAAACCATAAGCAAGGAACCTACATTGACCTAAATTTGCAAAGTGAACTATAAACAAAAAACCTAAACGTGAAAAGAAAATTAAATCTAAATTGAACTACACGTGCAAATCTAAATTGAACTACACGTGCAAATCTAAATCTAAATTGAACTACACGTGCAAATCTAAATTGAACTACACGTGCAAACCAAATTGAAACGTACGCACTAAATATAAGTAACTAAGCACGACTATTGCAACTACATTAATTTATACAAAGATAAAGATTACTCATATACAAGTGAACCTAAACATATCGAATATTGAATGATATCACCGGCGAATAATCAGATTTCTCATACGAAGGAACAATTATTCGTGCACAATTGATTAGCTTATCATATTATTTAGTTTCCATATAGTCATTAATGTTGTAACCGATAATATATGTTACCATAATCACGACTATAGTAATAAATTTATATCAACGATGTCCTTTAATAACCGATTAATCACAAACGTCCGTGTTTTAATCTAACGAACCTTAAGTGTTCTTATTTCTTACTGTAATACATGTTTTTACCGGAACCTAACCCTATATATATATATATATATATATATATATATATATATATATATATATTTATATATATATATATATATATATATATATAGTATAGATCCTATGAGAACACCCCCTAACGTGAGAACATGAGAACAGATTCGTAATTATTATTAGTTTTGTTACGAATGTGTCATATCGTTTAATGTATTATTCGTAGTTATTGTTGGTTGAGTGGATTATTCGTAATTATTGTTGGATTCTTAATTATTATTATTCGTAGTTATTGTTATTTTTGAAATCTACTCTAAATCTCAACCCTTAACTCACATCCAACGGTGTACGATTGTTCTCATGTTCTCACGTTAGGAGTGTTCTCATGAGAACCACACCCTATATATATATATATATATATATATATATATATATATATTAGCTTGATGAATTTCCTTGATAAAAAGTAGGTAATTGACTAAAATATGTGACAATAAAAATTATATATTTGTTTAAGATCAGATATTCATATATATATATATATATATATATATATATATATATATATATATATATATATATATATATATATATATATATATATATATATATATATATATGCGAGTCCAAATATTGAATTGTCAAGTCCAATCGGGTTGGCCGATATTAGTATACCACATCAATCATATATATATATATATATATATATATATATATATATATTTTGTCAATGTTGATTATAATATCTAGAAGATCTAAATATCAAATTTTAGACCCCTCAAATTAAAAAAAATTATAAAACTAAAAAAAAAAAGTAATAACAAGAAATATTTTACAAATAAATTATACTTTATTTCTCTCAACTCTACTAACTCTATTATCGAAAATGAAATATTTTTTTGTTGCGGTTTTTTAATTAATTATTTGGCATATATTAATAATTAAATAAACCATTTGTTTATACATCAATACTTAAATTATATTTGACACCGGACTATACGGACAATGAGCCTTGTCAAGGGCCTAGTTGCCCACCCTAGAAGGGCGACGTTGCATGTAGTCTACAATATCAACTCGATAAACTTGTTGGAGTTAATAAGTTTTTACGTCAGGTCGACCGGGGTCTACTTCTCCTAATATCGATTGCTTTTAGATGAAATCTCGTTGAATTTATATACTGGGCTTGAGCCTAACATGCATGTGCGTTCATACGTATACGACCCCGCTCTACGGTTCATGGGTTTTCACATCTAAAGTGAGGACATTCCGAATCTAGTATATAAAATCGATGAGTTACTCTTAGTGTCGATTGAGTTTAGGATATAATTCATTGAACTTATAAGTTGAGATTAGGTCTAACGCGCATGTCCTTCGTATGGACACGACACCCGCTCTACGGTTCGTTGTATCGGACTTTGACAGAACTACTTCGATCAACATATTCCACATACCATATCTACTTGGAACTATGTTCACGTTCACAGCTTCAAATTTTCATGGGTTTTTCTTGATTATCCCAAACTAAGGCTAATTCCACATTCAACTACTGAACAAGAACGACATTACGATTTACGACAGTAAAGTTAGACACAATTTGGTTATAAAGAAAAGCGTACCTGTTTTTCTATCCCATCCTAGCTTCTGATTAGGCAGGAGAGTATCAGTAGGATAATCAAAGCTCTGCCATATATAATCATCTTCGTTACCATTATCGGCCTCTCGAACCACCAAATTCCCCGAATCGAGCAGCTGCAAAACGGGGTTCGCCACATTCAACGACTTGTTAGACGACCAAATGTCGTCGTCCTGCTGCGTTATCGCAATTTGGCCACTACCGTCGCTTATGACTTTCAAAACGACGGAGGAGTCGTTACCAGGAGTGTCGCGATTTGCGACCCACACAACCGTGTTGTTAGGAGTAAGCTTGTAATACCATATTCCCAGATAAATCTTGTCGGGGTTCGCTCCTGGTGGAACGAAGAATCCCGCCTCGTACTTCATTCCCGACGAAATCAGCGTCTGGTTCACATTTAGCAGTTCCGTCGCAGTAAGGGTATCCAAAGCTGCCGACGAAACTGAGATGAAGAGTAGGATAATAGATATTGTTACTGTTATTCTCTGTATGGCCTTTGACATCGATGCGATTCCGACGAATTAGTGGGAGAATTGTAAGCTTATTGAAGAGGAGGAAGAAGGAGATAATAGAGTTGCTGTCTGTCATTTTCTTGGGGTTGGATGTAATTAGCGGTGAGCAACTGAGTCCACTCATTCGAATCGTTGACTTTAGACTTTGTAATGAAAAGTCAAAGTCTTCACACGGTGAGAGAGGTGCCCATTTTTTCTGCCTTTGTTTGGCCCCATGCGCGCGAAAACATTGAATTTTTTTGTGTGATTTGGATAATATTTGTAAATATATTAGGGTTTTGGATTTGTTTTAAGGGTAAGAGGAAGAAAGGGGCCTCTAGGGTTGCTGTCAGTCATTTTCTTGCGGTTGGCTCTAATTGAAGGATGAGGATCGTATCAATTATGTTGGGGTGTAATACGAGTCGAACGAGCCGCTCATTGAATGTTGAAGTTTTTTTTTTTTGATAATGGAAACGAAAGGCTAAAAAAATCGAGAGACGGACAACCACAACAAAAGGAGAAAAATAAAACAAGGCTTAGCCGAGAGAACCGGAAGGAGATCTTTGTTCCTATGCATGCTAACAGGTTAGGAGCTCCTCCTTACATTCCCGACGAGGTTCCAGCTACAGTTGATGAGGATGAGGAGATGGGAGGAGATGACATTCTAGTTGGAGGAGGGTATGAGCAGGACTTTGGATCATTCCCGGAGCAGCCATCTGACATGCCGGAGCCACCTAGGAGATTCACCTACCAACCGAGGCCTTCCGCTTGTTCCTCCTCTCGCCGAGCCAGTGTTAGTGAGCGACCCACATGGATGAGTAGTGCACCGGATTGGTACGCCTAGCAGCCAGCTTGGATGGGAGCTCCTCCATAAAAACCCAAAAATAGGGACGTGTTCAGGGAAAAGCAAAATAATTCAGTCAGCCAAAAGCGACGAGTATGAACGTTTATCTTCGAAGTAAAATACACAAGAGTCGATCACACATTCACGCCCCCTTCACGACAAACACTCAGACCGCCATCAAAGACAACATCAAAACAGAGAAGACGAAGCTGCAACACACACGGGTAGTCGGGTATCGTGATATAAAAATGTGTTCAACTTTGATGGTTTAAATAGTAGCGATTTACAAGGGCAATATTGTTCGAAAATAGTTGGTTAACAACAATGAATCTTTGGTGGTTTGTGATATTGAGTCTTAACTCACCCGATCTTGAATGTTGAAGCTCATATCATTTATATACGAGCCGAACCTAAATTTTCTACAAACAACTTAAAATGTGTTCATATACGGCTCGTTTATAAAGTGAATGAGTTCGAGCTGAGCTTTTGACGAGCCGATTCCGAGTAGCTCTGCTAAAATAATGATCATATAGTGTTATTTTAGCCGAACAAACCGAGTTTACCCGAACGAGCTGAGCATTGACATGCTCAAGTTTAGCTCGTTTATAAATGAGTCGAGCCTGAACCAAGCCTAAATTTTATACGAGATTTAAAATGTGTTTATATTCAGTTCGTTTATAAATTGAACGAGTTTGAACCGAACTTCTGATGAGCCAAACTCAAGGCGGATAGTAGATTATCTCATATTACAACCCTAAAATCAATACGTACATTTAGATCACGGGACGAAGGGGATGAAATTTATTATTTTTATTATAAAATTATAGAGGAATATATTATAAGATTTTTTTTTTACCCTTGTTACCCAACGGATCTAATATCTAATGGAAAGGGTTAATAGCAATTTGCAAGCCATAATATGGACGATCTAATAATTTTATTTTGTTAAGAAAAATAGTCTAATGAAAAAAAAACTATCTTTAAAATATGTACATTTATCTCAACAAAACTAACTTCTAAAATGTAAAACACAAAATCACCTTTTTAAAAATCATTTTTAGAAAAGTCAAACCTCTAATATATCGAAAAAAGTGCCCTATACTAAAAGTCAAACCGGAATCTCTCGTAATGTAGAATTTTTAAACCCGCTTTTATACATTAATGGAATCGGGATGAGTCCCGTAACTTTTAGATTGAAGCTCAACCCTATTCTTGTTGGAATTGGGATGGGATGAGGCAAGGCCAATCCCGTTTAATGCGGTTGTGAATAATCGAAAATTGTAAAATCACTACACCTTATTTGAAAAGTTAATCAAAAAGTTAAAGTAATGAGTACAACAAAGTCCCCGATGGAAGCAAACCGGGAGAACGATGCAGAACGATAGAATCGCCAACTTGTAGTTTAACTGTAGCAAGTCAAAGAAGTGGAAGAAGTTGGTTATTACGATATTTTGGGAAGTCGACCAATAATCAACAAAATAACAAACATTTAGAATTTACCATTACTAAATAAGAAAATGAAGTTTGAGATTAAATTAAATCAATATTTATAATTGCCTCAAAATTTACTAAATAACAAACATTTAGAATTTACCATTACTAATTAGACTTGAGTCCAAAACATAGAAAACTATATTTCTCTTTTAACTCTTTCATAAACTTCATCCTCTATCACTCTTTCCTCCTCTTCCGAAAAAGGCCCAAATATGAAGTACATTAATAAATGTTACAATAATACGTATATGAGTTTTGGCTGGTACAACCACTCTATTGTCGACTTCTAATAAACGTAATTGACCCAATTCTAGATCATCTTCTCGAAGCATATAACTATCAAAAGTGAGTGATTGTTCATCGGAACTGTTATAGTCCGAATACTCATAAGTCAAACCGTCAGTTAACCGTCGGTTTGAGGACCCAATTAGTTTACTATGCAGTTTGTCTAAAAACAAAAAATAAAAAAAAATTGGCAAATCGAACAAAACCTGTGGTTAACCGACAATTTGAGAATCAAACCGGCGGTTAACCGACAGTTTGAGAAGCAAATCGGCGGTTAACCGACAGTGAGAACCAAACCGGCAGGTGGGCTTGTCAAGCGCATACTTTGAATGGCCAGTGGGCTTGTCAAACGCATATTTTGAATGGCCCATGACCTATTATGATTCATCTATTCTTAAAAATAAAAAATAATTTACATATTATTGTTTTATAAGAAAATAAATTCATCAATATTATAAAGACGAGAATATTACATTAACTTCCGTAATTGTCAATTGTGATGCACTAGACACTAACGAAGGTAGACAATTGAATGTGAGGTCACCTAACACCAGTAACAATACTATATTTCATTATTCTGTCATTCTGTGCCATCGAATCGATTCCAAATGTGAGCATATGCATAGAATGCATCACTTTATACACCCAACACTTTTTTTTTTTTTTTTTTTTAACGGAAAGCAGTCAGTAAGGAACTACCTCCTCGAGATAATCTATTTAAAGCATTCTTGCGAATGAGAGCACGAAGTTTGAGGTCGTCAGAAAAGGATGTGTTAGGTTCAAAATTTTCAATTGGGTCAATCAGTCAGCAGCAACACAATTGATTTTTCTGAACACATGCCTGATTTGTACTTTCTCAAAGAAGCAAAGATCCAATATGAAGCAGTCGGATATAATCATCTCGATCTTTCAAAGACAACTCCAAAGTGCTTAAACGGCCTTGATAATACATAAGTTTTCCCCTCAAATTAACACTATTTTTTTTAATAATCCCCAACTTCACGATCTTACTCCGTAAGAATAAACATGTTAAAGTAAAACATAAGACTATCTACGTCCCAATTGAAAAGGATTAAATTTTACGCTCTTATCTAAAACAAATTTCTACATTCCATATATTTTCTCCGTGTAAATAGTTAAATAAAAATTCACTCCGTTCAAATATAGACGTCATCCTCCAAGAGTGCAAAATAAAGTGGGTCCTACTCCTTCACAAATAAACCAATAATATATTTTTATAATTTATTTTTTCTCAAATATTTTATGGAAAACAAAAGAAAGTAAGGTTAAAATAAAGGGGGTGTATTCAATGCAGACTTTTAAAGATTTTGACTGATTCTTAATAATCATATAATTTAATTCTATATAGATTCAATACAGATTTTGTGGAAATCTTATATGTTGGGGAAAAACTTCTATATAGTTTAGATATATATATAAGTAATAAAGAATCCTATAAAATCATTGAAATAATAGATTATTTTAAAATCAACAAACTTTTAAATACCACATGAATTTTATGAAAAAATCCTAATTGAATATCAAAAGATTTATATGGACTTTTAAAAATCTATATTAAATAACCATACACTTTTAAACTCCAAAAAATTCAGGTAGAATCTTAATTAAATAGACCCCCTAATATTATAGACGAAATGGATTGCAAAAACAAGATATATAGACGGAGTCTATACGCAAATATGTATAAAAATACTATGAATAAATATTATTATAGACGGAGTGAGATGCAGTTAGTCTAACAAATTTTCATTGAAAAAAAATACCAAAAATAAAAAGAATAAAAGAATAAAAGTCAACCACCTAACCAAACCACTCACCACATTCATTCCTTTCACTTCAATTCTCCTCCCCACACTAAAGAATCAAACACAACACTTTCTCTTCATTCCCCCTCTTCCTCCAACAATGGCAGAACAAACCCTAGAAACCCCCAAATCAAAATGGCAAGGCAAAGCAACAGCGGAGCTCAAAGGTCACAAATCCGACGAAATCTGGCCACTCCTCTCCGATTTCTGCAATCTCCACCGTTGGTTCCCTCACGTCGACACATGCTATCCCATCGAAGGAATCTCCGGCGAGCCAGGACTCATTCGCTACTGTTCCTCCACCGTCGAATCACAGCCGTCCGATCAGCCGGTGACTAAGTGGGTTAAAGAGAAGCTCATTGAAATCAACCAGAAGGAGAAGTGGTTCAAGTATGAGATTATCGAGAATAACGCTGGATTTGGATCGTATGTTGCGATGTGGAAAGTGATCGACGGTGGTGATGAAGATGGGTGTTTGATCGAATGGTCGTATGTTGCTGATCCTGTTGTGGGGCTTACCGCAGAGGATCTTGTGAAGTTTGTGGAATTTACTGTTCATGCCATGGCGATGAAGATGCAGGAGGCTCTTCTTGTTCAGGAGATTGACAAGCTAGACGAGTAATGAATTTTTATTTTTTTAAAAATTAATTTCTTTTGCTTTGATAGATAATGAAGGATACAAATTACAAAGTTTGACTGTGTGTTGTTTATGAGTGGAAATTAAGATATTTTGACTGTGTATTTAATGCTAATTAAGGCTTTTATTGGGGTTTGGTGAAATTTAAGCCATGTTTATTAGACGAGCTACACGTGGCATGTGTACGCTACGCGTATTGGATTGATATTCGTACCACTGAAACATGCTATTTATATCCCGACTATGCGTCCGCAAGCGTAGCTGTAGTAACAAGCTCATTTCGTTCAAAAATAAAGGAAAAATGATTACGACTACGCTTTGCGGAAGCGTAGTCATACTATGCTTTCGCCATGCGTATGTGTAGTAGCCATAACATACATTTGATTCGAAAAATTAAGGAAAACTTACTACGCCTGCGTAGACGTATTAAGGTAAAAAAAAAAAAAAAAAAGAGCGTAGAACGGGTACATATAACATGGTTAAGATGGTACGAATAGCAAAAACCTTTTATATGCTAAGGTGTGTTCCTGTTATTACGCCTACGCAATGCGTAGGCGTAGTAAATTTTTCTTAATTTTTCGAAGCAAATGTGTGTTGTGGACTACTACACATACACTCTACGACTACGCTTGACGTACGCGTAGTATGGTTACGCATCCGCCAAGCGTAGTTGTAGCCATTTTCCTTTATTTTTGAACGAAATGAGTTTGTTGCTACAACTACGCAGTGCGTACGCGTAGTCTTGATATGAATATCATCTTGAAGGTGGTACGAATATAAATCTCGAATAAATAGAGAATATAAGGCTATATTATTCTGTACAGAAGTATCTATTAGCGGGCTACTTGACTGGAACGTAGACGTGACATTAAAATACTATAGGAAATTAATACTTTTTGACCGACACCACAAAAATATTAGATTTAATTTTAATAGTTGACTTGTCAATTTTCATTAATATCAAGGTATATATAATATAGTACTTTTTTATATTTAAAAGTAAAGAAATGAGATAAGACTTAATATACGTATTTTAATATATCAATAATTCGCGGCCCAATCATTGGACGGCCCAATTCCTGGCCCAAACTTGTGCCGACAGTTTTGTTTCGTAGCAAATTATACTTGTGTCGTGTAACCTCGTTTTACTTTCCGCTATGTATATAGATAACTTATTTGAAGTGGATTCATCAATCTCTTACGTTTTCATAAGCAAAAATCCT
Organism: Fagopyrum homotropicum; assembly: GCA_033239125.1. Classification (NCBI taxonomy): domain Eukaryota; kingdom Viridiplantae; phylum Streptophyta; class Magnoliopsida; order Caryophyllales; family Polygonaceae; genus Fagopyrum; species Fagopyrum homotropicum. The sequence continues at coordinate 1,102,594 of BSWB01000003.1, read as the reverse complement.
TTCGTTATTTCACGTAAACATTCAATCGCTTCACATTGAAAAGTTTTTTTTTTTCATTGTCATGTTTTCTTAATGTGTTCTATAATTCCATAAGCACGCAAGATAAGTTAGATAACTACGGCATAAAGAAAGTTCCTTAGGAAAGGGAGATCGAAGTACTGGAAATCACGTCAAAAAAGTATGGATATTTGATGAAACAAAGGAGATGAATGTTCTTCGATAAGTTTTATCCAGATTTCGTAGGGTAAGGAAAGAAAAATGAAGGTATTACTTTCATGTGTTAAAAGACCTCTAACCAAAACATAGTTTTTTATTGATGATTCCCAGCGCTTCCAAACGAGCCCTTCTTGTGTTAATATTTAAAAAGTAAATAGCGTGATCGAAAGTTGTCAAAGTAGTTTATTCAAGTCAGTGAAGTAAAAACTATTATATGGATGGAACTATTAACACACACAATCACATATGCTATTTATATATGATGAATCACATTAGCACTCCACAACTTACATATATTTTCAAATCAACCCCAAACTTTTTTTTTTTTTTTTGATGTTCACATACAAAAGTGCTTAGAAACTAAACCAATGCAAGATAACTCATGCAACATACACACTTTGTTACTTATAACCTGCAGCTTCAACCAAATTTTCTACATCATGTATACTTCCATTGTGCAAAATGGCTTCAAACACATGTTGATTACCTCCTTCAAACCCTAATGGCACTTCAAATCCACAATGCACAAAGCTTTCCTCTTCAAAACTATAGCAAAGAACACCTCCCGTAAACTCCATCCACAACTTCTCATTTCTCAACCATATCACATCATATGGAGTTAGATTCTCGATTTCGTTGATCCGAAGCTCCCTCCGGACTTTCGCCTTGAACCCATCAATCGTGTACTCCGTTGATCGTCTCCATGCGGATACGGATACGGATACGGATACGGGTATCTCACCATGATCCTCCATGATCCATATTTGTAGTTCATCTTTATCCATAGACTTACTAATAACCAACAAAGCAAGTTTGCCTTTGACTCTAAGCAAGTATAACTCACAATCTTGCAATACAATACCACTATCTTGAATTGACACTTTTTTGAACTCTTCATTGTCAAGACTAAGTCCCAAAACCACATATTGAACAATCTTTCTTGCTTGAAATTGACCTATCCAATACATCCATCCATTCAAATAAACGGATTTCGCGTTATTCATCCTCGAACGAACATAGATTCCGGATGGTGCATCCAAAGTTCTCCAATGGTTACTCCCTAGTGTCAAAATCTCCACACATTGCCTTGTGTAAAAACCCTCTCTTTCATAATGTATTCTAACAACCTTGTGTTCATTTGTATTCGGATTGAACCCGAACCCGGATGACCAAGATGATTCCCGTGATGTTGATGGTAACACTATGAAAGCTTGTGGCATCAAAGGATTGAAGACTATTGTTACATGATCATATGGGTCACTAGGTGAACCCGAAGTGGATACACACAAGTATCCGTTACACGATCCGATGAAATACGAATTACACAATACGAATGGGACGTGAACTCTTTTGGGTAAAGAAGAATCAAGACTTACGTAGTAAAGAGAATTCTCGAACTTGAAGAAGACGATAGCATCCTTGGCAAGCTCATCCGTATCGCTTATCATCGTTTCGGAGAAGGTTTTACTAAGAAGCTTGCATCGAATTGACGAAGAGAAATCTAGCTTCTTGAGTATTATTTGCTGGAGTTCAATCGGCAAAGTCTCTAATCGACTGCAGGTTGATTCATCGTCGATTATCTTCGGACATTGACGATCCATCGCTCGAAGTAAATGCAAGACTTGATGAATTAACTTAACAAGAGAAATATACGAAGATAAAAAGAATATGATGGAACTATAGGATATGTATTGATAAGAATATATAATGTTTATAATCAAAGTATAAACTTATTAGGACTTTGTAAGGAAACAAAATATGTAACTAAAATTTCTTTCTTCAGAGAAGAGTATATATATGGACATACATATATATATATATATATATATATATATATATATATATATATATATATATATATATATATATATATATATATATATATATATATATATATATATATATATATATATATATATATATATATATATATATATATATATATATATATATATAAGGAAAATGTTTACTATAGTTTTGTTGAAGGATATATCGTATTGATAATTATATAAGATGTTTATAAAATTATTAGGTCTTTGTAAGGAAACATAATATGTAACTAAAATTTCTTTTATATATATATATATATGGAAAATATTAATTGTAGTTTCGTTGAAATAAAAGTAACACCTATAGGAAATATTTAATTTAGAGGAAATTGTATGTACATGCTGATTTATTCATATGATGTCGATCGACCCGGTCATCTATAAATGACTAATAATTGAATGTTTCTAAATTTTTGTAAAAAAATTACACTTGACACAAGAATTGGATATTCTTATTTACTTATTTCTAATAAAATTTAAATATTGATAGATACTAATGTTGTACATCATAATCACTATTTATAAGCAAATTAAATATGACTTTTGAAATTATGTTAAAAATATTCGAAAGTTGATAATTCTTATATATGTATGATTGTACATAACAAACTAATATTCAAAGTTGGGTCCAAAATAACAATTTTTTTTAAAATATGCTCCAACCGGTTCATATTTGGTCCAGTCCACAAGAGCTTTCGGCCATGGACCGACAATAATCAGGTCCAGCATGCAATATTCCTGTTGAACCGTTTTCTAATATAAAAAGAACTTGGATACGGTCCACCCGCCGTCCGGACCGTTGCAAACCGTTTGCCTAACCCTATGTCCGGACCCGTTTGCATAACCCTATAAGAGACGTGGGGATTGCATAGCATCAAACTATCAATGAACAATGTTGCCCATTCATACCAATACTTAACCATTCATACTAATACTCAGTTGATCTAGTGGGATGTGGTACTTGATTCCTTTAGTGATCAGTCAATACTCAGTGGGATGTAGTGATTGATTCCTTTAGTGGTTAGCCAATACTGAGTTGGTCTAGTGGGATGTAGTTGATCTAGTGGGATGTGGTACTTGATTCCTTTAGTGATCAGTCAATACTCAGTGGGATGTAGTGATTGATTCCTTTAGTGGTTAGCCAATACTGAGTTGGTCTAGTGGGATGTAGTGATTGATTCCTTTAGTGGTTAGCCAATACTGAGTTGGTCTAGTGGAATGTGTTTCCTTTAGTGATTAGTGAATACTCAGTTGGTCTATTGGGATGTAGGGATTGATTCCTTTAGTGGTTAGCCAATACTCAATTGGTCTAGAGGAATGTGTGCTTAACTCCTTTATTGGTTAGTCTCGAGATTCGAATCGAGATTCGAATCCTGTTCTGTTGCTGCATTTCTGAATATGAACGGCGCCACATGTTGCTCATTCATATTTTACGTAATGAAATTTACAATTGGTAGGCACAGCAAGAATGAACACATACATGAGAGGCAATGCAAGCTATGCAGCATAGAGCTACAACTTCATTTAGAAAAATCCAATAAAATTCGAACTACATTACAAACAATGAACACATACTTACCCTATAAATTATGATACAAGCAACGAATTTCACCAGAACATGAACTCGATGATCTCTCAAACATTACACCCGAAACCCGACCCCAAAAGAATAACATACTTGACTCTCTGCCACAGGGAATATATCATCACTGCATCAAGCTAAACTGTAAAAGAATCGCGTGGTACTAGTGTAAGACGGCGATAGTATAGTTCATCCCCGTCTGTCGAGATTTTAGAGGACCCGACCAGGCTTTATGTATAAGCATTGCCCTCGTTCTGCTAAACCCGATTGGATTAGCACAACGATATGTGTCAGCGGAAACAAAAGCATATACCTTGCGGGTTTCCGGAAAATCCTCTAGGCATATGTGATTGTATCAAAGTTTCTTGGGCAGGTTGTATGTTTTCTTCAGAAATCTAGAAGCAGTTTCGTCGTTTCTATAGCACAAAACACGCAGTAATGTATTAGGTTCGCTGGGGTTCCACTGACCTGAAGTTGGAGGGAGAGGAAGCCGGGATTTGGCAGAAGATCCGTAAGTCTCCAAGGTGATGCTTTTGAATCTCTCGATGAGACCATCTGTGTCTGTTCGGAATAGAGTAAGAACCTCTCTAGCTGTTGATGAATAGCTATTGATCAAATCAGTTGGCAACCCATCTCCATTTGCCCAAAAGAGATCTTTAAGGGATTTGAAGTCGTCCTCGATTATTTGAGAATCCTGTCTAGAGAAGGCACGTGACGGTCCTCCTGCTAGCAAAACTAACAAGAAGCCTTCAAAGGAAGCCTTCATTATGTCAGCAATTACCCGTGTTCGGATTCTTTCGTTGACAGTATCTGATATGATTAGCAGATTCTGTTCCAGCCCTTGAAGGAAAGGTTCAATCCTTGATGACGATACTTCTCCTATGTATAGCCCATCCCATAGAGCATGGCTTAAGTCATGGAAGACTGTTCTATAAGCTAGTGCCTCTGAAAGTTGTTGGATTGCTTCAACACTAGCACTTGGTGTAGTATCAAACCTTTTCGCTAACCCATTTGAAAAGTCCGCCTCACTAGCAGTCTCGGAATTCCTCAGATGTGTGATTATCCTTTTTTCTATAACTTCCAAATCAGCCTTTATTTTGTGCAATGTGTTTATCTGTAAACAGATCTGTTGTGCATTGAAGGTACTATCACCATTTGTAGCAATTTGGGAACTCCTCCTTTGGGAGTTAGGTGTCTTCTCTTTTTTCTTAAACACGCCTAACTTTTTCCCGTTTGTACATCTTGTCAATGCAGGCATAGTAGGTATAAATGTATTCCTTGATCCTGCAAGGAAACATTTTTTGTTAAACATGCATTTAGAAACAAAGAGAGAAAATCTAAAGGTCAAGCTGTATCAGCAATTACCACATCCAGATTTGGCCTTAGTTGCATAATATTGTAAACATCGATCAAGGCCAGAGACCAGGTCAGGAAGTAGTGCTGGATGCATAGGTATAGGCAGCTGAAAGTATTCATCCAAAGTTTCGTCAAGTAGACGAAGAACTTCCACTGCAGATGGAGCCAATCCCTCTTTACTATTGTTTGGATTCCATACCTTCAAATATAAACCCAAATCATTTGCTTAGTTGAATACTATTTATTTATAAGTAGCTTTAAAAATATAAAAATCAATGTACCAAACATGGGGGACAAGGCATCTTCCCTAGAAGCAAAATCCAAAAGATAAATCATAAAAGGAAAAATGCAGAGTTCCCCGCTCATTGTGTAATTATGTACGGGTTAAGAAACACCTAGTAAATACAAGTTTCACGTGCATGAACAAAAGATGCATAAACCACTATGTTGCAGCATATCCAGATGCAAAAAAGTCTTTCATGGGCATACCGCTTAAATACTTTAGCAAATAGTAGGAATTTGCATTTAATGATATTGATTAATCAAGGCCGTTCCTCTTTGGTTGGAAAGAATGAACAATTTGAGACACCAACGATGAAATTAAGAATGGGCTCTGCACTTGTATAAATTTTAGGATATACATTTCAAAAACTAGTTCTGCTAGAATTGTAAAAAGGACAGGGAAACAGAGAGGAGCCTTGCCCACATAAGAAGGAAGCTGGAACAGTAATTGGAGGGAGATCAAGTATAGATTGGGTCTATGAGTGAGTCTACAGCATGCCTTTCTGAGTCAAAGCAACACAAGGAATCTTGTATGCATTCTTTCAAAAACAATTTGGTATCATATAGAGCTGCAATGTATGCATTCTTTCTGAAACAAAGCAACAAAAGGGAGCTTGTATTATTCTGTCCATCGGCACCACACCAGCGCAGATTAATTCAAAAAGCTAAGAGCCTAAGAACCACCAAGCATGAATTTTTTGCCCTCTTTGAGGGACTTGTATTTTCATTTTTGACACAGTGGAGATTTTGCACACAATGCTTTCAGAATATCAGCAATAGGTAAGAGAAATGATATCAATTTTACTATTCAGTAACAAGTTCGTTAAGAGCAAGAAAAAAAAAATGTATTTAGCAGGCATACCTCCTGTTGAAGATTAATATCAACTGAAACCTTCAATTTGTCAACCCTGGTCTTAATCCATACTTTCACCAGATTGCTTATTATTGCATCAGCCTCATAAGGAGGCATCTCACGGATAATTCCTTTCCCACCATCCTCACTTTCCACGGAATCCTCAACTGCTGTTTGCACAAGGTCTTGCTCCAACTTATCAGCTGCTCTCAAGACTTGTATAGCATCTGGTGTCAATTCTGTTATTCCTGAGATGAACTGCTTTAGCTCACTTCCATAGCAAGCATGGAGCGTAGCAACAGCCACTCCAGCAGCAAGTGGATGCCATCTCTTCAATATCGGACTAAAAACTCTCTTCTCTTGAGCTGCTAATTCACCAACATCCTTTGCAAGAATCACAAGCACTGGTAGTGGATTTGGTTGGTTCCTAGTCGCCCTTCTACTTGAATCTGCCTTCTCCATCATCTGCATATGAATACCAATTCATTCAAAAGTTGTAATGCATAAAAACAAAAACACCAATTAAAAGAAAAATCTAGAGGCCAAGTTTAAATTCAACTCCTAAGTAAAATTGTTGGGCATTGGTGAGTGAGCCCAGATTGATAAATTTCCTGGTTACACATTTAACTTTCAAATTCCAGATGGCAAACATTTTCATGGACAACTTCTGCTTACAAGTAATGATTCCTTACAGATAAAGAGTTAGCTTGTACCAAATACTTCAACAGCAATTGATGACCATAAAAAAAAAATCAACTTCTAAAAAAAAGAATGTTATCTCTACAAGGGTGGATAAACAATTTAATTCATAAATCATAACTTGCCTGAGCAAACGCAGTACGCAGAGATGACCTGATATAAGTATCGATTCTGCTCCGAGCCACATCAACTTCACCTTTCCTTTTCCTACGATATTCATGGGATATATCTTCAACTAAAACTTTTGCGGCCGAAACTCCAAGAGAAACTATATTAGGCATGGTAGCAATGTTTGAAGTATCAAAGGTGTCATGATATGCAAGCAGTCTTTTCTCCACCCAACCCAATATTGAAGTTAATGTTGCACTCAAAAACTTGGAATACACAGGATCTTTTGTTGCCTTCGCATCTTTTGCAACCTCTTCTAGCTGACCTTCGGCAGCTGAAAGGAGGTCATTGTCAATTTGTCCAGTTGCAACAAAGCGATTAAATAAAACCCATGAGAAGCATAGGTTGTGATACATTTGGTTGACTCCAAGCACTCCCCAAGTCTTCTTGATGAGATCCATCAGCTCATCAGCTTCTTCAATTATGGATGCTTCTTCATTAATATCAAAGCATGATTCTAACATAAGTTCATACAATCGGAGATTGAAAGGAAATCCATCTGCCCAATGTGAGCAGTCTGAGAGAGAGACATCAGATGATCTGCCAGCGAGGGCCATTACAGCACTGCGAAGGACTTGCATCGAATCATTATTCTTCCCGGTTTCTATAGGTCTCTCAAGTGCTCCACTAATAAATTTGCGTAGCCGTTGTGCACTAGCATCTGCTTTACCTACTGGCTGGTGAGGATGTATGATAAGTCCAGCCTCAAGAACCTTCAGGCTTCTCTTTTGCCAGGCTTCATACTCTTGGTGATCAGCAAAATCTGATGATTTCAACTGCTGTAGAAGCTCCAGTGGGAGAACCATGGACTCAACACGCTTGCCAAGCTGCATTCAAGTACATCATAGTACAAGCATACTCGATCACTCAATTGCACTAAAATATATTTTGTAGGTCAAACATAAACCAGGATTCAAGACCTAGATAGAACATTTTAAGCCTCAACCTCATGCATGCATACTAAAAAAGTAAGCTTGCTAATTGCTGGCAAGGATATAACCTAAATCACTAGCGTGGCATATATCTAGGACAATTTGATCAATATAGATGTAACATACTTTAGAGATAATGAAACAAGGCAAATTGCACCAATTGACACATGTACTTCCGGCAATATAAACCACCTATTGTTTCAAACACTTCAAAATAGATTAATCCAATTTATTGTGACATAACTTCTTCTGAAAATTAATCAATTTCACCAACTTCAATAATCAAGGGAAGGAAAGACCAAATTTATGCAAAATCAAGTACTATAGAACGCGGAGAAGTTCACATCAATTATCGACTTTGTCGACAATGTAAGTCGAAGATCTGATATATCCAAACCAAAACTCTCGCAACTCTCACCTGACTAGCAGCGACTCTTAAGAAAGCCCTTCGAATTCTCGAATCCACAGCCTCGGAAACCCTCATCTGAACCCTCAAGAGCTCACCGACCGTAATAGGCTTACTAATCGAACCATTCTCAGCCTTCGGACTACTCCCTCCTCTCTTCAACCCTAAGCTGGAAGTCGAAGATCTCAATCCCAGCGCCTTCTTCATCTTACTGGCGGCAGCCGAAGTCAAAGAGCGCTGGAGCGGCGACGTTCCACCAGCAGCCGACGACGGAGACGAGTGACTCGAAGGCGAATTGGAGGCGTTGGCAGCGGATCCATTGGAAAGGGAGGCAAGAGGCTTACCGGAGGAGGTACGACAGGCAGCGATTAAGATCTCATAGGCAGTGTCGTGGAGGTCGGAGGAGGAGAGAGTGGGAGTGAGATCGGCGGCGAATGGAGAAGGGAGAGAGGGGAGGGCGGTGGTGGATTGAGGTGGTGGCGTCTTCTCTCTCTTGGAGCCTCCTAGTGAGGTTCTATTGCTGAATAGGCTCGCCATTGGAGATTCAGAGAGAGAGAGATCGTCGGTGGACAGAAGAAGAAGGTGTAGACGTCTGAGATAGAGAGATATGTGTTGGCCGCCTGGCTGGTACAGAACGAGGAGTATTTTGTAATTTTCTTTTTCTTTTTTGTTTTTCCCGTCCAGCTGGATAAATAATACGGCGGTATGCTAATTATTAAGGTGTGAGTTGTGAACCTGTATAATATAATACGCACCGTTTTGGCTACTTGTTAGGCAAATATATGATTTATTTATTTATTTATTTATTAAATTATAAAAACAACTAATTTATTTTCAGCGCCTTTTTCGGATTAAATATAAATCATATTTAGACAAGCTCAAATGATAAACATTTATTTTGGTTTAATGTCTGAATTTTATATTTTAGGGTTTATGACGTAATCAATCCTACGGGTTTTTAGGAGTTTTATTTGACTGGGGCTTTTTATGTTCTTATTATTTATAGCGAAATTAAAAAAATTTACTTTGTAAAAAAGTTATATATGTAATAGATCAAGTGAAATTTCACACTAACCATTTAAGGAGTCTAACACTACATTTCACTAGACTAACTGAGTATTGTTATATTTTGTAACTAATGCCAATCATATTTCTCATTATTTCAATTTTAAAAAAAATAAATATACTTGAATTTACAAATTTAATAATATATTTGACAATAAGATGCAAAAATAAATAGTAGAAGGTGTGTTTATTAAACTAGATATATATTATATAAATTTATTTTACTTATAAAATTATTATAAAAAAATTTTTGCTAAAAACACAATTTTTAAAAGTTGATTTTCATTAAAAATTAAACTAATTTAAAAAATAATAATGAAGGGCTTATGGTGATTTCAGAAAAAGCCCAAAATGAAAATATGGCCCAAAGAGAAATGAACATTTAAAATGGGCCTTGGGCCTTGAACTACTAAATGGGCCTCCATCAACGAACCCGGGAAGCGGCGGATATAAAACCCTACCGTCTGAGGAATTGTTGAAACCCTAGATAATCTCTATCGTAGAAACTCCTCTCCTGTTCTTCCGATTCTCATCTGATAACACGATGTCTGCAGGAGAGCTCGCTTGCACTTACGCCTGCTTGATCCTCCACGATGATGGCATTCCCATCACGGTACTGTCACTGTCTTTGTTGGCTAAACTTTTCGCTTATATTATTTTTTTGTTCAGAATTGCTTCTTACTTGGTTTAATCTATTGCGTGACTTGATTGTAAGAGATATGCATTCGTTTTGCATCAAATTCGACTATTTGTTAATTCAGTGTTAATGTTTTTAGTTTATGGTTGCCATTATCATGTGGTTAAAGTTAGATGGAACCGAATTTTTGCAAATCCTCTTCTTAAGACGTGTTCCATGGTAATATTCAAATTGGGAGCGGGAAATCACCTAGTTATGTTCGTGAGATATGTTCTACTATGTTATATTAGCTATCGGATCCTTTTTATCGTAGACGATATACATGCCTTGTCGTAGTACTCTGTTATGGTTTTTTAACGGATTTATAAGCTTAATTGTTGATTGGGGACGCTGCATCTTTCTAATTATTTACCTGCAGAATTATTTAGTGAATAGTCTTTACTGTTATGTGCAGGCCGAGAAGATCTCCACATTGGTGAAGGCAGCCAATGTTTCAATTGAAGCATACTGGCCAGGTTTGTTTGCCAAACTTGTTGAGAAGAGGAACGTTGAAGACCTCATAATGAATGTCGGATCTGGAGGAGGTGGAGCTGTTGTTGCTGCTGCCCCTGCTGCCGGTGGTGCTGCTCCTGCTCAGGAGGACAAGAAGGAAGAGAAGAAGGTAATCAAGGACACTTGATTCTCTTATTTTGAACAATTTGTTTCATAACACTAGCTTTGAGTTATTTGTTTTTTAAGCTTGTTAATGTTTAACATCTGGTCTCAATTGGGTTTTGCAGGAAGAGCCCAAGGAAGAGAGCGATGACGATATGGGTTTCAGTTTGTTCGATTAGGACCTCTTTTCAAGTTGATGTGCTATCCTTTTTTGGTAATTCAGTGTCCAATTGGGAGGATCAAATATTACTGTCATTTTTTCCCTTGTGCTTGAGAACTGACTGTCGAAGAAATCTGTAGTTTTAAGTAGAGATACCAATTGTCTAAGTTATTATTTTGCTGTCAGTTTTTACTGCAATATCCTCAAGTCATTCTGCATTCATCTTACTATGTTGGCTAATGCAATTTTGTCACTATTATGCAGTTTAATTGATCTAAGGTTTCACTGGATATAACACACTGGTTACATAAGAACTGTAACTGTTTGTCATTTTATATTTACGTGTAGAACCATAGCTTAGAACTCACTTTATACTCGGCTTTTCTCTAATCTGCATAGCTTCTATAGTACAATCCGTCAATTGTGTGGAATTAGTAGGTCTTAAAATCAAAATATTAATAGTTATGAGGGTTATATGTAGAGGTGGGCATGGGACAGGATAGGGGTTGAAGGGACGTGATTTATGACTTTTTTTTTCTGTCTCGTACGGGGCCCGTTCCATGTGGAACGGAACGGGTTGAATTTCGCAAAACTTATGTACCGATTATATTTAATATGGATGCTTGTTTTCTCTAGTGTTAAAAGACAAATGATCGGAAAAAAAACTCTTGTTAATTACATCAGTGTCTGACATTTAAAAAATAACAACTCATAATTTATAGAACATTTAAAAAATAACAACTCATAATTTATAGAAAATTACATTTATTTAACTATCGATTACAATTGTGGAAATCTACACTTGCAAGGGCGGGACGATGAAACGGACTAGATTTCCACAATTGCAAGGGCGGGACGATGGAACGGACTAGAGCAAGGGCGATGGAACGGATCAAAGCAAGGCGGCAAACATATAAAATCAAGGGAGAGTATAAAGTCTAGTATTTTAGATCCAACCAACCAAATGAGTGAAGAGTAATGAAAAATTATCCAACTAATAATTTTAAAAATATAAAAATATTTTTAAAAATAATATTTTTAAAATTTATAATTTATGTTATTTATCTATATAATATTTATAAAAATATTATTTATATATATATGGGGGACGAGACGGCATTAATCGGGTTGAGAAGTCTCCGTCCCGTCTCACAAATTTTTCAAGGGATGGGATGGGATACACATTTTTTTTTTCAAATTCCGCCGGAATCGGGATAGGATCGGGACGAGACGGGACAAGATTAATCGGGACGGGACGGGATTAACCGAGATTTATTCTGTGCTAGCATGTGTATTGAAGGCACGGTATTTTCCAAATTGTTCTTTTATTTTAATAACATTTAGAAAGTATGTATCTCTTTTATTTTAATTTTTTAGTTTTATTATAAAGTATTTGAAGTTTGAACTAGTTTTAAATTTCAATTATATTTGGTTCATATGTAGGAAATTTTTTTATCATCAACATCATGTACAAAGATCACGATCAATCTCGAGTACCCGAACAAACTACATAAAAATCAAGTTGTTTTATTCCTTAACAATTATCTTTGTGTCATATTCTTCTTTTTTAGATATGTCTTCTACAATTAGAAAGCGTGATTTTGGAGCTGAAAGGCGAAACAAGAAAACACCTATTGAGTTAACTCAAAAAAACACAAATAAAGTTAACTCAATCTCAAATAGGAGCTTTTATTAAATTTGTAATAAAAGAATCAAAAGTTTCTTTTGAAAATGTTAATGTTTATGGTTGTGATGATCATGTTAATGTTAGTGATACTTTTAGCGGTCTTGAAAATCAAAACGTTGATGATATCGAAATCCAAAATGTAGATGGAATCGAAAACAAAATTATTGATGGTAATGGTGATGACTTTGAAAACCAAAATGTTGATGTTAACGTTGAGACATTGAAACCAAAATGTTGACAAGTCTACTAACTTAAATAAAGTTAAGGTTAACTTATTGATATTGTACGATTTTTAAAACATCGAGATTGCTTCCCTAATAACAATTTTTGCTTATAGAATTTTGTTGCTTATTCCTATAACTGCTGCATTAGCTATGATATCAATTGAGAATCATACGTTGGAAGAAGTTTATTACGAGGAACTCATCGAACATTTTGTCTAAAAGAATGTTGGAATGATGAAACTTTTTAAGCAAATTTTGTAGTGTTTAGTACTCTAATAAACAGAATTTAAGATATTAATAGGTCATATTAAAATTGATTATACAGGACCACCAAACGATTGAGTTAGACATAAGTGCTATAAAGGGGAAGGACTTGTTTTATTTATTAATAACTCATATTTATATTGATCATACGGGACCACCGTAACGATTTTGCGAGAAGGAATAACTAAGGAACAGGAGCCCATTACCAGTATTACGGCCAACAACCCACCAGAGCAATTGACCCTTCATCCATCTTATTTGTGGATGCTGCTACTCAACTTTGGCCTCATATTGATATAGTTTCCATGTTTTTCTATCGACATTTCACGGCCGGCGCTCCTTGGGAAATCCCTTTTCTAAATCCCCTAATTCCATTATTCTTTCGTCACTCGCCGCTCTATCATTGCATGATTTTTGGTCGTTTGTTAAACTATTCATTTCATAATGTATTTACTTATGCATTTTTGCCCTTGCTCGGTAGTTCCATCGTTAGTTTTTTCGGATGTTTTCTAGGATCAGAAGGAAGTGCTAGCCGGGCATAAGTATTATAAAGGAGGAGGAGTTGCTGCTTGAGGTCATATATTGACAGGTTGGTGGTAAGAACGGTGTGTTTGCGGCGTGATGCCAAGATTACTGAACTCGTTATGAAAAGAGCAATAAGTAGTGTGATATAGGGTTATTCGGCTGGCTTGGGAATGAAAGAAGTTGTTAAATGATCACGGTAATACCACAAAATTAAGCTTGTCACAACATGTATAGGCAAAAGTGTGGCAGCTAAGTGTGTTCCTCGGCTGAGGGGTTCTTTTTAAGGGCTCGTTTGGAACTGCTAGGAATCATTTCCGGTAACGGAATGATTCCGAATCAATCAAAAACTACGTTTGATTAGAGGTATTTTAACACATGAAAGTAATTCCCTCATTTCCATTTCCTTTCCTTACCCTTATTCAATTTTTTATTCCGTTTCCATTCACTGCTTCAAACAAACGGACACTAAGTGGGACATTACCTTGCAAATCGAGTTTGCTAGGCATAAATGTCTCCATGAGGCATGTTGCCATGGTGTCCGGCCACATTACCTTGCAAATCGAGCTTGATTCGGCATAAATGTCTCCATGAGGCATGGTGTTCGGTGTGTGGCCGTTCCCAGAAGGATTTCTAGGATTAATTAGAGGCACTAGTGCATGAACGCCCACTTTTAGCAGCAACAAATTGGATGGTCGAAAAAAACGACCGAAAGAGGCAGGACTTGCACAAAGATGTTTACCCGATATAGGCAGGTCTTGCATGAAGATGTTTTAGAACAACATTATATGACTGTTAGATTGTTTGCCAGAACGTGCTGTAAGGAGCCTTTGTCCATGTTACAAAGGAGCCAAGCAAATAATCCGAGATTGACCATGCCAAAACTCCCCGAGTAAAGGGCACTAATTCCACACGATGGATAACGTAACAGTCGTATAATGCAGAATGACTCGAACATAGTAAGATGAATGAAGAGTGACTCGAGGATATTGAAGCAAAACACAACAGCAAAATAATAGCTTTAGAAAATTTGTATCTCTACTTAAAACTACAGATTTCTTAGCCGGTCAGTTCTCAAACATAAGAAAAATATGACAGTAATTTTTGATACTCCAATTGGACACTGAATTACCAAAAAGGAAAGCACATCAAGTTGAAAGATCCTAATCGAACAAACTGAAGCCCATGTCGTCATCGCTCTCTTCCTTGGGCTCTTCCTGCAAAACCCAATTGAGACCAGAAGTTAAACATTAATAAGCTTAAAAAACAAATAACTCAAAGCAAGTGTTATGAATCAAATTGTTGAAAATAAGAGAAACAAGTGTCCTTGATTACCTTCTTCTCTTCCTTCTTGTCCTCCTGAGCAGGAGCAGCACCACCGGCAGCAGGGGCAGCAGCAACAACAGCTCCACCTCCCCCAGATCCGACATTCATTATGAGGTCTTCAACGTTCCTCTTCTCAACAAGTTTGGCAAACAAACCTGGCCAGTATGCTTCAATTGAAACATTGGCTGCCTTCACCAATGTGGAGATCTTCTCGGCCTGCACATAACAGATAAGACTATCACTAAATAAGATGTATACAACTCCGCTGGTAACTAATTAGAAAGATGCACCCCCAATCAACAATTAGGATCATAACTCGGATTATAAAAAACCCTAACTGAGTACTAGGACAAGGTATGTATATCATCTACAATAAAAGGATTCGGTTGGTTAATATAACAAAGCAAACATATCTCACGAACAGCATTTGGTGATTTCCCGCTCCCAATTTTGATATGACAGCACAAGTAGGGTGTAGCGTTTGGCATGGAACACGTCTTAAGAAGAGGATTTGCAAAAATTCAGTTCTACATAAATTAAAACACATATGGTACTGGCAACCATTAGCTATAAACCTTGACACAGATTTAACAAATAGTCGATTTTGATGCAAAACGAACAGATATATATCTCACAATCAAGTCACGCAATAGATTAAACCAAGTAAGAAGCAATTATGAACAAAAAAACAACATAAGCGAAAAGTTTAACCAACGAAGACAGTGACAATACCGTGATGGGAATGCCATCATCGTGGAGGATCAAGCAGGCGTAAGTGCAAGCGAGCTCTCCTGCAGACATCGTGTGATCAGATGAGAATCGGAAGAACAGGAGAGGAGTTTCTACGATAGAGATAATCTAGGGTTTCACCTTTCCCTCAGAAGGTAGGGTTTTATATCGGCCGCTTCCCAGGTTCGTTGATGGAATGGCCCATTTAGTAGTTGAAGGCCCAATAGCCCATTTAGTAGATTAAGGCCCATTGGCCCATTTAGAAGTTCAAGGCCCAATTGCTGCAGAACATGATTTAACCACGTGCCACGCACGTGCATGCCAAATCACTGCAATCACTTCAGCTGGCCGGTTTACTCCATACGCCCTAGAAACTTGACAGGTGACACCAACCAAATTCAACAACACATCCTCTAATATTCTACGCATCTCTCCGACCCGACGTCGAATCAGCCGTTGTCAAAGCTTCTTCCGTCTCCGGCGATGGTGGAACTCAGCGATGATGAGGTAGGAGTGATCTTCAGGTCCATATCCGACCCAAAAGACCGAAACTCCATATCCCTTGTCTGCAAACAATGGCTTAGAGTTGAAGGCCTCACAAGAGCCTCAGTGCGCGCTCTCGCACCCGGTCTCCTCCTCAAATTCCTCCCTCGGTTCCCCAATTTGATCGCCTTCGAGTCGTCAATGGTCATCGACGACCTTAAGGTCCTCTGCCTCGCCAGCTACTGCCCCAAAATCGAGACCCTAAACCTCAATATTGGAGGGGAATCGGATGATGTGTCGGATTTAGATGATATAGCTGATGTGGGTATGTACGCGATTGCGAAATGGTGTAGGAATCTCTCTACGCTTATGGTTCGGAATCGCAGGAAGATTGGGGATGTTGGGGTTTTTTCACTTGTGAGATTCTCTTGTAAACTGAGCTGCTTGGATCTGTCTGGATGTACTGCGCTTACGGATCAAGCGATGTTGGCTGTTGGATTGATGGGTTCGATCCGGAATTTGAGCTTACAGGGTTGTTCTTTGATCACTGATAAGGGTTTATCAATGCTGTCTTTTGAACCCTTATCTAAAAACCTTAGGAAACTGATCCTATCAGGGTGCATCCGGATCACAGATTTAGGGATTGTATCTTTGTCAAAGATGTCTGCTTTGGAAGAGCTGAATGTAGCTGATTGTGGCCCGGGGATTACTGAGCTTGGTGGTTTAGCTATCTCTAGAATCCCATCTCTTAAGAAATTAGACCTATCGAGATTGAATATCTCCGATTTAACACTTGTTCTGTTGGCCGAGGGATGTAAGAACTTAGTGAAGGTGGTGATTAATGGATGTAGTAACATAGCAGGGTTTGGAATTAGGGCTTTTGCCTCGCACAAGTCATTGGAGGTCTTTGTGATGGCTTCATGTGATTCGATTTCAGTTGATTGTATTCGGTATTTGGTTTTCGAGTGCCTGTCTTTGAATTGCATTGGGCTTGATGAGAAGCTGAGATCTCAGATTCCTTTGCCCTTACAAGAAAGTATGAGCTCTGTTTGCTGGTTGCACTGGATGTAATCTGATTGACCTACTCTCAATTGTTGTTGTTGTTGTTCTTGATGTTGATTTTGGCAGGCACATTCTTTGACTGGACTTCAGCTTAGTGCTTTGATTGTCTTGGTCAGGGATTTGGGTTTCTGCTATTGATTGTACATAACATGTTGAGTATGAACTTGTATGCTGTTACAAGGCAATAAAATGTGATTTCTTTTAGTATCTTGATTTTGTTTTCTTGATGCAGCTTTTGGATTCTTCTGATTAATTGTTCTCTGCATCTGTATGATCTCTGAGACTGCAGGGCTAGAAACCATTTTTGTATTAACAGATTCATAAACCAATTATGTCCTCTCTGGCATTGTAGCTGCATATATTGATGATGAGAAGGTTAATGTGTTGTATCTCGCATTTTAGTCTAAGCTCAAGTCAATCAAACAATCAAGAAGCCCAAAACGAAGCTAATTTTTTCGCCATGACAATTTTTCCTTTCACCAACGAGCTTTTCTTGACTCATTATAACTAGTAAAACCCGAAGGTCTACAAATACTTACGAACTCAACTCAGACAAACTTAGGTCACCAAGTAGCTCCTTGTAGCTCATTTGACATATCGATTCCTTTCAAACTTTGATAACCTTCTTGTAGCTAGGTTAAAATTTGAACTCAACATAGGTAGGGTTTCTTAAAGTAAGAAGTCATTAACCATGAAACAAAGGAGGGTTCACGTTAAAAACACGACGATGAATTTACTAGGTGCATGATGCAGCGCATTCCGACGACATTGAAATTTTAAAAACTTCAACGCATGAGGAGAATCATGAATTCATATTAAATTAAGACGAATTAACAGTAAAAATGATTGTAAAAGTATGTTAGATGCCGCTCAATGCTGAAGTTGAAAAAAAAAACTTTGACATTGGGCGATTGACTGCAATCGCCCGACTGTCTACCCCTTGTAAATTTACCGCCTTATCTTAGCAATTCCAAAAAAATTCACCAAAATTTCCTCAACACATTCATGTTGTATACATAAGTTTAAAACTTTAAATCAAGCAATATCAATGTAAGAAGTCCTCGATTCTTCACACATAAGGAAAACCACAATAAAATAGTAATCGCAACTAACAAATACACAACGAATTAGACTACTCTATTTTTTTTATTTTGGAAAAAATATATTATATTTATATTAACTCCGACTTAATCGGATAAAATCCAATCTTTTCTTTCTAAGAATATAGATACTATGATCAAGAATAATCCAGCAAGATTTGATCATATTCCCGTATATATATGATATGATATATTTGAGGAGTCCTTGATTTCACAATCAAAGATCCACTGATTACTAATTCGTTGGAAATTGATTATCGTCTCGCTGCATCCATCCTCGATATCTGTCTGTGAATTAGTGGCTAACTGGCTACTCCAATGGCGGACACATCTTCCGTTTCAGAACCGCCAGAAAGACAAAACGTTGAGGAACAAGTTAAAGAAGAAGAAAGTACTCTTATTTCAGAAAGAATAGCGGCGGAGATCCTAGTCAATGTGTCGGTCGTAACTCTCGTTCGTATAATGTCGACGTGTAAAAGTTGGCGATCTCTCGTCGAATCCCAATCTTTCTTGGAGGCTTATATTCGTCGCCATAGTCTTGATCATCCGACGCTTTTTGATTCCGAACCCGACTCAGATTCCGACCCCGATTTCGAGTCCGGTTCCGAATCCGATTAAGGGAAGATATTATTAGGCACATATTTTAGGTTTTGATAGAATTGGTTTGACGCTTGTGAATAAGAATTACGCAGTAGGTTTAGGGCCGTGGATATACTCACACTCCAGCGACGTGAAGAACCACAGCGCATTTTTTAAGGGAAAGCAGGATGATCCAGCCAATGAAATGAGAGTCAACGAGTATGGACCTTCATCTTCTAAGGAGATTATAGTTCAATATGAATGTGAATTAGGTTTGGTTTTGTTTGCTTTTTTTTTTTTTTCCGTGCGGATACTTCCCACTTTAGGGGTAATATGAGCGGAGTATTGGCATGCTCAAGATCAATTCGTTTATAAATTAGTTGAGTTCGAGCCGAACTAAAATTTTATAGGAGCTTTAACATGTGTTCATATTTGATGATGATTTTGCACACATCCATGAAAAATCTCATATAATCTGTGCAGATCTTCCTTCTCGGTAAAAGAAAAACGAAATAAAATCCGAAGTCTCCATTGATAGAATATGTAAATACAATAAATAGAGGTCTGACTTTTGTGATTATGTAAATACGCTTTCTCTATTAATTTTGTTGAATCTGAAAGAGGGTTATTCGATGGGTGAACCTAAGTTCTCACGTGGAAAGTTGGGACATTTTGAGTCTAGTATACGAGGTTATTCTGATTCTAATATATGAGGTAGGTGGTCTAATCCTTCTATTATCGCTAATTGGTAGGATGGAACTTCACTTCAGAAATAGAGAATTGAAACATATCTACGCTATAACTACAATTCTAAACAGCTCTAAGAGTTCAAAGGTTGATTCGTGGCTATATACAATAGTGTTCTCGCAAAATTCCGCCAAATATATGATCGTAGCAAAGAATATATATATACCGAATCATCAATAATACACCAAGAAGGTAACAATGGGGAAACAGGAGAGGTTCTGAGGGTATATTCTCATCAGGCGAACATAAGCGAATAAGCAAGCAAACGGAAGTTGTATAGACGAAACCCGAGTGTCACATGCTTTCAGTCCTGCCGGGAGGGGTTGTTGTTGGTTTCAGTTTCGCCATATTTACAAGGTCTCCGAAAAGCTTGTCGTCTCCTTTGGGTTGTTGTTTCATTGGTGGGAGGTACGAAGCCATGGAGGTTTGGCTTGAAGCGTTTCCTCTGAGAGTAGCGTCGTCTCGTACTGATAGTCCGTACATTCTTTGATCAAGGTACTGAGTGTCCATCGGTTGGCCATAGCTGCCATAGCCGCTATAGCCGGACATTTGGTTTGCGTACATCTGTTGAGGGTAATTGAGAGCCATCTGCATTGGTTGTGGAGCCATACCGGGCATTTGCGGATACATGGGCGTTTGGAATGATTGATTGATTGCAGAGAGTTGGGTATTGGTGATTGGTTGCATGTACATGCCCACAACTTGCTCGTTTCCGACTGTTGGAAGACCAAGAGGGTGCATTTGTGGTGATTGTGCACTGGGGATTGTGGAAACTTGCATGTTTTGTGAATAAGGATCACCAAATGGATGTGTGTTGTCTGTTGCTTGCAATTCCCATGGCGGTGGCGGAAATGAACCTCCATTTTGAGCACCTGACAGACATTCAAATATACAGTTAAGTTTCATTATAATTGAAAACTAGTTTTCCTCCTTTCGAGCATCTGCCAGACATTAAGGGCCCGCTTGGTTCCAACTCCGGAAACAGAAACGGAATGGAAACGAATTTAGTCTATATGTATATCCTTTATTCATAAAATTTTATGGAATCATTCCTTGTGGTTTCATGCAAAATGTACTTGCTTCCCCACATTTTGTTTCCCTATAGGGTATAAAAATAATCATATTCTACTCCAACTACTTCAAATCAATGATTCCAAAAACTTTCATGACCAAGGGTATACTTATGGACTAGATTCGTTTTCATTCCGTTTCCGATTCCGGAGTTAAAATCAAACGGGCCCTAAAATTGCTCGTTTCCCACAAGGCATCACTTTTTGAAAACCAGTTATTTTTGGTCCTTATATAGAAAGTAGAATGGGATAGAATGGCACCATATGAAGGGGATGATGATGATTGTTGTGGAAGCTGCGGACTCTGAGCACCCCAGGAAGGACTTGAGCCTTGGGGATATGGGGATTGCTCAAAAGGCGACCCCATGTTTGGGCCAGCTCCGTTTTGGTATGGCGAGCCTTGTTGTGGATGCAAATTCTGCTGTTGTTGAAATTCCAAACCAGTGGAGAAGCCAGGTGTGCCGTTTTGGGGATTCTGAGGGTTGGTCCCTAGAGAAAACATATCAACCAAAACCAAAGCATTTTGATTAGAAGCAACAGGAGTTGAAGGCTGAGGGGCGGAAACAGGAACAAGGGCCATCGAGTTCTGTGTTGGTGAACCATAATCATCTCCGCCCAAAAGGTCACCACTGAGAAGATCCATTTTAGGATCAGCCTTAGGAGTTGTTGTAGTACCATTTGGTTCCTCCGGCGCGGATCTGATAACAATAGTCTATAACATTTAGGACTATGACCAAATAAAAAGTTACTTGAATTGAAAATTTAAAGTTTTTATCAAAGGCTGGGAGGATCTAAAGTAATGCCTACTAGATAGAATGAGATATTGCAGAGTCTAGCACAAATACTGGTGAGGTAAATATGTATGATACACAGCAAAAAAAAACAAATTAACTCAAGAGAACTACACATCAACAAAGAGTGAAAAACAGAACCATATAGAGCAAACAGATATAAAAATTAACAAGACTCGGTAAAGTAGTTTGTGAAGAAACTTAGGTATCAACAATATATGCCTGCAACCTTTCATTTCATTAGACAATAAAGTATTCAAAAGTAAAACAGAATCAATCAATCCAATCCAATCCAACCTTTTATTTCTAGACATGCATAAATGTAAAATTAGCCAAGGTAAGCTAAAAACAGAATCAATGCAATTACAGAGCATACATGCACATCGAGACTTATACCTTTGATTAGCCTGTTTGCTGTTTTCTCCAGCGTCAATGAGTTGACGAGGACTGTCCACAGAAACTAGATCACGAGTTATGGATTCAGGTGTTGATTTTTCTTCTTGAACACTAGGTTTTGAAATAATACATTCATACTTTGCCAGAACACGCTGCAAGTCATCATTCAGAGCAAGTCCTTGACATAGGAGTGATTCATCCCTACAAGTAATAGTTGCAGCGTTATTTTTTATTTATTTGGGATAATAATAAAGAAATTAAAATAAGAATCAATAGGGAATCTCGATAGTTAGCCCAAAAAAGGTCTTACGCAGTTGAGTTGACGAGGTGCACAACTCTTTGTTTGTAGGTACGACACTGCTCGACCAAGTCAACTAGAGCCTCCTGCCTCAGACCCTGCAAATATTTTTGGTCATGAAAGGTTGCTCAAAATCTGATTTATGCATAGCCATAAAACATAATCACACATAGGATGGATCTTTATTTTAGGGATACACATGATGGATCTAGTGACAAAAACAATAGCACTCAGGATTAACCATCATGTCTATCTCAACCTAGTTGCATGAGCACCGAGTACCAAATTCTCAATTTGTTGAACACCCAAAAAATTATTTAAAAACCAAGCAGACAGACAAATTCAAGCGCAAGCTGCTAACTGGATCTACTTCTCTGTAGTATGGAGGAAACCCTCAAATAACAAACAATCAGAGAAAGGTGTCAGAAATCATCAACACTGCCAACAAAAAAAGAAGTTGTCAGAGAGAGTGAGAGAGAGACCTCCTTTTTCCCAGGATCTATTGCATTTAACATATCAGCAAGTACATCCATGCTACCCCTTGCATTCTGGATTTCGCTCAAGCTAAACAAGGAGGAAGACTTTTCAGTTCAAGCTGACTAACAGAATAGAAGCATTTAGTTTACACAAATAAACAGAACATCTAGCAAGGGAGAGAATATGCAACCAAAGCACATAGATGCCCCGGCAGGAAAAATTCGTAAAAATCATAAACTAGTCGCTGGAAACAATATCCCAGCTTTTTTTAATATAAAAGAATTACCCTTATTCTATTTAACTACTTTTTCCTTCTGAAAGGAAAGATTTAAAAGAGGTGTTATTAACTGGATCTTTCACAGTCTACGATCTCAACTTGCATAATGAATGAGAAATATTGTTTTCAAATTACATAATATTTCTACAGCTTTACTATTTATACGACTCTCAGGAACCATCGAACTAAATATCCAGCAGTGAAGCAATTGATGTCCTTATATATTTTTGCTGGCGGTCAATGACAAGGTGCACTATGATCCTTTCTCGAATCTCGCTTCTTTCATTTCTCCCTGTCATGTTTTTTTTTTACTACTCTACTTCAGCAACTCGTCAACATGGAATAGGTTAAAGGGATTAGGATAGGCAGTGCTTCAGGATAAGGCGCAGATATATTTAATTTGTTGTCAACACGGGGCATTTTATTCTTCTTCAGGTGATGACAAACCTCTAACTTCAGACCAGCTGTACAAATCAGTTTATTGCGGGTCTCAATCATAAAGTTCAGAATGGGAAGACAATATCCAAATCCATTTTCCAAAACAGACCGTTCATTGATTACGTAAATAATTACTCTGTCATTTGACTAACCACAAAATGCAAATTTATGTCAGAATAATGACACAATACCTCAAAGTGGGATATTCAGCCTCTGAAGAAGAATCAGCTCCAGCACCTTCCCTATTGAATTCTGTATTTCTGACATTTTGAGAATAAGAGGACAGAGGCTGTGACTGTGGTGGTGTCAATACGGGAGCAGGTCTCTCGGACCGTGGAGGAAATACTGCCCCAGCACGCTGATATAGTACCAAAAAAACATTTCGTAGGATCAAAATGAGATCAATAAGATCGTAAATATTATAAAAATAATAAATGCCAGTGTAAAAAAAAGGCATCCTCCACATCAGCAAAAAACCACTAGCTAGGTGCAACTCAACAAATCTAAAATCCTATTAACACATGACTAGAGCTCCAACCATACCAGCAGTTCCTGGTAAGCAGCAAAATACTGCGGATATCTTGCCCTTGCTCCTCCAAATGCCTCTTGCCAAGTGTCAATAAGAATTAATATCTTCTCCTTGACTTGAGGATCACCCTTCAAACAAATATATGCATGCAGCCAAAGAGTTACGAAGAAGTATTTGTATAGCAACCATGAGAAGATAAGGATCATAAGGGTCATAGCTTTTCACCTTCTTTTTAACAACTTTTGCCATCTCATGAAGCACGTTTTTTTCTGCCACATGCATGTGAACAATGTCGCCACAGTTCTTTACAATGGTCTCCAACAGCTAGAGCAACACAAAAGAAGGTTGAAAACATCAGTAGCCAACTCAGATGGAGAATGAGAATAAATATTTCACCACCTATGGATATATTTTTAACACACTTCGACTAGATCAAACTACGGTTTCTTTATAAACCAAAACAAAGTGGTTAATTATCATGTACCTTGATGGTTTCTAGCAGATCCTACTTATTTGATTATTTCAATTCACTTTACATTGTAAACCCGTGTGAGAAATTTCAATTCACATGGGACATAGGCCAGACACCAGAAAGATGAGAACCAAGCCCAGCAGCATACACGTTGAAAAACTTCCAACATCAAGCAGAAAGTTGAAATCTAACGTAAGAGCATAGAAAGAATCGTCAAATATGGCTTGATTCCTATGCATTCTCATTCTCAATTGCATGTGGTTTCTATTGAGAATTTAAATAAACAATAAATCATTAGCAACATGAACAGTTCTGCATATTAGAAGATATACCACATTCAGTTGATCAGGAAAATCCTCAAATTAAGTATAATGATGAAATCCATACATCTAAAAATTCAGTTCCATCGAAACAAGCCAGGATTTTCTTCACCGTCCTTTGATTAATAAAGTAAATCACTTTTATCTTTTTTCAATTTTTCTTAAGAAGTGAAAAATATATTGCTAAACCACACTGTCCCTTTACCTGCATTACAAGATTGTACTAGTCTAACAGTAAAAAGGGTTGCAAGAAACATAGTGACAAATAGCAATATAAGAGACGGATAGAGAAATATGAAGCACATTCAACAGGCAAGCTTACCGTTAAAGCTAAGAGCTGGACTTTCGGGTTTCTGCTTCCAATACGCCTTTTTATACCCTTTACCATGTCCTTGGCTTGTCTGATTAACCAAAACAATAAATTGCAAGTAATATATTAGCAAAACGTAAAACTGAGATCAATTTTCAGCAAGAAGAGCAGTAACATGATAAGAAGTGCACAAAATAATTTAAACTGTCCATCAGGCACAATACAACCATCTAAAAAGCAATTGAAAAATGAATGTCAAAAGAGACATCCTCGTACGAAAGCAATCGTCCATTAAATCTGGCAAAGGAGCTAAACGTGAATATAACAGAAAAACTAATCAAAAGGAGAAGGCTTTATGAGAATGAAAATTTTTTTAAAAAATTGCGAGTGCCATTACTTCCAACTCTATTAGTTTCAGAATTTATTGGAATGCTTATTTGTTTGTCTAATGCAGCTTGCAATACTGGGGAGCACAAGATACAATAAATGATCCTGAAACTTATTTCCATTTGTAGACAGAATTATAAATTTCATTTTACCTGAAAGATTGAAAACTAGTTATTGCTAATTCCATCATAAAATTAACCAACATCCTGAACGATAATGTATAGTTCTAATAGATTAATGTGCCTAGGCCTCATCTGTAGCCAGATCTGAGGACTATAACCCAACTAATAAGCATGTCAGTCCTTCGTCCATGAAACCAATTTAAAATCATCACACTTTTTCTAGCAATATAGAAGAAAACACTCTTTTCCAACATAAAAATCTCTGGAGCAAGGAATTCTGAACGAGAAAGGCTGATACTCAAATCATATGCCAGTGAAAATAATTAATGATTGTAACATCATAATTTATTTTTGCCTAATCCATGGAAAATATATTAAGCAGCAGCAAGTTCATACTAAAAAAAATACGGCCAACCCTCTCTTACCAAAAAAATACATACAAGAAGCTTAAATTGATCAATAAAATGAAACAGCTAAAAGCATAAATCCTAGACTCCTCCACGGAAGGGGAACTACAATAAAACAGTTATTGCAACGGAAGGAAAAACGAGGAGAGGAAATAGAGATACGATACCCAGGGTCATGATTAAGAATGTCAGAGATCTCGATGTTCATTGCCCAATCTGGACCGATCAACATGTCGCTTGTAGCTCGTTCTACCATGGAATTCACCATTTCTACAAACCTGAGCAAATCAAAAAGTTCCGCCGGCGATCCACAAATCTTCCAAAGCGAATCGCCGATTGGTCAGCTCTCGGTTCTCCCTCTACCTTCTTCCAATCTTCCTAACGGTTCCTCTATTACGAACAACCACAGATCAAAGGCGGCGTTGGATAAACACCGCCAAATCTACGAATCCCGCAAATACCTCCCTGTCACCTCTCTCTCTCTCTCTTGTTCTCAGGGATCAATTGACAGAACAAGATGAACGACTTTTTTCTGAGCCTGTCTGTCTTTGCATTTCGATTCTTTTCTTTTCTTTTCCTCTTTTTTTCTTTTTTCTTTTTTAAGACAAATTTAATTTATTGTATTTTATTAAACTCACTTTATTTCTGTATTTATTGCTAACCCACTAAAATGAATTTTAGAATGCACATTCTAACTTAAAAGCTTTGAATTGTCGTTTAAACTAGTTTAGTTTAATGTTTATATTTTATTCAAATTAATTTTAAATTTTAAATTATAGTAATTTATGTCATTATAAAAAAAAATTAATAACTGACATTTATGCAGACTTCTAACTAAATATTTTTTATGTTTAGGATCTATCATTTTTAATTGATTTCCTCTTCAAAAAAATCTCATTGAATTTAAATTAATTTTAATAGTATATACCTTTATAACAAAAATTATTTAAAACATTTATAAGCTAAATTTATTATATAATCTTTACTATGAAAAGTCGCATCACACTAAAAATGAGAGTCAATACAAATTTTCCGTGTGGACCCACAATAGCTTTTGGTGGAACCGATGTTAATCAAATTGAAATTAATTTAAATTCAATGAGATTTTTTTGAACTTCCCTCCTACAATGCATATGCAAATGAAAGTTTTTAAATAGTTCTTGTTAAGTTCAAAACGGTTTATTTGTAATTCGGTTTTAAACGGTTCCATATAAAAAATACAAGAACCGAACTGCATGCCTAAAATGATTCGATTCCTTATTTGGTTCGGTTCCAAACGGTTCCGCCTCTTAAAAGTACAAGAACCAAACCGTATAACTAAAATGGTCCGGTTCTTGGTTCCTAAAAAAATTATTGTGTAGGAACCGTTTTAACAACCCTAATTTGTATGGAAGGGTTGAATAATAATATTGTTCGGGATGGTTTTAGATCAGTGTTAAAGGAGTATAAAAAGACTAATCGAGTAATGACATGTAGCGATGAACAAGACACAGTGAGAATGACGAAAATATTTGCCGTTAAATTAGGCTTTGAAGAATATAGGAGTCGTGGGCTATCTCATCTTGCTCATAGAATAACTAGCATTATTCGAATAGTTGAGTTGGATCATACTTTTGTTGGCACATCTATTACTTTACATTTTGAATAACAGTTTTACTTATCTTAAAAATACATAAGTGAAATTTTCCTATGTAGTATTTATATTTTAGTTGGTTATTTTCTTTTTTTTTAGTATCTTTTATTTTTCTTTCTCTTCTATATAAATAAAAAAGGACAATTTTGGTAACTAGGCCTTTTTAAAAAATTAGAGTAGTAATTAGGCTTTTTAATATTTCAATTAAGTAAATGTACCCAATCTTTTGTATTTATTTTCAAACTCTACACATTCTTCTCTCAAGGTACATCTACTAAACACAAAAATAGAAGCCTAGTATACCAAATTGTTTCAATAAAAAATTATAATTAAATTAGAGGGAAGAAAAGTTTACTTAGTTACAATATGCAATATTTTTAAAATTTATTGTCTGATACAAAACACAATTTAATTTCATTACTACGTTTTTTATTTATGATTCTATAGAGTCAACCGAGAAAGAAAAAGAAAATTCGTTGTAGGAGCAAAATAGCAAAACGAGAACCAATCCAGGTGAAGACAATGGCGCTACAGCGCACACAAATCTGGCTTAGACGTTCCTATCCTCCTGAATCTTCTCTTTGTATGTAACCAGATAATCCGCGTCTCTTTCTCTCTCACAATCAGCTATAGGGTTTCAATTTCCTGCAAGATTCAATTCGCTTTCAATCTCAACAACCTCTCACCATCTCAACCACCAAAGCTCCAAAACCCTAATATATAATAATCCGCCAAAACCTTACATACATCCGAGCTGCTGATTCACCGGGGACAATTTCTCCGATGGATTTGATCGGCGGTGCGCTTCGTCAGGCGTTCATGCCAAAGCATGAGTATGAGAGCCTCCGAGAGGAAGACAAGGCGTGGATTAAGCTGAGAAAGCCGGCTTGTACAGTCGGTTTATCTTTAATCTTCCTTGCGATCTTGATATCCACTGCGATCAGCTTGGCAATTGTGTTCCCGAGAGATTCTGGTAAGAGGCCGTTCTGTAATGATCTCAGGCTTCAGCCGCTGTCTCTAAACGTGACTTCTATGGAGAATTCCGAATCATTGCCTGGTGCGTTTTTTCTCACGGATCAGGAAACGGTGGATTACTACTATATGGTGTTGTTCCTTCCTTCTCTGTTCGTGTTCTTGGCTTCGGTTACCTATCTTGTTGCAGGTCAGTACTTCAGGTTTTACGTGTGTTTTGAATAAAATGAACTTCTGTTTTTTCAAAGCGAGTGAATCCATTTATAATTTACGATTATGATGAAATTTCGTTGTAGAGCTGGTCGATTTACCTTGTATGATTATTGATCCTTGATTGGGATCTTTGGTTTATTAATTAAGCGACTAAGGAGATAATAGATTCTTCGAGCTTTTATCCTACTTTGTGTTAGCTAGTATTGAACACAAACAATTTGTAAGTGGGAAGAGTAACGCTGCAAATCGATCAGAAGATTTCACGAGTTCTTCATAGCAAGATAAGTCTGAGATAATTGTCAGTACTTGATAGAGAAAACTTGTATGCTTAGTATATATAAATGTGCTACTTGTTTTAACTTGAGTTACTTGAGTACCATATACCAGCTGATCACTGACTTACAAAATGATAATTGGCTAGTTTTGGTGATAGTTTTGATGCATTATTTAGCTCATAAGCATTTGCTGCTGAACTGTGGTTCTGTCTTGAAGGAACACTTTAAGTCACTCCTTTACCGTTCACGAAGCTGAAGCAATATAATTAATAATTTCATTTCTGATTTATTTTTCTTCCATTAGATTTTCAGGTTTTGGAAATGGCATCTCCTATTTCTAATTGGTTGTTGTTGTTGTTGTTTTGATGCAGGTTTGCTTGTTGCATACTCTACTTCAAGAAGACATGGATGCTTAAAGGTGGTTGAAAACAACTACTGTGCTTCAAAGAGAGGTGTGTACTATGAACGTATTTTCTTGAATATAGCATAATTACTAGTATAAACCTCGTAGTTGATGCAGACTTTAGTTAAGATTTAGGACTATAAAAACAACTTTGCCCTTCCTTGGAAAAAATTGTCTTTGGGACGCTCAAACAAATTTCCTTAGAAGTTAACATATGGAAGGCTGTGTTTCTTTAAATATCCTGCTTATGTTGATTTAGATGTTCCGACGGAGGTTAGATAATCTAATACACCTGCAAGAAAACGTTTCAGTTTATAGAATTCGGATATCTTGTGCATATATTAATAGATTGCATTTTGTAGATCTGATTCCCTTCTACTATGAATTTATGTTGCCTTTATAGTTTTCTTGTAACTAAGATGGAAAACCCTCCTTTGTGAATTTCTGTAAATCTGCATTGTAGGATTGTTTAAATGACAGATTTTTGAGCCTCACAAAAAAGCTGTTGCTTTTAAATTTGATGTTGTTCTATTTGTTTTTCATGTTGATAATGGTTCATTTGGTCTCTCCTCCATTTGATTTTCACCACAAAACATTGTCATATGGAAAAGAAAATTTTAGAACCATACCTGCCAAGCATATTTTCTTATGTTATATATTTGAACAAAATGTGACATGTAGTTCAAATAACTATGCCTGCATAGACTAAAATTTTCATATCAGATTCGTCGACAAGGTGTTCTTTGTCCTTTTCATATTGGATACATACTCTATTCCTCTCTGTTTTTTTAGAGAAGGAAATAAGCAACTAGGCCCTCTAGTTTTTTTATTTTCACATAAAATATAGTTGAAGTCCTGGATTGCATGCTCTTTGTCGCTTCAAACCCATATAATAGATTGATCTAAGGGATTTGTTGCTGATGTACTAAATTTGTACTGTAGGCGGGCTCCGCTGTCTTGCCATCCTCAATTATGTGTTTGCTCTCATATTTGTCCTCCTTGCTCTTTTTCTTGGCTCAAACCTTCTCACACTTGGAAGCAGCTGCACATTCCCTTTGTTTTGGTGTTATGAGATTGCAATATGGGGGCTGGTAATACTATACGGAGGAACCGCCTTTTCCTTGAGAAGAAAAGCAACTGCAATTCCTGATGGGGGAGACGATTTCTCGGGGAGAAACACGGGGCTAGAAATGTTGGAAGCATATCCACTGGAAATTACACCTGATGTAGAGAGGCGTGTAACTGAAGGCTTCAAGACATGGATGGGTTCTTCTCTATTATCCTCCGATGAAGAGGATGAGCAAGATGATGATTACGTAGAAGCTGCTCATAGAACAAGCAATTCTGGCTATAGCAGGCAACGCACACCTCCTTCAGGTGATTCATCCCCACAAGAAGTATAGCTGTATTTTCCCGGCAGAATTGGTTCATCGTTTCACTGTTTGAAGGTACCAGCACTGTTGTAATTGTTTAGTTGACAGGTGCATGTTCATATATACCCTGAAAGATGTTAACAAGTAGGCATTGTAGGCTTTGATACTTAAAGGGAACAAATTCACAGCCCGATCCTTGGATCGTTTTTTCTCAAACATTGTATGCATCCTTGGTCGATGCCAACAGATCACACTCAAACCACCTATTAACCATCACAATGGCAACTCAACTCGCTGCTTCTGCTGTTTAAATAGTTACATCACAGTTCAGGTATGAATTATGTATGCCTTTGCTTAGTTTTTCATCTTGTTCTAGGTTTCACGCCTTTCCTATCCACTTTGGTGCTCGAGTCTGTTCATAGGCTGGTCATGTGAATGTGGGTAACACTCTATATGATACTCTTTTTCCTTACTAGGGTTTGTTTGGCAAAATGTGTGTAGGTTTACCTAACGTGCATCCCTTCACGTATTAGACCCGTCAGATATAGAAAAACTGATATCCTGTGTTTGGGTTGTTATTCACGAAAATATGTTATTCGTCCGTTTGGCTAAGCCGGCCTTTAAGGCTTTGTGTCGAGCGTCAACTAGTCCGATAGAGTTTTTTTTGGTGAGAACTAGTCCAGTAGAGTAGCACTTGGGTTGTTATTAACGAAAATATGTTTGTCTGTTTGGCTAAGCCAGCTTTAAGGTTTTGTGTCTGGTGTCAACTAGTTCGGGAGAGTTGCACTTGGGAAGTGTGGAGACGTGCGGAAATGTTCTACATCGTTCTACATCGTTCTACATCGACAAACGAACCTTCAAATCCTTTTTAGCCCAAGTTAGTCAAAACAAGAGTGATAACCTAAATTTTTGCTTTTTAGAGGAAGAACACGCTTCATTTTGTCAATATCAAGACCCTTTAATTGGTGGGTTGGATGTGGATGGACTGATGATGGAGCATGTCGCAATTGGTTAGGTGGATCGAGCGAGGGAATAGACAATTCATCAACCAACTCATTGTGACCCTTTTGCTTTAGTATAATAAGTTGGCCCTTTTATTCATCTCGAGTAATGTTGTAGACGTTAGAAGTTCCTCCGACAAAGAATAGTTTCGAGTCCCTCCGGAGGTTCTTCAAAAAGAGTATATCTATATACTATACCAACATAGATGTATTAATATTTAGGCGTAGCGCTTGTCTATGTCTACACTATATCCAAAAATAGAGTCCGAAGTGAAATTGGCGTAGACTCCTGTAATCACGTCTTTCATTTGTCATGGTTACAAACTCGTGCAATTACGCCACTATGTTGTTGGTTGTTGTAGATTTAGCAACTCTAACTAATTTTAGGGTACATATGAACATTATTTTTGCAAATCTAATTATTAAATTCGATATTCAGAATATTTCATTTTAATATATCTGACAAAAAAATTATTTTTAACCCAAATCTCAACAAGTAAACAAATTTATACTCGTTTAAATTTAAATATGTCTTCTACGCTATTATTACCTTCAGTAGTTGAAATGAAACACAATATAATTGTTTCAAATCTAAAATATAAATTAACCTAGTTATAAACTTTTATTTGCATTTTGCTAAGGTTTTTCCCTGAGTTTCTTACTACATTAATTTGTTATCACAATTATTAATTGTTTTTGTTGGCCCTAATTATAAGTGTTCAAGCTTTAAAAAAATGTTTCAACAAACTAAAGTATATTTTATTATATGCATATATTTAAAGTTATCGTGTATTTTTGTCTATTTTAACCTTTTTTTATCAAATAAAAACTATTTCACTAGAGACAACATCTAGGGTAACGGAAGACGTATTATTCTCCTCCTCGTGAAGATCATTAACAAGAGAGCTAGCAAGCTCCATAATTTCGCTCTCACAACAAACTTTCCCTTCGAATATAACACCATTACGAGCCCTCCAAATGGACCAAATTAACACCATTCAAAGCTGTAGTTCCCTTGTCGAACACCTGCCAAACAAAACCCTCGCCTAGTGGTGAACATCCACCGCCCTTTTCCTAGCCGAAGCCACCATCGGGAAATCCTTCCAAATATTCTTGACATGCACAATGGAGGAGCAAATGTAACTGTGATTCAGATTTGCCACACCGCACACAAGTTGGATCGCTGGTGATTCTCTTTTGGAACTGATTTTGTTTGCATGTGATAATACCTCTACACATACATAAGCTTTAACAACAAGAGTCATTTTAAGTTTTCAAAAGCCATTCCAAAAGCCCAAAAATTGCTTGAGCCCGACGCATCCATACCTAAGTTTCTTTCTTCGAAACTTAAGGCCAAATGATAGGAATGTTAACCGATAATACCCCATTCTTTGAGAAGAATCAAAAAAGTTCATTTGGTACCTCCCCGCTGAAGAGATGAATTTTTAACACTTCATCCGCATCACCAGAAGACATAACCTTATGGACCTGCTCCTCTTTCCAATAGTCATGATCCCAATCGATCAAATCAACTACCCGCAATCATAGGTCAACATCAATTGGGACATTGAAAGGTTTGAAGCTCCACACCCTTGGATCCATCGGTCACACTATACATATATAGTCGAGCCATTACCCACAAACCACAACGTTCCCTTCTCTAGTAAAGAACACCCTCTTAAGAGGCTCCGACATGTAAAACTAGGATGACAATTTACATTAGCTTGCATGAATGATCATGGAAAAATATTTTGCCTTTAACAAATGAGCAATCAATGAAGACGGATCATTCGAGAGCAACCAGTCTTGCTTCGCCCAAAACGCAAGATTAAACGTCTTCATATCCAGAAAATCCAAACCTCCACTCTCCTTATTCGACACAACTTTCTCCAGACGATCAAATGAGTCTATTTTAACTTTTAATTGTTCGAAAGTTCTTATAACATTCTTTCTAAATATAATTTAAATGATTTTAGCAATTTTTTAAAACGTATATTCAAAAAAAAAAAAAAGCTACCTAATCAGTGTAAAACTTTTATCAAAAATTAAAAATTTATTATGTCCAAAATTATCAAAGAGATATGGTTATAAACTTATAATTTATTTATTATACAGTTTATTAGTTTATACTCCCTTCAATTTGTTTATATTTATTTATTACACTTGTATAAATTAATAACAATTTTTTTTTCAATCCTCTTGGACCCCAATAGGCTGATGCTATAGGACTAGTGAGACGTCGTCTCTTTTATCGCTCGCTAAACCCTAATTTCAGCTCTTTTTCGCCGGCGAGAGAGAAAAGGGCGAAAACAGCCATGGCAGCGAGCTTCGACTTCGATGAACACTCCCACCAGAGGCCACCTCAGTCGGCATCCTCCGCTGCCGTCGATTATGACCCCAATTTCGTACCAGATTCCGTCAAAACATTCGTCGTCCACCTCTACCGCTACATAAGGGAGAAAAATGTATACGAGATCCATCAAATGTACGAGACTTCCTTCCAGCAATTAAGCGATCGGTTGTTCAAAGACACCCCATGGCCTTCTGTTGACGCTATCGCTCCCTTTGTCGATAACGACCATGTGTTTTGCCTCCTCTATCGCGAGATGTGGTTCAGGCATCTCTATGCTCGCCTTCAGCCCACTCTTAAGCAGAGGATTGATAGTTGGGATAATTATTGTGGTCTGTTTCAGGTCGTCTTGCATGGAACTGTCAATATGCAGTTGCCTAACCAATGGTTGTGGGATATGGTGGATGAATTTGTTTATCAATTTCAGAGCTTTTGTCAGTACAGAGCTAAGATGAAGAACAAGACTGAGCATGAAATTGGTCTTCTTCGTCAGTTTGACAAGGTCTGGTATCTTTTTGATTGATTTGTTATGGTGTTAGTTTTTATCTTCCTTTTACGATATTGTGTGGAAAAATGTGTATACTGGCTAGCTATGCGAAATTGCTGATATTGTATTCCGTTTTTTGGTTTCCTCTTAATTGGTCTAGCGAAGCTCATATTTATGATGATATTTTCTTAATTTGGCTGGTTTTAGTCTGACAACTTTGATTTTGGGAAAAATATCGTTGTTAGGTCTGGGAAGTGTATCCCCTTCGCTATGGCCCCGAATTTTTGTGTTGGAATTACGATCTTATTGTTAACTGTATCCCCTTCGCTAAGTTTGTTTGTAACATTATAATTACATTCTAGTTGAAATCAGTGTTTTAAACTTTCATGTTTGATTAGCCTGTTACTATAATCTTTTCTGTATCTATTATAGGCTTGGAATGTTTATGGTGTGCTCAACTTCTTGCAAGCACTGGTGGACAAGTCCATGATCATTGAGATTTTGGAGAGGGAAAAGGAGGGGCTTGAGCAGTTCACTGCTACTGATGGTTATGATTACAGTGGCGGAAGCAATGTTGTGAAGGTCTTGGGATATTTCAGTATGATTGGTTTATTGCGAGTTCATTGCCTTCTGGGAGATTACCAAACTGGGTTGAAGTGCTTGCGACCTATTGACATTACTCAGCAAGGTGTATACACAAGTGTCATTGGAAGCCACATCACCACCATCTATCACTATGGCTTTGCTAATCTTATGCTGCGGAGGTATACCCTTTTACTACTAGCTTCATTGAATTTAACGAGTTGCCTTAGACTGTAATACTTCTGTTGCTCAAAATTTGAAGTAGCCCGCTGATGCTTGCCTCTGGCATGATTGTGAGGTTCTTTTGTGTTCTCAATTTTTAACTCCTACTTACCTCTTCACTCTCTAGTTTAGTAATACACGAACAACAGGAAAGGGATTATTTGAATTAAAAATGAGATATTTGGTCTCATCATTGGATTCAAGCAACCACAATCAGATTTCAATCTACAAGTATAAATGCTATGGCATTGCAATATTTTGTAGCTCTCTCTACCTGCAGTACCGCAATCCCTATGTTCTTTTTTCGATAAAATATGGAAACTAAAGTAAGGAAAGAATATACAAAGCTTAACCATATGGTATGTACTAGGAGTTAAGCACAACATACAATAAGGAGCAGACCAAACAAGGAGTCATAGTTTAGAAATCTCCACAGTATGAGCAAATACTGAAAAAGAATGACCGCTCTCTAGTTTGTTTGACTCTAGCAGTTTTTCCTAAAATTTGGTGCTATTTTCATGATTATCGCTTCTTTCTAGATAGTGGTTATTTTCAGGAAACCTAATATAGTTATATACCATGACAGATATGTTGAGGCAGTTCGTGAGTTCAATAAAATTCTTCTATACATACTGAAGACTAAGCAATATCATCAGAAATCCCCACAGTATGAGCAAATACTGAAGAAGAATGAGCAGATGTATGCTTTACTTGCAGTTACCCTCACCCTTTGTCCTCAAGTAAATCTTGTGGATGAAAATGTGAACTCTCAGCTGCGTGAGAAGTATGGTGAGAAAATGAGTAGGATGCAAAGATGGGATGATGAGGCACTAGCTCATTTTGATGAGCTTTTCTCATATGCATGTCCTAAGTTCATAACTCCTTCAGCTCCAAACTATGATGAACCTCTTACCAATTATAACCAGGTGATCAATCTTGATGCAGCAGTAATTCTTAAGTGAATTAATGCTTTTTGTCATTCCTAATTCTTGAGACTTGAAATATTCTGAATGTTCGGTATACTTCTGATGATGATTTATCTACTTTGTTACTAAATAAAAGGAATTCAAACTTCTGGTGGAAACTGCCTTGCTCCTTATTTGATCAATGCTGTTTGTTGGTTCTAGTTTTAAGTATACAGGGTGAACTTTGGAGCTACCTACACAGCAGTTGTATCTTCTACACGTTAAAGTTCAGTCAATAGATTGAAAATTTGAAGGCCCCAGCTGTCTAATGATTGGTTATATCTGATGGAAATTGTGTTGGTTGTAATGGTTGTGATTTGGGGTTTAGGATGCTTTCTCAGTTGACTTTTGATAAAAACATGTTATCTCACATAACATATATCTTGCTCCTTATAATGTCATGCTGAACTTTTGTATCTTTGCATTTATTGGGTTTTTTACACTTTTGAATTTCATTGAAAATACTTTCAACAATGCATTTTTTTACTTTCATACAGGATGCCTATAGGTTGCAGCTGAAGCTGTTCCTCTATGAGGTCAAGCAACAACAGCTATTAGCTGGTGTGCGAACTTTCTTGAAGGTTTACTCAACCATCTCCCTTACAAAGCTTGCCACATACATGGAAGTTGATGAAGCTACGCTAAGGTTAGCAGTTACCTCGTGTATGTTTCTTCACATTGAGATTTTTGGTATTAAAGCTAGTTTGGCTTTTTATGTCTTGGCAGAACAATCTTGTTGACATACAAACATAAGACTCATTCAGTTGGCATTGATGGGAAGACAGTCTCCAATGCTGATCTTGATTTTTACATCAATGAAGTATGGCCACATCCCGCCTCTCTCATATAAATTCAGAAAAATGCAGTGTAAAAATTATGCTGATCTGTTTATTGTGAATGCAGGACATGATTAACGTTATTAAGACAAAGCCATCAAAGCGATATGGGGATTACTTGATGCGCCAAGTCGTCAAGGTCTGTTTTGGCTTCCTTAATCACGTCTCTCTGCTCGATGACTGCTAATAATCGATATTCTGAAGCTTGTTTTTTGTTTTGGATGGTGCAGCTTGAAGGAATGATGACTGAGCTAGACAGGGTATAGCTTGAATGATTCAAGCTCTCATTTTTCCCCATACGCGAACATTTTTGCCTTCCCTTCGCCTGTCCTTCGGTTCCTTACAGCTTGAGGGGATGTTTTGGATCATTTGATGAGAGCACAAGCTTTTATAATGGAATGAGAATTTGATCACCAAAGAGAGCTTTAGATCTCTAGTCTTTTTGTTTACTAGGAAACCTTTGTTACTTTTTTCTGACATTTTGGTCATCAGTGTTTAATTTAACTATAATTTTGGGACCTCTTATGAAGGCAATATCTTTTTGTTTATGAAAGCACAAGATGAATGATCTCAAAACATTGGAATAGTTTTGTTTCTTAAAATGAACCATTTTAATGTATTTTTCTCTACTAAACATGAAAATATGTTTAAGTTATTATAGAACCTGTTCTTGATACCATAAAAATAGTACCAAATGAATGGTACGGACCCCGTGAGAGGGTGCGGTTCCCATAAGAACAATCTTATTGTGTATCATGAAAACAAATTTAGACCGTCGGATGATGAATATTAAGGTTTGAGACTTATGATAGATATCACAATTAATAAGAACTATGAATAATAATAACTACGAATAATTCATTCAATAACAATAACTACGAATAATTCATTTAACAAACAATAACTACGAATAATACATTAAACGATATGACACCTTCGTAACAAAACTAATAATAAGTACGAATAATATATTAAACAATAAGGTCTGTTCTCATGATTACACGATAAGACATGTTATAATAGAAAAAGGTTCTAAAACCTTCATTTTGAAAGAGAAAAATTAAGAATTGAATAATATATGTCCATAGCTATTTTAAAAGTGGTAGATTTCTGATGGTGACATGTTCTTCATTGTTCAGACCAAATATGGATAAGAACTGTGACAGTTGATGAAACCTCTACATGCACATGAAGAACATATGGTAATACCATGTACACCAATGCAATGGATGAGCTGATGAGAGTTCAAGCTTCTTGGAACTCATAGTATTATTAGTATATAGGACAAATTGCACATGGATTGAGATTTTGAGAGTTTTACGTTATGGTATTATGGGCACGTTGTCGAACGTGGAATTATAGGGATTAAATTGGGAAGATTATTTTGACCGTTTTTTTAATTCAAAGAGATTATTTGGAATTATCGGGGTTACAGGGAATTATGTGGGGATTATGATCCCTTGAATAATCCCGCTCCTCTATCGAACGAGTCTTATATTTCAAAATTTCCAACTTAGAACCATGATGTTTTAAAAAATTTCTTACAAAAGTGTTTTCTTTTTGTTTGAGTTGGGTAAATATAAATTATTGTATAAAGTTTAAAAAAAC
This sequence comes from Fagopyrum homotropicum, assembly GCA_033239125.1. NCBI lineage: Eukaryota > Viridiplantae > Streptophyta > Magnoliopsida > Caryophyllales > Polygonaceae > Fagopyrum > Fagopyrum homotropicum. Next base: position 1,063,818 of record BSWB01000003.1, on the reverse strand, counting down.
TCTTAAATTTTCTTGCACAAGAAATATCAAGAAACTTTGGACGGTAAAAATTAATTCGTCATTAAAAAACAAATAAAATAGATTTAATAAATTTCAGAATTTATCGTTTTAAATTTTTTTATTTATCAAAGATTATTTGTTTATTTTTCTTCTTTACTGACAAATTAAACTCTAATAAAAAAACCCTAAATCTCTGTAGATACTACAATTAACAAATTTTGTTATTTTAACTTTATTTTTTTGAAAATTTTCGAATGGTGTCTTATACCTTGACTTTTTCGTATTATGATCAAAATTTTTTTTAATTTTTCGTATAGTGCCTTTGAGTTTTATAATTTTTCTCAATATCCCTACTATAGTTCTACCATCCATAAATTAACTTTTTCAGGAAAAAAAGACAATTATTATTTACTATTTATTACTAATAGTCATTCTAAAGATACAAACAACTTCTTAAATGAATAATTTATATGTTTTTCCCCCCTAAAAAATGTTAACTTATAAATAGTAGAAGGGTGTAATAAAAAAAAATCTAAAGTTCAGAGACACCATCCAAAAAAAACTTAAAAAATCTCCGAATATAATTCGAAAAAAAGGCTAAATTAAAGAAACACCGTCCAAATTTTCCGTATCTTTTTAAAATCGGAAACTTTAAATATAAGAGTTGTAGATGATCTCAATTATGTTGATAATTTGATACAAATCCAACAAAATTTGACAGGACTGACAAGACAATGGCCACTTTTCTGTCAGATTTGATACACAGAACCAAACTAAACTCATAATTGTGCTGAATAATACAAAATATTATCTGATTACAAAACATGAAGAAAACTCTTTCATGTTCAATGATAGTTTGACTGTTAGGCAGACAAAATTGGCAGCTGCCAAATACTCAACTCTCTTGATATGCATTTTATAATACTCAACCAACCAACTCAAACAGAAGCCAATGGTTTGTAATTTGCAGCTAAAGACCATTGAAAAACAGCACTGAAAGCAAGCAAAGTGTTAAGATGAGAAGCAGAAGATGGTGTTTACAAGGTTCAATAAGAACCCTAAACATGGCACTCAATGTAATTGCTATAGCCATGATTGTTTACTCTCTATGGCTCTTCAGAGAGTGGGAAGATGGCGTTTCTCGCCTTTCGGCTTCTACTAGATCTGCTCTTCCCAAGCCCTGGTAATCTTTCTCATTCTTCCATGGATTTTTGGTTTCTTTGTTATCTGGGTTGCATTTTCTGTCATTGTTTGAAGACTTTTTTGAAATTTCTAAGTATTGGGTTATTTTCAGGTATCGATTGATTTTAGTATGAAACCGGTTACAGAAATGAATCAAGGCTAGACAATTTGATGTCAAAATATTCTTGTTTTATGCTGCCTTTTCTTTTGTCATTGATGATTAACATTTGTATTATCAATGTTGATAATCTGGTTTTACTAGTTTTTTGATAAAATATTAAAAATTTATGTTATAATAGTTTTTTTTTTTTGAGACTTATTGAAATATTATTTCAAGTTTATCCCTATTTTTTTATCACACTCTATTATTTTTTGAACACTTTTTAGTACAGGTGGACACAAATCCTGCCAAACCCGGTCCCGTTCTGATCTGACGAGATTTCATTCAAAATTAGAAATTTCGTCCCAAACCCTTCCCGTCAAAAACTATTCGGAACGGGATATGAGTCTTAATATTTCCATCCCGCTAGCCTCATCTTGTATATAATAGAGTTTTTAATTTAAAATAATAAATATAAATAAAATCCCTAAGCATTAGTGATATACTAATATAGATGTGTATTGTTATAAATATTTGGAACTTTAATTTAACTATAATATGTTGTAATGGATATATGAAAACTTTAATATTTTTGTGTTTTAAGTATGATATATACGATTTTTTTTTATAAAGCGTAAAAATTTAAACCCATTAAATAAACTGATGGGCAAGCGAAATTGAGTCTATCCCGTTTCGTTCCGGTCTCAACCGGAATAAAACCTGACATGATTCAATCTAAAATACCCAAGACCCGTCTCATCACGTCCCATACCCACCTCTACTTTTTAGATTTTCATATGTTATAAATTCTTCTAAAATTCTACTAAAAAATTGATGGCATCAAATATCTCGTTTTATCGAACATATCCTAATATTTTGACAATTTTTTTCTTCATTAAACTTGTATCCTTAGTCATGATATACTAATATTAATTTGGAAAATTATTTCAGGTTTATCTTCACTTGTTTAGGAGTGGGAATGGTAGTCTGCTTAATCACAGTTTGTGGCTACATAGCTATGAACCTCACCAAATATTCCATCCTCTGTATTGTATCCTTTTATGTTTCATTTTCATATTCTTACATCATTCCATCTTATATACTGTATCCTTTTACGTAGACATGGGTCTGGGTTGAGGTAAACCGCCGAACCGACGATTCTCAAACCGACCGAAACCGTCGGCTTTGATCAAATTGGCCCCCTAACTAAACCGCCGATTTGGTATTATTTTTATTTTTTTATATATTTTTTCTTAAAAATATGTGTCAAACCGCCAAACCGGTGGTTTGGTGGTTTGAGCTACAACTGGTTTAGGTTTAGATTTGACCTTTGGCCAAACCTAAACCGTAGGTTCCAAAACCTAAACCGGCGGTGTAGGTTTCGGACCTATGTCTACGTATAAATTGAATACAAAAAATTAAACTCATAGATATATTTTTAACTTTCTACTCTACCTATATTATGACCAATCAATAAATACTTTTTTTATCGATATTTTCACGAAGTTTAACTTCAACATGTTTACGTAGAAATCAATAGTGTGACCGACCTTTTTAGTAGTTTATTAGCTGTAGTAGTCAACTTTGACTCCCATTATTATATATCCCCATATCTAATGGGTTGAGTTAGTAGGACTTGTGTCTTACCTAATCAAATATTAATTATGATTAGTTGAACTTAACCAATAAAAAAAGTACATAGCCACCATATTCTCTCTGGTTTTGCTTCAAGCAGGTGTCACTGTTGCTATTTTCTTCAACATGGATTTGGATTCGGTATGTACTCTATAACTCTACACTCTTTATATCGAGTTTTGAAAATTTCAGATAGTTCTCTGTAATTTAGATTTCTTTCGGATTATGTTAAATAGTTTTCGGATTTTTGAATGTTGTCCTTAAACTTTTTTAATTTTTTAAAATAGAACCTACTATGAAAATATCACCCATAAATTAACATTTCAATAAAATAAAAATAGTTATTAAATGACTTAGATAAATTCTTAGATGGATTAAAAAAAATTGTGTTCCCTTAAAATGTTAGCAAATTTTAATTTATAGATAATAAAAGGGTATATTTTGAAAATTAAATAAATACGAGGGTATAATTTAGAAATTAAAAATGTATTTTTAAATCAAGTTCTTCAGATCATATGTTAGAAAAAAAATTACATAATATTTCACATTTCGTGATCTTATGATTTTGGTATTTTTATTATATGAAAAAGTAGTACAAATTTCACGCATTGGATATGTAAAACATTTTTTAAAAGAGTTTTTGAAAAAAAATAACTTTCAAAATTATTTTTTAAACGAATATCTTGGTTAGGCTATTTGTTTTTCAGAATCATTAATCATTAAAAAAATCAAGTAAGTTTTCAAAATCCAATTGTTTTAGTTGTTTATAATAATTTTTTAAACATAGTCGCAATCTATCTATATGTTATTAACTTATTATTATTGCTAGAATACCATATTACTATCATATTATTGTCATCTAAATTAGGCTTCCAATTTTAATGAGTTAATTAGAAAATAACATAAATTTAAAAAAAAAAAATTCAATAATAATAATAATAATAATCAATAATCATTTAAAAATAAGATTTTGTATATGTGATCGAAATTAACATTATTTGCAAGGATAAACCAAGAATAATTTTTGAAAGCATTTAGAATTTATCTCAATATATTATTTACATTTAAATAATTTTGCAGGTTATTAAAAAACTAATAGAAGACGATCACGCAAAGTTCAAAGATTTCATAAGTTTCCATATCCACGTATGTTGTTGGATCACAATCGCTGTCGTGGTTGGACAGGTAAAGTTGTTCCAATCTCAATTATATGAAATCTGTTAATTTTCTAATACTTTTTGAATATATTTTTTTATATTATCTATAATTATTTAGATTATAAATTAATGATAATATTTTTAAAGAAATCATGTATAGGGTAGATTATTAATCTTGCATATTTATTAACTTTTAAGATGAAAATTTCACCAATAAAAATAACCATAATATATGTTTTAAATAATCATTCTTTTTTATTTATAAGTATTTTTTTAAAAAGAGGATTTTTCACCATAAATTGTAATAAACATACATGAATTTCACACATATTATTATATTATAACTATTATTTTTCATTATAGTAAAAAACATTAAAGACAACTTAAAAGATATTGTAATTTATTTCTTTTGTTTTACAATTCCATTTTTTATGGAATACTAATTCATAAATTGGTGATGGATACAATTGTGCAGGTTAATTTGATAATTTTAGCAATGGCTTTGTTGTGTGTGGTGGGAACAGAGCCAATGAACAATTCTGGGGCTCACTTGGTAGCTTCATTGCCTGATTTCAGATATTCATTCTTGATTCCCCCAAATCCAAATGTAAATGACACTAATACTAACTGCAATATTTCTCAAGATGTTGTTGATGCATCAAGAACTACCAAACCTATATTGCTTCAAATTCTTTGTTGTTGAACAAATTTTAGACATTTTTTCCTTTGGCATTGCTAAATGCTCATGCATTGATGAATCTGAAAATACTTCAACATAACAAAGAGTCAGTGAGACGGTAACGTTTGTTTTACAATGATAAGAATAGGGATGATAATGAGTCGGGTGATGAGTAACTCTCTCCAACATGGGTGAAGCCCTGTCAATTGTGTGAGGTTGTTATACGAGCTGAACATTGACATGTTCAAGCCCAACTTGCTTATAAATGAGACGAGATTGAGTCTACATGTTACATGAGCTTTCAAATGTGTTCATATTCGGCTCGTTTAGAAAATTGAACGAGCTTGAACCGAGCTTTTTGCAAGCCAAACCCAGGTAGCTTGTCTCATATAGCAACCCTACAACTATGTTCAGGATGGGGGTGATGTGTACATATTCGGCTCGTTTAGGAAATTGAACGAGTTCGAACCGAGCTTTTTACAAGCCAAACCTGGGTAACTTGTCTCATATAGCAACCCTACAACTATATTCAGGATGGGGGTGATGTGTACATATTCGGCTCGTTTAGGAAATTGAACGAGCTTGAACCGAGCTTTTTACAAGCCAAACCTGGGTAGCTCGTCTCATAAAGCAACCCTACAACTATGTTCAGGATGGAGGTGATTCTAGGTGACTACGAGGAAGACTAAGGGTTTGTTTGGGTATCATGCAATATAATGCATCAAACTTCAATAGTTTATGCTCTACTCATCCTGAGAATTTTTAGAAGTATGCTTCCAAACACACCCTAAAGTAAGTCTCACAAATTGTTGTCAACAAAAGGAAACAAAGAGAACCAGCAGCTTTGCATAGCTATATCATATGCTGAATGCTCATTCATTTTTACAGTATGTGATACAGTAATATGCATCATGGTCTCAAAGACTCAAAATGATCAGCCAATTAAGCAGACCTCAAATGTGACAATTACTGGAGACATAACCTCAGTTGCACAGACAGATGAATTCTCATATCATTGGTACCTCTGCGTTCAACTTGAGCAGACGAGAGGCGGAGGGAAAAAGAATAAACAAAGGACTATGGCGCAACTAAACCCCCCACAAAATTCAATTAATTACAGCACTAAGATACGCATGAATGATGCTCAGTAGAATGAAAGATTCCGTCATTCCCCGGAAAATGACAACTACTATATTTTGTTACCTGTAATTCTTGAGAAGAGAGGAGTTAGGGCTTGATAAGCTTGAGCAGGAGACTGATTTACCCTTATCAATCTGCTTCTTTGGGGATTCACATTCACTGAAGTCAAGTGCACGCCACTCGCCCTGAAATTTTTCAATGATCAGGCAGGTATAGAAGAAAAATAAAATAAAATAAAATCAGGAAATATAAACACTCTAACAGACAACTTAATACTTTTAGAAGTATGTTTTATCTGGCAATGTCAATGAACAACATGAACACACGAAGATGTCACACCAACTTGGAGTCTATATAAGCAGGGGTCAATTTTTCAAACTGGCTGGACAAGATTTTCTAAGTAGTGTTTACACCGATTACTCTAAGCCATAGCTCTACGACTCTACTTGCCTTTGGTTCATTCGTTGCTAAGAAAACTTAATAATGAAGTATGTCAAATCTGATTCAGAATAACCAAATAAAGAACAAGTGTATAAAGTCTATCATAAGGTCATTTGAGACATCTATCTAAATTCAACCTCAAAATAAATGTTGCATTAAACAGTCTTAACAATCTATATATGTAAAACCTTATAATGCTTAGAATTGAAGTGAAGAACTCTCTTTAATATTCTTGCTCATACAGAATAAGCTAATTGTGATAATCAATCATATGTTAAATAATAATATATGATTAAACCTAAATGACTCAGGTATGCTCAATAAAAAAGAATTAGGCATGCTGATGGTCTCACTGTCACGGTGTCACCATTTTTAAGTAAATTGAAGTCATGGCATTCACACTATTGACAATAATTCAATAAACTCATGATTCCCTGCGTCCTAAATGAATATTTGTTTAACCAATCGAAATTAGGTACACCGTTGATGTTTATGATTAAACAGACTTCTTATAAGAGGGTAAAAATGAAGGACAAACCGAGAAATTTGAAGCCAGACGTAGACGACCCACATGCTGATTATCCTCCTGATCTGCATTCTGATTCTGGAGGCATTTCTTTTTCAATATACTCTCAGGAGTTTCGTTACCGAGTACTTCCCTTGCATCTGTAAATGCATCAGCACTGTCCTCATTGATTTGTTTCATCAATTCAATTGCATCAATGCTGCTTCCTCCCGGGCTCATAAAAGTCCTGATCTCCTGCAAGCCAGAAAGAGAAGTGGACGATCACTATTTGCTCCGTTGAGGGAGAATTCTAAAGGATTAAGATCGTGTTATATACCTCCATTGTCAGGTCTGTTTTGAACCTTGAGCCAGGAGCAGAAGAGTTTAAAAACCATGGGGATTTCCATGGGGAGGGAGATTCAATGGTTCGTCCAAGAGGAGTTTCACCAAATCTGTAACAACAGGGAAAAACAGTGATGAGAAGTCGTCACAGAAAGTATGCAACATAAAAACAGAGATAGGAAAACAAACTAAGAGTGTATCAAACAAAAATGGAGCAGGTTCTCACAGGTTACTTTCAGTTCCAAACCCTTTATCAAGATTATCCGTCTTGGGGATGGAAGGGGAAGTTGATGGCCTTGATGAATCCCCATTATCATGCTTTGCTCGTCCAGTGGAATTAAGGCTTACATCTAATGTTGGGTTTACAGTCATACACACTGTAGTAGCTTTCTGTTTGGATACGATGTGACTGATGTCTAAGTTGTGATGACCTTCTAAAGCATTTAATTCTCTCTCCTCCTCGGGATCAACAACACATAAGTTATGTTCAGCAAGGATTTTCCTAGTCTGTCATAATAACAGCAAAGCATATGATTAGAAATAGCAGAAACACAATTTGTACATGCCAAATCCAATAAAGGATATCAATTGCTTTCTGAAAGAAAATCCCATCAAAGATTAAAGTATCAAAATGAACACACTATTCAGTGCACAAGTACAAAGATGTAAGTAGTATGGATTAAGATGCACTCACCATTTCAGTAGCAGCATCTGTGTCATTGTCATGTAATTGCTGCTCTGAGATTTTGCCATCAGAGACAGCATTCGCATTGCTTCCCTCTTTGGCATGAAAAGGACACATGTTTTCCTTATCTTCAAGTAAAGATTTAAGGATGCCTTCATGGGATTGTGATGGGCCATTTCTAGAGTCATTTGAGCCATGAACTTCATCCATCAAACTGGTAGTACACAAGGTCCCTTGACTGGTTTGACCACCTGTCTTCTTGCCATATCTTCTTTCAGAGAACGGTGAGAGTGGTGATAATAAATCACGATGTCTCTTCTTCAAAATAGATGGTGGTGCACATGAGAAGGTTTTCGAAGAACCATTTGGCCCATCATCTAGACTATTATCTAGTGCATCCCACATCTTAAAGGGAGTAAGGTTGTTTACAGAAGGGATCATCATTCGACGGATTCCAAAAGGACTGTATTCCAGCTGTGCATCCATACCAGACTGAGCAATGTCACAGCTAAAGAATGGGATATCCAAACTTGGGAATCGGGGAGGTTCATAACACAAAGCTCTAGCATCTTGTTCTTCTTTGGGCAAAACAGGACTTTCATTACCGAGAGAGCATTCCTGTTGGTCACCTGATGAGTCAGAACCAAAAGCATTCACCGGAACAAGTTTGGTTGAATCCTTTACCAGATCATTTTCATCTGTTAAATCTTTGATATCTATATGATCATGGCACGAACTAGAGGTGTAATAATATGCAAATCCATTTCGTGGACTTAGTACAGGGCATTCCTGTCTAGGAGAATTCCCCAAGCACTTATTAAGCTCATCTGATTTGGCATCAGAAATTATAGGACCAATTCCAGTTAAGGAATCTGATTGAACAGAAGACAACAATTTACCATGTGAAGTTCCAAAGGTAGAAATCGAAGCATTGTTCAAACCTGCCAGAACTCCCTCAGCTTCAGGTAACTGATAGCTACATGATAGTAGACCTGATGTACTGCTGCATGGAATGTTGACATCAATGTCTTGACCTTCATGCACTAAATTACACAATGAAGTATCTATAGACATAGATGTGCTAACTTCGTTTGAATTTTTCACTAGACCAGATATGGTATCGAGAATCGCATCCAGCCTATCAGAATATTCAGGTAACCCAGATGTAAGCATCTCATCCATCGTACTGACCCTACCATCTTGTGAAAAATTATCTTCAAGGTATTTCGGCGAGCAACTTAATCCATAAGATAATTCTGGAATAGAAAATGTTATTTCCTCAAGAGAAGTATCATAGGGTTCTGAGGATTCTGCTCCTGGGCTATTGTTTTGCTTGTTTATGTGATGAGATGCTTCAGGGAAACAAGATTCATCCTTTATACAACAAACTCCAGCGGACATATCACTTGCCGTTTGCATGTAAGGAACGAGAGTTGAGCCCTGACTACACTCTGAATTTTCCTCAAATTCTTTCCTATCTTTGCAACTACTATCATCTTTACTGCCTGTTGTAGTTCCCAGTGAAGAAGGATGGACAGACTGGTTCTGATTTCTGATAATATCAATCTCTTGAAACTGTGCAAGTAAACCTGATGCAACATAAGAATCTACTTTCTTCTTCACTGAGCTATTCCAATGGTTTTTAATAGCATTATCAGACCTGTAGTCACAATAAAAGCAAAGGAAAAGAATAGCTCAGTTATTCCAAATCAAAACCAAAGAGAGATACACAACTTCTAGCAATAGCATTGCAGCCTCAAACCCGTAACCTATCATTATGCAAACTTGAAAAGGTGATGGGACTAACATGATCCAGACATTTAAATCATACATCTAATCAACAAATTGGATCCATTGAATTTCATCAGTGAAACCTACCTTCCAGGCAAGAACTTCGCTAATTCTGCCCACTTGTTGCCATAGATCTGATGATAATGAATTAAAATCAACTCTTCTTCTTGAGTCCATGCTTCCTTGTTAATAGCAGGATTGAGGTGATTATGCCACCTATTTATTTCAAAGAAAAGCAGCAAGATTCCATAAACTATGAATAATTGAGAATTAAAGCAGTATATGGTTAGGATTATCATACGTTAATGGGCATAGTGTTATAACTTTAAGGGAAAAAGCCGAAAAATTCCAAGCTAAAAGCCCATTCCCATACAAAAAGATCAATAAAGCAAGTTCACAGAAAAAAAATGTAGGAGATGAATGAAAACATGTAAATAAATTGTCAGGGGATATGGAGACAAAAGAATTATTGAAAAAGACCGAAGATGAACATTTAAGATACCTCTCTCGACATTGCTTCCCAATACGTCCTGGTAGATGTTGAGAAATGGCAGACCATTTTTTTGGCCCAAATTTACTTACCAGTTGTATTATTTTTTCATCCTCCTGATTAATTAACAGGTGACATCCATGATTTCAGCATAGATGAAATACACATTCTAATAGGCCAAAGTGAATAGGGGAACGTCCAGAAAGTAAACCTCTTTAGACCATGGGCCTTTTATGAGCTCTGGATTCAGGACTTTCTGCCATCGGTGTAGGCACTGGACATCTGTTCGATCCTTGAAGCACTCCGCTATAGAGACAAAACATCTTGCTTAATATCATAATCAACTTCCAAGGCAATAACAAAAGGCCAGCACAAATTAGCAAAAAACAAGGACACAGAAGAATAACACAGAGACAGCTGAAGCCACAGTGAGAAAATAATGATCACTATTAAGAAAAAAAAAACTATTATCCAACAATTAAAAACAGGGTAAAATGGCTAACTAGGCATTTTACCACTATTACTCTATTAAAAGTACTCATAGCATAAACTCATTTATAAATATACCCCTATTTAACCCAATTCTTTCATCTAGGGGGAATTATATATCGGGTAAAATTAGAGGGGTCTACAAAACAAAAGCCTATAAAAAAGAGCCTATTTAACCCAATTCTTTCTTAAAAATAAATACTTGACTATTAAAAGCTGACATAAATTGATCCTTCATACTAGGCAATCAATTGGAAAGCACTTGGTTAAACCTTATAATAAAGCTCATAATCAAACTATATGACCACCCAAAACATCAACGATTTCACACTATGTTATACCACTTGTCTAGAAAACAGATCTCAATTGAAGTTCACAATCAATACCAAGCAATTAATTAAAAAAAAAGTCTACCTATCTTCTTCCAGTTTTTCCCTTTATAACGCTGGACAGCCTCGCGTAACACCTCATCCTATATAAAAAAGAAATGGAAGTGATGTTAGATAGTCCGCTTCAAAAGTAGCAATCATGTAATTGCCAAATACTTAAGGATATGCAAAAGGAATAGACACATTCACCAGAACACACATATATTACACAAAGTATACTTTGTGAAGGGCAGGAAATAAGACACTCAGGGAGAAGCTGTTAGACTTCAGTGCTGTCTTACAAAAAAAATGGCTTTGCACAACGAAAACAGAAGAACGTGCATTGACTTATGTGCTAATCAGCTGCTACTACAATCAACCTGTTGGATTCTCAGGTTACTTGTACATTTGTACTTGTGCCAAATTGACACGACAAACAATTGCAAGTATAACAGATTAATAGTTTAACACAGGAAACGAATTCCTATTAGGCTGGATGAGAGCCCCCAGTTTCCTTTTTTCTCCTCCTGTGGGTCTAAGTTATACTCATTATTCACCTATGACCCATCAGTTCCTTAAAAGTACTAGGATGAGAAAATTCTGATATCTAAAAAGATGGATTAAACAATATTGTCAATACATGATACAATGAAGGAAATTACTAAATTGCAAGCATGATGTTTGAATTTTCAATATAATTAAAAATATCAAATAGGAAAAACACTTGCCTCTTCCAAAGTCCATTGACCTCTTGTTGATTTCCTTGTTGGTCCAGTCGTCCTCCTAAAGGTAAACAGTAAAATGTAATAAACAAGCAGTCTTTCTAAAGTAGTTAGAATTGCAATCAGATCAGAATTGATCAGGGAACTACAAAATATAGCAGAATAATACACGATAATGTCTCAATCAAATAAGTATGAGAAGATTAGCCTGATAACTTATCAGCACAAGGAAAATGTCCACAATATCATCCTTATACAATAAACTGGTCATTTTTGTACGAAATTACGAAGAGATCAACACAGCATAAGCATGCTAGATATTAAATAGTAAGATAAATAAATCGTTGAAGATCATAAGAATGTCAACGGGATACCCCTGTTCTTGTTTCAACTCAATTTCGAAAACAAGAGTTTTCAAACTTTACACACATCCCTATATGATTGGAGATTTGGAATAATGTTACTTTAACCTAGGTGACCTTTGCATTTAATATTGATTGAGAATCTCCAAATTGCCCTTATTAAGAGAAACATTTTTGCTAATTAAAAGATTTTATTATAATGGTGACAAACTTCCTCCTCTAATGCTTTTATACCTCGTGATTTAACATAATTACTGTTGGAACATTATATGCCCATAATTCTAAACACTGGGCCGTACTTTTTCTGCTTTATACATTTTTCGTACATGCAGATTTGCTCTCGCTTTCCATCTTTGATTAAACTAGACATCAGTAAGTATGTTTATCAGCAACACAGTTTTGTTTGTCCTCATATGGGATAACAAATGTGGGAAGAGGGAAGAGGGAATTCGGAAGTGAAAAATACCCATGCCTATCAGCAGCAACACGTCCCCCCACTTTGGGTCTATACACATCAGTATATGAGATAGGAAATATAGAGAAAAGGAATTCGAAAGTGAAAAATACCCGTGTAAGGATTGAACTATCTGCAAGCTGCTGTTAGATACACTATGTTCAGGTGGCTGCGCTGGCGATTGCGGTGGTGGGGGTGTTGAAGGAGCTGAATTAGCAATGGCACTGTCACATCCCATAGTTGCTTAAGAACGAGATAAAATCTGTTATCCCACTTCCAGCACAGCAACAATCGTCTCTAACAGATGCCCCCAAGGCATTATATCTTCCTAGTGAGTGGGAAGACCTCCCTCAATGCAACTTGAAATGAAAAACTAGTAAGAAACAGATGGAAAGAAACAAAAAATCAGGACCAACTCATAATAACAACCACATAACCTAGAAACAACAGAAGAGACCATTTGAGCTACAATCCAGTTTCCATCGCTCGAAATAAACAAGGACGTAGGAGCGTATGATGTTTGACCATTTAACAGTACTAGTTTGCTAGCTTTGAAGTTAGCCGTTAAATGTATGCGAGATACTTCAACAGCAGAACTTCTTTTCAACACGTCAGTTTCAAATTCTACATCTCAACAACCTAAAAACAGCAAATTCTAAACAAAACACGGATAGAAAATAGGCGAAATTCAAATAAATTTACCTCAAAATCAGCTGTCAGTGAACGCAAATGAGGCATTCACGTCACATGAACACCAAAGTTTCAATCAAATTCCAAATGCAAAAGACCTAATTCGAGCAAATTGAAGTATAACTGACCTTTGAGCTTCAGATTGTGAAGTCTCCGCGACGAATTGAGCTCAGTGCAGGGCAGATCCAACAAGAAAGAGGGGAAGATCGACAAACGCGCATGTAACGATTCTGAACTTAGTTTCGGAGAAAGACAGCTTCGAAAATGGTCCAAGAGATTTGAAACGTCGACACGAAAATCCAGAGGTTAGCTTTGGTGTGGATTTCCAAAGCTTTCAGTTTCAAAGTTGTTCAAACCCTAGATTTTAAATTTTGGAATAATTTTCTGTTCATACCAGGTTTTTGTCGTTTTCTGATGATTTTGAAACGGCAACGAGGAAAAGTGGAAAAGGGAAGGACGAAAAAAACAAGTAAACAAACTTAACAAAGACACTTATTAGCACCGCTAGTAATTTAGTGGGTACTTGCTTCATTTCCGTCCCGATCCGAATCCGCCTTTTACTTGCACCGGAAATACAATTTTCGGGTGCACTGCATTTATTCCCCCGGACGTATTGGAAATGTCACAAACTCCTCTTTCATGCAAAATTTAAACGTTGTTTCAACGGTCATAATTTTAGCCGTTGGATTTGGTTTCGGGTGCACTGTATATACGTCTCTTGGACTCAATGGAAGTGCACCTCTTGGGTTCATGGGAATGCGTCTCATATGTCTAAATTTGTCAAATGGAACAACAATTATAATTTATTGGAAAACATTTTCTAGGGTTTGCAAGTTTTTGGACACACTCAAAGTGCGAGCGGAAACAGGTTAATGACGTGCTTGGGGTCCGGTCTAATAGCGTGCTAGATTTGATTGTTTCCAATAAAGTATTTTTACAAATAAAATAATGAAAAAAAGATCAAATGTTACCTTCGTGTGTGTATATAATGATCACCCTCTTTCGGAACAAAATAAGATTATGTTGGGATCAATAATCCCACAAATAATCGATAATCCAAGTGCATGTGGATTAAAATATTTATTCCAATATCCCTTAAAATAATGAGATAATTAGATAAAATGCACCCAAACATAAAATTCATTAACTAAATAACATAGGCCTATAATTTATTAACTAAATAGCATCTTTTAATCAATAATACCAGATTTGTCCCTATTAACATATCTCAATTCTATCCAATTTAGTTACAAGAAAATCTGAAAATTATTAATACAAAATCTAATTTAAAAAGGTAAATAATTCCTAGAATAATTTATCAATATTCATGTTGGAACGTAATATTATTGAATTCGATAATTTTATAATATCATCGAAATGTATAATGTTACATGAAACTAGTATGTATACAAGAAATATACAAGAATTGAATATACATGATTTGCATTGAACTGTACAAGCATGTACGGGCCTTATATAAGAATCTCACACGTTATTTGCAAAAAAATTGATGATGCATGACTTACAGGAAATTAGTACATGCACATGAAAGGTACATGATTGCAGCTACAAGATTTACATGGAACTATCAAAATTAACGTTAATGTATAGTTTTCAAAAAGAAGATTAAATTGTGAGATCCAACTTGTCCGATTGGCATTAGGGTGGGAGGGAGGGACTATCAACCAGAGATCAAGTCTCCATGACTACATTTGTTATTAATTTTTTATATATTTCTTGTAAGAATTATAAAATTACAAGAAATTACTTATCATTTACAAGAATAAGTTACAAGATATTTTGGTTGAAAATTTATTACGTTAATTCAAATTATTAACCATAGTTACAAGATATTTTGATTGAAAATTTATTACGTTAATTGAAATTATTAACCATTAATGATTCACCTACTAGAATTAGAGTATATTACGGTTAAAAAGGAAATAATATATACAAAATCTTGTAATTGATTATATGCGGGCAATTTAGTCTAAAATTTTTAAAAGATGTCATATTCTAATAAAATTAGTGAGGTGGACAATTACTAAGCAATATTAGTGAGCTAATGCTATATAGCAAATTCACTCTAAAATCTAGCTCCAAATAATCCTTCTAATAATTCCGAAAAATAACGATGTCAAACACGCCCAATATCATTCTTTCATGAGAGTATTGGACAAACTATCTTTCTTCACTAATATGATTCATTATATGTCCTTATCTTATAATTTAGTTAGTAATAGCATAATAAAATATGTAAAACCGATTTACCCTTATTTATCACGATAAAATTTATCTTAATCGGTTACAAGAAATATTTCTAGGATCTTTAATTGATTATGAGATCAATTTGCATTAATGTCATGCTTTACGATAATTTTTAGAGGAATTAGATGAAATGCACCCAATGATGAATTTTGTTTAGTATAAAACCTAGGCCTATAAATTATTAGGTGAATAGCCTTATTAAAATGATAATGTCATATTTGTCTTCACAAGAAATATGAAAAATTAATAAACGAAGGTAGTCACGGAGAATTGATCTTTGGTTGGTGGTCCCTCCTACCCTAATACCAACCAGACAAGTTGGATCTCACGATTTATCCTCTTTTGAAATTATAAATATACGTTAATTATGATACTTGAATTCTATTGTACACTAAATTTCGTGTATTCTTGTATTATTGTAACTAATTTTTGTGTACACGATTATTGTATCCAGAAACTAAATGTTCAACATGAAGAGTAGTAAACGATGAAGATTAGTCGAGCTTTAGATCCAAACAGAAATCTTGTAATTTCTTGTAGAAGGGTAATCCAAATTTATTACGTTAATCTAAATTATAGGAAGTATGGGTGAATTAAAAGGTAATAATAAACATATAATCTTGTACATTCATGTATAAGGGTAAATTAGTCTTAAATTTTCAAAAGAGGTTATATTCTAACAAAATCAGTGAGGTCATTATGATACATTTCAGTATTTAGATTCATGTACTAATAAACATATAATCTTGTAGATTCATGTATAATATTATGATACATTTCAGTATTTAGATTCATGTAATAATAAACATATAATTAGTCTTAAATTTATATTTTTTAAAAAAAATTTTGTATTGATTAAATCCGGTCCGGTTTGAACTCGGACCGAACCGGATATTGTTCTAGTTAAAAAATATTAAAAGTAAAAAAAATTCGGACCGGACCGAAATATTACGGTCCAGGACTGAACCGGACCGGACCGTAATATCTTAGACCAGACCGGACCGGCCTCAAAGTGTGCAGCCCTAGTTGAAATAGGTACTTTTGTAAGCATTTCGGTAAACATTTGACATATGTATCTTAATCATATTAATCATATGCTTCCTTCACATATTCTCATAGAATATTTGTCCATATATAAGAGAAGTTGACATTATATTAATTAAACCCGATCATATCTGGGCAACTCGTGAAAAGAAACGTCTCAAGTACGAACATCATTTCAGGTTAAGGTAAACGGGTAGAACTTTGTACAAAGTCCGGTCCGAATTCAGATATGAACATGTCTACTATAGCAGAAATAATCCAACAAACAAGCACAAATCAAGCTCGAAACACAAACACTACCATGGATCACCAAGCCTAAGAGACCCCAATGCCGACTCAAGCTCACCAAATCTAGATCCACTAATAACCCGAGCCAGCTTCGGATCCACACCAGCATCAAAGTAACAGCCGCGCAACTTAGCATCATCCACAACCTTCTTCCACACACAATCACTTTTCCTCAATGTAGCTCCACTCCCTACTATCCAACAGCAGTATCTTGCTCTAGTTAACGCGACATTCGTTCTTTGTAGATTTGATAAGAATCCAACAGAGCCCTTCCCATTGCATCTAACAGTTGAGATTATAATCACATCTTTCTCACCTCCTTGAAACCCATCAACCGAACCAACACTAACCGAAAACATGTCTTTCTCATCTGTACTGTACTTCATTCCCAGCTCTTGCTGAATTTCTGCAGCTTGACCCTTGTAAGGAGATATCACTCCAACACTGATTCTTTGAGTTCTTGCACCAGACACTGAGAAAATTAAACCAAGTTCAGTATACAGTTTGTGAGTATATAGAAATAAACATACTTAGATCTTATACGTACCCTTATGGAGACTTCCGACTAACTCAACAACAACAGCAACCTCAACCAAGTTTCTCGGGCTGTATCCCTTGTCGAAATTCTCCTTACCGGAAGAAACATTGATGAAAGAGTAGGATGAATACATTTGCCCTTCAAGAAACTGCTTATTGTAGCTTTGTAGCTTTACATTTCGAGCATCTGTTATGTTCTTGGAATAAAATTCTTTGTTTGGAAACAAGCTTATTGATGGATGCATCCTGTACTGAACCTTCAACATATGGCTTTTCTTACCCAATAGTTTAAGCCTCTCAAACAAGCTTCTTCCAAAGTGGGCATTTTCTGCAAACTGTAACAAACATTCAGTAAATAGTAAAACCCTTTAATTTTACTTATAACAGAGTAATAGTGATAAAAGGTCTAGTTAGTCATTTTAACCAGAGAAGATAGATTTAGTATTGTACCTTGCTTTGCACCATAGCCGGAAGTTGTTTTTCGTCTCCTATAAGAACAACATGCTGCAATCCAGGAAGCTGCAAAGGAATTGTTGATTCACATTCTTTCAGCTGTGCAGCTTCATCAATCACAACCAAATGCACAGCTTTACTATCTCCGCCTTGAAGACGAGAAGCTCCTGAAGCTGTGCAGATGATCATACTTGCATTAGCTAAGCAGAATTCCTTGATCATTTGCATATCAGCAAAATTTGGCAGATTGAAAGACCGAGCTAAAATTTTGAGAATCTCAAGCAGCTTCATCTTTGAAGAATACCAAACCTCATTGCTTGTAATCTTCTCAAGTAATTCAAGAGCAAGCACTAATGCACTAACCATTTGAGTTGAAAGAAAATGAGTAGGAAGATGAGTGTATAACGTTTTGATGCAAAACACCAACTTCGGACGCAATGAGTTCAGCTTATCACTCGCAAACTCGTGTTTAGACATCTGATAAACTTCATGAAAATCAAAATCATCTGAATCATATTTATTATATCTTCTAATATTTTTAACATATGCATCATATTGGTTTTCAGGATCTTCGATAAAGGATATCAATGACTGTAACGAGTTATTCCAACCATAGACCGGTGAGAAACAATCCGAGAGAAGTTCAGCGCGATGATCAAGAAACACATCTAAAATATACTCATGATCAGCCATCTTCATCCTCTTTCCATTTCCGAACAACACAACATCACCCAAACCATATGTTTTATGTTGAAGATGGTTGTCGAGTTGCTTCCTTAGCCGTGAAGCAACCTGAAGAACTGCAGTATTAGTTGGAGCACATGTTACAGTTTTGATTTTCATCTTTACCAGTGCAGCTATGAATGTAGCAACTGTTTTAGTCTTCCTGGTCCCCGGAGGACCCCATATTAAATTGATTGTGTTCTGATGCTTGCATTTGCTTATTTTCATTACTGTAGAGACGACCATTTTCTGTGAAGCGTCCAGCTCAGAAGATCTTACTACTTCCAGATCAGACCCATCAGACGAAGAACATATACTGCAGGACTTATCTTCCTGTGATACATACATACATACATATATATATATATATATATATATATATATATATATATATATATATATATATGAAAGATTAGCAAAAAAAAAAACCTACACAATAGAGTTTTATCACTCAAATGAACTAATAAACAAGCTAGCAAATAAGAAAATAGCTGCAGATCGTATAATCATATATGAATAGAAGTATATATATATATATATATATAGATACTGACTCCCATGTAAACAACCCTTATAGTGTTCAATGAGAACGAATTATATTCGTTGGATCATTATAATGGATGGCTGAGATTAAGCAATAGTTTAATAAATAAAAAATTATAAAAAAAATTTTAATCCTAATTTTGGAAGTGATAGCGCGTGTCAAACAATCTCTCCATAATTATCCTCAATTTTAAAATTTCCCTTAAATAAAACAATCAAATCTTTTTACGGTTATTTTTGTATCCCGCTTCTTCCTCCAAAGCAGAATCCCCTGTTTTGAACTGAAGGAGACCATTGGTGCCGCTATCTTCTTCCATTATTCGCCGCCGTCTGTGGAGCAGGAGTTTTTTTCCCCATCCATTCTACACTAGGTATTGTGTTCGCCTTTCCCCGCCGTCGCTCGAGGTAATGTCCATTGTTGATGAACAATCTGTTTCGTTTCTACAAATTAGGGTTTTTTTGCGGTTAAAAGTAACGAAATCCCTAATTTTGTTGTAGTTATCTTCATCCTCCACTTCTTCTTCCGGTCTTCAACGCCATTGGAGTTGCCGGTGTTGTGTTCGTACTCGATTCCGCATTCGGTTCGGGGAGCGTCGGTATTCGGAGTTCTACATCTTAATATCCTGTTCATTGTCCGTATTCGGTTCTAGAAGCACCGGTATTCGGCGTTCTGCATCTTAATATCCTGTTCATTGTCGATTGCTACATAGATTAGGGCATTCTTCGACTAGCCGCAACCCATCCGTCACACGAGGTACTGTTATCGTTGTATTCCGCCTGCCTGTCCATATATGAGTGGTGTTAATAAGTAATGATTTTTATATTCGTTAGTCCATTGTCGTTGAATGTTGCCAACCGAATGTCTATTGATTTTTGTTGATGAGCTTGAAGTATTATTGTCGAATTTGGGTTGATAAGCCATTGTTGTTGAATGTTGTTCATGCCTTGTCGAATGCGAGTTATGCTTGAGCCATTATTCACTTGCCTGTTCATATGTGATTGGTGTTAATTAATGGCTATAGGTTTTTATATTCGGTAGTCCATTGTTGATGAATGTTGCCAACTGAATGACTATTGATTTATGTTGATGAATTTGGGTTGATAGTCCAATTTTGTTGAATGTTCTCCCATGCCTTGTCGAATACGAGTTATGTTTCAGCCATTATACACTTGCCTGCTCATATATGATTGGTGTTGATGGTCATTATTTTTTATATTTGATACGAAACTTGATAAAATTGCTAAAAGATGAATTATATTCGTTATTGTTTGATTGTTCTTCATGCCTTGTCGAATGAGATATTGACTATGCTTATGAAATATTCATGAATAAGATGAATTATATTCGCTATTGTTTGATTGTTGTGTTCAGAAAACAAGACGGTGTCAGACAAGAAACAACGGATTAGAAGTGGGAAAAGGAAGGTCGTTTCAATTCAAGAATCTTTTCACGAGTCAGATATTTATATACTTTGCTCCATTGGTCTGAAAACACAATGATGCCAAAAATACCGTGTGTGGTTGCTAGAGGAGCGTTGGAGATTAACAACACTAAGGATGATGAATAGACCATCCAAGTAGTTATCTTGATATGTTGCTTAGAACAACTGTTTTGCTACACTTTGTCAAAACTATATTCTACCGTTTATTTCTCTATTTGGATATTTTGAACACTTATGTAGGGATTATTGTGTTTGACACTACTGTCTTTATTAATGTCAAAATACTATTTTACATTGTCAAAACTCTTTTTTTATATGTTGTTTTGAACAATTCTTTTGCTACATTGAGTAAAACACAACAGCCATTGGAAGAAGATCTTTATCTTGTATGCTAACACCGTTTACCATGCATAATATGATGGATTAGTAAGTGTACTAATCACCGAATAGGAACGATATAATTTCAGAATATACATGATATAGTTAAGGATGAATTGGCATTTAGGGTCTTTTACATTATAGAGTTGAAATTTAGGCCCTACCAATTACAAATTGAGAAATAGGGCTCCTACTTTACTAGACTAATTCATAAATAGGACAAAAAGTTGACAAAAGTGATGATGGCTGATGTGAGTGCTGACTGTGACACTTTTGATTGACATTTGGAGGGAATTTGGGGCAAAAAAAAACGCAGCCCTCTGCTTACCAAAAAATTCGCTTACCCAAATAATGTCACAATCATACCCAAAAATAAATTTGTCAAAGTACATAAACATACTCGAAAACAACATACCCAATAAATCAAATGTCAAAATAAAACAATATTCATAAATTGGATAATATTTTATATTTATATCCAATTTAAATATCACTTAATACAAAATCCATACCCAATTTAATTTGGGCTAATTAGGTAAGTAGGCTGTTTTGAGAATTAGATTAGTAAATAGGCCTTTTAGTATTTTTGAGTTAGTAAGTGTACCCAAACTTCTTTTTTAACCGTGAATGACTAGGCCGTATCAGCTTTGTTTCTGAGATTCATAACAAGCCTCTTCTGGCAACTAACATCCGGGATCCTAGTAGTTCGCCTAAATCAGAGCAATTTACTGCCAACTTCGATCATGCCACAGAAAAACAAAACCTATATTCAAATTAAACTAACCTAGCAGCTCAAGAATTCATATAATCACACAACGACAACATACAAAATTGATACAAACAGAAGACTCTACACCCACGAGTGACCGATCCACTCCGCAAAACCTCTTCTGACAAGCAAAATTAGATTCGATTCCCAATATGACAACAGAAGGAAACCTAGAAAAACAGATCGATCGACCACAGTTAAAAAAAAATTGGAGAAGAGAAGTACCTCGATCGAACGCGGTAGCAAACGGCGAAGTTGAAGGTCCTACGAGTGGAATTGGAGATGGAAAACCAGAAGAGAAATCTATTTACTAGGGTTGTGCTGAGTTTGTATGAAAGCAAAGAGTGAAGTTACGGTGTTTGGGGGGGATTCCTTTCTGGTTTCTATATGTTGTGTAGGCGTTAGGCATGCAGCTCATTGCTTGTTTTGGCTCGCATAGGAGTAAAATTCAGGTATTGCAATTTGCTTGTGCTTTCTCACGATAATCTGCTAATTTCTGGTATGACTGAACTTTTGTGAATTTTCTGGTACGAGTTTTTAGGTATGAATTTCATACCAGAATCTCTGGTACGAATTTCTGGTATGAAATTCATACCAAAAAACTCATACCAGAATTTTCTGGTATGTAAAATTCTTACCAGAAAATTTTGTTATGAGTTTTTTGGTATGAAAAATTTCTGGTACGTAGTTTTATGGTATGCAGTTTTATGGTATGTAATTTTATGGTATGAAAATCCGGTGTAATAAAATTCTGGTATGACAAAATGTAATTTTATGGTATGTAGTTTTATGGTATGTAATTTTATGGTATGAAAATCTAGTGTAAAAAATTCTGGTATGATAAAATGTAATTTTATGGTATGTAATTTTATGGTATGAAACTTCTGGTATGAAATTTATGGTATGAAAAATTATGGTATGAAATTTCTAGTATGAAATTTCTGGTACGAACTTTTCGTATGATAATTTCTGGTATGAAATTTCTGGTGTGAAATTTATGGTGTGAAATTTATGGTATGAAATTTATGGTATGAAATTTCTGGTATAAAAATTCTGGTATGTGAAATTCTAGTATGAGAAATTCCGGTATGAGAAATTTAGTCCTGAAAATATAAAAGAAATAATAAATAAAAACAAGAAAAATAATAAATAAAAAAAACAAATGCAGTAATTAAAAATTAAAACTTATACTTATATAACAAATAACAAATATCATTTATTCCTTTCTTTCTAAATAGAAGGGTTAATAATTTTTACCTACTATTAAATGAAAGTGGTAAAAAATTTGGGGTACACTTTCTTAAACAAAAACTCAAAAAAGCCTAGTATGTCAAATTCTCCCATTTAAATTTGTCATACCCAAAATTTTCAAAACTCAATATTGTACACAAACACAATATCAAATGACATTTGGTCATTACCCAAAAATTCGCTTGACATTTGATCATTATAACACATTTTGGGTAACCATAAAACATACCCACGATATCACTTTAAATATACTTAATAATAAGAAATATACTACAAAGCTAATACACGTATAAAAACATACCCAATTTGAATTTGTCATAACCAAAATTTATACAAATCGATATTATACACAAACATCAATACCAAATGACATTTGGTTCTTGTAACACGGTTTGGATAACCATAAAACATACCCAAAAATTCACTTTAAGCATACTCAACAATAAGAAACATCCCACAAAAACAATAAACATATACCCAATAATGAGAAAAATACTACAATTCATATTTGGGTAACGAAAACAATGTCACCTAAAAAAATTAAACATTCATGGACTTGAAAATTTCATCAAACTAGCTACATTAACCAAAAATAAAACGTAAAAGGTAAACATGTAAAATATATACTTAAACTAAAAGTAAACATCTAATCACCATCATTCAATTAAAGCAATTATTGCCCTATTTTCTAGTTTTCATACCTACTTTTTCTTTCTTTTATGTAGAAACCTACTTTACAAAAGATAATTTTAAGAGGTCTTATTTTCCTAATTAATTCTATAGTTAATGGATGTTTCATGTATTAGATGTTGTATGTTAAGGAGCACAACCTTTTCACTTTTTACCGTATATGATGCTATATTTTATAGAATATACAAGGTATATTTACCGGATATAGAATATATTAGTGTGTTGTATGTTAATGAGCGTTGTACACTTGGGTAATTAAGTTTACACTTATTTGATGTTTCAACGCTATAAAATGTAATCGTATTTCAAACAATATATCCCGAAATAATATTTTTATATTAACGTATATAGTTGAAGAAAATTGCACATTACTAGAACTAATATTTCTAATAATATTTTTATATTATCATTATCTTGATATTCTTTACTACCCTTATTAATTAATTGGAAGATTCTGTAAATTGTAACTGCCTAAAATAGTGGAAAAAGATTTCATTTATAATTATTAAAAAATATCGAAATTGCCTTAAGTTGGAGAGTGTATTACACATTCCAATCAAGAGAGTGGTTTGTATTTTTTATAGAATATTTAGGTAAAATTTCAGCCTTTGGATTAATCAGATCAAGGGCTACTATTTGTTTTCATTGAACACTATAAGAGCTGTTTACATGGGAGACAAACTCTCTCTCTATATATATATATGAATGAAAAATCAGCAAAAAAAAACTAAGCAATAGAGTTTTATAACTCAAATGAACTAACAAACAAGCTAGCAAAGAAGAAAATAGATACAGATAATTCAATCATATATGAACAGAAGTGTATATATATACATATATACATATATATACATATATACAGGGATAGGATCAAGTAAGAACGCATTTTGCAGTAAGAAATAAGAACAAATCTCGACCACATGATTAAACCAAATCAACGTTCTGGATTCAATATTATTTTTGTATACTAAATAAATACCTTTGTACTTTTGGATAAATATATACTCTTACCATTTATAAATAGTATATATTTACTACCAAATTCTATTCACACGTTTAAGCTATTATTTCCTCGTAGCATCGTTACAAAATCAAACCGTCATGGTAGAAGGAGACGGTATATATTTATATTTAATCACTTGCACGATTAACACATTTGTGCATGTATACGTGCATGAGCTTGTTTGAAGATTGTACTAATTAAGGATTTGTGCACATTGCATGCCTTATAATTCAACTCACCAACTCGTGCATGGGCTATATAATTATAGCTTCACTCACATAGTCACATGTAATGATATACGTGCATAAGGTTATGACTAAGTGCACTTGTTATCAGCACAGTGATAATACGTGCATAAAGTTATGCACTTGTGACTATTAGTGCACTTGTTATCAACACTTGTAACTACACGTGCATGCAATTGTGATAATACGTGCATAAGTTAGGTTAAGTTGTTTGAAGTAATATTATACCCTTGCAACTATTCGTGCTTATGCACTTGTGACTATTAGTGCACGACTTGTTGCATCTACACACTATGAGATCCTTAAATGCACGAGTATAACCGATGCATTACTACGATTAGTTCCGTGCACATGAAAACACGGCATTTAAATAAGAATCAAACGAAGAACGGTAAATACTCGTGCACATTAATTGACATATAGTATTATTTACTTTCCATATAACTAAACTATTATTTTCGGTTATCTCAATTACCATAAGCATGATTATAATTTCCTTTGATAGACAATCAATCTAAGACGTTCGTGTTTTAATCAGACGATCTATAAGTGTTCTTATTTCTTACTGTAACACACGTTCTCACCGGATCCTGACCCCATATATACATATATATATATATTTATATATATGAATGAAAAATCAGCAAAAACAACTAACAATAGATGACCTAATAAACAAGCTAGCAAAGAAGAAATAGCTGCAGATCATTCAATCATATATGAAGAGAAATACTTATATATGTATATATATAGATATATATAGATATGAAAAATTAGCAAAAAAAAACTATACAATAGAGTTTTATCACTCAAATGAACTAACAAACAAGCTAGCAAAGAAGAAATAGCTGCAGATCATTCAATCATATATATATATACATATCATAAATTAACGATCTTTGAATAGCTTTTTTTGGTGTGAAGGAGATTCAGTGATCTCCGGCGCATCTGGACGCGCTTTTATTAAATGGAAAAGAGGGCTAAGTAGTCATCACACGGGGGATAGCCCGACCCCTTACATCATGAAGTAAAAGATCAACTACACCCTCCGGCGGGTCACTCAATACACTCAATCCAATAGGAAAGTTGATAGCAATACTAGCAATAAAATCCGCTACATTATTCGCCTCACGGTAGGCATGACGAAGCTGGATATGCCAGCTTCTTCTCAATAAGTCTTGGCATCTACGTGCCAGACTAGAAAGGGGATGATGAGTGGGGATGTCCTTCTTAAGGAGATTGATTACCAATTGAGAATCGCATTCAACGATTACCGATCGATAACCCATCTCCCAAGCCATCCTAAGACCATGGTACATACCCCATAGCTCGGCCATGGGGACGGAACATAATCCTAGGTTGACACCGAACCCACTCAACCAATCCCCTGTACTATTTCTAAGTACTCCCGCAGCCGCCGCGTGACCGTCGCTCTTCTTTGCCCCATCGGTGTTGACCTTAACGTAGCCTTCCGGCGGTGGCTCCCAAGCAATATTGATCCAGTGCTTCGAACCTCTTCCATTTGCCATGGCTCGCCTGCTCCAACCCTCAATATATTCTGTGGTTCTAGTTTGAACAAAGCGTCCCGAATCTTCAGCGTTGTCCGTCCCGTTGAAAGTCTTCTCATTTCTCCATTTCCAAGTCCACCATAATCCAACTGCAAAAAGTTCACCCCACAAGCAAATATGACGGAAATAAACTTTAGACACAAGATTACCTCTCAACCAGGAGGCAAAGTCGGTGGAGAAGAATCCGGCAGAGTGTCGTTCCGCTTGTAAGCTAGTCCACAGACGAGACGTGTTAGCGCAATCCCTGAATAGATGAACAAGGGTTTCCGGCTCTTGGTTGCAGCGGACACACATGTCATCCAGGCTCAGATTTCGTCGCTTCCTTTCTGAGTTACATAAAACACCACCTTTGAGTAATTTCCACACAAACAACTTGACTCGCTCTTGGATACGGAGCTTCCAAAGGGCCGAGTAGACCATGCTGTCGTTGGCCTGGAGATCAACAGCACCAGAGAGAAGCAGATAGGCCGACTTGATTGAGTAGTTACCATCTTGAGAGGGCGCCCAGCTTAGTTCATCACTGGGTCTGTATTGTTGATTGACGTCTTCTCCTGGACTCTCCAGAGGCATGGGACTCAGAGAAGCCAACTTGAGAAGGATTTGTAGAGGCAACTTGCACTCCAGAGCGCTCCAATCCCAGCCAGAAGTATCGCACCAGTAGTCTCGCACAACCTTACCTATATCAGAGTCCTCGAGGGTTTGTTGGCTAAAGGTACACAAGGGTGTGTCTTCAACCCATATGTCGCTCCAGAACCTAATGGTGAGGCCATCTCCAAGGATCCAACGTGTTCCCTTCCGAAGCACCTGTTCCAGTCCAATCATCAGACCTGACCAACAAGGGGAAGTGGATCTTTGAGAAATAATACCATTACGGCAATACTTGCTTTTCAGGACCTTCACCCACATCTTCTCAGGCTCTTTCAAAAATCTCCAACCAAGCTTACCAAGTGCAGCTTTATTGGTGATATACATGCAGCGTATGCCAAGCCCTCCTTTGTCCTTGGGTAGGCAAAACTCGCTCCATTTCACCGTATGCATTTTCTTGCGACCTTCGGAGTGTCCCCATATAAAACTGCGACAGACTTTGTCAATATCCTCACACATGCTAGAGGGGAGCGGGAGAGTAGCCATGGTATAGAAAGGGATAGAGGTGAGGACATACTTGGTTAAGGTAACACGACCGGCAAAGCTAAGCGTTTTCCCTCTCCAACCATTCAACTTGTTGTTGATCTTATCCAAGAGAGACGAGAAAGTAGACCTGTTAATTCTACCTTGGAGCATAGGGACACCAAGGTAATTGCCTAGGTTTGTTGTAACCTCAACACCACTGATGCGCTCCAAGCTGTTGCAAAGCTCCCTCGACACATTTGGAGAGACAAAGATTTTCGATTTCTGAATACTCACCTTTAACCCTGAGGCTCTACAAAAAATATCAATACAACTCATAATAACTCTCATTTGGGAAATGGAAGCTTCCGCAAACAGAGTTATATCATCAGCAAAAAATATGTGAGAAAGAGAGGGACCTCCCCGAGAAAGGAGGATAGGTTTCCAATCTCCATTCTCAACCGCCTCTAAGATAAGGTGACTTAGTTTCTCAACACAAAGGACAAAGAGATAGGGAGAGATAGGATCCCCTTGTCGAATTCCTCTTTTCGGTACGAATTGCTCAGTGACTTCGCCATTCCAAATGACCTGCATCCGGGTGGTATTGATACATTCTTTGATCATCTTGACCCAAGAAGTAGGAAAACCAGCCCCAACAATAGTCTCTTCAACAAAGTCCCATCTGATCCTATCATAAGCCTTCTCCAGATCTAGCTTGAGCAGCATCCACTGCTTACCAGTTTTCTTCTTCCTCATTGAGTGCACCACTTCTTGCATGAGAACGATATTATCCTGTATAAATCGTCCCGGAATGAAACTTCCTTGTGTAGGGCCCACAAGTTTACCTATGATTCTTTGTAGCCGTTGTACAAGGACCTTGGAGATGATCTTATAGCTCACATTGCAGAGGGCGATAGGTCTAAATTGGCTTATCACCTCCGGTTTCCCCACTTTTGCAATAAGGGAGATAAGAGTGTCGTTGCTACCTTCATACAATTTTTGAGTGGTGAAAAAACGAGAAACCTCCCTATGCATAGAGTGACCCACGATATTCCAGCATTTCTGATAAAAAACTGGTTGGAAACCATCTATCCCTGGAGCTTTATAGGCTCCCATACTTTTAGCAGCCTTCCAGACTTCATCCATCTCCACAGTGTTCTGAATGGTAAGCCAATCTCCCGCATCAATAGTAGGGAACTCAAAAGTGTTCAGGCTGCAAGCAGTGGTCGGTAGGGGCTCATCAAAGCTGTATAACTTGCAGAAGTAATCGGCAACATGTCTCTCCAAAATGGGCTGATCCTCAACCCACTCTCCATTATCCAAGAAGAGACCCGAAATTCTGTTCCGACTTCTTCTGATGATAGTAGATGTGTGAAAAAACTTGGTATTTCTGTCTCCGAATTCAAGCCATTGTTCGCGGGACTTCTGAAACCAAATCATTTCCTCTTGCTCCAGAATCGTTTCAATTTCTTTCTTAAGCTTCCTTTCCTCCTCAACCAAACTCATGGGGCCTCCTCGAGAGATTCTGGATTGAAGTTTGGCCAACTTATCAATAGCCTCTTGTTTCCTGCGGAAGACGTTACCAAACACAACTCTATTCCAAACAAGAAGAGAATTTTTGAGAGTGGTAAGGGCCGTACTTACCTCCAGATTACTGGACCAACACGTCTCCACCATAGGTTGGAAATCCTGGTGAGACATCCATATGGCTTCGAAACGAAACGGTCTTCTCTCTTTCCTGCACTGAATAGAAGGGTCAGTCGCAAGAAAAAGCGGAGAGTGATCAGAAGAGAACCTTGCAAGATGTCGGACGCGAGCATTGGGCCATTTCAGTTGACCACTATGGTTCATGAAGACTCGATCTAGCCTCTTTAGTATATGTCTTCTAGTAGATTTCCCATCATCCCAAGTGAAATCCGCTCCAGTATAACCCAAATCGATCAGACCATGATTCAGGACAAGGTCGTTAAAGGTGGGTGTATCAACATGAAGATTTCCGGATCCACCATGGCGTTCATGAATGTAGCGAATGCAGTTGAAGTCTCCGCCTAAAATTAAAGGGTCTTCCAATCCCGTCAATTCTTTATCAATATCCCTCCAGAAAGAGCGACGTCTCATGTGATCAGGGGGTGCGTAAACGGCGATCAAACTGTACACCTCAGTCCCGTCAACCACCTTGGCGTGGACGAAGGACTTGTTGCTGTTGGTGATGGTCACACTGAGCTTCTCACTTTTCCAGAGTAGCCACACTCCTCCTTCGAAGCCTTCCGCTTCAACACGGAAGCATCCCGAAAAGTTTAAGCGATCACATATAACCTGCGCTCGACTGCCAGACACTCTAGGTTCGAAAATCGCAAGAATATCAATGTTGTGAGTCTTGCATAAGTGCTTAATGGCGCGACGAAACCCACTCTTGCAGGCCCCGAAAACATTCCAAAAGAGGCAATTCATTAATAACCTATTAGAGATTTAAGAGAGAACAAGAGCTTACTGAGATGGACGCTCCTCCAGTGGTAGTTCGGTTTGGACCTCAGTCCCCGTGCTCTCCCTCATGTCAACGTCATTTACTCCTTGTTTCACGGTCGAGGTGTCTATAGCAACAACCCCTACTCTTCCCTCGATCATACCCGATTCCTGGAGAGTGGTCTCATTCTCGACAGGTAATATTATAGGTAATAGTACCCCCATCTGCTCCCTATAGCCGGCATCATCATTAATAGACCTTGATGTAGCCATTGTATTTTCAGTAGTTGGAGGACCCTCAATCCGATTGGGAGTTGTAATAGGATCACCGAAGCTCTCGACCTTTTCTTGTCGTTGACGCTTCAAATTACTGGGCACTACACTGCACTCTTCAGCTTTCTTTGCTCTCCAGGCCGCTCTCCGGGCGTCATTCTTGGCCTTGCTGCCAGCTCTTTTCTTCCCTTCCTTAACTTTCTGTCCATTGCTTGTTTCTGCTGTTGCTGCAAATGTTATAGCTTTTGCTTTATCGTTACCAGTAGCAGTCCCTTTCTGAAGGATGGAAGGAGTAATATTCGTTGGGGGGTCCGTTTGTTTATTCGTGCTTGATGGTTCTGACCCATGACGATTCTGGCTTGTGGACGCTCCAGCACTCATCTGTCGGGAGCCCACCAACTGTTGGCCCACAGACGGGATAGTCTGAACTTTGGATATTTCAGTATTTGCATGAATAATATTTTTACCTTTAGTTAGGTTATTCTTTCCTTTCATGTTTGCATGTTGATATCTTGCATGGCCGTGAATAGCACTCTGTGATTGATCTGTCGATTTCTTTCCTTTTTCGAATTTGTTCCTTCTTGCCACCAACATCCAAGGTCCGTAACCGGCATCAGCCTCAGGGATGATCGGCGACTTCTCCGAGTTATCGGGATGTTGTTTACTAGTATCATCTCGAACCTCCTCTTGACTAATGATCGTGGTCTCCTGCTGCCTCTTGGCCTGACTTTTGTCGCACTCCCCATGTTCACAATGTGAAGCATAGTGGCCATATCTACCACATTTGAAGCAGATAATATCGAGTCCCTCATACTCAATAGGACATCTTACACCATTGATGAAAATGGCTTTCTTGAGTGGTCTGTTTAAATCAATCTCCACGCACATTCGTATGAATCTGCCTCTATTGAGATGGAGAGTCTTCGGATCAATGGTTATCGGTATTCCTATACCAGCCGCCATATTCCAGATCACAGCTTCATGAAACCATTGGACTGGAACTCCCATGATCCGAATCCATGTAGGAGCAGACGTGATCGGACTAGAGGTGATGAAGTCTGGGGTCCATTTCTTCATGATTAAGCATCTTCCGAAAACAGACCACGGCCCTCCCGTGAGAATCATCATGAGTTCATTTACATTGCTAAATCTTGCTAGGAAGTAGTTGTTATCCAGGTCTATGAGTTGAATGTTGTCCCCGCATTTCCATAACTCCTTGATCTTTCTTTCCATGACCGGAAAGGCCACCGGAAAGCCAAGAACTTTAAACACAATGGAATTTTGCCATCTATCCTCGAGGTCTTTGGTCACATCCTTATCGAACTCCAGCACCGGATCACCATCTACCCCAAAGGGGTAACTCACCTTAACCTTCCCACAGAGAGAATTCTTGCTAATGGTGTCCCTGATTGCTGCAACATTTCTCACGCCACCAGTAATCTCACTCCATGATCTGGATGGGGCTTTTTCCGTTGTAGTTTCGGTTACTGACTGCAGCACGTTCACAGAGTTGGTTTTAGGATTTTTTTCTACACCTATTGCACCCTGGACAGCCTGTGCATTCTCTAGGACGGTCTCCGAGACGATCTGTACTGCTACTTTGGGATTAGAATCCAGAGAGACTAAATTAACATCCCCACCCTTATCAGCATTACTCTTAGCCAATTCTTCAGTGATTGCTTCAGGAGATTCAGTATTAGAACACACATCCCTGGTATCTACTTGTGAAGGCGTCGACTCCTTCATCTCAGTATCACCCCCTGGATTCAAAGTTGGCTCCATCGAAGAGTCCCCGCCGGCCGGAGAACCCGCCTCCTCCATGAAGTAAACGGAAACGCTGTAAACTGACGAAACCCTAGGCTGTTCGCTCCTAGGGCAAAAGAGAGCGTTTTTTTTTAATAATATTGTAATTACTAATTATTGCACACTGATCTTTGAATAGCTGCAGATCATTCAATCATATATTTTGGAACCTCTGAAGACATATATGTTCAAAGACAAATTGAGCTTCATAAACTTACCAAACAACGCAAATGCACAATATCCTCTAAGATCTTTGAATGAGTGTCGGTTGATTCAGGATGCAACCCCTTCCATACACGAAGATTCGTTGTCAAATTCCCAAGATAAACAGCAAAACAATCTTCTTCATCTTCAGAATAATGTAGAATTGGCTTCTCATCATCCTCATCTTCGTCTTCAAATAGCATTAATGGTTTTGAAGTGAGTATACAAAGCTTGCCTGTATCTCCAACCTTCATACGATGAACAAACGCAAGAAGATAACCAAATTCAGGCCTATCAATATCTTCTATCCTCGTTGGCTTAACATTCGTTATAGCAAACAAATCACCAGCTTCTGGCTCGTACTTCCCCACTACACGATCACGAACACAGTACGTCGTCGTTTTGATATCATAGTACAAGCTCTTTGGTGGCTTGTGATGCTTCGACTTTTCAACACTTGAGATTATACAAACCGGCGCTCTAGCCACGTTTTGTACCTCCGAATACAGACTCGTCTTCGTTTCTTCGAGTAGCGGAACGACGAACGATCTCAAGTAACCTGATATAGACTCGAAACTCTTCGGTATTTTCTTCAACTACAAGGTCGACGAATCAATTAAGCATATATATATATATGATCAGAAGGTGGATTATTGAAAAATTTACATCAGGAACATAAGCTATGTATATTATTACCTTATCTTTGTAGAGATTCTTGTCAAATATGTCTTCAAATTCCCATGCAAGCACAATATCGATCAACTCAGCTCTTTTGGCGCCATTTTCGGGATTCTTTGTTGTTTCCATTTTCTTCCTAAGAAGAGATAGTTATGGTGTTACTGTTGTATATATAGTGACTGTATTGCTCGATCAAGGGGTGGTGATGATAAATGCAAACGCTTTGGCTTTCAAAACATGTTTAATTAATGTTTAAAGTCTCGATAATGAATACATTCATGACACAGGCTATGATGACAGTAACTCTTTACATTCCTTTTAAAAGATACAGATGATTGATTAAAGTATTCCCTAATTTCAAAAAATTAAGTTCAAGATTTGAGCTTTTTTTAATCAAAAGTCACATTATGGTATGTTGCTGAGAGTCGAGGAAATCTGTGTGTTGTTGGAAGAGCAAGAGGCAAGGATTAATCAATACTCCGTTGGTCTAGTGGGATGTGCTGTTAGCCGGAGGGTCTCCTACAGCAATGAGACACCATTTACTATCCGATACAGACGTAGATTGACTGAGGCAAGGATTAAAAAAACATTATAAAACACTTGACTTGATCGATTTGGTAAGAGTGTTAGGGTTGATTACATAAGTTTTTACAAATAGTGGATGGTGTTGTAAAATTTCAAGTATAAGATATGATTCTGCAACAAAAATGCAAAAATAATGGGTGATTTATGTAATCTAAAAAATAAGTGTGGTTCCTTGCGAAGTGTGGAAAATTTGTGTTATTTTAAAATAAGGTGTGGTACTTCGAAGTTGAAACTAAAAAGCAAATTGTGTTTATAAAACATTTGACTTGATTGATTTTCATAAACTTTTCGGATTTGAGAAAATACTCGGGATTGTGATCATTCGAAAATATTAAGATGCTACATATAATGAAATATCAAGGGTACCCTCGAATGTTCATGAAAAGTAATTTTATCCGCAAATATTTTTCATCATTATAAACAATATTAAATTTTTGAAAATTATCGATAGGTAATCTTGAAGGGTTATGGAGTATAGAGCGGTGGAAAATATTGAAGAAGTGTTACTTACGCTAGTGGAGAAACTAAGCTTCTTATCAAGATTACTGAGTCAACTGAGCATCCCAACGACAAGAATGAATACCCCGATTGAATAAGAGTTCATGTCGTCGCCCCTTGACTAAAGTAAAGGGGATAGATTCTAGACACCTCCCCCGAACCCAACACTATTGTGAAAAAAAAGAGAATATAGAAGAAAGTGTTGTTCAAAGCAATCTAACCACATTCACCCTAAAATTGTATGTAGTTTATGTTTGGAGAGCATACTTGATTATATATAGACACGGGCGATAGAGAGGTCCCCACTTCGATCTCCGTTCACCTACTCCGCTCCTTATCACAAAACGACAAAGCCGAGAGTAGAAGGAGGGACTTGTGAACCCTCAACCTCAACAATGGCAATTCAAGACAATGCTCTACCATTAAGATAATCCTGCCAACGGAGAATGAGTCGGGGCCTAAGATCAAAACCGAAAGGCATAGTCGGTGACAACAAGTGAATATTCACGTACATATTTCACTAAAGACACTAATAACTAAACTATTCGGCTAACTCTCGAATCGGTAAACCTCCAATTTATTTCTCGGCCGATAGAGTGACATTCTTCTAATTTTCGAAAAAATAAAGAATTCTCTTGCTATAGTGACATTCACGAGTGTTCTTCCTTAAAGAACTTCTATGGCAAACAGACTAAAGGAACTTATTCTTACAAACGGATTCCTAATAACCTTTCACCGGAATCAACTCACTTCTATGCTGATTGGAATTGGATATAGATGCAAGGGGCAGATACGTGCGTGTAGGAAAAGAGACCTCAATTTTACAGAGGCCTAAACAATGAGATTCGAATCGAGCACCAATCAATACATTTTGTCATGACCTTATGCCTTGACTCCGAGGTGTAAACGTGACTAAACCTTGTGGAGGAACCTATAGTTTCAAAAAATAAAATTATTATCAATATATTTATTTTTTTCCTATAAAGTTTCGGATCGGTGACGATTTTCAAATTTCACTAGCGTTGTCTGAAATTAGGTTTTTGTTGTACTCAAAATTCGCCGGCTTCTCAAATGCTGGCTTGATCACTCATCAAATTGATTTTTTATCGTCAACTCGGAAGTGGATTCTTCCAAAGTTCGCAAACATTGCAGGGTTGTTTCTCATGATCCAATATGAGCTCGAAACGACGAACAATATTGGCCGACACCTGGAGAAACTATTGATCTGGTTTACACATTTTGCACGAAGAGGCATTAGAACAAGAGCATGATGGCAATACGGTAAGTATTCAATTGGATTTGTTATCAGCTTACTTTAATCTCAGGCATCAGAGAAAGAGTATGATCAGTTTTAGTTACTTGATGATATATTAATGGTTTCTCCTCCTATTCCATACGAATTTGATGCAAATAAAACAAAAACACAAGCATTGGGCTTGGATTGTAAACTTCCAATCACCAATCCTGGAGCCTAAGAGAGATGAATTTCAATCCTAGCTTGTCGAACATAGAAAATTCAGTAGCCAGATCCGCGTGTTGTCCTCATCGGCATCAAAGTAGCAACATTCCCTCTAGCTTTTCCTGTATAGTTGTTGTTTGGCCCTTGTATAGAGATATCACTTCTACCCTAGTCCTTTGATTTCTCACCTTTGACTCTGCAAAAATTGAGTGGGAAGTATTTAACACTGAAAGCGACAAATATTTTTATATGGAAAGAGTAGAGGATAATACTCTTCAAAGACACCCAACTAACTCTGCAATAGCAGCCACCTCGGCCAAGTTTCTCTAGCTGTGGTCCTTTTCAAAGTCCTCATTGCCAAAAGATACATTGATGAATGAACAGGAATAATGCATCTTCCCTTCAAGAAACTGCTTATTGTATAGTGTCTGAAATCTTCTTTCCATAGAACTCTCTGTTTGGAAACAAACTTCCGCTGAAGAAACTCCTTATTGTAGAGTGCCTGAAATCTTCTACCCATAGAACTCTCTGTTTGGAAACAAACTTACTGATGAGTGCATTGTATACTGAACATTCAAGGATATAGAGACTTGTTTGCTCGATCAATAATTTGTGAATCAATTTTTGTCCTGAGATGTTCTTTATAGAGTAATGTATCTTCTTTTATGCCTTGTAAATGTAAATTTGTCCATGAAATGTAAAGCGGAATTCTGAATATGACATCCATAATCTATAACACATAGTTGATAGCCGAACTTGAAATTCCAGAACCGAAGCATACAACTTGAACTATAGACAGTAGTACTATTGCCGTTTCAATTATCCCTAAGCTTATTAGAGGCCAAATCTGTTCCTAGCTTGTCACGTCTAGTATTTATAACTCGAGCCAGCTTCTCATCATCATACGCATCGAAGTAACATCCACGCAACTTTGCATCATCAACAATTTTCTTCCACACAGAATTACTTCTACTTAGCGTTGCTTCACTCCCTAGTATCCACAAACAGTATCTAGCTCTAGTCAGTGAGACGTTGGTTCTTTGTCGGTTGGATAGGAACCCTATAGAGCCGCTCCTGTTGCATCGAACTGTAGAGATTATAACCACGTCTTTCTCTCCGCCTTGATACCCATCAACCGATCCAGTACTGACAGAAAACCTGTTGACGTATGTGCAGTGCATGCAGTTTCTTTAAGCATAACACACTTAGTGAGGTTACTTTGTAAATTCTCCTTAATAAATATAGATCAATTTCTGTAATTTTCACAAACCTGTTTGTGTTGTGGTATCCTCCTAGTTCTTCTTGAATAGCTGCAGCTTGACCTTTGTAAGGAGATATCACTCCTACACTTATCCTTTGATTTCTCTCAATAGATGCTGAGAAAATGCACGTGTTATCCTTATTGTCAATGTAATGTATGTTTTGTGAACTTATATTATATAGATTTTTTCGGCAAAAATCATCTTTTATAATACATTTTTTCTAAGAAATCACCTTTTATAGTTTAATATAAATGAACCACCTTATAAAATATATGCTGTCGAATTGAACCACCTATATTAATTTATTGTTTTTTTAAAAAATATTTTGGACAATTTTGGTAACTAGGCTTTTTTGAGAAACTAGAGTAGTAACTAGGCTTTTTAATGTTTGAATTAAGTAAATATACCCCAACCTTTTGTATTTATTCTCAAACTCTACACACTCTTCTCTCAAGGGGTACATGTACTAAACACAAAACTAGAAAAAGGCTAGTAAACCAAATTGTTTCAAATATTTTTTCGAAAATAATTAAAAGACACTTCTAGTTAATTTTTTGATGAAACAATTTGGTTTACTAGGCTTTTTCTAGTTTTGTGTTTAGTAAATGTACCCCTTGAGAGAAGAGTGTGTAGAGTTTGAGAATAAATACAAAAGGTTGGGGTATATTTACTTAATTGAATCATTAAAAAGCCTATTTACTGTTATAGTTTTTAAAAAAGGCCTAGTTACCAAAATTGCCGTTAATTGATAGATAAAAGGTAATTATTCCAAATTTATAAATATAATTAGGGTAGTTTGGTCAAAATGGTGGAATATAGATTGAAAAGTTAACAGAAAACAATAGAGGTGGTTCAATTCAATGAAATAGTTTTTGTAAGGTGGTTTTATGTAATAAAATTATAAAAGGTGGTTTTATAAAATTATATATATATATATATATATATATATATATATATATATATAACATTTCATACCAGTTTTAAGTCTGCTAACTAATTCGATGACAGCAGCAACCTCTACCAAGTTTCTTGGACTGTGTCCTTTGTCGAAATCCTCCTTTCCACTTGATACATTGATAAAAGAATACGATCCATACATCCTTCCTATAAGAAACTCCTTCTTATAGCTTGGTAGTGTTACATTTTGAGCATCCGAAATCTTCATGTCATAGAACTCTCGGTTTGGGAATGAACTTATTGATGGATGCATCCTATACTGAACATTCAAAAAATACCTTTCCTTACCCAATATCGTTAGCCTTTCGAATAAGCTTCTCCCAAAGTTTGCACTTTCCGCGGCCTGTAAGAAAATCAGCAAAGACTGAAAAGTTGAAAGAGGTGAGTTTATTGGATGGCTTGAAAACGAAATATAAACCTTGCTATGCACCACAGCTGTAAGCTGTTTCTCGTCTCCAATCAGAACTACATGTTGCAGTCCGGGGAGTTGCAAAGGAATGGTGGACTCACATTCTTTCAACTGAGCAGCTTCGTCTATAACAACCAATTGCACATGCATACCTTTGCTTTGAAGCCTAGCAGAAGCCGATGCTGTGCAGAAAATTATCTGTACATTTGCTAAGCAGAAGTCCTGGATTGCTTGGCTATCAGAGATACTAGGAAGGTAGAACGATGTAGGTAAAGATTTGAGGATTTCAATGAGTTCTATACTTGATGAGGTGTACAAGTCAATGCAATCGAATTTTTCAATTGATTCAAGAGCAATGATCATGATACTTGCTGTTGCTAGTGAAAGGAATTGAGTAGGTAGATGTATAGATAATGTCTTGATGCAGAAAACCATCTTGGGACGCAGATAATTTAGTCTTTCCACTACAAACTCATCAAATGACATAAGTCTATGATCCCGAATATCATCACTTTCAATTTCTATACCTTGATTGTTGGTCTCATGCTCATCCCCCTCAATTTCAATCAAAATCCAATCACTAGTGTCAATCTCATCATCTTCAGTCTCCGGTCCAAAGTATGCATTGTATTGCCTTTGATAATCACTAGTGTCAAGCTCATCATGATGAAAACAAGAATAAAGCTCATCACCTTCATATTCAGTTTCCTGTCTAGCCTTCTCAAGGTAAGCATAATATTGTCTTTGAGGATCTTCAAGAAAGCATATTAATGATTCTAATGTGTGTTTCCAACCAGAGACTGGTGAAAAGCACTTCGACAGAAGTTTAACTCGATGATCAAGAAACACGTCTGAAACACCTTCATAATCATCAATCTTCATCCTCTTTTCATTTCCAAACAAAACAATATCACCCAAGCCATAAGTTCCATGGTCAAGATGACTTTCAAGTAACACCCTAAGCCGAGAAGCAACCTGAAGAACTGCTGTGTTTGTAGGAGCACAGATTAGTGTCCTAACTTTCATCCTTAATAGTGAAACTAAAAAGGTAGTAATCGTCTTCGTCTTCCCTGTCCCTGGCGGCCCCCATATTAGCTTGATTGTGTTCTGATGACTGCATTTGCTTGTCTTGATTACAGCCGAAACCACTTCATACTGTGATTCATTCAGCTCAGAGGCTCCAATTACACTAAAATCAGTCTCTTGTTCAAAAAAACAACCCATACAAGGCATATCTTCCAAATTATCCATCTGCAGCACATTCTTGATAATATTCAACTCATCCCCAATAGTTTGAGGATGCAATGCATTCCATACGCGAAGAGTACTTGTCAAATTCACCAGAAAAACAGCGAATAGCTTCTGATCAAAATCAACTTGTATTGGTTTTGAACTCAAGATTTGTATCTTGTTTGTGTCTTCATCCTTCATTCGTTGAACTATAGCAATAACATAACCTCTTGCATGACTATTGATATCTTCTATGCTCCTCGGTTTGATATCCGTGATAGCAAACACATCTCCAGCTTGTGGCTCATACTGGCCCATGACACGATCCTTGACATCCTTGATTTTCTTTGTTTTTATATCATAGTACAAATCATTGGGAGGTTTGTAGAGCATTGAGTTTTCAACAGTTGAGATCATACATGCAGATGCTTGATGCACGCTATGCAGCGCAGAGAACAATTCCATTCTTGTTTCTTCCAACAGTGGAAAGATGAAAGAATTCATATAATCTTCCATGGACTCGAAAGTTTCAGGTATTGTCTTTACCTATTATGGTCAACACAAAGAGAGAACTCAATAACAGAGAAAA
The DNA here is from genome assembly GCA_033239125.1 of Fagopyrum homotropicum. Lineage (NCBI taxonomy): Eukaryota > Viridiplantae > Streptophyta > Magnoliopsida > Caryophyllales > Polygonaceae > Fagopyrum > Fagopyrum homotropicum. Next base: position 1,023,867 of record BSWB01000003.1, on the reverse strand, counting down.
TTGTTTAAACATTACCATCTTTAGGCTGACTAAACTATCAGAACGGTGCCTCACCTATTGAGCCCGACTAAAGATTAGTACCTGGATTACTATTTACACGTTAAGTTAACAGATCAATGTTGAAAATCTGTAGTAATGTAAGTTTTATGTCTAAGGTAGGTGGACAATTTTGCCCCTGATATTGAACACCGATCTGTTAACTTAACGTGTGAACAGTAATCTAGGTATTAATCTATGGTAAGACTCAATAGGTGAGGTATGTTCTGATAGTTTAAACGATGGAGTACTAAGGTTTAGTCAGCCTAAAAGATGGGTTCCTATTCAGGCAATTTTCTCCTCAATAACAAGGCAAAATATTGATAGAGGAATGTATTATCATCTGTATGTGTATTATATTACCTTGTCCTTGTACAGATAATTGTTTAATATGTCTTCAAATGACCATGAAAGCACAGTTCGGAGCAAAATCTTCTGCTCCATAATCCTGATCATTCTTTCCATTTTCTTTCGTCGTCTTGCTGTATGCTATAAAATGGTGGGTGTGAAATTAATTGATCAATTTGGCTGTAAATTCACGAGGAAATGAAGATACAATGAAGAGGGTCAAGGTAAACTGAAAGGTAAAAGAAGAGCAAGAGAAAGATGAATCTCTTGGTAATGTGCATGTCTGCAACTACATTCTTTGCTCATTGAAGAAGAAAGGAAGACTTCCCATTGTGAATAAGAATGTTTTATGTTGGACGATTTTGTACTGCTGAATAGGTTGTACCATAATTTTATGTGTTTCACACCTATAACAAATTTATGTAAAAGTTTATTTTGTTCAGTTTTAAGTTGTTTTGTGAATTAAAGATTAAATTATGTTAGAATTGCATGCACTTATGTTATTAGGTAAAAAAATTGGTTAATATACGATTAAAATGCACGAAATCGGAAAATTTATAACGTCAAATTGTTGGAGGCGTTGAACCTAGATATGAGACCCAAATCTAAACCGTAGAAATCCAAACCGCCTAAACCTAAACCGGCGGTTTGGTGGCTGTTTAGCCGGTTTATTTAAAAAATAAAAAAAAACTGGAAAATTGGAGCAAACCGGCGGTTAACCGCCGGTTTGGTTCACTAAACCGCCGGTTTGGGCAAAAAAAAAACTAAACCAGTAACCTACGGTTTGGCCAAACCGGCAAACCTAAACTACCGGTTTGGCGGTTTGGTTCAAACCGGACCCATGTCTAGTTGAACCTGCGTATATATTGGCTCATAGTGTTCATGTTGGGAGGCAACGTGAAAACTGTTTTTACATTATGGACAATTGTGATTCAATTTTTGGGTATGTTAGTAGTCATTGTGATTATATTTTATCAAAATAAAAGAGAAAAAAATTAATAATAATAATTTGTTAGTTATTGTTAGTAGTTATTTTAAAGGTATATATTACTAAAAAAGTCATTTCAAAGGTAGAGATAATTTATCGAATGAATAATAGTACGTTCCGTGAAATAATTTATTATTTTGGTCCCTTAAAATGTAAATAGATGTTAAATATGAATTATATTGGGATATAATCCAAAAACTCTAAAGTTTAAGGGCAACATTCAAAAATTAATTATATTTGGATATAATTCGAAAAAATTTAAAATTGAAGATCCTAAAATTCAAAAAGAAAAAACAAGTCTTATAATATGAGGCCAAATGAGCGGACTTTACCGAATTTTACGCTAAATCCAATCATTCGGATAACGCAATTTATCGTGAAACTCCCATCTCCCTCCACGTAATACTCCCAGTCTCAGCTGGTCCCATCTCCCTCTCTCGACATGAATTCATGTCCAGTCGAGCCCAAAAAACCCAAATTTGTCCTGTGAAAATTTGAATTGAATGCTCTGAACAGCATAGAGATCGAAGAGGAATGAAAATGGGGGTTTCGTTCCTTTCAACATCGCCTCCATTAACAGCACCACTTCTTCCTGTTGAATTTTCCGTTAATAAACCTTTGAGGCACCCCCTTTCACTTGTTATGTGTTCTAAGCAGGCAAGAATTCGATGTAGTAAAATTGAAGCTTCTTTCAGTGACGAAGAACGACATTTCAGTAGGAGAGGTGTTATCGGCGGTCTTACCTTATCTGCTCCGTTGGTGAGACTGTTTCTAGTTTTATGCTATGATGCTTGCTGTTGTCTAATTTTGGATATGTTGGTTTGTTGTCCAGTTTGTGATTGGAAGCTCAGGGCTATTCTTGGAGAATGCGAATGCTGCTGATCTTATTCAAAGGAGACAGAGGTCTGATTTTCAGTGTGAGTTTCATGAAAGCTAATTTGGGGGTTTTGTATCAATGTCATAGTCCAGTTTAGTCTTTGGAACTGAAAAGTGTTTTATCTGTTTTTGTGTGAGTACTGATAACAGCCAGCGTCAAAGGAACTCTTTATGCTTTGTTTAAGGTATAGATGTATTCTTCACATAATCATCTGTTCAATAAGTTCAGTGCAGGAATTGCATACTTCTGTTGGATGTTTAATCTGCTTATTCGTCTTTTCAGAGTGACCCAGATCTCATTTCGCCCATTCTTACGTTGGCTCTCAACGATGCCATTACCTACGATAAGGTCAGACCATGATTGTTGTTACACTCTTCTTCTTTACTATGGATAGAGTTCTGGAACTGATTTCCTTTCGGTTAACTCTGTATTGTAGGCCACAAAAACTGGAGGTCCAAATGGATCAATACGGTTCAGGTACCTTAAAAACATCATATATGAATATAAGAAGTCCTGTAGCCAGCTCTTAGCTTTTATGTGGAATTTGTTTTCTGTTTAAGGTTGGGTTGATACTTCTTAGGACCGTTTGGTTTTAACTCCGGAAACGGAGTGGAAACGAATCTAGGCCATACGTATACCTTTGTTCATGAGATTTTTTGGAATCATTCCTTGTGTTTTGAAGTAATTGGAGTATAATTTGATTAGTTTTGATACCCTATAGGGAAATAAAATGGGGGAATCAATTGCATTTTGCATGAAACCACTACACATATAGACTAGGTTCATTTTCATTCAGTTTCCGTTTCCGGAGTTGCAACCAAACGGGGGCTTAGTGTTTTTGTTGGATTACAGGGAAGCATTTACTGTACAGGACGAGGAAATCAAAGAAACATATGATAGAAGAAGTTTATATGATTTCTGATTTTCTATTCTGTCCAATTACAATGATAGAACCTGATATTATTGACACATAGTACAAGAAAACCAAAACTATGCTCCTTGATTTGTTGGTGTGCTACACTCCATAGTCCATACTCTAGTTCATATCTCCAATCAATAAAGTTATGTGTCTACAATCTTACCCAAAATTTGAGTTGCATATTTCCTTGTTGGATAGTTATCCAATTCCTTCTGCAGGCTGTCCTATAAATTTACCTTACTTCGTTCTTGTTTGTGAATTCTGTCTTTTGAAGCTCAGAGATAGACAGACCTGAAAATAAAAGGCTGTCTCCAGCTTTGAGTTTGTTGCAGGAAACGAAGAAGGAAATTGATTCATACTCCAAGGGTGGGCCAATTTCATTTGCAGACCTTATACAGTTTGCAGGTAAATATACGCCAATCTATTTTCTTTGTTTGATGAAAAGCTGATAACTGTTTGGCATACAATTGCGTGGTACTTGATTGGTTTTCTTAGACTAAATGGCCTTTAATATAGGACTATGATGTGCCCGTCTAGCTATATAGATAGAGGTTGGTTCAAGTGAGAAGCCTCTCGTGATAAGAGTGAGTAGGGTGGCGATTCCACATGTGGCATCCCACATCACCATTTATCTATATATTTTGCCAAAAAAAAAAAAAAAAAGTTTTCGGGTCAAAAGAAAAAAATCGCTTGGTACCCTCATGGTATTGCCTTTTCCGGTTGCTGTCCAAGAGTTTTCCAATTTTATATACTTTGACTGATGTTAAAAAGGTCCATACTTGGACTGCATCTTACTCTACTTGTTGGGTAGTGCAGCCCAATCAGCTATAAAAGCTAATTTCCTGGCTGCTGCTATTCGTAAATGTGGTGGCAATGAGGAGAAAGGAAGATTATTGTACACTGCATATGGTTCGAATGGCCAGGTCTGTTCATTTTATCATATGTGCAACTACTGATTTCTTCATTGCCTGATTCCAACATGTGTTTAGATTGGATTCATGATAAGACTTAAATAATTTTGCATGTAAATGGAAAAGCCATCAATTAGGGGTTATTGTGGAGATTAAAAACTCTCCGACTTTGATTACATATAAGTACAGAGTCTTGTATATAAGCTTAGTGGTACTCCTCTATATATTTGTAAACTGCAATATGACAGTAATGGTTTTTTGTGTAACAGTGGGGTCAGTTCGATAAGATATTTGGAAGGACAGATGCACAAGAGCCTGATCCTGAGGGAAGAGTTCCACAATGGGATAAAGCTACTGTCAAGGAAATGAAAGACAAGTTTTCATCAGTCGGTCTTGGTCCTCGCCAGGTATTCCTTAATTAGGCTGTGTTTGCTAGTGTTTAGTGTTTATCTAGTTTTTTTGGAGTGTTTGTGTTTTAAAACACTAATCACCGTTTGTTTGACTTAAACTAGCGTTTTTAGTGTTTTGGGATAAATTGTGTTTTGACTTGTAACAATTTTGTTTTTCGGACCCAAAACACTAGTCTTTATTGCAAACAAATGAATTTTATCCGTGTTTCCAAAACACATCCTAAAACACTAGTGTTTTTGACCATGTCAAACAAGCCAAAATACTAGTGTTTGTGGCTTAGCAAACACAGCCTTAGTTTCACAGTCAATCCATGTTGTTTTACGGTGAAATTATTGGCTCCTGCTGATCTGACCATGTACTTGGATGTTTGTTTTTGTCGTGGTTCCGGACTCAGCTGGCTGTTCTCTCGGCATTCTTGGGTCCTGATCAGCTGGCCACCGAGAGCTTGCTGGCTACAGACCCTGATGTTGCTCCTTGGGTTCAGAAATACCAGCGCAGTAGAGAAACTGTTTCCGAAACAGATTATGAGGTAAGCTTAACTGTATAAGCATTTCTTCAAAGTGACAATGTACTCTTACATAGTGATTTTGTGTCTTGATCAGGTTGATCTGATAACTACTCTTACCAAGTTGAGTAGCTTGGGACAAAGCATTAACTATGAAGCATACACTTATCCTGTGAAGAAGGTTGATCTGACTAAGATAAAGTTGTAGGTTTAACATGCACTTGTGTGTATATGTTCAACTCTTTGTGAAATATTGGTAGTGCATGATTGTATCGTACCATTGTTATCAATAATTTTTCTGGGGAATAAAAAGAATTTTGAAAAAACAAAAAGATGAAAAGTTAGGTTAGATTTCCAATTTCATGACATACCGGATAATGTTCAGTACTTCAGTTTCCTGTCCAGCCTTCTCAAGGTAAGCATAATATTGTCTTCGAGGATCTTCAAGAAAGCATGTTAATGACCTAATGATTCTAATGTGTGTTTCCAACTAGAGACCGGTGAAGAGCACTCCGACAAAAGTTCAGTTCGATGATAAGAAACAGTAAGGGTGAATTTGTTATGTAACCTAAGCTCATATTAATGAGTCAGTGGATATGTTCCAATGATAAATAAATAAGTAACCTAAGCTCATATTAATGAGTTAGTGGATATGTTCCAGTGATAAAAAAATAAGTATAGAGTGATATATAGACTAATTTGCTCTTATTTAATATATCAACTTTCCTTAATATGTTACGGGGTAGTTTGATATCCATATCCTGGTTAAAGGTATGAGTATCACCCATATCCATATCTGATGTTTGATATTACAGGGTATTAGTATCTTGTACCTAAATACCCCAAATTTGAAATACGTATTTTTTTATGGTATCAACTTCCTTCTATCGATATTTCCTCTCTCGACGTTCATTCCCTTCTCCTTCCTCATGCTGCCACCAACCCTATTGCTACTCTCGACCGGAGCTAGGAGCCGCCGAGCCTACTGCTACTCTTGACCGGAGCAAAGTCGTCGACCGGAGCAAGGGACCTTACCACCTGCATGTTGTTGTTTACCAAAGGAATGTTTCCCTCACGGGTCGTTTTGCATTTTGAGGGAATTGAAATCGATTGTTTCACCAACACTTTGGGATGATTGAATTGATCGTCCATGTCCTGACTTAATCTGCCATGTGTTGATTGATCCTCCTTGTGTCCTGCCCTGACCTAATATGCCATGTGTTGATTGATCGTCCTTTGGAGTTGTCCCTAGGTCGAGATGATTTTATTCGACTCCCGACTGGATCTTCGCTTCTTTAAGGAAGTCCAGTCAGATATGTGTTCAGAGAAATTAACTATATTGCTGACCGATTGACTCATCTGGAAATTTCAAACCCAACACACCCTTTTCCGACGATCCCGAACTTCAAGTTCTCATCCACAAAGATGCTTTAAGATAGACTACCTCTAGTAGGTAGGTTGTCCATTTAAAAAAAAAATCTCAAATCTAATTTAACAATTCTACTTTACAACTTTTTTTAAAACTAAAGTACAAGTTATAATGCTATTTTATTTGTGAATTATTTGTCCAACATCTATTTTTGTCATTTCATATCAAAAGCATATCAAAAGGTGAAATGATCGCTCTGTGTCTTCTTACTGTTCCAAGGCGCCATCAACGACTACTGCATTTTCTTTTGTTAGCACAGTTGCCCATGATAATCACGTACGTCAAAGAGATCTAACTAATTCTACACTTCTTTATCGTGTTATTACGTCCCGCATACAATAATACCGATCTAGCATCAGCATATACTGTCTCCCTCTTTCTACATGCAATTATCTGAACTTCTGGAGATAAAACAATGGAAACCTCAAAGAAGGATTACTCAAGGTCCGGTTTGATCGACATGGTACTTTCATGGTCGTTCAAAGACATATTCAACAAGAACTTATACAGTGACAAGGTAATAACTATAATCGAGTAAGCCTCTTAAACCCTAGTTCCATATTCAACTGAGTTTTTTGTTCTTGCAGGTTAAGGAAATACCCATGACTTTTAAATCAACAGTGGATTACTTGAACTCCTTCATGTTTCCGTTGCTTGAAGAAACGAGAACGACGCTATATTCAGAGATCCAGAATGTCTCTCGAGCTCCTTACTGTACTATCTCAGCAATCAGAAAGTTAATATACCATAAGCCTCCCAAAGACTTGTACTATAAGATCGCTACAATCGGAAAATATGAGCCTGAGTCGGGAGATTTGTTCGCTATAACGAATCTAGAGCCGAAGCGAGTTGAAGATATCAACACGCCTGGAATCGGTTATCTTGTTGCTTACGTTTGTAAGACGGAAGAAAATAGCAGCAATGCTGTAATCCTGACGTCAAAATCAGTTTTTTCATCTGGAAAGATGTTTGCTGTGTATATTGGGAATCTCACGACGAATTTGAGGATATGGAAAGGGTTGCATCCTGGTGAAATTGGGATGAAGATCATTGCAAATGTCCTTGGACGTCATTTGGTAAGTTTTGCAAATTTGCAACTCGGGCTCGGCTCTTGCTCAGCTCGTAAAAAACTTAACTCGAGTTCGTTCGTTTTCTAAACGAGCCGAATACGAACCCATTTTAAAAACTCGGTTTGAACTCGAGTAGTTTATAAACGAGCATGTCAATGCTCGGCTCATTAGGCTAAAATAACAGCATAAGAGAATTATTTTAGCCGAGATAGCTCGTTCACTTTCTAAACTACCCGAATATCAACACATTTTAAAGCTAGTACAAAGTTTAGGTTTGACTCAGGCTCAGCTCGTTTATAGCTTGAATATGCCGATGCTCGGCTCGTATTATACCCCTACTTTTTAATCATTTGAATGTGTTTAGGGCCAGTTTGGAATCATTATGAATCCGTCTAACTAAATGGGAACTTAATGTTTATAGGAAGATCAGCCTTGCATGAACTGTTCGTCTGAATGTTGTATGTCGTCGTTTGGTGAGTCGGATTTGGATGATTCACAGAAAGAGGCGGTTTCGAGTGTAATCAAGATAAGCAAATGTGACCATAAGAACACAATTAAGCTCATATGGGGTCCTCCAGGAACTGGAAAGACTAAGACAGTGGCTACGTTTCTAGCTGAACTGATCAGCAAGAAAGTGAGGACAGTAACTTGTGCTCCTACTAATATGGCGGTTCTTCAGGTTGCTTCTCGGCTAAGGAAGCTACTCAAATCCCAGATTGATCATGTTCCTTATGGTTTGGGTGATATTGTTTTGGTTGGAAATGCAAAGAGACTCAAGATTAATGATCATAAGGACCTAAAAGACGTGTTTCTTGATCATCGCGTTATGCAACTCTCCAAGTGCTTCTCACAATCATTGGGTTGGAATCACACACTAGAGTCGTTGATATTCTTTCTTGAAGATCCTCAAGCGCGATATGACGCGTACATTGCCAATATTAGCCAGAAGATTAAAGATGGAGAGGTTGTGCCCATGTCTAGATCTGTGTTTGCAAAGAAAAGCCTTGGTCCTTTGTTTAAGCAGATGGTTTTGTGGATCCAAACTATATGCACACATCTACCCACCAATCTTGTTTCCTTTGAACTAGCTGGTACAATGGTCCTTGCTCTCCAGTCAATTGACAATCTCAAAATCTTTGAATTGTGGACTTCATCATCAAGGGAGGAACTCATTGTGATCCTGAAATCATTACATCAGTCTTTCCGTGTGTCGAGTACTGTGGATAACCGAATTATTAAAGACTTTTGCTTAGCCAATGCACTGATGATATTCTGCACTGCATCAGGCACTGCTATAATTCAGACAGAAGGAAACAAATTCAGCATTGCATCGAATGCCACTGAAGGAATGTTGGAATTCAGCACGGAATCAGGCACTGTTAGATTTCAAAGAGAAGGAATGACAGCCGTGCAGATGGTGGTGATAGATGAAGCAGCACAGTTGAAAGAATGTGAATCAACAATTCCTTTGCAGCTCCCTGGGCTACAGCATGTTGTTCTTGTAGGAGACGAAAGGCAGCTCCCAGCCATGGTTCAAAGCAAGGTTAGATCTGTGATTTTCTATATGCTATAAAATCATCTTTTTTCATTCATTTATATTGGGTAAAATCTATTACTCTATTAAAGTTTTTATAGAATAAACTCAGTAAATATACCTTAATAAAGTAATAGTGTGGTAAAAGGTTGAGGGTCTCATAAAAAAAAGTCATCTTCACCAAATTCTTTCGTATTATATGTTTTGACTTGATTGTTTCTTACAGATTTCGGAGAATGCAAACTTTGGGAGAAGCTTATTCGAAAGGCTTTCGTTATTGGGTAAGGAAAAACAACTGTTGAAAGTTCAGTACAGGATGCATCCATCTATTAGTTTATTTCCAAACAACGAATTCTATGACAGCAAAATATCAGATGCTTTACATGTCACATTACCAAGCTACAAAAAACAGTTTCTTGAAGGGAAAATGTATTCTTCCTATTCTTTCATCAATGTATCTTCTGGAAAGGAGGATTTCGAAAAGGGATACAGTCCAAGAAACTTGGCTGAGGTGGCTGCTGTCGCGGACATAGTTGGGAGACTTCAAAAGGGTACGTATGATATGATCTAGTATTCTAGTATCGAGTATACATGCAATAATGATATTGATTCATGTTTTTGGCAGTGGCGAATCTGACAAATCAAAGGTTAAGTGTAGGAGTGATATCTCCTTACAAGGGTCAAGCTACAGCAATTCAAGAAGAGCTAGGAGGAAAGTACAACACAGATGAGAAAACGGCATTTTCGGTTAGTGTCGGCTCAGTTGATGGCTTTCAGGGCGGGGAGAAAGATGTGATCATAATTTCCACTGTAAGATCCAACGGAAATGGTTCAGTTGGGTTTTTGCACAACCGAGAAAGAACGAATGTCGCGCTAACTAGAGCAAGATACTGCTTGTGGGTACTAGGGAGTGGATCAACATTGATCAAAAGTGGATGTGTGTGGAGGAACCTTGTGGATGACGCGAAGTTGCGTGGTTGTTACTTTGATGCCGACGAGGACCCAAGCCTGGCTCAGGCTATTGAAACTTGTGGGCTTGACAAGCTTAGATTGGATTTGGCATCTCTAAGGCTTGTGAACTATGATTGAGAGGGCAAAAGCTAGTCTTTGTGTTTATGGGAAGTTTGTGACAGTCAATGTGGTGTATGACTGCTAAAGTATGTCTAATGAATCGGTTTAAGTTTAATAAATGTATTTTCTATCACTCCTGCACAGTAAATTACACAGCTTTCATAAATATTGTTCATTAAATTTCAGTTTTCTAGTTCGTTTATTTTGGATCTTATAGGTTCAGTTTGTGGTTTCACCCGATTCACCCACTTCATCCGTTAAATACAGGTGAGTTGGATGCAGTAAGACCTTCTTTGGTGGCGAGTAGAGTGGGTGGACGCTATTACTACATCCGTCAACTTATCGGTTAAATGCAGGGGAATTGGTTGCGATGAGACTCTTGTCGGGTGGCGAGTCGAGTGAGATGGACGATTTTACTTTATCCGCTAAATGCAGGTGAATTGGATATTGTGAGACCCTTGTCGGGTGGCGGGTCAAATGGGATGGACGATTTTGGGTGATAGATCCAACGACGGTCAAGGTCATTCACATCCCCGTCCATTGTCATCCCTAATCGCGGTGTTAGCTGAACGTTGAGCAAACAACAAAGAGAAAGGCATGTACCTGAAATTATAACTCAAGAGTTCAACATTAACAGCAAACAACTTCCAACAAACAAGTACACAACTAGAGATACATACATTAAGTCGTCCTTTCGATTAACCATCCCCAAGCCTAAGAAAACGAAGATGACCACAAAAAATCTTGCAAATCAGCATACAAATTCAAGTGTTAACAGCAAGATCCTTCTTGTCCTCGTCGACATCAAAGTAGCAATCTCGCGGCTTTGCATCATCAACAAGCTTCTTCCACACAGATTCACTTTTTGTCAATGTAGCTCCATTGCCTATTATCCACAAGCAGTATCTTGCTCTAGTTAAAGCCACATTCGTTCTCTGTTGGTTTGAGAGGAACCCGACAGTCCCATTCGCGTTGCATCTAACAGTTGATCTATTATTGACAATGAGGTTGGAAGAAAATATGTGTCCCTATGATCAATGATCAAATTTATACACACGGAGTGCGGGATGAAATCAATTATTGACAATCCAACCACCTTGCATGAAGGCAATCAACATGCATTGCTCATATAAAGAAAGAGCATATCAAGGGATATCGTACAAAGCACATATTGTAAAAAGTTCTTCCCTACCCGTGAGCTAGTTAGAAGAAATACAGGAAGCCAATATTTAACAAATTTGTTCCAGTGACAATCTTGCTTACTTGTTCTCGAACTCATTGAATCCCAAAAGGTTTAAAGAGCTTGTGCGTAAGATTGGAATGTATAGACTCCGAAATATATGTTAAAATCAAGAGAATGTATAGACTCCGAAATTTGACGATGGGAAAAGGTGAATATTCAAGAGGGAGTAATGAAACATATATGTACAAGTTACTAAGTATATTCATGATTAGACCTATTCATATCCGGGTCCGGGCCGGGCTTTATAAAATATTGGGTCCGTTTAGCCGGACCCTGGCCGGGCCAGACCCGGCTACCGGGCCTGGGATGGGTGCCGTACCCGGCCCCGCCGGGTGACGGGCGGGCTCGTGGTACCCGTTTTTCAACAACTTTGAAAAAAATATTATTAAAAAATGTTTTTATTTTATGTTTTTTAAAAATAAATTATATTTAAGATATTTTATATAAAATGTATTAAATTTATTATAATTATACTACATATTTTATTTCAAACTGAAAACAATGAGAGAAAAGTTTTTATGAATTTTGATTCGTGTGGTGTGTCATCCAAGTAATAATTCTTTTTTTTAAAATTTTTAGATAGTTAACTTGCAATTAATATATTATTTTGATTAATATCAATATATTTTGAAATTTTTTTTTTTTTAATATTCATAGTTTTTTCTCAATGGTAAAGTTTAATATCATATATATTCAGAATGGTTTTTTCTATAGAAAATAAGTAATATAAGTAACAAATTAATTTTAAAAAGACGTGTGAACACATAAAACTAATACATTGGACTTATTATATATGAAAACTAAACATTAATTATATTTAAAACATATATTTATAATAATAAAAATAAGAATTAAAAAAATGAAAATTAAGGATTTCATGCAGAAAAAAAAGCAGATAGAGTATGAACTGTGCTGAGGGAGGAGGTTTAAAAGGCCACCCAATGTGGTCTTAAGGTAAACGCAGGTAAAACCGATAAGTAACGAAGATTGCTTGCAAGAATTCCAATCTCATAGACTTCCTCTTTCGCCATTCAATCTTTGAGCATTCAAACATTTCAATTCTCCTCAAATTTGGATTAGCATGTTGAGATTGTGGAGATGGTACCAAAATTGCTTGCAAGTGCACCCAACGAAGACCCAGATGATTAGCTCCGCTGTGATCTGGGGAGTTGGTGATGTTTGCGCCCAGAAAATCACTCGCACTATTAGAACAAATACAAATCCCAAATTTTCGGTGGGTTTTGCACTTCCATCTCATATATGATTCTTTTTAGGGTTTCAAGTTTGAAGTCTTGGTATTATGTATTGCTTTTGAGAATGGGCATCTAGGATTCTTGCTGTTGCTGGTGCTAAAGATTTTCGTAGGGTTCGTGTAAGAATGGGCATATATGATTCTTGCCGTCGCTGCTAAAGATTTTGTTAGTGTTTATGTAAGAACGGGCATGTGTATGTAATATTCTGCTGATGCTACTGCTTTGAAAATGAGCATCTATGATTCTTGATTCTTGTTGTTGCTGAAGATTGTTAGTGTTTGTGTAAGTATGTCTCCATTATACTGATGACACTGCTTTTATTTGGTTAGTTCAAGAACTGTGGCGTTAGATTAAGTTTAAGAGTTGAGTTTGCTAGGAATGGCTCGAATTAGCAAAACCCAATTGAGTTTCTGTGAAAGAATCGCCACCTTTGTAAACCTGATTTTGTTCCACAGCTGGGTTTTCTTTGGAAAAGGGTTTGCCTAGGGTCTTTGGTTGATGTTAAATGATGGATGCTTCTTTTTCTAATTTATTATATTTCCATACTTTTCATCAATTGCAGTCATGGAAGTTGTAATATTCTTTTACATGTTTTTATGAATGGGGAAGTACACTGTTGAAACTTGAATGATAGCAGAGTACAAATGAATACTGATAACCAAAAAGTAATATTCAGTATCTAAGCTATCTAGTGTAGTTAATAATTAAGAAAATTAACATCCTGCAGCATATCTGGTAAAGGGAAATGGCTGTATGGAAAATGCATCTGGATATTTTTTTGCCGGCCAATTTATTCACATCAAAGATTACCTTTTATTGAGCTGTTTTCCCCCCTTGTATAAAGCGATTTGAGTGGTATGAATTACAACTGTATCCATCTTTAGGTGAAGTTGTTGGTTCAGACTTCAGATTAAGCTTCTCTTAAATAAGCAATTTGATCAAGTAGTGGTAGTCATAAATCTTTCGGACATGGGTTAATCTGCTGATAGGAATTATCTGTAACAGTTCTTATGTAACTACGTGATTATAGATAGACTGATTTGGTAGAGCGGGCAAATGTTTATAGCTCCAACTATGCAGTCTGTACATGCTGGGATAAAGGTTTTGTTTATTTTTTTTTTCTGTTTTTTAATTGTTGACATTGTAAGAACCTGATTAACCATAGAGTATACACGTTATAGTGCTACAAAGTATGGATGCTCTTGTCTGCTTATCTCTGGATACAAAAACCGATCAATACACATTTAGCAAATTGCATTTTCATGTATACTCTTAATGTTATTGTAGTATAACTTTATGTTGTAACTGCGTTTTACCCTTTCACCTTTACCATTGATTAGCATTTGAGCTTCTTTGTATGTGTATGTGTGTCTGTAACCATTTGTTTTTCCGTTGTGGTGTGTGAGGCTGGCTGCTAATCCTTGTAGCTGTATTTGACTCTCAAGCCTCAGATATATGTAATCTTATAGTAATGAGTCTCTGTTTTGGCATGTGTTAAAATGATACTATGGCAATAAGATTCTATTATCGTCAGATATCAAATATGATTATTTTGTGTGCCTTTGTGGAAAATATGATGGACTGCGTGTAATTTTGCAATATAATTGGTAAGTCTATATTTGTAACTTGTTCGAAATTCTAACTTTATGCTTGGATAGGACAAGGATGAGCAATTGAAGGTTGATTGGAAGAGGGTTGCTGCTATAAGCTTGTTTGGTTTGGGATTTGTTGGTCCAGTGGGACATTTTTGGTCAGTATTTTTTTCATTGGCGCACTACTTCTCTAATTTTCAAGGCAGCCTCTCAGATATTATCTCAAACTAAAACAATGTAATGAACTGAATCAATTGCATAGACTTGTCTGTTTTTTATGTCAGAGAAGTTTCTTGCTAATATCACTGGAATTCCTACATTGCCTTCCTACCTTATTGTGCGACAGACCGAGTTCATATATTTTCACCTCATATTGTTTCAAAGATATGCGCAAATTTAGTGCATCCAATGTCCGTGTCAGCAATGTAAAACCTGTAGGGCAGAGTACTGGGCTGGAAAACCTATATTTTCACCTCATATTGTTGGCATTCATGTAAGAATGTGCATGTGTATGTAATATTCTAACACTGTCATGCCTCTCCAGGTATCAAGGTCTGGACCGTGTCATAAGGACGAGATTCCGCATGCAACCAAATTCCTTCAAGTTTGTTGCAACTAAGGTTGCACTTGATGGTGCCATCTTTGGGCCATTAGATCTACTTGTATTCTTCTCTTACATGGGCCTCACAAACGGAAAAAGCCTACCTCAAATCAAGGAAGATGTAAAGAGGGATTTTATCCCAGCTTTTGTAATGGAAGGAGGCATCTGGCCCATACTTCAGGTGGCTAACTTCCGCTATGTTCCTGTACCATACCAGCTTCTCTATGTCAACTTTTTCTGCTTGTTGGATAGTTGCTTCTTGTCTTGGATCGAACAACAGGAAGATGCTGCATGGAAAAAATGGCTTATGTCCTCTCTACATCTAAGCAAACAAGAAGAACAAGGAAGGTGATGAGACCGCTTGTCTTGCGAGTGTCTTTTTTTCTCCCTGAAGGTGAAAAATTCCATCAAAACCGAATTGAAATGCCCGACAGAACTTGGTTATAGAAATGTGCAATTTTAGGCCTTTTAACTGCAAGGGCAGAGCTAAGTCTTCCCGCGAATTGGTCAAGTATAGAACTATAGATGGTGTAACATTACAGACTTACTGTTAGAGGATGCCCTTTTCTTGCTTCATTTGAATTTTAGCTGGATTTGGTTTTTCTATACATATATTTGAGAAGATTCATCATGAAAGCATCAGAGCAGAATTTTGCTCACCAGGCTTGTGAAACAGCTGTTCTGATTTTTGAAAGTCCCTTCTGAGATATATCAATGAATGTATCATTGTATATGCACATTCATACATACTGTAATAGGATTTGCAGAGACTGCGTGCGAAAGAACTAATGACTTGTGAGGAAAGAGCATCTAAAGATAGGATTATACATTGTGGTTGTTACAACTTACAAATGCAATCATTCACACCCAGAAAACAATGTTTCCAGTCAGACTTGAAATGTGTGTATAACATCTGTTTACATAACCAAACTTCTTGAACAAAAAAGTACCATGCTAATGGTAAGGGTGCAGGAGTCGGATATCTTAACTACCCAAGCAATGCACATAAAAACTTTAGATCCATGTTGACAAACAAGTAGATTATAACAGTTGATCACGGGAAGGGCTCCCGAAGGAACACATTTGAAGCAGATTTGGTCTAGCATTCACATCCAGAAGCCCTCTGTTGCTGCGCTCCACCCGACATGTCAATGGTGTCCGGTAGGTATCTATATATTGCATGCATCAATAAGCAACAGATTAGACTCTAAACGGAATCAAACACAACCAGAATGATCAATTGATTAATCATTATACAGTTTGAAATTATTGTACTAAAACCGTGAAACCAAATATTTGATCTTTATTCTTAATAGTTCTCTAAATTGGAAGAATAATTAGTGTGGAGAATTTTAAGCACTTGAGCATCACAGAGCTTAATCGAGTTGAACGAAAGAATGGGTCTGATTGAGAGATGCCCAGTTTATCAAATAAAGTCGAAACCTTTTTCTGTAAGCAAGGCAAGAGTGATGCCACCCCACCCTCCCTACTACCCATGCTTTTGTAAGATGTATATATATTTGTGTATGCATGTGGATTTGTTACTGTGGTTGGAAGAATGTCAAGTCAAAACCCCTCTCGAACAAGACTACTTATATAGTTATACCAATGCTTCAAAAAGCTCTATCGAAGACAAAAAAGCTCTAAATCAATACTTTTAAAACCTTTACTTATAAATTAAATTTTAATATAAAAATATTATAGATAAATCTGTTTCAGCAAGAACCAGCTAGTTTGTATGAGTGTCTTATGAAGCAACTCACATGTCTTCTTCAGGCTCGTTTTTAATTGCATTCTTAGCAATGCACTCAAAAGCTGCTTCAACATTGTTGCCATCCTTGGCAGAAGTTTCAAAATAAGGTATGCTACCCTTGGAAGCACACCAAGCCTTCGCCTTCTTAGCAGACACCTGTTGTTCAGACAGATAGACATGAGAAGAACACAAAAATGTACGAGTGTATTCTGGTTCATAAATTAAAGGATCTTACCACACGGCTGTTACCACCATCTACATCTATTTTATTACCCAATACAACAAATGGGAAATTCTCAGCATCATGTGGACCAGCCTGGACATTTAAGAAGACAGGGAGATGAATACATTACATAGGTAGATCCTGTAATTTCATAACTGAAGTATTGTGTCCAAAATTACCTGCAACAAAAATTCTTCTCTCCAGCGGTTGAGATTATCAAATGATTTCATCACATTTACATCGTAGACAAGAACACAACAGTCAGCCCCACGGTAGAAAGCTACACCAAGACTTTGGAATCTTTCCTGACCAGCAGTGTCCCATATCTAAACAGATATGAATCAGATTAATCACAATTGAAATCAAGCGGTCAAGCACCCAGCAGAGTCTTGGTGAGATATGTTAATATTGAAAAGACGTACATGAAAAGATCCAGCCAAGTCAAAGAAGGCTTCTTTCAAGAAAGAAACATATGGAATGATGCCTAATTGCTGTTGCCAACATAAATTCAAGAAAACTAGCTTTTATATTTTGAACTTTGATTTCATTGTATATCATTATCAACCAATTGGTAAGCCATATTCCTCGAAGTGGCAATGATTACTTTTTTGGCAACTCCATCTCTCCCTCTGCTATCAACTCCTCTCCAGGTATCGAGCCATGTTTCAGATGCAGTGTTGCAACAAGAACAACGGACGACATTACAGACTGACTAACATAACCTTTTTAGTTTTTATCCAGTATTGTATAATGGGAGGGTGTCAACAAGGCGAGCAATGATACACTGAATTTAACTAAATAAAGGTGATACAATATAGTATATTGGGAGATTGATGGCAACTGAACAATTAACAATGAAGTGATGAACCATCCTACAGAAACAAAGGACAATTTCATGCTCTATAGAGAACTGACAATAATCCTAAATTGCACCCAATCTATATTTGTGAATTCAACCAATTCACAACTCAAACTGTAACAAAAAATGAACATAGTTTTCCTTACCTGCAATGTGAAAAGTTTGTCATCAATCTCAACTTCCTTCGTCAAGAAATCGGCCCCAATTGTGGCTTTATACTGGTTGGTGAACTTATGGTTCACAAATCTAATCGATTATCTAAAGGTTCAACAACCTCGAGCTGCATAAATTGAATTTAGACATAAAAAAAACAAATTTGGAGATTTTAAGGATACTGATTCATTAATGATGTCTTCCCAACCCTAAAAGCGAACCAACAAAGATCCAATCGACATGCAAAACGAAAAAGGTCAGAAACTCATAAAATTCAATCAATTTATAGAAATTAGAACAAATGTGGAAAGAAAAAGAACCCGCTGTCACCGAGGATGATAACTTTGAGAAGCATCCTTCGCCGGGACGCCATGGCCGATTTAGAGCTCACAAATCAAGCACTTAAAAATAATTCTTATGAAAACCTAGCTGATTCGTGATATAAAATCAATTCGATAACAAAGAGGAAGAAGATCTCTGCCTGGCGAGAGGGGATACACTCTGCTCGCCAACAACGACAAAGGAAAGCTTGAAAAAAGAAAAAAGAAAAAAGGAAAAAGAAGAAAGAATCTCGTCAAATTTTGTTACCGGAAACTATACAAAAAAAGTAATTTATACGTTTTATAATTTTTTATTATTCTTTTTTAATAGGTAAAATAAAAAAAGTAATTTATACGTTTTTTAAATGCCTATAGAATTTTTTTTAATAGTTGAAAAATATTTTATATGTTTTTCAGTAAATATTAACATTAATGATACGCCAATAAATATGTACATTGTCCACCGACAATAATAAAATTTGTTTTTTCTTTAAGAAATAAACTCATACAAAACTCCCACACAAAAAACCATACAAAAGTGAGTTGATACGGTCCGGCACGTATGGAACTCTAACATTATCCACCGACATATATAATCAGGTGGGTTGTTACGACATGTATACACCTAATCTAACTTGTCACATGAAAAAAACGATCCAAACCAGGTGGACTGGCAAACCGGATAACAACGGTGGTTATAGAGTTTGCATGCAAGTAAAAACTTGGTAAACAACCTAAACCTAGACAGAGTACAAGAACAAGAGTAAGGGAGGAGGAACAAGATATCGAAATAGCCTCTGAGTGGCTAAACAAAGATTCAATCAAAGCTTTGTCATCTTCACTATGAAGATTTTCATTGAAGAAATCAGAATCAAGGATGAACGTCATGATTCCTTCGTCGATCACCTCCGTCTTCCCTGTTCTCAATCGCTTTCTCTCTTTTTATGGTTTTCCAAGCATCACCTCTCCTCTATATATACATCAAAGAGTAAGCTTTAAACTCGTCGTTTCACTTAAATGAATCTGCTTGTTTAATGAGTCAGCGTCAACCCAAATATAATGAACCAGATTCATCTCTTCAAGGATCAGCTAACACATAATGCACCGGACCATCTCAATCAAAGTTGGCTTATATGGTACTAGCAGCCCAATTGTAAGGATTAAACCAAAGACTCACTAAATATTAGATATTCCAACTCTAAAATATGCTATAGCATCTAATGTATCCAAGCTACCACAAGTATATGATCTCTCATCATAGTTAGCAACTTATAACACATTAGCAAACTATAACATGTTTTGAGCATCTTATCTAATACACTAGACTTAGGTAAGTTACAACTTTACATGCATTTACATAACCACGACAATATAAAACAATATTACATGAAGCATAACCCTAACATGTACAAGTCCACCAAGAAGCTACAATCATGTTCACAACTTGAAGAAAACAACTCATTCAACACAAGTAATCAACAAATCAAGCAATTAGCCAAAACAAAACCCAAAAGATTGCCTAAAGAAACACAAACTTATTGGCAACAAACAAGCACAAAACTAGAAAACAAACAACACACCAATCCAATTCATATCTAGCAACCAAACAACTAATTCCTCAAGCACGAAACAGCGGGATTAGCCGAGTAGAACCATCCGCGAGCATTCTCGCAATGAGCACGAAGAACTCTCCCGGCCACAGACAACGCTATGTCAATGTTCTCCAACACCACATTGTCGCATCCGAGGCTCCTACTACAGCTCAGATTTATAGCCGTTGAAGTGCGAGTAGTTCCTCTTACATTTCTAAACGTTACGTCACTGATCTTCACTGCTGAAGTCTGCATCAGCAAAGTGTTTTTAACAGCAAACGAAAAACAAATTAGTTATTTTGATTGGGTAACGGCTACTTTCTTGCATTGTAGTTGCTTCTCTTACCTTGAACCTGCAATGGTGTCTGTTGCCACAGTAATGTTGATTGATTATTATAGGATTCCATGTGTTCTCTAGTATTATGTCTTCGAACACTATCCTCCTCGCAAACCCTGATCCTCCCTAGAACATAACATAAGATAAACAAAAAATGATTTGTGATCAAAAAGTACATATTGATACAATCACACAAGCGTTGTCTCCCATATAAACAGCTCTTACGATGTAAAATGTAAAATGAGAACAAATTATATTCGTTAGATCGTTAAATAGATGGCTGAGATTAGACGATATTTTAAAACTCGTTAAATAGATGGCTGAGATTAGTCACATATATTCGGCGGTATAGTGTCATATATTCGGTCGTTACAGGTTCACATGGTGAGCGCCGTTTACATATGAGTCAGTATATATATATTCTTACCTCCCATGTTTTGATCCGTGCCCCGTTTAATGATGTCTTGAAGGTACAGTTCTTGACTAGTACATCCTCTACTGTCTCGAAAGTGTTCGATGATCCCAAACTTCCGATACTGCACGAGTGCACAACAACAGACAATAGAGTCGTTAGTCCTATAGGGTTTGTTTGGTATCCATATATGCATATCATAAGTGGTATACCTCGAAGTCTTCTACGAAAAGATGTATCTAGTGTTTGCCTACATCTTCTCCATTTTCCCTCTTCTCGAATTTTTGTCGATGTCTTCTAACTATTACTAGAAGATCCGAGTTAATGTATTGGTTCGTACCCCATGAAAAGGGTAATAAATCTCGGATTCGGTTTGCAGCAAGATTGTATTTCTCAATGTATATAGTTCCTCTTATGGATTCGTTTTAATCGTGTGGTGTGTATGGACTAGATTACTAGGGTTCTATAGGCACTACTATTTCTATTTGCTTCCTATCTTGTTTGCTGAAATTTTGAGCTCTCATAACCGAAGCAATTCTGATATACTTCGTCATATACTATATCCTGATATCAGATATGGATATAACGTGATATTCCACATGAAGTGTTTTTTACCAACCTTATGCCGTGGCCTGGACCGCATACGGTGTTAGTTATGTTGATACGTGACGAGTTGTGGTTCACAGCAACGCAATCGTCACCTACATAAATATAAGGATCATGAATTCATGATAGTTGAACATGAGAAAGAATTGCGGATATGGTAATAAGTAACAAATACCGGTTCGGATAAAAGAGTTGCGGATATTTATGTGATCCGAGAGAGAGATATCGATCCCGTCGGTGTTGGGACTGTGCATAGGGGCAGTAATACGGAGATGAGATAGTTGAGCATTGGTGCAATATGTTAGAGAAATATGGTTTCTGGGGCTGTTCAAATGCTTTGTTCCATTCAAATGTAGATCAGAACATCTCTCGAAATGAAGTGCCTGAAACAAACTTTACCAGATTATTGATTAGCATCAGTAGCGTAAACGTAGCGTTGTTATATGAGCTGAGCTACTTGAGTTCAGTTCGGGTTCAGCACAAACTTGAATTGAGCTCACTCGGGTTATAAAACAAGCTGAGTATGAGCACATTGTTCACTTTAACCGAGTTGAGTTCCTCAAGTTTGGTTCTTGCTCAACTCGAAAAAATTCGGATCGAGCTCGTTCAGATTATAAAACAAGTCGAGTATGAGCCCATAGTGAACCTCAAATTGAGGTCGATATGAGCCGAGCTACTCAAGTTCGAGTCGGACTCAACTCGAAAAAACTTGAATTTAGCTAGTTCATATTATAAAACAAGTCAAGTAGGAGACCATAATGAACCCCAATCGAGGTCAAGACGAGCCGATCTAATCAAGTTCGAGTCGGGTTCAAGCCAACAAAAACTCGGATCAAGCTCGTTCACTTATCAAACAAGCCCATAGTGAAGCCCAAATTGAGGACGAGACGAATTGAATCCTATCTTTAAGTTTTAACTGGCTTAACTCAACAAAAAAACTCGGATCGAGCTAGTTCATATTATAAAACAAGCCTATAATGAAGGTCAAATCAAGGTCGAGAAGAATCCGATCGTTAAATGAGCCGAGCCAATCAACTCAAGTTCGAATCGGGCTCAACTCAACAAAAACTCGGATCGAGCTCATTCAGATTATAAAACAAGCCCATAGTGAAGCCCAAATCGATGTCGAGACCAATCAAGCTTTAAACGAGCTAAGCCAATCAACTCAAGTTCGAGTCGGGCTCAACACAACAAAAACTCAGATAAAGCTCGTTCAGATCTGAAACAAGTTGAGTATGAACATATTGTGAAGCTCGAGACGAGCCAAGAATAGAACATTTTGTAAAAGTGAGCAAAATGAGCTCGAGCTCGATGAAAGATTTTACGAGTACCGTTGGCTGATTACATCTTCTAGGTGCCCGCGACTCGTACTTGTTCCACCAAAGCGAACCTCGGCCATCAAATTGACCTGAACCATTAATCGTGAGGTGTTGGATGTTCGCGAACACAAGCCAACTATTTTCTCTACATTGCATCCATCCATCTATACTTTGTGGTGCTACAACCTTCCCTGAAATCTGCAAGCACTCAACAACTTGATATATGCACCATTATGATAGCAAAACTCAATACGCATTAGTCTCAAGTCCTACACATATGCCCTAAATATAGGGGTGGACATTTCCGTATATCCGATCCGACAATCTTAAAAAATTTTGATCCGAGAGTATCGGATATCCGATGTTTTGTCAAGACGGATATCCGATCCGGGTATTTGTTCTTAGACTAGTCGGATATATTCGATCCGAAAACCCGATATGTATCCGATCCGATGATCCGAAAAATATGTCCAGATCGTGCTCGAATCACCAATAGCCGGATATTTTCGGATTCGGATTTTTTCGAATCGAATCTTCGGATTTGTCGGATTGGATATTTTTGCTTGCCCCTAGAAATATGCATTTACCTGTATATGAATGCTTGATGCTTTGCATGGCCCTTGGAACCTCATAGGTTTAAGTAAGAAAGTTTTTCTAGCAGGAATCTTGTAAACAGGTTTTCCTTGAGCTACTTCACATACATGCCTCCAAGCTCTGTGAAAAGCCTTTTTGTAACAAGAGGAAAATATAACAGCAATGAGATCATGAGTAAAAGATGATCATTAATTAGAGATATTTTGTGAGAATTTACTCTGGAATCATCAGTTATGCCATCTCCAGTTGCCCCATATGCTGTAACATCAGTAACAGAAGCAAAGGATGGGATGTTTACTATCAAGCTGAGTGAAACACTCCAAATTGCAACTATGGCAGTTGTTGAAACCTGCATCTTGTTGTGAACTATATTTGAGCTTTTCAGGTGCTCAATGTATATATAGAGAGATATTAGAAGTAGGAAATGTTATACGAGTCTGGGTAATTCGGCTAATATACGAATTCTATAGTGCTATTTTAGTCAAACAGACCGAGCATTGGCATGTTAAACCTCGGCTCATGTCATATGTCACTCTAATTAGGAGGACCCATAAACAGTGGATTATTCTAAGATTTTAGCTTAAGAAATGCATATTGTTAGCTTTCCAGCTTTGCAGTTGTAAATGATTGGGAAATTTGATTGCTTTGTGAAAGGATTGTGCCTTGTTTATCAAGTCTATGGTGGAATATGGAAGGTAAAAGAGCTTTGGAGAAGAAGACATCAGGGGGAACAAGTTTGTTTGTGGGACTGATAAATTTCTTGGACTGTAAGCTTTTCATATAAAGAGATAAATATGGTGAGAAATGTGAAACATGAACACTTATACTGTAAGCTTTTCTTATAAAGTGGTGAAATTGAAGCTGTGTTTTTTTGCTACTTCCATACCTAGAGTTTATTCGATCTCTACAAACCAATTTCGGCTTGTTTAGAAGCGAGAACCGAACCAAAGCTTATGATGAGCCTGATTTTTTACCGAGCTTAAAAATATGTTCATTAGTCAAGCGAATGAATCCGAACAAGCTTTATGTGAATCAATTGATGTGGTCATTTTTAAAGATGTTAACTTTGAGTAGTTTTTCATACCTTGTTTAGTCTCTTTGTCAATAAAATGAGCCCAATTCGAGCTTTCTGGTAACTCGTTTAGTCATTTGGTCAAGAAAATGAGCCCGTTTGGGTTCATTTTATTAAGCAGAGCGTAAATGAGCACAAGGAACTCAATTCATATAGCTTTTACTCAATTAAATGAAGTATAAATAAGCTTGAGTAACTCGACTCATAAAGTGCATCTCACTGGAACACGATCAAATGATCAAGTATTTCGGAAATCAAACTGAAACTCCAGAACAGAAAAACAATCTTATAGTCAATAATACGGTAAATTTTTTCGTACAACTCAGGAAACCGAAATAATGCTAAACAAAAGAGTACTACGACGCCTGATAATTAAGATGAAGCTGCAACCTGCTTCCTTGGAGCTGCTTGAGTACCTTCTCGGAAGTTGGTCTTGAACCTCCTTGGAACGTTGCGGAGATACCTCATACGTCCGGTTCCGGTGGTCTTTCTCCTGATAGCTTTCACACTCCAGTTGTCTGTAGATCAATGAAAACCCATTTTTAGCAACATGATAACTCAACCAGACCATGGGAATTACAGATGTGAAACAGAAGAGCGTGACCCATTACTATGAGGTACACACGTTACAGATACTGTCATGCAAAGGGAATTCCAATATCTGTTTTCTTCATATATACAGTCTTCTTTGTTGATTAAAGGAGTAACCATACAGCCATTATGTAAACCCTAATTATATTGATCAACAAGATCTTCCAGAGCTCAGAACCTCGTACTATAGTTCTAACCTACAATTCTGTTTTGAATGTCTCAGCATTACTCACTAAAAGAGGAATTATCTAAGAGCCTACATTTCTTTTTCGCAGATGGCAGGTATAGGTATAGCTCGCCAAAAATTTAAGATCAACACATATTCATATAAGAACTGTGCTGAAATGAACTCATACTTACAAAGAATGCAATTCTTCAGCAAATACTTGAAAAACTCATACTTACTAATGCAATTCTTCAGCAGATAAATATTTTCATCTTTTACATTTAAGTATCTGATCAACAGGTGTCGAAGCTGATACGACTAAGGAAGAGTGGAAAATTGATTTCCGCTATGAGTGGCATTGCATTGATTACTACAATTAAGATAACTATGATCTATTATCTATCAGCATGAGCCATTTAGGAAGAACGAATTCTATTCATATAACCGAAAAACAACTAAAACAACAGAAAGAGAATGAATAATAGGAAGGAGAAGAGCTTACATTTCCTCAAGCGGGCGGCAGGATAGGCGCAAGCGGAACAGCGACTCTTCTGGAGATGGAAACTCCTGCGGCCACAGCGCACACAAAGGGTGTGCGTCTTGTTCCTCCTCTTACCAAAACTCCCTGTTCCCTTACCCTGTCAAATTTCAAAATCAAGCAAGTTCGATGGTTTCAGATCTACATAGCTTGACACAGAAAATTCCATACGAACAGAGAGAAAGAAGACAGTGTACCATTGTCGATCCTCGAACAAACCCTAGCTGCTCCGGAGGCTCTGGCGAGAAAGTGGCTTCGAAACGGTACCGTTAGCAAATTATATACCCATGAATCCTTATTAGGGTTTAATCAATTACTGGGCCGTTTCAATTTGGGCCTCCATTTTCAGTTAACTGGGCCTCCATTTTCATGTATTTGGGCCGTTAAGCTTTATAATTTGGGCTATTTATCAACCCATTACTAGACATGTCGGATATATCCGATCCGATCTGACTTTTTTGTCCCCTCAAAACCCCTATAAGCATCTAATCAGATGATCCGAAAATTCTTCCCGGATTAGATCAGACTCGGATCATCGATTAAAGAAAATTGTCGTATTCGGAATTTTCCGGATCAAATCTTCAGAAGAGTTGATCGTATTAGTCGGATTGAATATTTTTGCTCACCCATGCTCACTGGATGTCTACACTCCATGTCATTTGGTTCCGAAATGGATTATAAAAAATTAATATGATATCAGAGGAGGTACAATTCATATCCGTTTTTTTGGACTTCATGTGCATGATCAACTAAAAAGAGAATGATATACAGAAACCCGTCCAAAAATGGTGGAAAAACTATACAAAGATTAAGATGCTTAACCCGAAAAAGTTTTAAGCGTTAACTAATTCAGCTAGTTGCTCTTAAGGGGGTGTTGAGATTTCCACATCGACAATATACTAAAGTCTACGAATCTAATATATAAGTCCATGGTTACTTTTCTTATCGTTTGTTTATGCTTGACACTTCACGTCATTTAGTCCCGAGACAGATATAAGTCTACGACGTTTTGGATATCTCTTCTTTTTAGACTCTAGTTCACCTAGGAGGTCACGTAGGTCGGTAGGTGTCGTTTGGTTAAACTAGTACGTGGGTCGTGAAATCATTAAGTTAATAGTGTATGGAAATGATGTAACGACTTACGTACGAATGCTTGAAATGTTCCAACTATGATTTTAATAACGTTGTTTTGGTTATATTAGAATTTGGTGGGTGCAAATGTGGCGATACATGCACTACTCAAGTGTAAAGGATTCCTATAGCATATATGCATGTGATATGATGTAAGGATTCCTTCATAACAAATGATTGTTGTATGAATATAAAGCACTTCATTATCACATCATGCATATAGGCTTAGCCTTTTGGCACGCCTAGACTTTCGCTTTTGGTGGTACCAACAATATTCTAGAGCACTTGTAGTACAGATACTTATGCGACCAAAGATTAGTGTCTGAATCACTTTTCACACGTTAAGTTAACACAATAATTTTGGTCCTAGACCTTTCTCTTATGTTTCTTGTTGAATAAGTATGTCATGTAGGTCATATTGCAACTGTTTTAACCCTTTTACTTAACGTGTGAACAGTAATTTAGATACTAATATTTGGTCGGACTCAATAGGCGAGGACAACTTTCTAATACTTATGTTAGGTTTGTTTAGTTTCTTTTCTCGTCACCTTTATTCTCTTTTCAAATCTGACATTTAATTATTAATGAGTTTCTTATATGAGTAAAGAAACTCAGAGTATTTGAGATGTAAATGTTCTAAATTCAAGTTCAAATGTTAAAGTCATGTTGGAAACAGTAAGGTGAGGTCATGTGTATATGAGTGTATATACGTGTTAGCCATAAATCTTTGTATAAATTCATTGTTGTTTTGTCATAAAATGATAAAACTATCTGGTGATATGGGAATTAAATTCGTTATGAACGAAATTTCATAATTTTAGATGTGAGAAGTTATTATCTCAATAATAACAATGATCAAACTAGGTAAAATCAACCGTCAAATATCAAAGTGCGGGTCTTGTTCGCGTTGAATTACTGTGGTTGAAACACAATTATGAGATAAATAGAACACCATAATGTGGCCATGAAAGTGTTACTATATGTCCGGAGACATTACTAAACTAGGGTTTGTAATATACTTTATGATGATGATTACGATAGTCAACGTGGGTAAAACTAGGCCAAAAATTTTAAAGTTGAATCGGCAGAAACAACATTTCAAGATATTGTTTCAAGATATTTTACATCCGGTTAAAAGCATATTGATACAAGTTTAATAACTCGGATCAAACGTCACACCCAATCCGACCAATAAATGTTAAACATCATACCAAATACGGATCGAGAGTTTTCACAAAATCTATAATCCAATATCCTGTTTTCAGATCAATAGGTGTTAAATATCTGACTAAATACGATTTTCACAAAATTTATATTCGAATATCCGGGTTTCGGACCGGGTCCATATCCATTGCCCATCACTAGCCTCATCTAATAGGTGTAAGTGTTTGTGACAAACATTCCTACAATAATCGTCATATCGTATTCATTGGGTTATGCCTCTATCCTTGTACAATTTGGCAATCGTAGTTCATACCTATCTTACTTGAAAGTTTAATGATTGATTTTGACCTTTTTTTCAAGTCAATTAATGATAAGAGGTCCCCTAACTTACAAGTGCCGTATAATTCATTCTTATTTTTGTCACTCGTTATTCAAATAATGGGAAATTCAAACTTCAATGTCAAAATATCATACTTTCATATAGGATCCGTTCGATTGGTGGTGGTTAAGAGTAGACATAGGTCCGAAACCTAAACCGTCGGCTTAGATTTCAGAACCTACGGTTTAGGTTTGGTCAAAGGTCAAACCTAAACCTAAATGACCAAACCTTAATCGGCTATAACTCAAACCGGCGGTTTGGTCCATTCTTCTTTTTTAATTAAAAATAGGTATATAAACTTAGGGGAAAAAAAAAAAAAGAGTTCAAACCGACCCCTAAACCGGTAATCCACGGTTTGGCCAAACCGGCAAACCTAAACCACCGATTTGGACCCATGTCTAGTTAAGAGTATTCTACGGTTTATGGGTAATAAATTTATCAAATTTTTTCAACCAATTAGTGCTAACTTATTGGTTTATTGGTGGTTTATGGGGTGTTTTATGAGTTTTATTCAACCAGCCAAACGGGGTTATAGAGTTTTGTTATAATCTTCAATGTCAACTCGAAGAGATCATAATTTGTTCCCCATCGAGAACGAAAGAGTAAACTTTTAGTTTACGTCGTTATTGTATTTTATATAAACTTGAAATTTTTTTATATGAACAAGTAATATAAATTGTTGTGTTTTTATAAATATTTAAACTAGTTAGTAAAATCTAAACATTTTTGTATGAATACTAATTACCTAAACACATATACGAAATATAGATTATTAAGTTTGTACAAATTGTAAATTTATAAGCCGCGATTTAGTAGAGTGTGAACGATTTTGGTCGTATATTATTGTGTTGTAAAATTTTAATTAACCTTGTAGTGTGAGATCGTTAAGTATTGTATTTGTGTAATAAAAACGAAAATTTTCCATAAATCCGAAGAATTTCTTGTACCCGAACCTTTCTCGTATAGTAATAAGTAATAACTAACTATCGACAAATTAAAAAAATACTTAATCGGGATACAATTTACGTTCCTTGACATATTGTGCTACATTTGTGCAAAAGTAACACAAACTTTTAATGTTATAAAAATAAATACAATTATGGGGTAAGTTAATTGATCACAATCCAACCTAGTACTAAAAAAAATAAAATTCCACAACTTTAAAATTTTGAGTTTTTTTTAGTTGTCCCAAAGATATGGTTATTTTTCATAATTTTGAGCAACTACCCTCTCCTTTGGGTAGTTACATGATTTGGAGAATGGACCACATCAAATTAAAAGCTCTATAGCCAATTGGATGGTCCAAAGATTTGTATTGTTGTTGTGGGCTTGTGTGGGCATATGCACACTCCAAGTTTGAATTTTGGGGGAAATTTTTGATTTTTTTTATTCAT
Source organism: Fagopyrum homotropicum (assembly GCA_033239125.1). Lineage (NCBI taxonomy): Eukaryota > Viridiplantae > Streptophyta > Magnoliopsida > Caryophyllales > Polygonaceae > Fagopyrum > Fagopyrum homotropicum. The sequence goes on along the minus strand of BSWB01000003.1, from coordinate 994,476 downwards.
GAAAAAAACTAAATATTTTTAAAAATAATGTTAGGCATTGAGAAAATTAAAAAATATTTGACTTTAATGAGCATATATAAAAAAAACTTATTTTGGAAAAATATTTTTTTAAATAGGATCATAAAATACACAATTGAACATACCTTGTATACAAATATTTTTTAAAGAGGAAAAGTCAATTTGATTTTTCATTTTATGAATTTTTATTTAAGTTAATATTTTCTAGGTGATATTTATAATTTTAATATAAATGAATTGCATTTAGATTGTCAAATATAGTAATCTTACCGTTTAACGATGTTTTGAGTTAGGGTCCGTTTGGTAGGATTATTGGGGATTATTTTGAGGACTTTCATCCCAAATAATCCTATAATCCTCGTTGAAAAGTATGAAAATTTTCTCAACTTTAATCACCAATAACCTCAATAGTCACCAATAATCTTTACCCGCCAAACACACCCTATCACAAAATAACATTTATAATTTTTCAACATAAATCACTAAATCATAAGAGCATTTCCAACAGTTTCTCTAAACCCTTCTCCAAAATGAAAAATTAAAAGTAAAATTCTAACCTCTATATTTTTATCAAATCCAACAAATTCCCTATCTTGGAGAATTTCCATTTATTTATAGAATGTCTTCAAATTTAAGGAAGAGTCCCCACTTTTTTCCATTACTTTCCATTTTGGAAAATAAAATGGATATTCTGTTGGACCAAAAAATATTTAAAATTCTCCAAATATTCTAAAATGGAGAAGATATTGGAAAGCTCTAATGACATTATACAAGCAAATTTGTATTTTAACTATCTTTATCTCATAATTTATGTTCATCTATAGTACAATGACTGTATCTAGACCAATGTTAACTATAAACCTTTGTTGTCACTCTTTCCACATTATTCCAGATAACTTCAACATCGTAGGTTGCCCAAATTTTCTTATCTTCCGTTCGTGTTGATCTTTACCGTTCTCTCCAATTGATGGGTCCACTGTACTCATGTGCATGTCATCTCAATATAGACCGTCTAGTGATGAAATGTGTGTTCTACATCGAACAACAAGTGTACATTATCGGTTGATTTTTGGATAAAACTAATATTGAACTTATATGCTTTGATATTATACGCTTGTTTGCACACAAGTTCCAACTCACAAACCAATAGACTTTAACATGACATCTCGTGCTAGACCGTTTTGTACTAGTCTAAATTAGACATGTTATCGTAACTACACTTACATAAGGCGTGTTAAGATACGTATCGAACTTATACCTTACATACACGTATACTCGTATACACACGAAACTCGGTGTGACAACCTCGTCCTTTCATGAGTTTAAAAGATGATTATTTTTTAATAATCACATATGATAGTATGGAGATTGGTGGGCCCAAATTTATAGATGGGGCCCAATAAAGTGGTGGACCACCCACGATTTGATGGGCCATCCAATTGCATCCACGCTCCCATTCAATCTTATTTGGTTTGAAGAGGAGTCCAGAAGGGAAGAAATGCTTTTAATGCTCATCACTCTCACTCTTCGGGTATGTACTACTACATATATTCATTGTGCACAAGGGTTTCATCTACAACCACAAATCCCGGTTCATAGAGCGATATTGATTGATCGAATCGTTATCGAGACCGACGAATTATTGATCTCCATTGGATTTTGTTGAGAACATAAGCTTCTTGCAGCGGAACTATACAAGGTTGTTGACTTCTCGTTCTACTGTCAATTGGTTATATGATAAAATTTATGTAACGGGTTTGTGCTTAAATGTGTGCTAGTACAGACATGACCCCATATTTGCAGTTCGATGGACGACCCGTTGAGCCTAACATGCATATGGGCTTAGAAAATAAGATGTTAGACTCGTTTCTTCAGGGAGTTTATGTGTTGGGATTTGGTCTAACGTGTATGTGCACTCGCACTTAGAGGACATCCAATATGTTATTAATCATAAAGTATGTACTAATTATAAAGAAAAATGAGATGTTAGACCAGTTTATCTAAACTATTGTTAGACAATAGTCTAATTATCAAATGAGTCCCTCAAAGGGAATTGGTCGCTTATCACGTGTATATATATCACAAGATTTACAGGATAAAAACCCTATGGTACAAATGTCAAACTGTACAATAATAATTACGGTACTAAGTATCTCTCTAACATCTTCCCTCAGCTGAAGTCGAAGAAGATCGGAGGCAGAGACTAGATCGAAAGTCCATAAAGAGGGGAGTGACAAGGCCTTTTGTGAAAATGTTGCATACTGACGAGCCGAGGCAACATGTAGAACGCGAACGTGGCCTAAAGTAACATGCTCGCGCACGAAGTGGATATCGAGTTCAACGTGGCCTAAAGTATGGACTAAGTATAAAGAGAGTGAGATGCTAGACCCGTTTATCTAAACTAGTGTTAGACAACAGTCTAATTCTCAATTGAGTTCCTCAAAGGGAACTTGTCGCTTATCGCGTGTGTATATATTACAGGGTAAAAACCTAGGGTACAAATGTCAACTACGGTACTAATTATCTCTCTGGCATCCCCCATCAGCCGAAGTCGGAGGAGAGCGGAGACTTGATCAAAAGTCCATAAAGACGGGAAATGCAAGGCCCTTTGTGAAAATGTCTTCATATTGACGAGCCGAAGCAACATGTAGAACGCGAACGTGGCCTAACGTAGCATGGTCGTGCGTGCACGAAGTTGACATCGAGTTCAACATGCTTATCTCACACACATATATCATAGGGTAAAAACCCTAGGGGTATAAATTGTCAAACTGTTACGGTACTAATTATCTTTCTAAGAGTTATGTCCTAGTTGCACACATGCTTGAGAGATTGCGAGCTCAGTATATAAAGTCAACGGGTTATTTCTCCTACTATCAACTTGTTATAAGACGGAACTCAACTAGTTTATGAACTGAGTTTGAACATAACGCACATAACCCCTGTCTGTAGTCCGATAAACTTTAACAGATTTCTTCCATATTCCGTAAAAGTCGTATCATTCTTAATTTCAACTCGATTCTTGGACCTATCTAGCCCCTAGTTTGAATGTTTAGTGGACCAAAGTGGGTCCACAATAATATTCAGGCTGTAATGTGTGAAAAATTGAGAAAATTCTAGTTTTTTAAAAAGAAAAAAAACATACCACCAACCTTTCCCGCTCTCTTTTATTGTCTTCACAACCCACATGATGTAACGACGTATCAATGCAACCAACACAAGTACAACAATCAAGTGAAACAACATTGATTCGTCCGGTTGCATAGGATGTTTGTTCACAAGTGATCAAGTATTTGGCTTCACCTCATCAATTTTCAACTATGTAATCTTTGGTCGGATTTTGGGCTTACATAGGAGTTTTGTTTGAAAATAGTTGACTTGACTCGTTACAAATCATATCGATAACTTATTAGTTGTTAGACGTTATATTTGTCCTACAATTCAACACATAAGTCCAATGATGTTTTATCGTAAGATCAATTGACAATATAAGGATCTCGTCTCACTCGGTCCTTGACCCCTCATACCACACTTCCGTTGTCAACTCACTAGTTTATTTTTCTAGAAAAACATAATCTATATATACTATTAAACTAGACTACATTGATGCTGACGTGACGCCTCCAAGTTTTTTTTAGATTAAATCTTTTATTAAATCAAGAATTAAGCCATAAAACCTTTTTTTACTAAAATAAAATCTAATAAGAAATCTTTTTTCATCTAATATTCGTCTAAATTTCCAAGTTATTCCATACGTTTTCAATCATCACACCCATTCTACTATTGTTTATTCATTTCTTAATTTGTTTTCAATAACTATTATTTCAACAACTTTGGATTTCACTATTCCATATTTATGAAAGTCTCTTCCCTTCCGTCTTTCTTCTCACTTACTTACTCGCAGACAAATCTTCAAAGATATGCCTGTGAAGATCTATCAATATTTAAATATACTCGCACGAGGTGCGGGATATGAACTAGTTATATTACAAACCACAGTAAAATTTCGTGTATTCCTTTTTTTTTTGGTTAAATTATTATTCTTTTTCGTGCACAACACGTTACCTTATACGATTATACCTCTTTGGTAACCAACTTTGTTAAAAGGCCAAATTGAGCTTGTGAATCATGACATAAAATAACCATTACTCATTCATGCCTCAAAAAAGTACAAGTCAATCTCTTTTTTTGATACAAGCCCAAACAAAACATATCTCAATACAATCTAATGCAAAAAAACAACCAACCATACAAACTTCTCCATAAACTTGCAATCCAAAGCAAAAAAAACATGGAAAATATCATAACAATTTCCAAGCAACCAAACACTCCCCAAAACCCTCTATGATCTCCTATCTAATCATGCCTAATTAGTGGAAAATCAAACAAATATACAACATGTACAAATTAAATCCTTGTAAGGTCCCTCCACTACAAGAAAAACACCACTTTCTTCATCTTTTTTTCTTCTCACCTTTATCACTCTAAAACCCTTTTAAAAACTTGGTGTTATATATATATATATATATATATATATATATAAAGTCCTTCACAATCATGGAAACCCTCTTTTTCTTCTTTTGCTAGCTTTTTTCCCCCATCTTTACACCCTTTTCCTCTATTGGAGGGAGTATGAAAATTCTTTTGGTACCACCAAAACTTTCCTTTTTATCATTTTTTGCCCTTTTCTTGAAGAAATCAAGCCCTAATCTTTATGATCACCATCATGATGATCATGATTGAGCCAAAGTAATCATCTTTAAAGTGATCAAAGGCAAATCACAAGTTTTGGCTTGATCTCCAACTTTTTTCAATGTCTTCTGCAATCTTCATAGCATCCATGGAAGCTCCTAACAAACCACGTTTGGTGAACCCAACTGCATATAAACCGGGTTCACCTTTCCACCCATTTGGAAAGGGTTTTTTGGGTAACCCATCTTGCTTTGAGAACATCTCACTTCCCTATATACCATAGGAATATGACATAAAATATGAATAAAACTATCCAAAATTTGAGAATAATTAAATAGATTTGTATAATAACAAAAATGGATATGCTTAAGTAACAAGTTGGACCATTAATCAATTAAAAATATTTCCATGTCTATCTTCCTTTTAAGCAAGATATTTTTTTTAAAATCATTTACCCTAATATGTATTTATTACATATTTATAGACATATATTAAATTTGATAATTTTTTTAAACTATTATTCTAATTTAAAATGCTTAATTAAAATTAAAATAAGTATTTTAAAAAAAAATAATCTTCTTATTTTAAGTCTTTGAAATTTTTATATATAAATACGTAGGTTTGATAAGAAAGCTCCTTGTGGAGAGGGTGATCGAGAAATTTATCAAAACGAGATGTTCTCAAGCATATCCATAGGAATGAACCGAAAACAAAAACCCTTTAATCAAGAAGCCTTCTTTAGTATCAAAAACCTAAAAAATTTTTGGGTAACCCATCTCGTTTTGATAAATTTCTCGCCCTCGTTACAAGAAGCCTCCATTTTAGTATCATTTCCTTTCTTCTTCGAATTCTCGTTCTTTGATAAACCGAAAACAAAAACCTAAAAATTGTCTTCTCACCGAAATCAGAATATCTCTCTATAAAACAAATTAAAATTCTTTTGACATAGTGTAGATACCATAGGAATGAAGAGAACTTTATAAAGAAGGGAGGTGGTTGCATGTGTTATAAAGTGAGTGAAGGTAAAGATATAAAGGCATCACCTTTAACCAAGAAGGAACATTGCTCTTGTAACCAGTTGCTAATATAATGGCATCAAAGTTCTTCGTTCTTCCATCGATGAATTCAACAGCATGGTATTTTAATCTTTCAATTGCTGGATATACCTATAATCAACAATTTTATAACACAAACAAAATCAAATCCAATATCAAACATTAGCCAATCAAGTTTTGCTAGTTATAATTAGGGTTTACTCATGACACCAAGAAACTAACAATCTTAAATCTTTGGATGGGTGGCACGTCGAATACGATTCTAGTATATCAAACTCGTAAATGTAAGTCGTGTGTATACAAATATATAATTATGTAGTAGGAAATTTACGTCTTAGTAGTGAAACAAACATAATGATTAAAAGAGAAAGAACATTATAAGTAAGTTGTAACACCAAATAGTTTGATGTTAAATCACAAACCTTGATGTCTCCACTTTTGATCTTGTCAAGTGTTCCGACATCCAACACCGGAGTTTTTCCGGACAAGTTCTTTAGTTGTAGAGGACCCATGTGCGGACGGGTGAGACCAAATCGGGTTGTGTCACCCAACAAAACCCGAGCCAACACCAACAATAGCTTGTCCACTAGGGTTATGGGTAACCACTTTAATAACCACATTGAGAGGCCGAAAGTCGATCTCCCAAGCATCTCCCTAGGAAGTACATGTACCTTCAAGTAAAATAACACATAATAAAATGATTAAAAATAAATAAAAACAATAAACCAACGGTCAAGAACTATTAATGAAATCCCGAAACACATACACGCTATATCAATATCATTAAGGTTTGTCGGTATAACACTTCACGTTATACCGATATTAAGTTAACCCACCAAAATTATACAAAAGACTGAATATTTCGATGTTTCATTCCAAATTATTTTTAACACAGTAAACGACCCTCAAAGTTATACACCTAAATCTAAAGACTAAATCTTGATATCACCTATAATTTATATTTCATCAAATGTATATTACAAAATAATCAATTTTACATTTTTAATTTTTACCAAATGGTGGGTCTTTTTTTTTTTTTTTTTAAAAGGTTGATAATTAATTTTCGGTGGTGGGGAACCCTCTCAATATCAGTTTTTCCATACATGCCGCCAGGAGAATTCAAACTCGAATCTCCAGACTAAGCACTTAAGAAGTCTAACACTACATCCCACTAGACCAACTGAGTATCGGTACGGTGCGTGTTGTTTAATATGAACTTTTTGTGAAGGGTACTTTACCCTTTTGCTCCCTCATTAATTACTTTAGAGACAAAAAATCTAGTGAAAATGGGAATAAAAAAAACAAAAAAAAACATTAATTATTAGTTCATATTGGTAAAGGGTTTGGTATGATACCCTAATGTGTGTGTTTATGCGCATGCTTGGGAATCCCATGAAAGTGAAAGATCATACTTTGGGGGTAAGATGAACAGAAGTTGGAACTTGAGCACACTTTTGTCAATAAACATAAAAGTAGAAGGGCATAAAGTGGATATTTTATTAAAATAAGGGAGAAATTATAGTAAATGGGTCCTCTAGGCCATGACTGCAATAACTTATGATAATGTATATTTACTCTATCTGACTTCCTCTTTTGTTTTTTTAGTTTTTATACTCAAAAGACAAAAGCACAAACCCACAACAATCCATTATGTAATTATATACTCATATTCTTAATTGACTAATTGAGAAGATGAGAAGTTTTTATCTTAAAAATATAGAGAATAAAATACATAAATATTGAAAGATTTAGGGGTGTATTCAATTAGGATTTTACATAAATTTTTAAGAGTTTAAAAATATATGGGTATTTAATGTTCATATAAATCTATTGGTATTCAATTAGAATTTTAAATCTATTGGGATTACTTTCATGTGTTAAAAGACTTGTAACCAAACGTATTTTTTGATTGATTCGGAATCATTCCGTTACCGGGAATGATTCCTAGCGCTTCCAAACGGGCCCTAAAAGTCTGGATTGAATACACCCTCTTAGTTTCGAATAAAAAGGATTTTTGGGTCCAAATAAAAAGAATTCTACACCAATAAAATATTTTAAAAAATATTTATAATTTTATGTATTAAAAATGATAAAAAAAAAAATATACATAATTTATGCAAATTTATATACTTATATTAGAAGATTAAAATCCAACAAATTATGTATAAATTAAAATGATTTCATTTACAAATATATATAATTTATATTAAAGTATTTATTAATTTACGCATTAAAAAAAAGCTTATTCCCGGGTTTGTATACAACTTATCTCATTATTATTAGTTTATATGTTCTTTTTACCTAATTTTATCAAAATCAACTTAAAAATTACTCACTTAATAATCTAACACCTCATCCCACTAGACCAGCTGAATATTAATATTAATTTTTTAATATTAATAATAAACTTATATCCTTCTTGTTCTTATCTTTTTTTCTTGTTCTACAAAAGTAAAAATCATTAATCAACTTCTAGTCAATTTACCCAAATTTGACCAATCCAACTTATATTTCAACAATTTTTTTAACTTCATGCTTGAAAAAAGTGGTAAAAAAAGTTGTATTCATGTTATAACTTATAACTAGTTTGGTAGTGCTATAAACACTACAAAAATAATCACAAACTATGACCCTACTTTTTCTAGTTTTCATTTTTGTACCTTCCAGATTCAATTAAACAATTCCCAAATCAGGTACGACAAAAAGACTCAAAAAACATCTTTTAGTGTCAATCTTGTTCTTATTCAGGTGAGAAGAAAGTTAGAGATAGAAAAAGTTCATAATTAACTAATAACACATTCCCTAATCATAATCATTTCCTAAATCAAATTCCACCATAATCACATATTTGATTCATTAACTTTTTTCCCCATAATTTTAGTTGTTTGATTTTTTTTATTAATCGAAACCAAAATCCGGAACAAATTTTTTTTACTCAAAGTATTTACTCCCTCTGGTCATAATTAACTGTCATTTTAGCCTTTGATACAATTTTTTAACATAGATTTTGTAAAATTTTTCTAAATCTTATCACTTATTTAATATTCAACCTTCTTTTAAATCAATAAGAAAGATTTTAGAACTAAAATTAATCATTTACACCAATTTTCAAGAACAATTCTTATAATTATTGCTCATTTATTGGCCTAGAAAACTTAAAACGACAGATAATTGTGATCAAATTTATAATACTAAAATGTCATTTATTTATGATCGGAGGGAGTGTTCATTTATTAGCCTAGAAAACTTAAAACGACAGATAATTGTGATCAAATTTATGATACTAAAACGTCATTTATTTATGATCGGAGGGAGTAATTAATATGAGTTTTTTTAAAAAAGACCGAAAATGTTCATAGTTAACTAATAACACATTCCCTAAACATAATCATTTCCTAAATCACAAATCCACCAAAAATCACCATAATCACATATTTTTAGTTGTTTACTTGTTTTTTTCTTAATCAAGATTTTTAATACTAAACAATTTATTTTTTTTTGCCTGAAATCAACAAAACAAAAAAAGGAATTGTACTACTTAATTAATCACAAAAGTCTTTATAAATAATATTAGTTTTAGCCAAATTAGCTAAAAAATACTTCCAAATTACTTGAAAAAAAACAAACTCATATAAGTACAAGGGAGAGGATTGTCAAATTTAGGAAAAATAGGTCTAAAACTAGATTAGGGTCTAATCAGGGACCTTTTTTGCAATTTCTAGTGGACCAAAAACTTATAAAAGTTCAAATTATGGACATTTAAACTTACAGCATCCCTGACGACGATAGAAGGCAAAGCTTGATGATGACAAAGATCCAAGCAAACCTCCATGCCGGAGTTCCCACATCCGACAACCAAAACCCTCTTCGCCCGGAACCTCGACCCGTTTCGATACCCGCTCGTATGAACAACTTCTCCGCCGAACTCGTCGGCTCCTTCGATCTCCGGGGCCACCACCTCGGCATTTTCTCCGGTCGCCGCCACCACCCACCGTGAAACATACTCGGCCGCCGTTGTCTTAATTCTCCATAGCCCTATCTCTTCCTCATACTCAGCACTCATCACCGCCTCTTCGAACGCCGGCCGGATCTCGAACTTCTTCGCGTACTGTTCCAAATACTCAACGAACTGTTGCTTTGAAGGGTACGTCGGAAATTCGGCAGGAAACTCCATTAATGGAAGCTCACAGAATTGTTTAGGAAGATGAAGACGAAGTCGGTCGTAGGTTTTGAGCTGCCATAGTGAAGCTATACAGTTAGCTCGTTCAAGAACTAAGCTTGGAACACCGCGAGCTTTCAAACACGCCGCCACAGCTAGACCCGATGGGCCTGCTCCGATTATCACCGGGCCGGGTACGTAAATCGTTTTTTTTACATAAAACGGGTCGTGTCTCAGCTTTCCTTCAATCTCGCGAAGGTGCTGAACATCATTCGCCATGGATACGGGACTACTTAGTGATGCAAAACCAGAAAAATACGCGAATTTAAACGCGAATGAAACGGGAAGTGGAAAAAGTAGGGTTTTTTTTTATGAAGTGTCTGTAAGAGCCATGGAAGGAAGGAGAATTTGAAAATATGGTTACAGAGAGAGATAGAGATGATTTAGAATGGAGTTAAGGCAGCATTCAAAGAGGAAGAAGAAGAAGATGTGGAGGTGGAAGGAGTTTGAGAGTGAGAGGACTGAAGATGATGGTGATATGTATGAAATATATATATATATGAATCGTTTCTGCTCATCACGCGGCCAAATTTTATTATGTTATTTTATTTTTTATAATGGAAATTGATAATTATTCGTATTATTTTTAATCAATTGTTATTTTATGTTTGGTATTACCGGCGGGCTAAGAAAAATATATATTATTGAGAGGTAATGTTTTGCCTTTTAGATGGTGCAAAAGAGGTATTTTTGAGACGAGATGATAAGGGTCCGTTTGGTTAGACGGATGAAGTTGAAGATTATGCGAGTACGAAAATGAAACAATTATTTTTTTTCAATCACTTCTACTTTCATTACGAGGTAATATGAGACAAGCTACTTGGTCTCTGCTTGTTAAATGTTCGGTTCGAGCTCGTTCACTTTTTAAACAAACCAAACATGAGCACATTTTAAAGTTCGTATAAAGTTTAGGCTCGGCTCGGGCTCACCTCGTTTATAAACGAGTCAAGCTTGAGCATACCGATACTCAGCTCGTTCGGGTAAATCTCGGCTTGTTCGGCTAAAATAACGCTATAGAAACATTATTTTTGCCGAGCTATTCGGATTCTGCTCGGTCTCGCCTCGTCAAAAGTTTGGGTCGAGCTCGTTCACTTTCTAACTGAGCCAAGCTTGAACACATTTTAAAGGTTGTATAAATTTTAGACTCGGCTCGGACTGGACTCGTTTATAAATGAGCCCAGCATGAGCATGCTGATGCTCGATTTGTTCGGCTCCTATTACACACCTAACTTTCATCATGTTTGATGTATGAATATATACAAAAGATGATTTTTTTTTTCATCTTCATCCTCGCCTCCATCAAATGGAGCCTGAATAACGGGTCTTTTTTTATGTACTTTTCTGTGTGTTTTTTTTCTACTTTGTTGTGGTACTTCAAAAATGTTAGTCCGGCTGCCGATCTTTTTTTATCTTTCGATTCGCTATACGGCACGCCGTCTAATATTTCGAACCACTTTTTATTTAAAAAAATAAAAATATTGATTTTGTTGATTTGTCTAAATCATTATTTCAAATGAATAAAAAAATTATACTCAATAATCTCCAAAAATTGTAAAGAAGCTTTGTAATTAATATCTTCAATAATTTTGTAATTATCTGATATTTTCACTAAAGTTTAATTTTATAAACTCTTCATACTATTCTAAATGAGTTAAAAAAATGAAATATATAAAATTGAGAATTAAGAAGTTTCAAAAATGTTGAAAACATTTTAACTTTTATTTTATGTTGTGACATTTTTTTTACAGTTTTTATAATAGGTTTATTACCGCCAGCTTTTGTTACATCTCTATCACGAAATTTACTCATTTGCAAAGTTGTCAATGTCAAACATTTATAGGTATGTAATTAAATTAAGGCTCTAAGGCAGGGTGGGGACAAAAATAAACCTACAAGAGCCTTCCAACTTTGATCAAATCAAAAAAACATATGTACAGACAGATGGACAGATAGATAGATTGATAAACGCAGGTAGTGAAACGTATGTATCTACATATTATACGAAAGAGTTACAAGATCAATCCGTAAAAGTGACGCGAGTAACCTAGTTACTGTACTAAAACAGAGTTATCGATCTATATATGTGTGCACGTGTCGTGTTTATAATCATTTCGACTACGTATCGATCACATTCGGAACTAATGTCAAGAAACCCTTTTTTTTAAAAAAAATATACTTCTAAATTATATATTTCTTTCGTTTTCATTATAGTTACAAATTTTATTGAAATTATACAAAGTTTATTCAAAATTAAATCTTACTTTTATTTTATTCACGACCTCTATTTTAATTAGATTTTATGACTTTGTAGTTAATACTTATATTCGGATTTTATATATTTAAACTACATAACTTTAATTATGAAAAAACAAATGTTTATATTAGATAAATTTGTAAAAGTTATTAGAATAAAACTATTCGATCTTTATCTATAATCAAAATGTATCCTTCCATTTCTTTATTTTTGAGAGGTGAAAACTATATAATAACTATATTTGTTTTTATGTTATTAGGGCATATTGATACTTTTCGTTTTTTTAATTAAAGTTTCGGGGTGAATGTTGAGTTGGTTGGTGGGTTAGTGATGGTTTTTAATATCTTTACCCGACCGTAACCGGACCATCATCAGGTAAACTGTCACCCGGCTTTCAACCTAATTTATCGGGTTTCTAACCATCCGACGGATGACCATCATTTACGGTCGAGTTGATATCCCTACGTCAAGAACATTTTTCTCTTCAAAAAATACACTAAAACGGATAAAAAGGATATAATATACATAACATATAAATAAAAATATTTAATTATTGTTGAAAAAATTTCCGGCCTTAATAAAAATTTTCGAGTTAAAATGCTACCATCCTCTGAAATATTACATTGAGTTTTAAATATATATAACATAGTTTTACTAAAAGGGCTTTCGGGCCGGATAAGGTGTCTGACCAGTCTCAACCAAAGACCATACCATGTACGTAAAATGAGAACAAATTGTATTCGTTAGATCTTTAAATAGATGACTGAGATTATGCGAGATTAAAGGGGAAAAAAAGTGTGATTAGTGGAAGAAATATTCGGTAGTATAGTCACATATATTCGACGGTAGAAATTCGGCTGATATAGTATATATTCGAAGGAATAGTCACATATATTCGGCGATATAGTATATATTCTGTAATTTGTTCTCATGTTTACATGGTCAGAGCTATTTACATATGAGTCCGTGTGTATATATATATATATATATATATATATATATATATATATATATATATATATATATATATATATATATAGAGGGTGCGGTTTACATGAAAACAGGCTTATTGTGTAATCATGATAACAATCTTAGACCGTCGGATGGTAAGTATTAAGGGTCGAGATTTAGAGTTGATATTATAATTAATAATAACTACGAATAATAATAATAATTAGGAATAATTCATTCAATCAACAATAACTACGAATAATACATTAAACGATATGACACCTTCGTACAAAACTAATAATAATTACGAATATGTTCTCATGATTACACGATAAGTCTGTTCTCATATAATCTACTCTCTCTATATACCTGTCCGTATTTTCAGACGGGACAGGCGGGTGGACCAACCCGACCCGCCACATCTGAAGGGTAATAACTAATGAAGAAAAGAAGTTGGATTTGACGATCCAAGTGATCTAAGTTGTCATCTATATTCCCTAGTATAATTTGGCCATGCTTATAAGCTTGCGGGCTAGCACGTACGTACATGTGTCCGGACACCTTTGAGAAATGATTTTGCACTGTGGATATTTGATGATGATGTCTCGAATTTTGTTGACTTTGTTTGATGTTTATTCTAAAGTATTGATACCACATATTCCTACATCTCATCTTTCACCTCCAATAGTGTTAGATTCACACTTTTGTGTTGTTTTGGTGGAGTTTATTTGTGGATTTTTGGAGGTTTGTGAGTTCGAAACCAAACGCGGATTATTAGGTTCTCAATCTCGAAACTTCATCCGTGGAAAATTTATTATCTTATCGGCATACTGTCGGAGATAATAAGTTTTCACGTCAAAAGTTGGGGACATTTCGAGTTTAGCATATGAGATCGGTGGACTACTCCTTCTATTGCCAATTGGTTTAAGGATGGAACCTCATCGGGTTTATGTGATGAGCTTTAGTCTAATGCGTATGTGTGCTCATATGAACACGACCCCCGCTCTACCGGTCCGTCTGTATCGGACTTTGACATGGTCTGTAACTCGGTATATATCCTCTAGTTGCACTTGCGGGGCGTGTTGGAGATAATAAGTTCTCACATCGAAAGTTGGGGACATTCCGAGCCTAGTATATAAGGTCGGTGGGCTACTCCTCCTATTGCCAATTGGTTTTAGGAAGAAACTTCATCGGGTTTATTTGCTGGGCTTGGGCCTAATGCGCATGTGCGCTCGTACGCACATGATCCCTGCTCTACAGGTCCGTCTATATCGGACTTTGACATGGTATAAGAGGGATTAGCCTCTATTCGGCTCACGATCCTATATAAGGTTGGTGGGCTACTCCTCTTATTTCCAATTGGTTTTAGGATGAAAACTCATCGGACTGTATGAACACGACCCCGCCCTACCGGTCCGTCTATATCGGACTTTGACACATACTCACTGTAACTAAAAAAAACTTACTTAGTTAAGATATGAATATATAGACGGGTTTATCATTTTTAATTATTCTCTCTTTATAGCCAACTTACAAGTTACTATTGGTGGACACTATATCATATTAAAGTCTCTCGAAACACAAAGTAGGATCATGTACATACGAACACATATGCACGTATATGTCCGGACCTAACATAAGTTCAATTAAATTCCATTGTAAAACTAGACAACAAGAATAGTTCACCAATCCTATAATAAATTCGCATTCTTTCAACTTTAAATCCGAGAATTTCAGTATCTTAACAAAACAATTCCAAAGGCCACAAAGATGTCAACACGAAAAATAGTGAAAAGAGAAGTTGACAAATAAAGTTAGTTTCGAGTTCAAAATATATATTTTTAGTAGATTTTATAATAAAATAAGTCGATAATAATTGTAAGAGTTTGGTCAAATTCGCTTACTTTGAGCATTAATGAATTTAGGCATCATTTATAATTAATTGGTTCCAATAATTATAATCTATCTCATCATTTATAGTCCGAATTAGACGGGTTGTAGAGCGAAGTCATGTACATGCTCGTTAACGTCAAACCCAATATCAATTGAAAACGGGAGAATTAGTCCATCAACTTTGTCCACGTGTATGAACAGATGAAGAAGACCAACCGGACCATAAAGTCACGCCTGTGGCCCGGGTAAAAAAAATATATATATATTATCTTGTATTTATTATAAATATTAAGTATAAATATAAAATATTTAGTATGATTATGATAAATTTAATATATTTTACATATAATTTATTACTTTAATAAAAATCGTATTAAAACATTTATTTATTTTTTTAAATAAAAATCGGGTACCCGGCCCGGCCATAAACAAGTAATCCTAATATACAAGAGATATGTACTATCATTTACTTATCATATGTCATTGTACTGCATTTATGTTATTAGAGAACAAAAGGAATATGAAATGAAACTTAGCTTTTGTTTCTCATAAATGAGCCTATATTTGAGCTATTGTTATCCACATATATATTCCAATACTTAATCATAGGTCATTGTACTTCATCGCTATTGAATGCTTATATCACCTAATATAGTAACTAAAAATAAAAATAAAGAAGTGTAATTACTAATAAGTTGATATGGGTCCGGTTTCGGCCAAACCGCCAAACCGGCGGTTTGGTAACCGGCCCAAACCGGCGGTTTAGGTTTACCGATTTGTCCAAACCGTAGGTTATCGCTTTAGGTCTAGGTTTGGCTTTTGGCCAAACCTAAACCGACGGTTTGGGTTTTTAAAAAAATTTTTTTTTTATTGGCCCAAACCGGCCGATTAGGTACTCAAACCAGCGGTTAAATGACGGTTTAGTGAACCAACCGGCGGTTAACCACCGGTTTGGTCTAGTTTCCAAATTTTTTTTTATATAAACCGGTTAAATCGCCGCCAAACCGCTGGTTTAGGTTAAACCTAAACCGGCGGTTTGGATTTCTACGGTTTAGGTTTGGCCAAACCTAAACCGCCGATTCCCAAACCTAAACCGCCGCTTTAGGCTTGGGTCCCATGTCTACTAATAAGTAATAACAGTCGTATTTAAATAAATAAGTTGTTGTTAACGTGATCGATAATAAGATTGTGAACCACTCGTATTTAAATAAATAAGATTGTGAACCACTCATGTTAAAGTCTCTCAAAATACAGACTAGGTTCGACGAGTGTTGTTGTTACGTTGAAGAAGGTAACGATCTCCATCCTGTTTCTCTATTTCTTCTACATCTACATTCTTCTCCATCTTTGGTGCTTGAACTGATTTTCATCCTTCTCTGACGAACTTCGGTCCGAATTTATGTGCTCTTGAAATGATTTTGTTTCAGATCCGTGGCTTTGGTTTCTGTTTTGTGATGTTCGGTTTTATCCTTCTTATGTGATGTGCTTGGACTGATTTTAGCCCTCTACTATGCAGTAATTTTGGCCTTCTACTATTTAATTATTTACAAATGTTCATTTTCAGAAACCCTAACCTTTTCACATGACGGATCAGAGTGTGCTTCTTCCTTCTTCTGACTGGTGTAGCTTCATTAGGACCCATTTTCACGGATCTGCGATTTGAGAGAGGAGAGACCGAGCGAGCGAAGGAGCAGGTTCTTTCGACAAGAGAAAGGAGTATGTGAGAGTGGAGAGAACGAGCGAAGGAGAAGGGAGATGTGAAAGTGGAGATAACGAGCAAAGAACCTCATAGGAAGCGATTTTTGAGTATCGGCTCAAGAGAACGATCGATCGACAGAAGAGGTGAACGATAGAATGGAGGATATGGCTGGAAGAATAAACAATCTAACTTAATGAATCCCCAAGAAGCTTGGGCGGTCAAGCTTCTTTTTACGGGATTCTTTTGCCAAAAGAATCTCGTTAAATAATACATTATAGAAGTTGCAACTCATACTCAACAATACCAATTTTGCCCTCCCGAAGAATCCCCTGAAAAAGAATCTAAATGAATCTCCAAGAAGTTGAAACCAAACAAGCCCTTAGACCCACCTCCTTAGAAACCTAGAATCAAACAAAATTGGCACACGGGTTTGGATCTTCAGGTTCTCTCCGAAGCTCAAGTCACGATCTAATAATTCTTCTGAAGTGGTTAATCACAAAACTTTAATAACAATTTATTTATAACCCGTCTTGCCTTTTAAAGTTACATTATTTTACATTCGGTCCTTATAGCCTTGAGCTTATCTTGATTGTTCTTTCCCTGCACAATCACCCTGAACCAGAACTTGAGTAACCTCTTTTGGTAATATGAGTAATTGTTGTCCGGATAAGATGGCTATAGTTGATCCAAGTGTTTTGCAGAACACCAATTTTTATCCAAACGAGTAACCCGGTAAACAAAAAACTATCAGATCACCAGTTAACAAATCGATCATTTCATATTCTTTTGAATACGATCAAGTTGATGAATCGAATATGTCAAATCGATTATTTTTACTCACTCCAATCTCTATCAATACCAATATTCCATTTCTTTCTATAGGGTTTCTCCACCCTACAATGGGTATACATATATCAACATGGTTTACCAACTTTGAGTTCAAGCACCTTTGATGAGTTTATGTATCTTGATTCTTGGCAAAGAATATGATGCCACAATACCTTTAATTAATGAGTTAATTAATTATGACATAAAATAAGTTTCACTTGTAGTTAGTAAGGGCTAGACATGGGTCCCAAACTTAAATCTAAACCGGTCCAACTCAAACCGCCGGTTTGACGGTTTGACACACTATTTAAAAAAAAAAAATAAAATGCAACGTCTTTTTTGACTAAACCGTCGGTTTAACCGGCGGTTAGTAAAAAAAAATAAAAAGGGTTCAAACCGTCGGTTTAGGTTTAGTCAATGGCCAAACCTAAACCTAAACCGCTAACCTACGGTTTGGCCAAACAGGCAAACCTAAACCGTCGGTTTGGGCCGGTTCACAAACCGCCGGTTTGACGGTTTGACCCAAACCGGACCAAGGGCCAGCTGGTTTTTGCAATTATTTTATGTTGTATTTTGTTTGATGATAGTGAAATCCCATTGATATTCTCAACCAATCCTAGTGAAAAAGGCTAGAGAATATAATTAGTATATTAAAACTTTGCTTTCTTTTAAAAAAGTTGTTATATTAATTACAATATATAATGTAAGCTTTTTAAATAAAGCATTGAAATGCGCATGTATTAATCTCTTAACTGGGATAATAACTATATTAAATTTGATAAGACACCATTGGTTTGTATATCAATTAGGTGTACGGAATAAACTTATATAACATATGAAAAATATTAATTCAATTTTTATTGACTTTTTTTTATAAATTTTGGCAAATTTTTTTACTTCATTTTTTCGTTAAATTATTTTGTTGATTTTATAAATTGTTAGTTGGGTAGTTTCAGATTGAGTTATTTTGTTTGGCGCCGTTGATATTTTGATTGAGTCGGATTGAATTTGGGGGTGCTTGAAGAAAATTCGAGTTTACTCGAGTTATTTGGTGTAGGTCGGGTTTATTGTTTCACGTTTGTTGTAATACGTGTTTTTGTTATATTTGTTATACTCGAGTTATTTCGGTAGCAATTTCCTATTGAGTTTTTTCTGATAAAACATATAAGTTATTGTGGCCTATAAATTGAAAAATAAAACATTTGTTTTTTTTAATTTATTTTTGATGAAACGAGAGCAAGACTTTTTTTTTTTTAACTAAAACATGTTTTTTATTTGTGAAGAAAAAATAATTTTATTTTAAAAATTAATTTATTTAATGGTCTAATCGATAATCATGTTACTTAAAAAACGAAAAAGTTAAAGACACAAAGCTTGTTTTACTAAAGTAAAATACAAACGTATTCGGATGGCGCTCAACCAATAAAAAAGAAAAAAAGATTCGAGCGTCAACGCTTTCCGAAAACTCTCAAATCTTTAAAAAAAAAAGAAGGCAGAAGTAAGAGAAAGTAGGGTTTTGAGCGCTAGCGCCATGCGCCGACGCCCAAAAACCTATTTTTTTCGATTTTTGCCTAATTTTCTTTTTATTTTATTTTTTTAAGATTTGAGCGCCAATACAAAACGTTTATATTCGGTACCAAGTAAATTCAAAATTACGTATTCCTTAAAAAAGGACTCTTTTTGAATTAATAAAAACTCCACTTATTGAGTTGTTTTCATTTTTTTTTAGCCTTTTGGGTGAGTTTTGTTTAATTATACCAAAGAAGAGAAGTCATACATGTTATCCAATTAGAGTAAATTATTACTAATCAAATTGCTAATAACCTCACAAATTAGTTTAAAGAGTAGCCTTTTTTATAAAAGTTTAATCTAAGTATAGGCTTTTTGTACAAATATATACTTATATAAGTTTCATTTGTACCATTCCCACCGTTATTATTATAATACGTATACTTGATTAAATTATTTCTTGTACTTAATCTTTAATAATATGCACTAACGTAATCATCATTATCAAAAACAATTATTCATTTTCATGTTATGGAGCTTCTTTTCTTGCATAGCAAGACTTGATTTATTCCTAGCTTTAGTATTATCGTAGAAAAATTGAGATTTAATTCAAGATTAAAGTCGTAATAAAGATTTAAAATAAATTATTAATCGATGATACGTACTTGATATTTGATATAATATTCAAAATAAAAAATTAATAAAATGTATTATTTAATTTTTGTTTTATATCACTATTTGGTGATATATTGCACCAATCTTTATTATAGTTAATTACCAAGTTTAAAATTGAGAAAATTTACAAATTAATCTACAAATTTGTGGAAAAACATAAATTAATCTACAAATTTCATGTACAAAAAATAAATTGTACAATACTTAAATTATTTGAGGTAGAGATTTTTAAAGGAAAAAAAAGCAGTGATTAAATTTCATTAAATTAATCAATTATTAATAATAAAAGATATTTAATACGAAAGAATTATAAGGTTTACAAAAAGAATTATAATGTTTAAAAAAATGAAAATTATGAAAAGTTATGTTTTTTTATAACCCTCACACATATAGAACATGATAAAGATGAAAAATTATAGAAAAATTAGGTTTTTACTTTTCACACCATTCTCCTTGTTTCAAACATGCAAATGTTTTTTTTTAAAAGGTTAAAAAGACTTTTTTTTTTTTTTTTTTAATAAATTTTTGTTTTTTAGACCTTCTGATTTTAACTAATATATAATTTTCTTCTAGGATGAAAAAATTAAGTTAAATAGGGATATATTTATTAAATAAGTTCTTGTTATATATCAATACTCTTAATAGAGTTATATTGGTAAACGATTTAGTTAGTCATTTTAATTTATTTTTTTTAATTTTTCCGACAATGAAAAAAAGCCAAATTATTATCGTCATATAAATCATAAATAATTAGTAGAAAATTTTGGGATAACATGCATGCACAATTATGAAATTATGGATTTCTAGCAACCAATAAAAGAATGAAATATAATTCTTTCTTTTAGAATGGTTGCATGACACAATGCCCACAAATATTAGCATTAATAAAAATAAATATAAGAAGGCTTTTCATAAAACTGTCCACGACAACAAATTAAACATGATTTCATGAGGAAATTTGTTGTTATCATAAGGAATTGTAATTTAAAGGGTGAATTTTTTTATACAATAATTGTATTCTTTAGGAGGATGAAGACATAATTGGAACACACCCAATCAAATAACTACATACATTTTCTTTTGAGGAGTTTTCGTGTTCCGATTCTAATCATTGTATGGATCGAGTGTGTTTGTTTGGAAGGGTCGTGAATGTGTGATGATTACGATCAAGTTAAAATATCATTAACGACGGCGTTTTTAAGTACTTTTGATCACTACTACAAATGTCATTAACGACGGTGTTTAGTTCATGTCGTTTTTCGTAAAATGTCATTAAAAATACCATTTCACTGTATTAAAAAAAATCTATTATTTGTCATTTGTGAATTTTTTACGGCGCTTTACAAACTCCATTAAATATATAGGGTTTACAAAAAGCCAAAGACTTTCACGAATTTCACCTTCCAATTTCTATGGCATTTTGTAATAACCATAAATTTTAGAACATTTGCAAAATGCCATGGAAAGTCCGACATATTGACGCTATCACTAAAGACTGTTGTTAGGGGATGGCATTCAAAAACATAGTTAAAGGTCTTCTATGACGTTTTTTAAACACCATAAAAGATTATATATGTACCGGAGGATGGACAATGTGGTTTATCCCACAAAAGCTCTTCCATTGTCAACATTAGAGTTATGTTGATTTTAGCACGACAAATGGTCGAAATAAGCTAAACGTCGTACGATTTCGAGTTAGGAAAACTTATATACTAGGCCTATAGTCTCCCAACTTTATATATGAGAACACTAAAAAAACTCGATTTTCCACGGCATTTGCCAATGATCAATATGTTGTCGCAATACCTTTTCTGCGACAACATTTCTACCATCGCGTAAATAGACGTAATAAAAGTATACATGCAATGGCATCCGTCACGTAACCTTTTGCGACGACATATGTCGTCACAAAAGAAGTCTAGTGTTTTAAAAATACATACTTTATAACGGGGACGTTCATGTCCGGGTTATAAAGTCTGTTTTTATATGAGAAACAAATAATACATAAAGGTTAATGTTATAAAATATTTTTTTATTTTTTATTTGTTAATTACTTTGTAGTCACCGGACTATTATTCAATAAGCACACTCAACAATACAAGAGAAGTGTTCCATAATATAAATAAAATTTGATCAACATTGTCACTTTGTTGGAGACTATCACAATCGAAATATTACCAAATAAACACTCAACTCACATTAGTAGTATCCTATTAGAAAACTTAAAACCTCATCAGACTAGGCATCATGTTCTTTCAAGCTCACCGAGTTGTCAAATATGATAAGGGCAAAGAGGCGAAAGTTCACACCGAGTTATCAAACCCTTTACGAGTCGAAATTGTGGAAGACTTCAAGCTTAGAGAGAGTTCATGACCGATAGAGGGATATGAAAGAACGAAAAGTAGAAAACCCTTATCTTTTGGTTTTCGTTGCAAATGCCAAATCAATTGCAATTAGAGAAACACTTCTAATTGACATTTGGAAAATGGGTGTAGGTTCAACGGATCGATTAAGCTAACTGATCAAATATCATGCTAAAGTGTATACAAACATGTACGTCATACTCAAACCCGATACATAAGTCCAATTTCATCCTTATAACATACAATACATATCTAATAAACGGATATATAGTAAATGTACATAAATCAATTAATGATCCTTTATTTTCAAATTTAAGTGAATGAAAACATGTAGTAACTAATGGTCTTGAGATGATGCAGGAAATGACATGCAAGAGTTCCCTCAAATCATGGAGATCGAGATACTATTGAGAATGACTAATTCATCTTCATTCTCCGATTTTACTGTTCTTAATTTGAATCATCACAACAATCAGCCAAATCTTTCATTTTGATCGAGGCCACAGTTCGATTTTTAATCTGTATGACGAATTAGGGTTTGTATGCAATCGCAAATTAGGGTTCATAAGCTCAGTCGTCAATGGAGGAACACGGAGGTCAGGCTGTCGAGATGCAACATCAAGAAGGTCATCCTCGAGTACATGTTAAGTGCGAAAACACGGTTGGAAGCTTCACGTCGAGCTTCATCAATGTCGGAAAGTACATCTTGTATTTCATATTACTGCTTGCTCTCTGCAATGGCGTCCATTTCGCCCTCAAACGAGCCTCCCAGCCTCGCATCATCTCTGAAACCCTAGTAAGATTCGATTTTGATTTCATTGGTTGTTTCTATGGTTCACTTCTACTAGTGGAAATGATCTCCTATCGTCTCTAACGATGTTATGCGTTAGACTCAAACCTAGTGAGTACGTCAACTCGAACTTGTAAATGGTTGCAGATGATAAGTTCCTACGTCGAAATTTGGGGACAGCCTAGTATATAAGGTAGGTGAACCTCATCGGGTTTATGTGTTGGACTTGGGCCTAATGCGCATGTGCCCTCGTATGCACACGACTCCGCTCTAGCGGTTCATCTGTATCGGACTTTGACATGGTATCAGAACGGTTAGCCGGTATTCGGCTCGCAATCCTAACCCGTGGACAAGTGCAACTCGGTATATATACTCTAGTTGCACTTGCGGGGGCGTGTTGGAGATAATAAGTTCCTACATCGAAAGTTAGGGACATTCCGAGCGTAGTATATAAGGTCGGTGGACTACTGCTCGCACTGCCAATTAGTTTTATGATGGAACCTCATCGGGTTTATGTGTTGGGTTTGGGCCTAATGTGCATGTACGCACGACCCCGCTCTATCGGTACATCTGTATCGGACTTTGACATAAACCTATGCTTCTAGGGTTCAATTGCATGTTTTATGATTATGCTCCTAGCATGAATACAAAAAAACTTGTGAAAATGATCTCGTATTGGTTTTAAAGTGCTAAATAGACTATATTGAATTACCGAAAGTTTTCAAGGTATCCGAACCGATTTCCGTGCAGCCCGTTTCTTAGAGTACTATATTTTCTGGCATTAAAACACGACATCGGATGATGTCGTATTGATATATATATTTCTTGAGTCGTTAGTCGTTATATTGGTCTACCGAAACTTGTGACCGGATTCTAATCTATTTTTCTGAAGGTGGGAATGTGCGTGGGCAATATACCAACAGTGAGGAATACAATCTACTATACGAGCAACTTCACCGGAAGCAGAAACCTCAAATTCATCACAGACTTTGGGATGATATGCTACATGTTTACTCTAGGACTCGAAATGGATCCAACAATGCTACTCAAGCTCAAGCGAGAGACTAACATTGCTTACTTTGGAATGTTATGCACATTCATTCTTGTTTGTGGCATTGCACCTCTCTTACACTACCCTATCAATACCATAACAAACAAAGCCTTCACTCTCACCCTTGCCGCGGTCCTATCAAGCACCGCCTCTCCTCTCCTTGCTCGGGTTCTTACTGACCTTAAGATGGGCAAGTCCGATATAGGCCAGATCGCGGTCTCTTCAGGCGTGCATTCGGAGCTTGTCATTATTTTGATAATATCACTAGGGTACATTGTGATCCAACCGGAACATAATTTCTCGGTTCGGAAAACAATAATGGATCCTATTACACACAAAACGTCGCAGCCTATTGTGTATATGTCCATCATGCTGCTCTTGCAGGTAGACTGACTTGAAAAAATGATCTCATATCGATTATAAAGTGATAATAAACATTTTTTTTTGAAGGTTTTTATGGCGGTTGGTTTGGGGCCGATAGTGATGAATTGGGTGAACGCGGCTAACCCTCATGGGAAGCAAATGAAAGGCTCTCACTTGGTGTTATCCATAGCATTTATAGTTGCCGTCGGGTCCATGTCGCCTATGGTGAATTTCAGTCCCATTTTAAGCGCGTTTGTGACCGGGCTTTGTCTACCTAGGTGTGGTAGGATCTCGAAATTTATGATAAGTAAGGTGAACTACTTCCTTGGATTTGTGTTCTACCCTTACTTCTTCGTTTGGGTTGGACTTGAGTCGGATTTACGTAACTTTGAATCAAGTGATTCATATAGTTGGCTCAGAATGATATGCTTCTTCACGATTGGGATAGTTGGGAAAACTATTGGAGCTATTCTTTCTGGTTTGATCTATGGATATCACTTGCCTGAATCTATTGCTCTTGGGTTGCTCTTGAATGCTAAGGGACATTTGCATATGTATCTTGCTATTATAGCCAAGAAGGTAAATCAATCCTCCTTAAAGCACCCCCAAAGAGAATTTGCTCTTACATTTCCATTAATGCTTGAAATTGTTACGTTTGTATATCTTAAATGTCACACTTTGTCCATATTCATCTTGTATAATTCAGATCGTATGTTATTTGTTTGAGTATTTGTTGCTTAATCCAGAACTCCTCGATACAACAATGTCTCTCCTAAGAAAATTTGTTACGACAGTTTTTGTTGCTTTGTCTTGAATATCACTTTTTGCATAGTTAATTCCGGGTCGACGAGGGGACAATGTCTCTCTCGCCAGGGATCCGGTCTGATATGATTTTCCCAATGCAAACAATATGGTATCCGTATAGTTTGGAGATTTATTGTTTGGTCTAGTCTGATACTTGGTCGTCAAGTACTACCTTTAGGGTTTTCGATACAATATATTATGTTGTTAACCATGTTTTGGAATCATGTGTTTCATCTGTAATACGAGTCTCATCAGTAAAATCTCTCTTAACGGACATAATCATTATTAGATAAATCAATATCATATATACATCGTTTTCTTTCTTATTTGTTGAATTTTCGTTCTTTCTCATATTCCGGAGAACGACAATTACTTAACTTTCTTTGTTTTCCCGATCCAGAACCTAATGATCAGCAACTCAACATGCATCGGAATGACCATAGCAAGTGTGATAACAATAATCTACATACCACTCGTGACACTCTACATCATCAAGCGAGCCGAGAAGCGATCGCCGATGCTAAAGATGGGACTAGAGTGGCATGATCCAGGCAAGGAGCTTCAAATGCTATTATGTCTCCACGGACCTCACAATGTTTCATCAGCAATCAACTTCATGGAGATCTCGCACGGGATGTCGGAGCCGGGCATTGTCGTGTATGCAACCGATATGGTTGAGCTAACGGAACAGATTGCCGCGACATTGGACCCGGGGGAAGGAGTAGACTCGGTGACTGTGACCGACAGGATGGTGAATGACATGAGGCAAGAGATCACGACTGCATTACAAGATTTCATGAATGAAGACCCTAATGGGATTACCCTAAAACGAATGCTTGCGCTTGCAACGTTTAACACTATGCATCAAGATCTATGTACTTTGGCTGAGGAGTCGTCGGTGTCGCTCATTGTGTTGCCGTTTCATAAAGCTCTTCAAGAGGATGGGACTATGGATGCTGGTCATTCTGGGTTCAGATACGTCAACCGTAAGGTACGTATGAAAACTGTTAAGATGTTTGGAGTATTCTCCCACATCGACAATATAATAATACCCGAACCTAGCGTATAAGAGATAGGGCTACTCCTCCTATTATCAATTGGTTTTAGAGTGGAACCCGAATGCTTGTGTGTAAGGTTCACTTACGTGCATCTCCTCCACGTAGAGACGAGTCTAAAAAATAGTATCATACCCGACTTGTTTAATAGAGTGAACGATCTAACTCAAGCTTTAGTTGACCTGACCTCAACTAGCTCAAGTTCGATCATACAACAATCTTGTTGAACATTGATTCATCTAGTCATCTTTAAAACTCAACTCAAACTCCTTCACTTTTTAAAGAAGTCAATTATCAACACATTTTTAAACTCGGTTAAATTTATGCTCGGTAGGAGCTCGAATAGCATCCCTAAAGATGACTAGATCAATCAATATTCAATAGAATTGTTATATTAGCCGATCTACTCTTTCACTTTCCAAACATATCGAGTATAAGCACAATTTTAAGCTCGGTTAAACTTAAGCTCGACCCACGGTCCTAAACATTATTAAGCTTGATTAAAATGTAGGTTTGTCTTGGCTCGATTCTGAACGAGATGAACATTGACATAGTGAAGTTTCGGCTTGGATAATTACCCTACAGACGAATCAAGCTTTAGTATGCTCAAATTCAGTATAATAGCTATTAGAAAATCATCAGAATACAAACAATATGATTATCTCGTCGAAGTATGGATTGATGATTGCATGTGTTTTTTTTAACCTAGCTTTAGTGTTTGATGAAACCAGATGCTGAGACATGCTCCATGCTCAGTAGCAATCCTAGTAGACCGAGGCTTAGGAACCACGAGAAGAATCCCCAAGTCGTCTTCTTCAACTCCAGTGAGCGTCGCCATCATCTTCATCGGAGGAAAAGACGACAGAGAAGCAATCGCCTACGCAACACGAGTGGCACACCATCCAGGAGTAAAACTCACGGTTATCCGGTTCCTCTTAGACACAGACGCAGAAGGATCCTCAAACCTAGCAGCCATGGCTCGAGGAAGAATGGCGGAGCAAGAAGAAGAGATGAAACTCGATGACGAATGCTTCGCTAACTTCTACGAGAAGCTGGTGGCGCGTGGGCGCGTGGCTTATATGGAGAAGCATCTTGTTAACTCAGCTCAAGCTTACTCGACTCTCCAGTCAATGGAGGGGCAGTACAGTCTTTTTATTGTGGGGCGAGGTGGTCGGTCGAACTCGGTTCTTACAGTTGGTATGAATGACTTGGAACAGTGTCCCGAGCTGGGTCCGCTCGGCGATATACTGTCGGGGCCGACGTTTTCGACGTCGGCGTCGGTGTTGATTATACAGCAGCATAATCTGAGAAGCAAGGCTTGTGGGAATGCTAGTGAGCTTCAAGTCATGTAGTGTTTTTTTTTTTTTTATTTGATTGAGAAGATTAGGGTTTCGTTTGTTATTGCTTTTGTGTTAAAATTACATCAGAATTATCTAACAAGTAATATGTTTCATGTAGATATGCATATAGTCACTTGCTTTACTAAAATCCGATAAGGAAATCTAGACGAAACTCAAACATACATAGATTAATGGGTAAATACTAATACTTAAACTTACATAGAATGAAAAAAAGCTTTTTAGAACCAATACTCAGTTGGTACAGTGGTTGTCGTGTTAGACTTTTAAGTGTCCTCTAGAGAGATGTATGAAAAAATAACCTTTAAAAAAAAAACTTTTGGGTATGATTCAAGTAATGGAAAATGAGCGTTTCGATCTTGAACCAATTCGAAAAAAGTCTAATATAACATTTACCCACTCATTTTTTATATTATATCAGAGCGATTCGATCTTGAACCTAATATCCTTCTGACTCTCTATTGTGGCAAAAATAGTAGAATTATCATCAACATCATCCCTACCAGCAACAAAACATAGGACAAAGAAAAGGGGAAAGTCAATGAGTTTCTTGTTGCATCTCTTTGCTCCAATATTGTCGCTCAACAATCAAGACTATTGATTCAGATGAATGAAGTATAGTCATTGACAAGTCAAATTTGAGCGTTTAAAAACCAATTATTTACCCGTTTTTGGGATCTGCTAGCCGACATCATGACTAAGACTCTTGATCTTTTCTGATTCGTCCCTTCTTATCTTCGTATTTAAGTAGGATTACATTTAATTACTTATACTTTAAATGGAAAAATAATCTTTTATCATCCAATTCTCTACAACACCATCACAAATTACTCTATATTTAATATAGAGAAAGGAAAAGAGACAAATCATTGTGGGTTGAAGTTAAGCAAATAAACAATTAGAATTATGAAGTTTATGTTTGGAGTTCATTAAATAGCACAAGTGAATTGGAAACTCGAATTGGTCGGTTGTGCAAAATTGTCCATACCCACAATCTAAAATGTGCTCATCATCACTTTAGATGCATTTAATTAGAAGGGATTAAAGTTGGATTATGAAATTACTATTAAACTACCCATTAACCATTTGCCTTATGAAATTAGTATTAAACTAAATTTGTAGAAAAAAGTGTAAATATTAGTCAACAAATAGCACTAAAGTTAACAAATTTAAGATAGTGCACTAATGTCATTGTGAAAGAGACTATTGAATGCATATGAACAAGTCTCTTTCTCAATTTTAATAAACACTTGACCAATCGAGTAATATTTTTCAAAGTGGGGAAATGTGGTAAAGTGATCCGATATCATCATATTATGACTACGTCGATAATAATGGGATAAAGAGTATGAATATATAAGATTAGTGGGTTACTTTTTTTATTGTCAACTGATTTTAAGTTAAAATTTTGTTGGATTTATGTGTTGGACTTGAATCTAACATACATATGCGCTAGGAGGTGCAATGAACCCTCTCGTCATATATGACCTAACAAAATCTTTCACATGTATAGTCACTTTTGTGATAATATACATTAAAATAAAATAGAAAGATTATGTTAGGTGTTATTTTAGGATTTAATTAAGACATACGTGTTAAATCTACTATTAATGTTGTAATATTATTTTTAAATATTTTCACTTTACATATAAGTAGTAGCCAACAAAAATAAAGGGTAAACACATTATCACAAAAGAATGCACAATGCTAATTAAGTCAAATGTCATTTATGCAATGTTTTGTTACTTATAAGCATCCACTATAAAATTTGACAAAAAAAAAAGGATTAAAGTGACAAAAGTCGTGCCATCAATAAGATGATATGGGCCTCGTTTTAAAGCGTTGATGTCAGATTTAAAAGAATATCTGGATTTGAAATTCAAATTTGATCTCCATTATCTAATGAGCTCGCCTATAAAGGGGGTTTGTCTTCTCATTCCAACACGCACAAAAAAGCTAATGACAAAACGTCTTTCTCCCACCTCCTTTCTCTTCAAAACTCGAGAGTCCGAAACAAAAACGGTTCGCCATATTTCCAAAGTCATTACGGGGTTTGGATCTAGTGCAGTTTTTTCTTGGGATTCAGAACGTTATTCAAACCGACGTAATTTGGGACGTTCTCTGAATTAAGTACATAGATCTTATATTTCGACTCTACACATTAACAATATTGTAATCCTAATGGGTTTTTCCTTAATTTTGATGTTCTTACAGTTTTCGGAAGAAGTCTTGAAAAAGGCGTTCCTACAGAACTTGGATTCAGTTAAGAGGGATTATGCGGGAGTAAGAGCGCACGAAAACAACGTTGGTGGAGGAGAAGAAGTGTGGTTGTAGTCACCGACAACAACTTAAGTCCGAAGAGTAGCACACCAACACCGATAAAAAGGCCGATCCAAGGATGGACAATGAGTCGGGTTTATTCGTGTGAAGTTGTACAACTATATTGTAACAAGAAAATATTTGTGTTCTATGGCTCATATATCTGATTGATTTAGAGAAATGCAAGATTTAGATTTGCTCTTGTTAGAGGAGAGAAGTAGTAACAGAGAATTGAGGGGATATTAGGTTAAATGGTTCGGAGTTGCATGAAGTTTGTTGAGTTAAAGATTTCGAGTGTCAAACACTTTACTTATATAAGTGTATATATGTTTGGTTCAAGTAGATTCAAAGCAAAAGGATCAATTTAAGACCAAACCGAAATCGAACCACTTATAAATGATTTAGGTTCGGTTTGAACCAAAATCAATAGAGTCAGTTTATAAAACTGAACCGATTTTGCTCAACTCCATCGTAAACCAAACCCATTTTGCTCAACCCCGTTTAAATGACATCCGACGTAGATCAAAGTATGTGACTATATTAAGCACAACAAACATAGAACCAAGAGAAATTGATCAATTACTTAACAAATATCTTACCGATCTAATTGAAGAAAGTTAGCTTGACCCCAATACTGATAAATTTAACAGCAGGCACATTTAAAAATGGCCGATTCTCGACTAGTTAGACGGTATCTAGAAGAAGGAGGCCTGATACAATGGTAAATCAAGAAGCTTGAATGAATAACATTTCATAAATCTTTCATATCTATGAATCTTCATTTGAAGTGTTGCGTTCAGCAGTTTCGCTTGTAGCTACAGCTTTTTTCTTTGCAGTATGCTTACAGCTGCAATTCTTGCATTGGACTTCCTGGTTCTGGGTCTTCAGCTCATCACCCGCAACAAGAAAGAACGCTGTATGCCTAACATATCAACACCAGTGTTACTGACATGAAACTGTCTAGAGAGAATGTTATGCTATTAAAGCAAATCAGCAAACAAGATTCACACACCGAAAAAAAGTGATTAGAGGGGTTTGTGTTGAGACGTAGGAAAAGTATCCCACATCGATAACACACAATCAGTATGATACTACCATATAAGCATTCGGGCTACTCCTATTGCCAATTGGTTTTGTATTTGTGGTTCACTGGACGTGTGCCCCCACGCCATTTGGTGCCGGGACGGATATAAGAAAGTTAACAGTTTGCAGAAACGGAGAATAGCGGCATAGGTCAATATGAGAAAGTGGTTACCTAAAGAAGTTGGTCATTTTGACCTTTGAATCAGGATCAATCTCCGGAACACTATCCAATGCAAGCTGCATATGATGCATCCACCTCTCGGCTGCCTTATGGGTGACAGGGAATGGCTTATGGCGGCCTATGAGTGCCGGATGGCCTGTATATTTGAATTTATTGTATAAGATTTGATCATCTGACAAAAACTCCAGCAAGTAGAATGCAATGGTCCTTTTTTTTCATATTACAACCGGCAATATGAAAAAACCGCGTACACATCATAGTTATACAACTTAATACATTCCTTAAGTTTGAGATGACAGCATCACTTTCTGATTCACCCACAAAGAAGCACAACTGAATCAAATTCACTTAATCATTTCCATATGCAACACAGGCCTTGATCTGCAATGCAAACCCTTACTATATAGTGTATACTCCTCATTCAACACAGGCCTTGTTTTGAGGTAAACTACCAATAATTTTCATCAAACAAAAATTTCCAAACATCATCCATGAAATAATCCCATTTAATAAGATTCCACGCGTGTATCAATTCTCGAGAAACATTGATGCTAAAATCAAATAGGGTCACTGTTATCTCCTCATAAAAATCAAACAACACACAATTGAATACAAGGTTGTACAGGTTTTTAAACAACAAAGTTCATTATGTCTTCTTCATTTGGTGCTCATATGATTCATATCTATCACATATCATCATATTGGTATCAAGATATGATTATGAATTGATACTAGGTACAAGCTGAAATAAGTAAAACCTGAAGCATTTGAAAGTCATATAAAGTAATCAACTTTCATATCTATATCTGGAAAGCAAAGAGCTCATCAATTGCAAATTTCCACATCAACAACACAAAGCCTAGTTCAAGAGAAAACAAAGAGCTCATAAATTGCAAAAAAGCTGCAAATTTTAAACTAAAGACTACCTCTTCTCTGAGAAAAAAGAGGAGGCCCACCCATCCTCTGCGCAAAGAACTCATACTGATTCTGAATTGCATCTTCTTTCTTAGAATTTGCAAAAATGGATCTAAACCATTCCTCTTCATCATCATACACCCTGAAACCACCACCACCAGTTCAGCCATCAAATCTAAAATCAGAACCAGACCCACCAAAACTTCTGATCCAAAAGGAAAACCCATCAAGCCAATCAAAGAGAAGATCGAAGAAACTCAACCTGGTGTAGAAGTTTGTAGACAAAGCAATGAAAGTCTGAAGCCCTAGTTTCTCGAAGAGATTTGTGGTATCGATCGCGAGAGCGTCTTCTGCGCTTACCCCGCTGTACTGAGATGCCTTCTCTTGTAAAGCTTGCATTTTGATTCGAGTGAGGGACAGTTGACTCGATTGGGACTTGGGAGATACCAGATCTGGGGAAATACTGAAATAGGAAATCTTGATGATTGATAGAATTTATATTGTAAATAGAGTAAAATAGAGGGCACTCTATGTAATTATTGTAAATACGTTTGTTATTTATACGAACCATCTGTCGATGGAAACCCTAAGGGGAATATTATTCATTATTCACATTCTCACATGGTATCAGACTACGTTCTCTAAAAACCCTCTTTTCCGCTTCCACCGACGGCTGCACGTAGAGGTTCTCCCCTCGCCTCCGACTTCACCGTCCGCTCTCTCGTCCAGTCATCTCGAATTTTTCGATGGCTGCCGACAAGAAACCCTCCTTTCACTCCGCTCTCGGAATCTCCAACATCAAGAACAACATCGCCCTTGTTCTTGATCATGACACACCATACGCATCTTGGGTTACTCTATTTCGCGTTACCGCGAAAGCCCATAATGTTTTGGATCACATTGATGAAGCAGTTCCAAGACCTACGGACATCGACAACTCCTTATGGCTTCAAGTTGATGCAACTGTTCTCCAATGGATTTACAGTACGGTCTCTCGCGACATTCTTCTTCAAATTCTAGATTCTGATGACACGGCGCTCCAAGCATGGAATCGAGTTAAGGATATTTTTCAGGACAATAAGAATACTCGTGCGGTGTATCTTGAACATGAGTTTTTCAATTGTAAGTTGTCCGGCTTCTCTTCCGTTAATGCTTTTTGTCAGCACCTAAAATCATTGGCAGATCAGCTCAAGGGTGTCGGATCTCCGGTTCCGGCTACTCGACTAGTTCTGCAATTAATATCCGGTTTGCCGGCCGAATACAACGCCGTGGCGAGTTTTATTCAGCAAACTGATCCTCTTCCGAGTTTTGTTAAAGCTCGATCTCAACTTCTTCTTGAAGAAACAAGGCTAGCAACACAATCCGGAAATCCCGCAACAGCCCTAACAACCGGATCTCGCTCCTCCGATGCCGCATCTGCTGGCACTACTGCGTCATCCAGGGTTGCTTCTGCAGACCAGCCCAATAAATCCAGGGTCCGCAACAAGAAAAATAAAGCCCGGAACAATGCTCCTAATCAGGCCCAGACAAGATATGTCTACAGGCCCAATTATGGATGGATGTTGGCTAATAATCAGGCCCAACAGTGGCCGGCCCAATTTTCATTCCCTCCTCCTCCCAGCAGTGGCACGCAGCTTTCTTCAGGACAGCAGTGGCCGGCCCATTATCCTGCGAGCCCATATCGTGGCCAACCCAGTCCATTCCCATCTCAGCAGCCTGGTATTCTTGGTTCTGGGCCACCACCGCCACAGGCCCACTATGTACAGGAGCAGCCCACAGCTCTAGATCAATCATTTGCTACAATGTCATTGAATCCAGCGGATAATTTATGGTACATGGACACGGGAGCAACATCACACATGACGAACGATCCAGGTTCTCTCTCGTCTTTTTCGTATAATGGTAAATTAAATTCGATAATTGTTGGAAATGGTATGCAAATTCCATCTACAGGTCTTGGTGATGCCGTCCTTCCCACCACCAAACAACCTCTCCGCCTTTCCAATGTTCTCCTAGCACCACAAATTGTCAAAAACTTAGTCTCTGTTAGACGTTTTACCACTGATAACCGTGCTTCTGTAGAGTTTGACCCTTTTGGTTTTTCTGTGAAGGATCTGCAAACGGGGACACTACGCATGAGATGTAATAGTTCCGGAGACCTCTATCCTGTCACAAGTCCACCTTCCAATCCACATCATGCTCTTTCTGCTGAGTCATCGAGTCTATGGCATGCCCGCTTAGGTCATCCCGGCACGCCGGTGTTTGATTTTCTTCGCAATTCATCTTTTTTTAAATGCAATAAGGCAAACTTACATTCTCTTTGTCATGCTTGCCAGTTAGGCAAACATCATAGATTGTCTTTTGATCGTTCTCATACTAGTTTCATTGCACCCTTTGACATTATTCATAGTGATCTTTGGACCTCCCCGATTCAAAGTAAGGAAGGATACAAATATTACTTATTATTTCTGGATGATTTTTCCCATTTCTTATGGATTTATCCCATTAAATTCAAATCACAAGTTTTTCAATTGTTTGTGCAATTTCATCAACTAGTCAAAACGCAATTTCAAGTCAATATCAAGAGTTTTCAATGCGACATGGGACGTGAATTCAACAATTCCGCTTTTCACAATTTCTTTCGCACTCATGGCATCATTTTTCGGTTTTCTTGTCCTCACACCTCTCCACAAAATGGGAAAGCCGAACGTGTCATTCGAACGATCAATAACATGATGCGTTCTCTTCTTTTTCACGCTTCTATTCCCGTCTCGTTTTGGCCTCTTGCTTTGGAAACATCTTGTTATCTATTGAACATTCTTCCTTCGACCACCATTCAAAATAAGTCTCCCACTCAAGTGTTGTATTTTACAACACCGTCTTTTAGTCATCTCCGCGTCTTCGGTTGTCTTTGTTATCCCAATCAAAACGCCACCATATCTCACAAGCTTCAACCTCGATCTTCTCCATGTGTTTTCCTTGGTTACCCAACACACCATCGGGGATATCGATGTCTAGATCTAGCAACAAATAAATTCTTTATCTCTCGTCATGTGACTTTTGATGAAACAATTTTTCCGTTTGCTAATCGCTCCTTTTTCAACCCGGAACATTACAACTCATTGTGTGATGATGGAATTTCCAGCTACCACCGAGCCCAGTTGGAAAGTTTGCTTCCTGCAGCAGCCCAGGCCCACCACCGTGACTTGCAAGCTGTCCCAGGCCCACTTCCAGTGACAACTGCCAGCCCAGCCTCAATTAATCCAAGCCCAGTCATTGTCCCACATTCATCAGCGACAATAGCAGCTCCCATTTCCCAGCCATTAAATCCGGACCTCAACGCTTATGCGCCAAACCGACCCCGGACTCGGAGCTGCTTCGGCATTGTCAAACCTAAACCAATATTTGACCTCTCCGTCACCACCACACCATCATCCCAACTTATCTCGCCTATCCCCAAATCCCACAATTTAGCCCTCCAAGACCCGTACTGGAATCATGCCATGCTCGACGAATATCGAGCCCTTATGCGAAATAAGACTTGGGCACTGGTTCCTCGTCCTCCTGATGCTAACATTGTCCGATGTATGTGGATTTTTCGTCATAAGTACAGGTCTGATGGTTCTCTTGAACGTTATAAGGCTCGCTTGGTTGCCAATGGATGTTCACAGCAGATTGGCATTGACTGCGATGAAACTTTCAGCCCAGTTGTGAAACCGGCCACTATCAGGACAGTTCTCAGCCTTGCAGTTTCTCGTTCTTGGTCCATCCATCAACTCGACGTTCAAAATGCCTTCCTCCATGGACATTTGAAAGAGACAGTTTATATGTTTCAACCACCTGGTTTTCGTGATTTATCTAAACCTAATCATGTATGTTTACTGCAGAAGTCCCTCTATGGTCTTAAGCAGGCACCCAGAGCTTGGTTTCAACGTTTTGCAAGTTTTTTACTCAAAATTGGATTCATCGGCAGCAAGAGCGACTCCTCTCTCTTCATTTACCGACATGGATCCAACATTGCCTACTTGCTTCTTTATGTTGATGACATTATTCTTACAGCATCATCTGATGAGCTGCGCACCAATCTAATAATTCTTCTGGGTAAGGAATTTGCCCTCAAGGATCTCGGCGAGCTATCTTACTTCTTGGGCATCTCTGTTAGTCGGAGTTCTTCGGGATTATTCTTATCGCAGGATAAGTACGCCAAGGACATTGTTGAACGTGCCAAAATGACAAATTGCAAACCCTCTGCTACACCTGCTGAGACCTTTGTAAAACTGAGTGCCTCCTCTGGTCCCGCTGTCAGTGACCCGACATTGTACAGAAGTCTAGCTGGGGCACTTCAATATCTCACTTTCACACGCCCCGACATCAGTTATGCAGTACAACAAGTTTGCCTTTTCATGCACGATCCCAGAGAAGCTCACTTTGCTGCCCTTAAGCGCATCATTCGCTACATTTCGGGCACCTCATCATTAGGTATCACCATTTCTCCTTCTCCGAAGTCAGATCTTATTGCTTATACAGATGCCGACTGGGCTGGATGTCCTGATACTCGCCGCTCTACTTCCGGTTATTGTGTCTTCTTCAATGACACTTTAATCTCATGGTCTGCCAAACGCCAATCTGTGGTATCCCGCTCTAGCGCCGAGGCAGAATATAGAGGGGTTGCCAATGTTGTGTCGGAGTGTTCCTGGCTTCGCAATTTACTGCTTGAGCTTCATTGCCCCCTTACTAAAGCCTCTGTGGTTTACACTGATAACATTTCCGCAACATACCTTGCCAGCAACCCGGTTCAACACCAACGAACCAAGCATATCGAGATTGACATTCACTTCGTCAGAGATAAGGTTGCCCGCGGTCACATTCGTGTTCTCCACGTCCCATCGGCTTTTCAGTATGCCGACATTTTTACAAAGGGCCTCCCAAGACAATTGTTTCTCGATTTTAGGTCCAGTCTTACTGTAATGCCTCCTCCAGTTTCGACTGCGGGGGTATGATAGAATTTATATTGTAAATAGAGTAAAATAGAGGGCACTCTATGTAATTATTGTAAATACGTTTGTTATTTATACGAACCATCTGTCGATGGAAACCCTAAGGGGAATATTATTCATTATTCACATTCTCACAATGATAAATCTTTTTAAGTATTTTAACATTTACACCTCCAAATATGATTATTTTTTGTTTTATCCTTATTTTTAGTCAAATTACAATGGTAAGTCACAGCTTTATATACTGCACACATTTATCCAAATTAACATACTTATTTTAATTTATAAACTTTACGATGTACTTACTGTTATAATCTACTGACTATATTATATAATAAAAAAAATATGATCGCAAGGTTTCCATGCTCTATAATTAAGAAAACTATATGAGACAATTTGATCGATATCTGAACATAGTATCACTAGACATTCGATGTTCTTGTAACTTTCTCCTTTACAAGGATGACTAATCATCAAACAAGACTATCTTAGTTCAAGCACCACACAAGTTTGTTTCGTTTTCTACCTCGCATAGTAGTCTATCACTCAAATATCTTGGTGGATAATCAATAAAATAAACTATTCAAAACATAACTTTTAATTAAGGAGGTTTTTCTTACTAAGGTTATCTCTAACCCGTTTACTAATGTGGAGGTTCTAATATGACATTTTGTATTTGTTTTACTATTAAATAAATATATAAATTTGTTTAACTCCGGTCAAAAATCTCCTCTACAATCTTTGATACATATTTTAAATAAATTAAATAGTTCATCGATTACAAAGGCCATTGTGAAAAAATAAGTTTATTGATGGGGTGAAAAAATAAAAACGTGTCATAATCTATTTATTACCAAAGAAACTTTTATGTTTTATTCACTCCTTAGCTTTGGTTCTCTCCCGTTTATGATTTTTTTTTAATTTTATTTTTTAAAATGGGTAAAGAAACTATGTATCTCTAATGTAAATGCTCCAAAAAGATATGTTTTTTTTTATTGAATTTAAAAGAGTATTACTAACAATCAAGCACACCTAAAAATCAAATATTCAACTCATTCCAAACATTTCAAGTTGTATGTTGATATTAGAGAGGGGATAAACCGGTTCTCTTGAAGCTCAATATCTATTATTATTTTTCTTTCGTACATTTAAATTTTATTACCTTTCGATGTCTTATATTGACATAACTTAATAGGTTTGACGTACTCACATGGTCAATAGTGTCAACATTCAATAATTTTAAAAAAGAAGAAGATAAAGTTGAAAGAAAACGAAAAGCATAACGCTCACGAGATTTCTTTAGACTTGTTCTCCAACATGATCTTCCCATTTTTCATCATTTCTTCATCAATTTCTTCACATATATTTCTTGCATAATTTTGAACCCAATTTATGAGGGTGTCATAAAGTTGGTATTTCTTGCATAATTTTGTAATTCGAGACACATCATCTGTTCTTGAGTATATTTGGTTCTTTTCGCCTCCCTGTCATTGGGCTGTTTTGTCACTGTTTTCACAGGATTAGAAGCATTCAAAAACGTGAGCAAAATCAGATTTCCAAACAGATAATGTGATTGTAAGTTTTTTTTTATTGAATTATGTTTCGATGATGATACAATTTGGGGATCAACCCAGCAAAACTAGCAGGACATACAGAAGCCACAAATGATGATCAAGGAATACACAATGAAGTCCAGGAAGAGTGATTTCAAGACATCATGCAACATAAAGACAACTTCTATAGCCCTACCAACTTCTTCAACCCAACAATACCCATCAAATATGGCTACCTTATTGCTGATGCTCTCTACTCGTGTCATGTCGGGAAGAAGAGCTAGGAGTATTAAGGTTGCATTGCTCAATAGAAGAAAGAGGAGTGGCTTGAACAAGATAATGCTACTAATGCTCTTGTTGCCGAAAAACATGAACCCGAAATGAGACATCAGAACTAAGAAGGCCATTGATATTGAAAACGCCATTCGTGGTTGCTCTGTTACTGCTAAGGCATAGTTTAGTTGTTTTGGAGTGATGGATCCAAGAAGATTTAGAGGAGTTGTTATAAGCTGATCAAGACTAGAAATGCTCCATGCTTCACTGCTTGATTTGTGTCTCGGCAAAATTGTGCCTTCTCTGCCTTGAGCAGGAAAGCTAACATTCTTATCTGTAAATGTATCTGCTTAAATAGCAACACAAATGTCATGAAATTAATATAGAGATCAACATTAAGTATCATTTTCATCAAATATAGCAAGATTGACTACTTAATGTTTCATGGTTGATGTTAGTATCCATTTTGTCATTTATGGAGCAAGCTATAGTGTACCTCTCGTTAACACATATGTGACGCGCAATTGCATACACTCTGCAAGGAAAATGGTAGTGTGGAAATTGTATTACTAGGTGATCTATGATCATATGCATTTCAAGTCATATGCATACTCATCAAATATGTTGATAAATTCTTTGAATCAGAAGAATTTCTGGCCTCACTTGCTGCATTAGAACCTCATTAAACTATTTTCTCAGACAAGAAAGATATCCTGGCATATCAATCTAGTGATGGATAATCAAGCTAACAACGCAATCATGTGAACAGGTTTGGGGGACAATTACAACAATGACATGCCTAACATGAATAAATTTTCCTTCATAGACATCCAAATCTAGTATCATTTTGAAATCTGTAATCAAGTCTCTCCCAAATTTCCAATTTCCAAATTGTATACACCAGAAACAAACCAAACAAAAAGTTTGCCTCAATTCAAATTTCAAACGATGAAACCTATTTTACAGCCCATACCTCTCATTCCACGGTTCCAAAACAAACTCAATCCATCACTTTACAGATAACTTAGATCTAATGATTCACTACGCACAACCGCGAAAATTTTCCAATTATAGAACGTTAATTTGATTAAAATAAAAAAGAAATCCACAAGTATCATTTTGAAATATGCATCTATATAGGAGATCTATGATCTATGATCTATGATCATATTATTTTTCCAAGTCGCGTAAGTTAGAACAGGCTTGAAATATGCATCTATATAGGGGATCTATGATCATATGCATACTCATCAAATATGTTGATAAATTCTTTGAATCGGAAGAATTTCTGGCCTCACTTGCTGCATCAGAACCTCATAAAAACTATTTTCTCAGACAAGAAAGGTATCCTGGCATATCAATCTAGTGATGGATAATCAAGCTAACTACGCAATCATGTGAACAGGTTTGGGGGACAATTACAACAATGGCATGCCTAACATAAAAATTTTTTTTCCTTCATAGACATCCAAATCAGTATCATTTTGAAATCTGTAATCATTTCTCTCCCAGATTCCAAATTGTATACACAGGAAACATGTTACCTTCTGAAACCAAACAAACTCAATTCATCAATTTCCAGATCATTTAGATCTAATGATTCACCACGCACAACCGGCGAAAAATCACAATTATATAACGTGAATTTGATTAAAATAAAAAGGAAATCCACAAGTACTATGAAAACGCATACGAATTGTAAATCTAGAAGAAGATGAAGTATACCTTGGGGACGACGGGAGAGACAGGACGGTGGATTGCGATTCCGGGGAAGTAAAAGCGGAGATTGGGCGGCGAATTTGGCGGTGGCAGCGCCGAGAGAAAGGGATTGAGGAGGAGAAGAAGGAGCACGACCAGTGATGAGAGCCAAACGATCGTTTTTGTCGTTCAAAATCCGTTGCCTCCTTGTGGCTCTGTCGATCGGCGGCATAGCCGTCCACCTTCGAAGATCTCTCTCCTCTTTGTCTCTTTCTCTCTCCCCCGCCCAATCTCGCGTTTGTTTCCTTCTCGCTTCCAAATGTTTTCCCGCTCTGAAGATTCAATTGGCCTTTCCACGTTTATATATGCAATTTGCAGGGCTAGTTTCGTCATTTTCAATCATTGTTACTTTTTTTCCCTAAAAAAAGCGAACTATTTTTTTCTAAAGGAGGTAAATCGTATTTAACCACATATTAAATAAATTACCATTAAATATGACAATTTGCACAAAAGTTACACTTGTTGAGTCATTTGGACACCTTTTCTAATCCTAAACAAATAAAAATTTCTTGTATAAATCGTTACGCCTTCTAACTCATTGTTACATCCGTCTGTTTGCTGGTCTTTTGCGGTCGCTCCTTGTCATTGGTCTTACCAGTACCTCGTCATTTGGAGCCCGTCTCGCTCAACCAACTTCACCCAATTGCATCCGCAGGAGCCGTTCTCCACTTGTTTCAAACATTTATATTTGTCAAAATACACCACTTCCTCGACATAATTTTCGTAATTCATGTATATCGCCTAAACCGTCGTAAATTGTGTTCCATTTAATCGAAAGGTTCTCTTAGGGTCTAGATCTAGTGCTCAAAAACGATTGTACACATCACCTCTCCAATAAGTTATTGTTCTCAAACGAACTTGACCCCGATGGGGAATTGTAACGACCTAAGTCAACTTTGCAATGAAAGTTGAAACATGTCCATAATCAATTATCAAAATCATCCTTTGTCTAGATAATTACTAATAGTATTTTAATTTTAATATGGAGCAAGTCGACGTTTATCGGGGAGGATGACCTGTTTTCGTATTGATAATAAAAGGATAATTGGTTTAGTGTATATATATATTGATGATTTACTCCATATTATATGCGCTCAGACGTGTAATGAAACCTTCCACGTTATATTTGACCCATCTGAATTTCACGGTTATTGTTGTTCGTACACGGTTTCGTGCTATACGTACCAGGGGTACGGCTACGCAATGTATAAAAAAAATTTAAAAAAATTAATATTTTTTTTATCCTAGCCGTATAAAATAACTATTTATTTTAGTCATATTACGGCTACGCATTTGCGTAGCCGTAGTCATCTTTACTTAGTTTTTTTATCGGATTTTTTGATATGGACGACTAAGCATCCACCATGCATAGTCATATCCATTTTTCTATATTTTTTGAACGAAATCAAACTTATTATTACGGGTATGAATAGCACGAAACATGTGGTACGAATAGCAATATCGGATTTTCACACGGTGTATTGGTCTCAGAGCAATTCGGTCTCTCGGATCCGGGAGACTTGTTGACCTTAAGACTCTAATTGTGGATGTGGATATTGATAATCCGCTTGATTGAACTAGCCGGCCATAAAACATGTCATTGATTTTCAATCTAATTAGACGGAATTTCACACCTATCCCCAATTGTTGGAGATAATAAAGTCCCACATCGAAAGACGGGACGCTCCGAGCCTAGTATATAGGGTCGGTGGCTACTCCTTCTATTGCCAATTGGTTTTAGGATGGAAACTCGCCGGGTTTACGCGCTAGACTTGGGCCTAATGCGCATGTGCGCTCGTATGCACACGACCCCCGCTCTACCTTCGACTCACGATTTATG
The DNA here is from genome assembly GCA_033239125.1 of Fagopyrum homotropicum. Classification (NCBI taxonomy): domain Eukaryota; kingdom Viridiplantae; phylum Streptophyta; class Magnoliopsida; order Caryophyllales; family Polygonaceae; genus Fagopyrum; species Fagopyrum homotropicum. The sequence goes on along the minus strand of BSWB01000003.1, from coordinate 951,980 downwards.
TGTTAGACTTGAGCCTAATGCGCATGTGCGCTCATATGCACACAACCACACTCCAATACCTAATTAGTCACATGTATGATTTGGTTATTGATAAACCCGTGAACTGATGAATCATTAGCCTGCAATGTCCCAAAAATAAAAAATAAAACAGAGGTTCACGGGGAAGAAGAAGCCAAAAGAAAAGCTTCCAACACAGCACAATTGTCCTTCCCCATAAATCTATTGTCACAGAGCACTCAACCTCCAACCCTAACCAATTAGCGATCAATCATTCTTCGATCAACCCCAAACCATTAATATTCGATCAATTAGCGATCAAACTAAACGAAAAACAATGGAAGTTCTAGCAAGGATGATGAAGAAGACGATAGCAGCAGCAATATTGACTTTAAGCATAATAACGCTGGAAAGTTCAGTCGCCGGCGCTGGATTTCCGTTTAGTACGGCGCCGCCGATCGGAGGAGGTGGAACGACGACGTTTCAGCAGTGCTATGTAGGATGCTTTGTACTTTGCGCGATTCAGCCTACACAGACGCTTTCCTCTTGCGGCTTTGAATGTCTTCGTGATTGCCTCATCCCTCAAAGCACCGTGTCCACCGCCGCCACTCACATCGGCAATGCGGCGTTGCCGACGGCCTTCCAGTTCTGTAACCTTGGATGTGCTTCCACTCACTGTACCAACATCAGTACCCTTAAGAACCCTCGTAAGTAAAATTTTGATTTCAATCTATGCTCAATCAATCATATATGTTGATTTTGATATGCTTAGTAATTTTTAACTTTAGATGAATAAAACAATTAGGGTTCTTGATAACTTTAGATTTTTCAGTTTTGCATGCATGGTAGGAGTGTGGAGCTTAGGCTGTGTTTGACGGTGAATTAAAAGAGATTAATTTAGATTAAAATTTGAAGAAGATTATATCACGGTTAATTGGGATTAATAAGAATGGACAAAAGATGCGCCGGAGACCACTTACTCTCCTTCCCACCAAAAAAATAAGAATGGACAAAAGATAACCTCATACTTAGGGCTGTGTAAAATTGGACCGAACCGGAAAATCGGATCGAACCGGTTCCGGTTCCGGTCTACGGTCCAGTTTTTTTTGAAAATTCGGGTTACGGTCCGGTTCGATTTTTGGATCATATAAAACCGTAACCCGGGTTGGACCGTAAACTACAAATTTCCGGTCCGATCCAGTCCGATCCAGTTCGGTTCAATCCGGTCCGGTTTTGGACCGAAAAACCTCACCAAAATTGCATAATTAAGGTATAAACCGGTCCGATCCGGTCCGGTCCGCAATATTCAAAATTGCACAATTTATGTACAAACCGGTCCAACCCGGAACCGGACCGGACCGTTACGGTTCAGTTCCAGTCCGGTCTACGGTCCAAGTTTTTCTCAATTTACGGTCCATCGGTTCAGACCGTATGCACAACCCTACTCATATTACCAAGGTTAAATACCATACTCATATTACCAAGGTTAAAGGAGATTAATTTTCAACCATCAATTAAATTTTCACTCAAATTTATAAATTTTTATCGATTAAACCTATTAAAAAATCTTCAATCAAGTTGATGTAGATTATTTTACATCAAATAATGCTTAATAAATCCCACATAAAATTTAACCTCTTTTAAATTTTATCTAGATCAATCATCAAAATAATCTCAATCTTCTACCAAACACACCCTTAAATTAATGAATAAAAAATAAAAATTACAAAATGAAAATGAATTTTTATTTATATATTATCTTTTTTCCACTAAAAGTATTAACTCCTATATTATTTTTACTGTTGATAATATTATTTGAATAAGTATTAAGCATAAAATTTAAAATACTTCATTAAATTCACTAAATGTAAAAATAAGAACAAAATTTACGTAATTTAACTAACAAATAACTCTATAAAATTAGAATATAATAAATTCGAATTATATTGAGGGGGGAAATTTTGAATTTAAATTCAAAGTCCTTTTTATACAAGGGTTATTTGGTTCAAATATGTATGCCTTTGCTTGTGTATATTTTCGGTTAAGCTGAATTATGAGGTTTATTGGACTTATCGGGATGAAAATTATGGAATTTTTTGGGCGTTAGTTTTTTATGATGCCGCGGGTGCTTAACCCAAATGATAATTGCAGGTGGGAAAGAGGTGGCCGGCTGCGTCGGTTCATGTTCCGGGATGTGCAAGAAGAACTACAAGACAACTCCTTAAACAAACATCTTCCAAGTCGTAGCTTCATTTCATTGCTTCTAAAGTATTGTTCAAGTGTGAATTTCTCCTCCTTGTTGATTTGATTTCGATAGATTTTAGTTTCAGTTAAGTTATAGCTAAGCTGGATCAAGATGGGATTGAATTCCACACATATAGTGTATTGTGTGGTTGTTTGTACCAATTCTATGTGTATCTTACTTATAAATCATATGGCTTTTGCTCGTGGTGATGAAAATATACCACATCGACTATAAACAAGGTGATGCGTTCGGTTTATTAGTAGTGTTACTTCTTCTTATTGGAACACTTTGTTTCGAGTGTAAACAAGGTCAGTGGTTTTTCAGTTCATAGTTTTGATGAATGAGATCTATTTGTACACCGGCATACTTTCTCCGTGATCTGATTGGTGAAGGCTCTCCGTGATCAGGTTGTTGATCTTTAACATGTCTTGGCAGACGGTCGTGTGCATAAGCGCATAAACCCGTCGAGGTTCCTTCCTAAATCCAATTGGCATCGGAGTGTCCTATCTTTCGATGTGGGAACTTATTATCTCCAACAGACTTGTTGATGCTAGGTATGTTCAGTAGTGTCCTATTTTTCGATGTGGGAACTTATTATCTCCAACAGACTTGTTGTTGCGAGGGATGTTCAGTAGTGTCCATTCCTTACTTTATGCTCGGCCTTGTTTGCAGCTGCTTTAATCATAGCCGCATCATTGAATAACATGGAAATCAGATCACGTCAAAGTAAACAATCTTGAGCACCATGAATGATACTTAGAACTGATAGACACATTGCAGCCTGGGTCATATGTGTGATTCGTATGGGGCTAAACGGTTTGAATCCGCTGAAGTTGTTTGTCACGGGAGTGTTGTATACTCGAGAAGTTCAATTTTGTAGATCAGTTTGTTGTAATACGAACCCCATATCTATCGTTACCTTTTTATGAGGATTTTTCATTGGGGATTTCTTGTAGTTTTGTCACAGAACTAAAAGTTCAGTTAAACTAGTCGAATATGAACCCATTTAGAGCTGGTATAAATGTATGAATTTTCTCGTTATTATATTTATTTCTTTAAGCTTCTCATAAATTGCGCTCAGAATCATCTTGACTTTTTATGTTTGATTGTTTGGTTATAGCGATACTTCTGATTTCAATAGTGCTCTTGAATTAGTTCACTTCAAAGGAGAAGATGATTTAAGAGCTTGATATGGAACTTCACAATCACATGGAGTAGGAAAAATGTTAACGGCTAGTTTGGTCGAGCGAGTAGGTTCTGCGGTGAAAAGGGCGGCCATGAGCAAACAATCCACTTGGCACACTCCGTTCATGGCTGCTGCCTCTCGGGCTATCGCCGAGCGGATTCCTCTTGTTGATGTCGTCCTTGATGTTAGAGATGCCCGGGTATTTCGTTCTTCTCCTTTCTCTGTTGATGTGGATTCCGGGGAGTAGTTGCTCACCGGGTGTTTGATGAAATACCTAAATGAACTAGGGGTTGTTTGGATTTAAAATGTTGTTTGAATGTTATCCATACCTGATGTTGTATGCTCAAATACTGATTTATAAACTGTGCATATGTCACAATATGAAGCCAGACTGCCAAATTATACTATGCATTATTTGGTAAATTCCAATACTTTCTACACATGATTGAGTGCAACAGTGCATTATTAATGCAAATATCCAATCACTACTTTGAAGAAATGTACTAATGGGCATAACACGTGCTTTATAAACAAGTGATACATCCAAACAAACCCACAGTTTAATTTTGAAGGCCCAATACTTCATAATTGCATCATAAATTGTGACATCCAAACATACCCTAGCTGTTTTGAGATGGGAAGTTGTCTTTTTTGTCAATGTTGGCGTTTTTGTTATTGAGTAATAGATTTAGGACAGACTTTTAAATGCTTTACTATGTTGAAGAAAAGGCCATCTACTGGATAGTGATTATTGGATAGTGCTCTTCCCAGGAGTTTCCTAATTTAGTATCACTAAATTCATAATTAGTTTAATATGTCACAGTGGTCAAGTTTTTTAGCATCTCTATTAGATGAACAACCCAGAATCCATGTTCTGCCTAGGTTATACACTCTTTAAGGCTGCATTTTGTCTGTTAACATTTTATTTGCCTTTAATTGTAGATTCCATTGTCCTCAGAATGTGAGCTGTTGAGGGGGTTTTCTGGCCCACGTCGCATTATAGCTCTGAACAGGATGGATCTGGTGGAACGCTCACATCTTAAGGTGCTTTCTTCTTATATCATTTAATCGGTGTTGTCATGTTCTCATATTAAATTGTCATTTGCATGCTCTTGCTTGAATTGTTATGTCCCCAAATAAAATGATATCAAGTTGCACAAGTCTTGAATTGTAATGACACTTAATCCAACACCTTCAGTATGCAGGTAATGAAGCACTGGAGTTCACTTATTAGAATACACCTTCTATTTACGAGTAGCCCTTTTCTAGATCAAATAAAAGAAGTGTTTTACATGCCCCAAATGAAATACACCTCCGAAATATGTTATTTAAAGCTATTGATGATTGCACAATAGCATAACTCTTGCAATATGTTTAGTTTATATAGAACTCTGGCAAGAGTGGAGGCTTTGTAATCTATGAGACTTCCAAGCCAAAATTGAAAATGGGTACTCACATGCAGAAGCTTGTGTGGGTGCATCTGTGAACTTTTCTTCCCTTTATTTCCTTATGTTGGAGCCCTTAACCAAGCAATGACCAAGGACACTTTTTTGTTCATCCTTACATCACTGCTCCTTTTTCAATCCAGTTTTTGTATATCCTATCAGATATCCCTTTTTCTCTTTCACTCTTATGCCATGGAAATCAGTACTATGGTTATGATCTGCAAATGGAGGAGATTGAATGGAAAAGTTTAATACAAAAATATAAAATTTGTGGCTAACAGTTAAAGAGTGATCAATAATCTGATTGCTCCAAATACAGAGTACTGAATTGCAGTTAGGAATAGAAGAAGATATATTATAAGGTTTTCACACAATAAATTTTCTCATGCATATGATATTTTGTTATACAAATTACATTGTTAACTTATTGATTATTTGATTTGTTACTATTCCTAGTGTTGATTCAGTTTTGTGCTGCTTGAATTTAGGAGTGGATAAGCTACTTTGAAGGAGAAAACTATGCTGCTCATGGCATCAATTCACACAATAAAGATGCCACTCAGGAGGTAAAGCTAACTAGGTTTCCCTATTTTTCTTTTGATCTACAGAGTAGAATCTTATGTTTAACTTTTATAACAAGGCATTTCGGGACTAGATGCAAATTGAGAAAAGAAATAGATATAATTCTTATCGTGTTATGTTTCTTACCAATTATCATGTTAATGCTATATATATTCTTCAACAAGACCACTTAGCCGCTCATCAGATCAGCAAATATAGAAACTGTCACTCATCTATTACCAATACGCAAATCTGTCAAAGAAATGTTTTAAACAATTCCATAAACATGTTAACAACAAAATTTTTGCCATAGGTGAATGTAAGCTTGGCTAAAATATGAGTGATTGTGTAATTAATGGTTCATGGCTTCAGGAATTAAAATGATTTTTTTACTGTAATTCTCAGTAGATCTTATACTTTTCAGTTCTTAAACTTTCTGCAAGGCCAAGTGAGAGGTTTGTCAAATATAGTTGATGAAAGGAAGACCATAACGGTAATGCTGGTTGGTATTCCTAATGTTGGGAAGTCTGCTTTGGCCAATGCTTTGCATCAAGTTGGACGGATTAGTGCTGAAGGTAACAGATATGCTTTACTAGTCCATCTATTTCTCTCTTGGTTTCACTCTTGTAAATAAATTAATAAATAATTAGAAGTGTGGAAATGAAAAACTAGTTTCCTAATTGGATCCTGAGTTATGGTATCCTGCATCAGAGCACTTTATGGTTTAAGTAAAACCTTTTTCAGATTGATTTAGGTTTAGTTATTGGGTAACATACACGAAGCCACTCACTATTTAGGCTCATTTGAATGAAACCGCCTGTAAAAAGGAACTCAGTCAGTTTAGGTTACTGTGTAGCCGTGCTGACCATGTAAAGGAGTTTTCCCCACTAAAAAGTGTGAAAAAGCCTAAATAGCCAAGAGATTGTGTATTATGGATGGTTAAATGAACTTTCATTCTTAACAGGTCGTTTCATACACAGACTCAAATAATGGGCGGATATTACATTATTACCTTCTATTCCGAATAGCCTATATTATATCAATCTATAGATTTTTGTGCCTGTTTCATCTGCATAATTGCTAGACAAGGTTATCATTGTCATTAGCATTCTCATTGTTGGTTTTTGGATCTTAGAGAAAGGGAAGTTGCGATATGCAGTTGTCAGCCCATCACCTGGAGAGACTCAAACTATCAGCAGCTTGAAGGTGGTTCATGAAATAAACAAGCTCAGTTTTTGTTGTGTCTGAAATCTGAATCTTCTATAAAGCATCATAAGTTGTGATTCTGAATAAAATTTTCTTCTCTTCCAGGTTGCCAGCCATCCTAATATCTATATTCTAGATACTCCTGGTGTCTTACCACCTCAGATGACCGATACCAAGGTCTGTGCCAAACTAGCTTTGACAGGTAAGTTATATGGTCACGTATAAAAAAAACCAAGAAACCACCTCTTCTTATTTATATTTTTTAACCTCACCATGCTGCTATCTGTTGTCAATTTGTCACCTCTATGAATTTATTCGGTGATGCTCTTCCTACTTTGAGCTTGTGGTGGTTGTATTTCAAGTCTTAGATACATCTCTCTATTTTAAAAAAAGATATTATTGTCATTTACCGACGGCATTAAATGGTTAAAGAGTTTGATTTTGATTCAAAAAATAAATGTATATTTTTTAGGGGGGGATTTTCTCAAAATAAATACTGGGCAAAACTTGAAAATCGATATCAAGTGGATTTACTAAGATTGTGATTAGATGCTGATCAGTACTTCAGCAGTCAATAATTGTAATCACAAGCTGATGTTTACCAAATACTTCTCTTGGCATGATATTATTATACTACAGCGGCAACCTTAACGTTCTGTATTTTTGGTCCTATCAGGAGCTTTGAGGGATTGTTTGGCGGGAGAGAAAGAACTTGCTCAATGTTGTTTGTCCATTTTCAGTTCTGGCAACCAATACAAGAAATGGATAGGGCTAATTAAAACTGAAAGAAAAAGTTTAGCCACAGAGAATGAAGAAGGGGACATTTGCAGGAACTCTCAGATAGTAACTGTGCAAAAAAAGGTTTATCCCACAGATCATACTCAGGTATGGTTCACTTTTGTAATCCCCAAGCTTTGGTTTCTTCTATTACTATCTCAGCAAACTACAAATTTTCTTGAAATCTAACTAAGAGGCGTGCACCAGCAGTTCAGCACTTCTACTGTTGTTTTTGCTTGATGATGACTTTGAAATAGACTTGTTCAAATTCCAAAGCGAAAAATTGACAGGTAAGCGAGAATATGAAGAAATCTAACATAAAATAAAAATAGAAAGAATTTGGCCAAGGCCCTTTTCTATTTCCATTAGGATTTTGTACCCCTCAATTTTTATCACTTTCATTAAACTGAAGTTGGAAGGTAAGGGGGTTTGATTAGGGTACATTGACTAAACATATTTATACGTGGGCCTAGTTACAGAGAGAAATCTCAAAAAGGCTTACTTAACTAATTTGGCCCGTACAATATGAATCCGCAAGTGACTATCACTAAATGAAGAAACAATATCAAGTCCGGCTTATTTCTTCAGTATGCTTCTGAAGCTCCGATTCTTGTTATCAGATGAATCATAATATTGCCATGATATTGGTACAGGATGCAGTAGTCAGTGACGTTCGTAGATGTCTCATTAAAGCAATTACATCATTCAAAGGAAATTTGCAGAATGAAGAGGACATGCTGCAACTGATTGAGATTGAAATGGAAGCTCTTCGAGATGCTTTTCATTTGCCCAAAGTATCGGGTGAAGATGACAATGATAAAGTCGCGAGAAAATTGCTTAATCTGTATCGTACAGGGAGGCTTGGTCAGTATTCCTTAGACAACATTCCTAGTAGCGTATAACTATTGGCTGTCGTCGGAATATCTTTGTATCCTTTTGGGATGATGTTATATTGATCTATTCATAAGATCAGTCAATCAGCTGAGCTTTGAACAGTACATGCAATGAGCTTCATTAGGAAAGTTAGCTGGAAGAAAGGGAGAATGTGCAGAAGGCAAAAAGGCAGAAAAGAAAAATTAGCTGAAATGCTGCCTAAAGAAAGGATATACTTCTGGATCCTTTGAAATCACACTGACATGTACATAAAGCAACAATTATACAGTATATATATATATATATATATATATATATATATATATATATATATATATATATATATATATATATATATATATAAATGTGTGTGTGAGAGAGAACAGGCCTTATCAAGTCATCATGAGAACAATTCGTAATTATTATTAGTTTTGCTACGAAGGTGTCATATCGTTTAATGCATTATTTGTTGTTATTGTTGGTTGAATGAATTATTCGTAGTTATTATTAGTTTAGAATATTATTTATTTAATAATTATGATATCTACCTAAATCTCGACCCTTAATATTCATCATCCGACGGTCTAAGATTGTTCTCGTGATTACACTATAAGGTTGTTCTCATGGGAACCGCACCCTAGATATATAGATATATAACATAGATATATGTTTATATATCTATGTTATTAGCACAATATCAATTTCTTTGTTTTCAACCAAAATGGGAGAAAAAACATGTATGAATACTCATAAATTTGGTTTCTTGAGAGGTTTGTGGTGAATTAATTTGCAAATTATGGTGGTTTGTTTAGTTTGTCCAAGTCCAAGAATAAAATGGAAGAGTAGTTGAACCCATGTATTATGCTGAATTTGATTGGGAAAAGAGCAGTTGTGCAGTTTGTATATATGAATATTTGATATTGTATATTAATACAAGGAATATTCCAATTGTTTACTTGAATAACAAATAGTATGATGAAAAATGAACATCAAACAATAGATATCTCTACCTAAAGGCTAAAGCCTCTCATATATATATAAATATATATATATATATATATATATATATATATATATATATATATATAGGTATAGGGTGTGGTTCCCATGAGAACACCCCTAACGTGAGAACATGAGAACAATCGTATACCGTTGGATGTGAGTATTAAGGGTTGAGATTTAGAGTAGATATCAAAAATAATAATAACCACGAATAATAATAATTAGGAATCCAACAATAACTACGAATAATTCACTCAACCAACAATAACTACGAATAATCCATTAAATGATATGGCATATTCGTAACAAAACTGATAATAATTACGAATATGTTCTCATGTTCTCACCTTAGGGGATGTTCTCATAGTATCTATAACCTCTATATATATATTAACTATTCATAGAGACTTATTTGATGATAGATCATTGATGTAACCAATTCTTTCGGGGCGCTACGGGTTGATTACATCAATGAACCGAAAGAATAATCCGAACGTTCACTTTCAAGAAGTTATTTGCATATGATCGGAGCCTCAAATATTTATGTAAATTTCATACTTTTCCTTATCAATTTATCAATTGAATTGGCATTGATTTTGAAAGCAAATATATTTATAGTTTCTTACAATTTACTATTGTTTTTTAGGATAAGATGATTTTCCCTTCTTTTTATTTATTTACTTTTTTTCATTTTTTTTAAATGACTATTTGATGGGGGTTATAATGGTCATTTCCCATAATTTGTTTTTCTTTCAATCTACCAAAAATAATTGGGGTAATGAGGAAATGTTTATTCTTTAATTTAGTATTTAACTTTCCTCAATCAGCGAAAATAGAATTTCACTGGCGCCACTCTCTCCCTCTCTCTCTTGCATTATTCCCCTTTTCTCTCTCTCCGATTTCTCCTATAACTGCACAATTAGGGTTCGTCGTTGTCCGATCAACCATCGTCAAATCACCCTCTCGCAAAGTCGCAGGTGATTTTCGTCTCTTTTGAATGCTTCACATCGGTTTTTTATAAGGCCTTTCGCTTTCATCACGATATTTTGTTTTGCTATCGTGTTTTTGAACGTTGATCTTCGAGTTATTGGTGGTGGAGTTGGAATCAGACTGTGTTGATTTCTTGAGTTTGATTGGTTGTTGTTTCATTTCTATCTTTGTTTACTTTGGATCCGCGGTGTGATTGATGCTCGTATTCGGTTGAATTTTGATCATCGAGTGGCTGACGATTCTAGCTTATGATGTGGACATTTGCAATTGATTATGCTTGTATTTAACTTTCAATTCTAAATTGTATGTTTTCATTTTTCATGTCCTTTTTATTTATATTTATCTTTGTCAAAGTATTGAAATCTCGTGATTGGTCTTTGTCAGAATCCTTTTACTGTCGCTAATAGAAGAATTATTGTGCATACATATTGGTCCCGTGTGTTGCCTTTCCTTTTTCATTAATTGATGTTCAATGTGGGATTTTTATCCCTTTCTTAGTATTCTTTCTACTTTTGTTGGTTGGTGAATTGTGGTGGAGACAGAAATCATGTCTGCTCTTTCATCCTCGTAATACATTCTACCATTTTTTATTTATATAGAGATTCCACACCCTTGTATTTAGATTTCAGTCTGATTTGTATCTGTTGGCCTGTGGTAATTTTGATTTGTATGCTTTTTGAAGAAGCTAGATTTTTTTATTTTTTTTTTCAAGTTCTGGTGTAAGTTGAATGATATAGACTACAGCAGGAAGAGTGTTCCATTGTTCATTTGCATGAGAGGATGCTACACCCCATAGTAGGAGCACTATGTTAAAATTGCTTTGATTCCTAACTACTGATGACAGCGCCAAATAATACCTTTGATGAGTGATTTTAATGAGATTTTGAGACTGAAGTTTACAAGACATATATGAAGGGCATTCTGTGTCCTGCAAATTTTTATTCTTAAAACCTTTTTGGTGCTCTTGCATCAATGCTGATTTTGTTATGGTTATCAGAATTTGCTTTGAACTGACCATGTATATAAGCATGGGCTTATTTAACTTATTTGAGGTGTTGTCTAGCTGACCAGGCACATCCCTGGCCAGATATCCTTAAACCTTACTTGAGGAATTCCAGTGAAAATTTTCTTTCATCTTGTGTTTTGAACACTCGTAGGCTCCTTATATTTCTGTCCAGCATTCTCTTGGAAGTCTCGGTATAAGATGCCTGAGTTTTTCAGGACATCATAGGACCAAGGATCTACTATCTAGTCCTTCCTAGTACTCTACTAGGTTATGTTATCTCCTAGATACTCCTTGATTAGGGATCTTTTTCTGCTAAAATAACAATAGGAAGAATAATGAACCTTCTAAAGCTGTTAGGGAACTCTTATCTCCTAGACATTTTGACTGTTCATCTTGTAATGCTTAGATTAATCGATTTTCAACAAGTCAGCATTTTTGTGCTTGACTGAAGGGATAAAAAGGATCCAAATTTATTTTTAATCTGTCCACTGCGAGGTATCTTCTCTCCTGTCCTTTTGAGTAGTCAGTGCTTTAATAATGATCATATCGTCTTGCTGATCTTAATTCGCTGTTTATTGCAGTGATTTTTTTTTTGTATACCAGAACAATGAAGACTTCTTTATCATCTTTGAACCCTTATGCAACATCATATGTACCCATTGCTCAAAGAGAAGGGAGCAGTGAGAACCGAAATACTGTAGTCTGTGTAGGAGATGGAATTGATAAGCTTACCATTATTGATGATTCTAAGCTAAAGGGTCAAAAGGATGATAAACCTCAAGTCACTGCCTCTCATTCTACTCAAGTGACCAACGTGAAATTCGAAGACGAGGAGTTTCAAATGGATCTAGCATATCTTCAAATGACCTTTCCAGGGATGTGTGATCAGTCTCTTCTTGATGTCTACACTGTTAATGACGGAGACTTGGAAGCCTCTGTTGAAATGCTGAGCCAGCTTGAGGTGTGCATCTTCTGAAACAGAATTTTGCCTTGGTTCATCTAGCCATTACTGTTTTCTTTTCTGTTTTAGAGTTAAGTGTAGCCTTTATGTGGGTATAACTAGAACCCAAATTTGGAAAAGATTTTACGACCGGCCTACTGTTATTAACTAAATCTCTTTATTGCAGTCTATCGAAACTACTGACGGCCTTCCAGATGCTCTGGACATTGGAGATGTCCCTGAATCCGCGTCTTCTGGTGAATGCTCAACAACAAAGACCAAGAATGTGGTCGGCGAATCTTGTAGTTCTTCTGGCAGCTCAAACTTGGCTGTCCCATCGTGAAATCTCTCTACTAATACTATTTACAAGCAACAGCGATTACAGCCCCTTGCTCAGTATGTGAATAGAGGAGTTGTGTGATATATTCCCATTTGGGGAAATGATGAAAATATGCATTGGATTCATTCTAAAACTGATCAAAGTGTCATCTTTTTCGGGTCAATGGCTTTCCATGCAACATTTGATTGGAGAGCCATTCTTGTATGTTGTTATAGGTCATGTTTTACAGTGATCTAGAACACAAATGCATATCTGTGGTGTAAGTGTAACAGCATCACGTATGAGTTTGCGTGTTGTGGAGAACTCGTGTCGTTTTTATCGTTTGCTACTATAACATTATATAAATATGTTTGATGGTAAATGAAGGATTATATTTAAGTTTTTTGGAAATCTTTGTTCTTTTTGTGTAACATTTTTGATGGAGTTTTTTCAAATATAACAATTTGATTGATTTTTTGGTGGCATAAGATTTATGGATGAATTTTTTTAGGTGAGAATAAAATTTTTTTTTATCAGTGGACTCCCAAAACAGTAGAGCTTTAAAGAACTAACAAAAAATCTCTAACAAAACTTTTAAAAAATCTAATAAAAGACTAAAGGGTAGGGTTGATCATCGGTTCAAAACCGCAAGCCGAACCAAACCGCAATCCTATAAAACGTTAACCGCAAATGAACTGCATTTTGTGGTTTGGTTTTTTTTGCTGTTTGAACCGCACGGTTTGCGTTTCGGTTGATGAAGCGAACCGCAAAACAAAAACTTGCAAACCGAACCGATTAATGGCGGTTCGATGAACTGAATCGCAATCTGCTCAGCCCTACTAAAGGGGATTGTTATATACCGAACAAGGACACGGGTGCATCCTATAATCCGTGTGAAGGAAAGTCAGTGGTCTCCCGCGCATCATAACATTCGAAGGTTGGAGCAACAATCATAGAACTATTATCGAAGAGGTATGTAGGTCACCCGGTTCGATCGACTTTGCCGATCCACGTCCGAATCGGGTAGTAAACCGTGGTCATTGCAAGGAGTCTAACACCACATCTCACTAGACCAATTGAGTATCGGTCTTTCCTTCCAATTTGTATAAGAGGTAAAATCGTCGTGGTAAATAACATGACCTAAAATCCAAACTAAATGATACATATCAAACGAACAAACCTTAACACATAAAAATTGAAAGGGACCTCCGACAAGAACATGAGCAAATACGGGCATTCTATCTCGAAAGAGGAATGTAAATAGTATGAATTTTAGTTTTCTACCGAAAGTAATTCCCACATCGCTCATAATCACCAAAGTTAAAGTCTCCGGCGGAGAACACATCCTTCACGCTCTTGGTGGGTCCACCAATCAAACAGCTCCCCGGCAAAAAGTACAAAAAATAATGGCGAGATAGATTTAAATAAAATATATTTTAAATATTACACATTTAGACCCTTCAAATTCTATTTTTTAATAAAGAAAGTTATCTTTTCCAAAATTTCCTGGGAGTACATAACTTGAGATTCTTGAGCTCCTTCAATGGCGATGGGAAGTGGATCTATGTCTCCTTCACGCTCTCTGTGGGCTCACTAAGGACAAATTGCACTTATTGCCCCTTAAATTTCATTTAGTCACCTTTGTTTCCATCTTTGTAGAAAACCACCCCTCATTACAATAATTTGGGTAAGATTAGAACTGAGAATGGGAGATATTGCTTGTATATTGTGTATCGTAAGGAAAAGTCGCAACAAAACTTTACCATATAGTTTAAACACGTTGAGCACCAACACGAGATAACCCAGCTCATATCGGTAGCAAAAGCCTTCATAAACCTCCACTTAACCTACATTTGGATCTTTTTTTTTATACTAAAAATTACGGGTTTGATCGTTCAGACGTGTTTTCTTAAATTTGAACAAAGTTCAAACCTTTAAATTTAATTTTAACTGTTATAAAATAATCGAGAACAGAAGGAGATATGAGTGAGATATTGCTTATATATTGTGTACCGTAACGAAAGTCGCAACATAATTTTATCGTACATTACAAAAGATAACTCAACTCATGTCAGTAGCAAACGTCATTGAGCCTCCATAAACCTCCACTTAACCTACATTTGGATCATTTTTTTTTTCTTTTTTTTAAATTACGGGTTTAATCGTTCACTATAGACGTGTTTTGTGTCATAAATTTGACCAAAGGTCAAACCTTTAAATTCAATTTTAAAACTGTTATAAAATAACCGAGAACAAAAAGAGCTATGAGTGAGATAATAGAGGACATTAGAAACGAAATTTTCAACACTTATAGTTTGTTTGAATTGATAGTATATTGTCCGATTTAATAATTTTGTAAGTTATTGAATTTTTGGAAACAATGCCGACTCCGATTAAAACTCTGTAAATTTAGCTCAATGCATGTGATTATATTTCTATTTTCTACTATGATTTTCAATATATTTATTACATTTATAATTTAACCTTATAATTTTCCAATAATACAACCCAAAAATAATCAGGCAATTTTAGTAACTAGGTCTTTTTGAAAAAGTAGAATAGTAACTAGATTTTTAATGTTTTAATTAAGTAAATATACCCCAACCTTTTGTATTTATTTTCAAACTCTACACATTTTTATCTCAAGGGGTACATTATTAAATACAAAACTAAAAAAAACCTATTAAATCAAATTGTTTCAAACCCTAATTTAACCACAAGTAATTATCCCATATTTTTCGCTTACATTTATCTTATCCCATCTAATTTCATGAAGTTGGAAAATAAGAGGGGGTAAAATGAGAAATCGGCAAACAAAGGGTATATTTTACCAAATTTGAAAATGTTGATGGTTCAATGAAAATCATGAAAGTACGAGGACATAAGTGCAATTTATCCTAAATTACAAACTCATCAATTATTTATTTTTCTTTAAATTGAAAAACAAAGAAGTTGCCTTTACCAAATTTCCATTCTCTTTTCCTGGCAAGTGGCAAACTCTCTTTACCAGCTACCACCCTCTGAAATTTCCGACAAAGCAACAAACTCAGAGGAAGTTTGCCCTAGCTTTGTTTTTCCCCTTTTGCTCTTCAATCGGGATGAACTCAGACCGCACTTGTGTGCTTTGATCTCACCATTGTTGATGTTTTGTTTGGTTGACTGTGGAGGAGGAGAGGTATCAAGGAAACTGCTGCTCACTCCGCATGAAACTGCATTGCTAGAAGGAAACATGTCTATTCAGACTTTTGAACTCCTGCAATGGTGACTGGTCGCAGATCCATGACTAATTTGAACTTCTGAGGGATCTAAGCTGCGGCTCTTGCAGAATATAGGTCCAGATCTCTGATCTCTTCCGGTGCCTTTTGTATGAATTCGACTTTTTCTTCATTGTTTTACCGATTTTGTTACGATTAGGATGTGGTTTGAGATCTAGTTCCTTACACTGCTACTGAATTTTCGTTTTCTTAGAGCTTTTAGTTCATTAGGTTACTCTAGTATCTGATTTTCGATCCATTTGTTTGTAGTAGTGTTTAGTGATTTAAAAACCCTATGATTTGATGTCTCGCTTATAGATGTGTTGTTTTTGGATTGGACTTGTTCAGTGCATTCAATCTGAGGAAGTTGGATCGCAATGTTGAAGCAAATACTTAGCAAGCTTCCACGGAAATCGTTTAAATCTGACAGCAATGACTTGAACATTCCTTCAAATGGAACTGGCAACAGTACGAGTCGTTTGCAAACTAGGAATGGTGATTTGGGGAAATCGAATGGTGTAAAGCGCATGTCTTCTGCAGTGTTCCCTACTGGCGTGGTTGCAGGAATTGAGCCTCTATTGGCTTTTAAGGATGTGCCTAATTCTGAAAAGATGAGTTTGTTTCTGAGCAAATTGAACCTCTGTTGTGTGACCTTTCAGTGTGGGGATCCATGTAAGAACGGAGCAGAAGAGGATATCAAGCGACAAATGTTGATTGAACTTGTAGACTTTGTCGCTTCTGGTCCACCCTCAAAATTTCCTGAACCTGCAATGTTTGCTATGTGTAGGATGTGTGCCATAAATCTATTTCGGGTCTTTCCGCCTAATTACAGGTCTGGTTCAGGTGGTGGTGAAAATGATGATGATGAGCCTCTGTTTGATCCTGGTTGGTCACACTTGCAGCTTGTGTATGAGCTATTGCTTAAATTTATTACTTCTTCATCTCTCGATGCAAAGCTGGCAAAGAAATACATTGACCATTCGTTTATCTTGAAGTTGCTTGATCTTTTTGATTCTGTGGATCCTAGGGAAAGAGAATGCTTGAAAACTATCCTTCATAGAATCTATGGGAAATTTATGGTCCATAGACCATTTATCCGGAAGGCTATGAGCAATATATTCTATGAGTTTGTGTTTGAAACAGAGCGGCACAATGGGATTGCAGAGTTGTTGGAGATATTTGGAAGTGTAGTTAGTGGATTTGCTATGCCCTTGAAAGAAGAGCACAAGATTTTCTTGTGCAAGGTTTTGATCCCTTTGCATAAACCAAAATATGTTGGTATGTACTTCCAACAATTATCATATTGTGTGACACAGTTCATAGAGAAGGATCCGAGTTTAGCTGGCATTATCATAAAGGGGTTGCTGAAGTACTGGCCAATTAGAAATAGTCAAAAAGAGGTGATGTTTTTGGGTGAGTTGGAAGAGATATTGGAAGCGACTAATATGCTTGAATTTCAAAAGGTTATGATTCCATTGTTTTGGAGGATTGGATGCTGCATTAACAGTTGCCATTTTCAGGTAATCTATACCTTGTGTTTAGTGATATATTTGCTCTCTGAATATTTGTTTACATAAGATTTTGGTTGCTTATCTTAGTTTGACTTGTCTTTGCTTTTGACTTCAATTGAAAGGAAGTAGCATGTCTTTATCTTTTTAGTGTTTTGTTGAAGTAAAGTGTGATACCTTTCCAATACATGGGCTTAATTTATGGTTGTGGCATTGCACATGCGGCTTATTACCCTCAGCTTGGTGCCAGGGCGTTGGTTGTTCGGACACCCTTGATGTGCCATCCTAAAAAATAAAAATATGAGATATACTTGTAATATGTGAAACATGTGCCTTTTCCTGGACAGTTACTTCTTTGAAGTGATCATGAAGAGGTTAAACAACTTAAATGCCTTTGTATATATCTTGTTTTGTTGTTGTGCGGTTGAGTTACATAAATGCCTTTGCCCGTAATATAGATATTTGTCAAAGCTGGCCATAAGTTTTAACAGTTTTCCCACCGAGTCACATAATGTCGTATTGATATTATTTGACACTATGTACATCAAACATAACAAAATATATATCTGAATTTTTTTGCAGGTTGCCGAAAGGGCACTTTTCATATGGAGCAATGATCAAATACTTAACCTTATTGGCCACAACCGACACATTATACTTCCTATTGTCCTTCCTGCTTTGGAAAGGAATGCTAAAGGACATTGGAACCATGCGGTGCTCAACTTAACTCTGAATGTCAGGAAGATGTTCCAAGAAATGGACGAGATGCTCTTTGAGGCATGTCATGCACAGTTCCAAGAAGACGAATTGAAGCTTAGGTTAGCCGCTGAGCAACGGAAAGTAGCGTGGGAGCACTTGGAGAATGTGGCTAGCCTTCAGCCCGTAACTGGAAATATGGCGGTTTTAGTCGCTCCTGCACTAGAATAATGCCTTAAGTTCATGTTATGTTTTGTTGTAATGGTTTCTTTTTCATCTCACGCTTTCTTCATGTTTGGGGTTTGGAGCGATGAATCAGAGAAAAAAACATGAAGAAATGTATGAATTTGGCTGTTTCACATGAATGCCTCTTTTAAGCGGATCATGTAGTGATTTGGCCAGTTGTAAGTGTAACTAAATTCCATTTGATTGTTGTTTTTAGTAATGATTATCCGTTTTTCTTTATTTGTCATCACTAGGTGCGCGTTTTCGGATATCCGATCCGATACTAAGGCTCGGATATCCGATCCGACAATCTTATAAAACTATAAAAGTCCGTCCGAATCCGAACTGTGAGCACCCGGATATCCGACAGTTTTATCCGGATCAGATACCCAATCCGCATATCCGATCCGAGCATTGTTCTTTGACTAGCCGGATATATACGATCTGACTTTTTCTCCAAATCTTGATTCGAAAAATATGCCCGGATCGGACTCGAATCACCAATTGCGGGATATTTTCGGGTTCGGATTTTTCCGGATCGAATCTTCGGATTAGTCGGATCGTATATTTTGTTCACCCCACCCCTCATGGAATTTAGTCCGCTAGTGTATATAGGTAAAGTTATAGTTTAAAAGGAAAATCTGATTCGTCTATATGTAGAGGATAAGAGAGAGTATATGTTTACTCTTGTTGGAAAAGTTGAAAGAGAGATCGAGTCATAAAAGGCCTACTTATTAAAATCGGTTTTAAAGCAGACTGAAAATGGATAAAGCGATAACCAAAAATCTTGTACTCCAAACTAAACCGTTTTAAATGGTTTAGATTAGGCATGGATCCAAATCAGGTTGTTGACTGGATGGACCATTATGATCTGGTTTGATTATGATTGATCCGAACTTCTCTGTTTGAACTTTAAAGGCCGGTTAATTTTTTGTTTTAAGAAAAAGTATTATGGTTCAATTAGATTAGTAAATTGATGGGTTATACTGGACCGGACCGGAGCTTGCGACCCGGTCCAGAAATACGGAACCGGTCCAACTATGTGCCGCCCTTAATCGCATGAACTGCTGCGTCAATCGTCAATGGGTCACTTTGACCGTCGTCATCCATCGAGAATTCCGCTTTCCTCGTCTCTGGCAAATTGGCAATCGCTAGTCTAGTAAGAGAAATCGAGAGATAGAGTCTAAATGGGGGACGATAAGCCTCTTAGAAAGATATCTGCGGCCTTCAAAGACCTCGCTGCTACCATCAACGTCGCCGATGGCGACGGTGACGCAGTGGTCGAAGTGGCACCTTTCTCCCACGCCTGCTCTCTCGTCTCTCCTCTATTTGGCTGCCTAGGCTTTGCCTTTAAATTCGCCGAGATGGATTACGTCGCCAAGGTTATGCACTGTCGATATTGTATCAATTCCAATCTGGATCTGACTGAACTGTTTTTTTCTTTCTTCTGATTATTAATTTCCGTTTTTGATTACAGGTGGATGATATCGCTCTGGCTTCGAAAACGATCTCAACTCTACCGGCGTTGCTCGATGGAGATGTCCAGGCTAATACTGTTCGAAAGCCGGGAAGTCATACACGGAATTTGTTGAGAGTTAAACGCGGTCTCGACATGGTCAAAGTTCTATTCGAGGGGATCCTTGCCACTGAGTAAGGCTTTTGCTTCTTAATATTAAAGCTTTGAGCTTTCAATTGCAAACTACTAGTTACCTTTTTCGCTTAGCTGATAAAGCAAAATAAATGACACCAGACAAATTAAGAAGCTAAGTGATAGCTGGTAACTGGAATTTCTTGTAGCCAGAGCTCTTTGAGTTGGGAACTTATATGCAGAACTATAATCGAAGGTGAATCTAAAATCAATTGACTTTGTGCCAAAGAAAAAAGTTACAATGATTTGTATGTACTATTATTAGTAACATCTTTGAATGCTCTATTTTTGAACAATCAGAAGTTTAGAGCACAGTAACTTTCTGAAGGCATTGAAGAATATTTGGCTGCCTGAATATATTGTGTGAATTTGTTTCCTCTCTTTATTTATCATGCTAAAGAAAGTGATGTATCTTTGATCAGCATGGCAAGATATCCTTTCTCTTATTCCCAACTTGCGCCATAAGCTTGATTGTATAGTCTGTATTAGTAACAAGGGTAAGGGCCTATACAAAGGGAATATGCCACTTAAGAATTTGTAACCCAACTGAAAAATATCAGAGCCTTTATTTGGTTTTTATAAAAAGACAATGAGGTATCCTGATGCGGTAGAGCTGAAAGTGGGTGCTGTTCCCTTTTCCTCAAAAAGCCTTCCACGTGTGCATAATGTGCCTCGTCAGCTTCCTCGGGATTAGAAGCCTTTATTTTTCACCATTTGGGAACCTACTCTTGTCACCTTGTGATGTAATTCCTTTTCTGCCTGCTTATTCTAGAAGATATCCTGGAAGTCAATGTGAAGTAGAAGCCCTCATTTTAGTTAGTTCAGTCGGTATGTGATAGTGTGCTGAGGTAGTGATTTTTGTATCATTGAAATATCAGAAGACTGAGCTTCATGGTACTTTTAGAGTAGTGTTCTCATTTTCTTCTAATTACTTTTCTGCTAGGTTCTAACACCTTGTTTCTATCTGTACTTGCATACTTAGACATTTATAATAGTTAGATTATAGTGTTGATAGAATGCTTTAGAGTTGCCACTAGTGGCAATATCAATAGTAGCATCAGTAATAACAACACTAATGATACAAATGAGCTAAACTACCACTAACTAGTGTGATCGGTGTTAGTGATAGTAGAAATATGAAGAGGGGAGGTTCACTAGGGATACTGACAATGATGTCCATTGAGCTAGAGGCTAGGAGAGCTGGTGGTGTAAGATGGTTGTTTTTAGTGGCAATCTAGTACTGTTGGTGGAAGTGATGACTTTCGATGGTGGTAAGTATTTATTGGCACTAGACATACAGTTGATAGTAAGTAGGTAGTGGTTTGAACTCTGATATAGCCTACATGTCTCTTGACATTGTAAAGATCCATAATAAAGGTACCGCTTACCAAAAAGTCACAGCATACGAGAACAGTTGCAATCCATAATGAGCGGTTTTATCTTAGCCTTTTTGTTATCTTTGTTGAGTTGAAGAAATGAAAATGTTTAATCTTTGTTTCTGTATACACACTTAATGGAAATTGTGGACTTCTATATTCTTGTCTCCACAGTTCTACACTATCAAGTATTTCTTTTTGAACTTTGAGCGTCTTAAAATTGAAAGCTCGTGAGTATTTAACGTTTAAGTGGGGCTACTTAACATAGGGTTGAAGTGTTACTGCAGAAGAATATTTATCTTATTGATCTCTGCCCCCATCCTTTTCACTCTATGCACATAATGCACTTGGTTTGTTTTATATGTGTGAAAGTTTGAAATCTTATCTTCGATTCTTAAACTGCAAAGATGACTGAATATCTTGTTTTTTATATTTTAAAGGGGGAATTCTTTGAGAGACCCTGCCTCCAAAGCTTATGCTGAAGTTTTTGCTCCTCACCATGGATGGGCTATAAGGAAAGCTGTTGCGGCTGGAATGTACGCACTTCCTACAAGGGAACAGTTACTTAAGAAGCTGAATGAGGATGGTCAGTCATTGGCCTTTTGCTTTAAACCCTTTTTTTTCGGCGAAAGCATGTTATTTCTTATATCTCACCTGCTGTATGCAAATATATGCCTTCAATTATCCCTGCATACCTTCTAATCAAAGAGAGTTGAATGCTTTTCCATGAAGAGACCACTGAAATAATCACTTCTGTATAAAAGTAAACATGCTTTTATCGATTCGCTTCCTTGAAGAATTCCTTAAACATCATATCCCAATAAAAAGCCGAAAGAATGCTTCCATATTGTAGAAAACCCCAAAGTAGGTCAGAGACCATAGTGTAACTGTATCCTCAATCAATTTTCACTTCTAGCACAGGCTTCCTTTTGTCCCCTTAAGTGCTTAGATTTAGATCTTAACCTCCATCAATGCCACATGACACCAATTATATCAGCATATATCCCTGGTTTTAATGTAAATTATGGCTGGGTACTAGCCCAGTTTTTATTTGGACTGTTACCTATGAGACTGCAATGGAGCAAGTAAAAGGAGGAAGCTAGATGCTATTTATGGAATTTGGGACTGATTAATAGCTTTGTTTTATTTGTTTAAAGTAGTTTTAGGGATGAATTTCATGTTTTTAAGTTCAGGGTTATGAAGAATAAATCAAATAAGGGAAATTCCGGATGGTGGCCCTGTGATTTGTGGTATTCCGGATTTTTCCCATAGGCTTTTTTTAGTTCGGAAGATGCCCTTGTGTTTTAGTATATCTGGAAAATGCCCAATTCCCTTTAAATTGTAAAGGGATGTCAACTTAAATAATTTTTTTTGAATGAGGAAAATTTCTTTTTTAAATAAATTATAAAAGAGGCTAAACATTTTGTACATAGTTTTTAAAAAAAAGTTATTTTAAGTTGATATCCCTTACAATTTAAACGAAATTGGGCATTTTTCGGAAAACACAAAGGCACCATCCGAAATAAAAAAAAAAAAACTTCTGGGCAAAATCCGGAAAACCCCAAACCACAGGGGCACCATCCGGAATTTCCCATCAAATATAACTAACTAACACATTACTATAACATACGAGAATAAACATTATAAGCATTAGCATTACATTGTTGTATCAATCATGCCTTTTGTATGTTTCCCTAATGTGTTGCATGAGAAAGTAAATGAAATGGTAGGGCGATCCCTTCTGTTACACCAGTTATGTTATACATTCGTGGTTGTTTTACCTCTTGCAGAGAACTCGGCCCGAATCCAAATGCAGAATTATGTAAATTCATCTGCAGCTGTGATCATGTACGTGGACAGTCTCTTTCGTTCAAGAGAACTGGGGATAGATTGGTAGAAACATTTACACTCTCCATTAGTTCATCGCAATTTGCATCTGCTGCATCAGTTATGGTAGTAGCTAAAGCCATTAACCACAAATGTAGCTTCTTCTATTATGTAATCTTCTATTCTTTTTCAAAAGGCTTTTGCTGAACTGTTAATGAATTGTATTATAGAATAAGATGTTTACTGACTGTGAACTGAATGAAACTTTGGCAATGTATTTATGCAGGTTTTAGTCAAACGTTGAGCAAGAAGCTACTTTACCTTAATTTGATATGCCCCTGTAATTGCAAGGCCCTTTCAGGTTTCAAGTAGGTTTTCCTCATACGATTTGTTTCCATACTTAGGTTTCTATACATGTTAGCTTACACCATTTTCATCCCATATACTATGACTTTTAACCTTTAAAAAACATTAACCCCGTTTGGTTAGAAGTCCGGAAACGGAAACGGAATGGAAATGAATGTAGTCCATATGTTTAACTTCTTCATGAATGTTTTTTGGAATCATTCCTTGTGGTTGCATGTAAGATGTAGTTGTTTCCTCATTTTGTTTACCTACAGGGTATCAACACTAATCAAATTTTACTACAATTACTTAAAATCACAAGGAATGATTTCATAAATTTCATGAATAATAGTATACATATGGACTAAATTCGTTTTCATTCCTTTTCCGTTTCCGGACTTCTAACCAAACGGGCCCTAAATTACTGAGGATTTGTTTGATAACTTAAGACTATGTAGTAGATGAAGCTGAATATGACATAAATAAAGACTAAGAATTAAAGAGATGAAATTGTTTAAGAAGATGTCTGAAAAGAAGTGAAATGAGTGTTTGATAAAATGCATATATTATTGTCGTTAAAATTACGAAAAAATGTGTTAAATTTTTTTCAGATAAAAGAGATGAAAAAGATAAAAAAATTTTTTTTATAATAATCCTTATTATCCAACTTCAACAGATTTATACTTTTCATAATTTAATTTTCTTAATTTTTATAATTTAAGGTTTTTCATCTCTTTCATTTCTTTATCAAAGGAGATAGAATTATTTTTCCTTTTTAGTTCCTATAATTTTCATAATTTTATCATGAAAAAAAAGTAGAACATATTCTCCATTTAGAAACTAAATTTGACTTTTTTTTTCTTCTATTTTTTTAAAGTACCTTAAGATACCTAGATGTGTATAAAGAGGAGCTTTAAAATGTCTTAATATTAATATTTTTTTTATTAGTGATATATATATATATATATATATATATATATATATATATATATATATATATATATATATATATATATATATATATATAGAGTTTGGCTCTCATGTAAACAGCTCTTATAGTGTTCAATGAGAACAAATTGTATCCGTTAGATCGTTAAATAGATGGCTGAGATTAGGCGATATTAAAGAATAAAAAAAATCATGTTATTAATGGAAGAAGATTCGCCGGACCTGAATCTATATATTCGGCGGTATAATCACATATATTCGGTGGTATAATCACATATATTCGGTGGTATACTCACGTATATTCGGTGTTTACACGTTCACACAATAAAAGCTGTTTACATATGAGTCAGGATATATATATATATATAAAATCTAAGCTTGAAAAAAACTAGTTTCTCTAATTTGGTCTTCACAGTGGGATAAACGGCAAAGAATTCTTAATTTGTGTATATTTGAAATTCTGGAGTCCAGGAACATTCTACAACTAAATATCAACCGGTCAAAAACCATCCAGAAGCTAGCAAGGGAAGACCATTGTATTCAACGTAACTTCCCGAATCTATTCGTGAATTTCGCGTTATCTTGGTCCATTTTTTTTACGGGAGAAGCATTAGGGCGGTTATACGAGCGAGCTTGAGCATGGAAATGTCCGACTCATTTAAAATCTGAACTCCCTCGAGCTTTTTACAATCCAAGCAGTTCGACTATTACAATGTTCTTGTCTATGTTGTACCAATACGGACACGTGGACACGGCAAATCTTAAGTATCGGACTTGGACACGTGACGAATACGATAATTAAACTTTTAATTAAAAGTATAATTCAGCAATTTAAAAACATAGTTGATATGTGTTCATACAAAAGATTAAATGACATAGTAAAGTAAAAATAAG
Source organism: Fagopyrum homotropicum (assembly GCA_033239125.1). Lineage (NCBI taxonomy): Eukaryota > Viridiplantae > Streptophyta > Magnoliopsida > Caryophyllales > Polygonaceae > Fagopyrum > Fagopyrum homotropicum. The sequence continues at coordinate 926,712 of BSWB01000003.1, read as the reverse complement.
TAGATGAACAATTGATTACTAGCCATGGAGGAAGATGAAGATTGAACAAAAAAGAAGGGTTTGGCGCAGGGAGCTTCGAGTTCGCAGTCATCAAGAGGAATGAAAAATACGCTAAAATAAACCCTAGCCGCCTTTTTTTTTTGGTTAAAAAGTTTAAATTCCAAATTTACCCCTGCGTATTTAACCAATTTACGTGTCCACCAAGTGTCCAAATCAGGACACGCGTGTCCGACCGTATTGATTCATGTCCGCGTGCCCGTGTCCAATACCGGATACGAACCCATATCCACGTATTGGTGCAACATATGTTCATGTAATCTTACTTTAACCGAACAAGCCGAACCTAAATTTTATACGAGATTATCATAAGCCAATAACTTAAGAATATTTGCATGATGCAAAACCAGTAACATCACAAAACCAATTGCTCCAATATCACGCACAACTTTAAATATACCACAGTAGCTTAAAAAAATCCACCATTGATTTATCATGCCGAATTATTCTAACTTTTATACATCGGTCACGAGTCACGACTCACCCCTTTTGACTATTATAATCTTCAAACCAAACCCTCCGAGTCACGAGTCACGCCTTTGATTATCATATTACAATAAACTCAATTTCCTACTGTGTATAAATAGCCTCAGCAGCAGAACTGTCTTCTGCAAATTTACAAACACCAGCAAATTACAAATCTTGCGAATCCAGAGGTTGAAGACGATGGGACACGTGGCGGTACAAGAGAGGAGGATCTTGGTGGCTGTAGATGAGACTGATCAAAGCCTTCATGCACTGTCATGGAGTCTCGACAATATCAAGACGACGTTAAATACCCAAATTGCACTTACTCTTCTTCATGTTAAGCGACCCACTGTTGTTTCTCCTCTCAAGCTTCGACAATCCTCAGGTGTTTTTCGTAAATAGACTTATTTTACCTTTTAATTGAGAATATTAGAGTTTATGAAGACTTATTTTTCATTTAAATATATATATATATATATATATATATATATATATATATATATATATATCATTAGTTAGTTTATATTAATGTTAAAAATTTTACAACTTCGTATTCTTATTGTTAAATTATTCAAAAATAGACTTATTTTACCTATTAATTGACAAATTTAGAGGATAAATATATTTATTTTTTATATAGATGGTTCTCTTGATGAATATAGTCTATTTTTTATACAAAATATTCTCATATGAAGGAATATATTATTAATCCAAATCTATATTGGAAATAAAAAATAATCAAATTGGATGCATGCATTATTAATAATCTTTGTTTTATTTCATGAATTTTGAAACATAGAAGGGACTATTTGATATACAAAAATCTTTTATAAATAATGTAATTAGCTTTATTCTAATTCTGTAAAATAGAAGGGACTATTTGATATACAAAAATCTTTTATAAATAATGTAATTAGCTTTATTCTAATTCTGTAAAATATGAAAATATGTTGAAAATTATGAATTGATTTTGTAATATTTTTTTTCAGATGTTTAAATTTAAATTATCAAGAAAATTAAACAATAAAGCTAATAAAAAAATTATGATACACCACGCTCGATCTATTAATGGACGAAGAAACTTGCATTCTGAGTACGTTCGTTCTACGCCGGCGCCATGCTTGTTTAAGAAAAGAAACAAGCACCAACCCTCAAAAGAAGGAGATCCAACGGCCTCCACGAATGCTCATACTATATATCCTCTGTCAACGGCCTCCACGAGCGCTCATACTATACCGATAGACTGAACAAATGATAATTCGAGCGTCGTGTATATAGGAGAGTAATTTATAAATTACAAACTATGTACGGACCTTAATTATTATTTTTTTTAAATAATGCAGCGGATATCCATAGCCATGATGTGTTATTTTCACAAGATTGGAGGGATGATCAAATGGCTGATTGGGTCATAGAGAAGGCCAAGAAGATATGCCAAGGCTACGATGTAACTTGCTTTCACTTTTGCATGTGTTTTTGGGGACTCAATAGTCAACTGATCGCCTGTGGTTGAGGTGCAGGTTAAGGTGGACGCTAAAGTCGAAGAAGGAGATCCAACGGACATGATTTGTCAGACGGTGGATACACTTTCTCCTGATATGCTCGTTTTGGGAAGCCATGGATATGGTCCTACTGCTAGGTACTCCTTTTTCCTGGAGACGTTCTTGTTTTTTGGGTTTTTCTCTTTTGTTGTGGTTTTTCATGATGGTTAGTCTGTCTGCCGATCTTTATCGGTCTTTCGATTCAATAGTCGGTGTGCCGTCTATGGGATCGAACCGCTTTTCATTATCAAAAAGAAAAAGGAAAAAAAACCTAGCAAGTGAACTGCTCTTATACATGTCGAGCGAAAATCGTGTGTATACGAGTGTACTGTGTACTTGTGTGTTATGCTCAAGTATAACACGGAACCAAGGTAGAATTTCTTCCTAAAATAAATCGAAAAAGAGTAGTCTGTCAACATTTTGTTTATTTAACTTTGATTTAAAATTTTTTTGTGAATTTATTTTTATTATAATACCTTTTTTTTGGAAAATTTTTATTATAATACTATGTTATCTTTACTGTTGTTAAATGAGTTAGTTAGGGAATGGAGAGAAGACAAAACATTTTGCCACACAAACCTCGCTTGTTTCGCTCGGTTTCTTTGTCCATCGTATCAGTATAGCTAGATTTATTGTCTTATTATAATTGACTGCAGGGCACTAATGGGAAGTGTGAGCAGCGAGTGTGTACAAAAAGCCGCTTGCCCGGTCATTGTTGTGAAGATGCCCAAGGCTTGATTTCCTACTCTCTATATTGTCTATTGAGAAATATATCCTAAGCAAATGGTTGTTTCTATGTAATTTTTGAATAAGTATTTTTCTAGTTTGTAAATGTAATCTATAAGTACTCCTCACGTTTGTAAAGCTAGTGATGCTCATTGTTATATGCGATTTTGTACTACTTTATTTGGTTTGTATTTTTATAAAATCTCTCCAAAACTTATTCAAAGGTGTTTTTTGTTTTGAAAAAATTGAAGGAAATTTCTTTGAATGTCAAAATTATCGTCCAAAAGAAAGCACGAGGGTGATGCATGTATAGAAAGTGATTGGATTCGGATCCTCTGTTAATAAAGTGTTGCTTATATCTCTCATACTTTAATGTCAACCGTCCAAATAAACCTACGGTTCAGATCTTTTCCTTTTATTTTTCTAACCTCTCAATTTCTAAAATAATATCTCTTTTTTTTTTTTAATCTCCTTACCCATCCTCTTCGCTTCTCATTCATCCATCGCAGAGGAGACGGCGACCCAACCTAGCCAACTTGTCTCCGGCCGCCGCCGGCTCGTCTCGCTTCGTTTCCGGTTGCCGTCTCGCTTCGTTTCCGGTTGCCGTCTCGCTTCGTGATTATGTCTACTTCGCTTTCTCCGTGTATCAAAAAGAAAAGAAAATCCTACTCTATTGTATAAGTTCCTTAGCACTCATTTCGTGTGATTAGAAATCTAAAGAGAATGAGGATTAACAGAATTCGATTGATGAAATATGATGTTTAGTTAAGATTATAATTAAAATTTTGGATTGAAAATACATTCTTATTATAAAATAATAGTTGATGTTTTAATTTGTACATAAATTAATCAATCAAAAATAACTTATTGCAGTTGAAACAACTCAAACCAATGAAAAAACTTACGGAATCGGGAAATGAAAAATAACAAATTGACTCGGGATTCGACTTGAGTGATTTTAAAACCGATTCTTGATTCTGTAAAAGTCGTACCAAACGGGCCCATAATTCTATAAGCGGTTTGCTTCAAATGAGCTCAATCGGGTTGTGCAATACTTCTGTGGTAGAGCCTAAGAAGATTTGAGATATTAGGTTGTTTAATATCTGTAAATGACATTTTCAGTACATATTTCATTAATTGAAAAATACTAAATAAATAAAAACAATGCCTGACGGCTAATGCTGATGAATGTTGATAATGAAAATTACACTCAATGAAGACAATGCAGTACATGAGATCAATGTATTACATAACATGAAAATGAACCCTATGGATACAAGTCTTTGAATAGAAACAAGGTAAAACACAAATTCAGAACACAAAGAGTTCACTAATCATCAAGAACAATTTCTGGAATGTGAGAGATGAGAGGCCAGTCTTTACCTTCATTTCTTGCACATCTTGTCTTTAAATACGGGCATCCTTTGACGCTCAACGTCTTCAAACCAGAAAGACGCGAGATCCCTCTAGGTAGAACACAGAATTTACTGCATTTTTGGATGAACAGCTTCAAAAGACAAGTGAAATCCTGCAGCCAATTTGGTAGTCTGATCAATCCTTCACAATCCTCTATGTAGAGGTACTGAAGAGAAGCAGAGGCGGAGTGAATGCTGTCTGGGAAGGCGACCAGCTTCGGAATTCCTCCAAGCTCGAGTGATTGAAGGCTCTGAAGCCCTGCTAAGCCTTCTCCAATAAGCAAATCAAGATTTGCACAGTTGCGGATGGCTAATCTTTCGAGTTTTGAAAGATTTTTCATGCCATTGGGAAGATAAGAGAGCATGGGGCAACCGTAGATCAATAGGCTTTTAAGATCAGTGAGGTTTCTAATACCTTCTGATAATGTCCTCAGTTGTGTGCATCTGTAGAGCTGGAGTGTTTGTAATGAAGTTAAAGCATGAAGCGCCTTGTTAGGCAAGAAATGGACCTGTTTCGACAGTGTTAGGTGTAAATGCCGTAATCTTTCTAGTTTATTCATACCTTTTCTCGGAAGCTCCTCTAACTGATGACAGGCAAGGATGTAGAGTGTCTGCAAATTCAACAGGTTGCATATTGAGCTTGGAAGCAATCTGATCATGCGGTTTCTAGACAGGTTAAGCAGCCTCAGATGACTTAGCTTTCCGATTGAGCTTGGTAGCTTTTCAAAATCAGAATTGTGAAGATCAAGAACGCGTAGAAACTTGAAAGCTGCAATAAGTCCCTCTAGAAACGACATGCTTACTGGACCCATACGGTGGTTGAAGACGAAAGATCTTACCCTTTTGGCCTTGTGAAGATGCCTGGGAAATTTTTTGTTGGACAGGTCATCTTTATCCCACACTACATGCCTAACCCTTTCTGAAACTTCCTCATGTGTATCACATTTCATTACCATTTTCTCTTTGCCAGTGACGTCGTCGGCCATATCATGAATGAGATTGTGCATTCCACAACTCACCACACTCTGACTATAAATTATGTGTTCATCTTGAAAGAAAGACCTTGACTGAAGAACACCAAAGAACCTATTTCCAACTGCTTCTAATTCTTCTTCTTTGCCAGACTGTAAAAATCCTTGAGCCATCCAGTGACAGATCAACAGTTCTCTGTATATATTATGATCTTTTGGAAAGATGGAACAATATGCAAAGCATGGCTTAAGATAAGGTGGAATCACATCATAGCTCAATCGTAATGCATCGATTATGTCAGTACCTCTCTCTGATAATAACTTGTGTTTCTCTATTCGAAGCCATTCAGTATCATCCTTCACACCATACAGAGTACTTCCCAGAGTTTTAGCAGCCAATGGAACTCCGCGACACTTCTTAACAATAGACAAACCTATTTCAACCAACCGAGGATGCAATTTATCCTCACCTTCTCTGAAAGCGTGTTGCTTGAATATCAGCCAACATTTCTCATCGGAAAGATTTCCTAAGTTATATGGAACTCCTGTCATCAAAGCCACACTTGAACTACATGTTGTTAAAAGAATAGCACTTCCAGCTTTTCCAATTGACAACATGCGTTTAAACTCGGACCATTGTTTTGCATCCTCGACCAACACATCATCTAGCACCAGCAAATATTTCTTACCATATAACACATTAAAAAGCTTTCTGTGTAGCAGTTCCATTTCTAGGTTCAGCATGCTTTTACCACTAACAGATTCTACTATATCTTCCACTACTTTCCTCAAATCAAACTGGTTGGAAACATGTGTCCACAATTGAATATCATAATTCTGGCCAACCCATTCATCATCACAAACCAACTTAGCCAGAGTACTTTTTCCAAGACCCTTTGATCCAACAACAGGAATTACACAAAGATCCTTGGAACTAGAACCTTGAGACAAGCATTCTATGATCCTTTTTCTATCAATTTCCCTACCAACAATAGTAGGTATATTAACAAGACAGGGCATTCTTGTCGGAGTATCCTCATAAACAAGGATATCTGACCGGTCCTCGACAAGTTGGAAGTCTCTTTTAACAGCTTCTAGTTCACCTAACCTTTTTCGAATATGTTTCAACTTCTTACTCAACAGAAAAAAAGAAATTGGGGCCGAGGGTGACAAACAGTAACTGACCTGCTTAATCATGACATCATCATTCATCCCATTTTGGAGAGCTTCCATGGCCACATTGTCCAACAAATCATCAATGTCATAAATGACATTCTTGAGATCTTTCAGCCACTCTGTGATCATACTTCCACTTCCAGTCACCTGCTTTTTTTCAGCATCTTTAAGAACGACACAGAGGCCTAGCAACAAGTTCTCGAGCTTCTTGAGCTCTTTCTTCACATTTGTTGCCAACCTAACATGGTCAGCAGCATGAGTGCTAACCTGACGAAGAACCGCAATTGCCAGACCTATAAGGCTAACTTGATTATCCATCTTGAAGATTTAGTTTGATGGAGGAGAAATTTGTGGGGAAGTGTATGGAGCCGAGCACATAGGTACTGCTGTCCGTGTTTTAGATTCTGAAGTCCATGAGCTATAAAAAGCCTTGCTAAGCAATAACAAATTCAAATCTAAAAAGGTGGATTCTGGAAATCAAGCATAGTGGTGAGGCACTAAAGCTAGCAAGAACGAAGATATCCTTAAAAAATGAGCTTCGTCAACATGAACAGTGGATGGCTTTGCCTATTGTATTGGTCTTTGGAAAATTCATGGAGAAACTTGTGACGTGAATCTTTACATAACTAATTTAATTATAATTTCATTTTCAACATTTAGCTTTGAACAGTCTCCATTTCACAAGGTCTTCAATCAATTATTTGCTTCTCATAATAATCTGTCGGCAAATCTGCTATAACCCTAATCTTCCCAATCATATCAAATTTAAACTTTAGCAAAAAAGCGACCTCTTGGCTTTTAGAGGAATCACACGACTAAACCACCAACGGCAGATCATCAGTCGTATTCAATCACATATAAACATTATGACAGTGAAACTGTAGGGAAAAAACTTTAAGCTCCTTTCCAGACAGCTTAGAGAATAGAGATTCAAAAGATTGAACGAGCAAAGTATGTTCGGATTGAACAGATACATAAGAAATCTTCGTTGATAACTACAATATACACAGGGGCAATCTAATCAAAATTATTTGCTAAAATTGATCATTCAAAACCTATGAAAACTAACCAGAGAGTTTGACAGAAACAGCTGGAATTCGAAAAGAATCGAAATCAACCAACGTGGAAAGCCCCAATGTCTCCAGAGCGAAGAGAGGCGGCGATATCATCGGCGACTGCGAAGCAAGCCGCGATCAGACCAGCCATGGCTAGCCACACCATCTTCGATATCCAAAGTATGAAGCTCCACTGCATCGCCATATCCCGGCTGCTAAATTTCTCCGATCTCACTTCTCAATCTGGGAATTTGACTGAGTAAATTACACAGAGTCGCCGTTATATAAGAGAATTTACAGAAAACCGCTCCTTCATCAAAGTTTTAGATTTTACTTCACATTTAAGGTGTGTATTTACTCATTCAACAATAGGATAACATATAGTATTTAACATATTTAAAGTTTTTTTTACTAAAGTAAGGATACCTTTTAAATATTTCATTAAGTTATTTTTATAGCACCAAGTTGCGATGCCTCTCGCTTGTGTCTAAGAATGAACATCTGAGTCACGGCTTCATTAACCGTAAAATCGTAAGGTTGTTATATGAGCCTAACCAAACCAACAATAACCGTAAAATCGCCATCTTGTGTATAAGAATGAACATTAGAGTCACGGCTTCAATAACCGTAAAATTGTAAAGTTTTTATATGAGCCTAACCAACCCAAGAATAACCGTAAAATCGTCATCTTGTGTCTAAGAATGAACATGTGAGTCGCGACTTCAATAACCGTAAAATCGTAAAGTTGTTATACGAGTCTAACCAAACAAGTGTACTTGTGAAACCACTACGTAGAGTTGTTATATGAGCCTAACCAAACGAGTTCTGACATATTGACGTTGAACTATAAAATCAACTTACTTTTAAACCAGATGAATATTAAACTCATGCCAGCTCGCAAGCATTCCGCCCGCAAGCATTCCACCCAACTAACGTACTTCATTATATAAAGGTCAAATTAGCTAAGTAAGCATTTTTGAGATTTCTCTCTTGTAAATAGATCCATGGTCTTACCAATCCTCACTTTTAACCATACGAAAACACCCCCGTCTAGAATTTAATTTCGTTTTGTAAAGGCAGAAATATGACAAAGGGAATCAGTTCCTCGCATTCTTCAATTGTATCAACACATACAATGGCAGTAAGCATCATATGGAACTTTTACGTTCCAGACGAATATGTACTTGAACAACAATGTGCCAATACCCCAACAAGATTACAACTAAAATCACGTTCAAACCTGCAAACAACACAGTTGATCCCTCAACCAAACAAATAAGGTCATGCAAAATTATCATAGCTGTCAATAGTTTACTTCTATATCTCATCTTCTTCAAAGGGATCTCGCTCTGGATAGTCTCCGACCTGGAACAATAACATCATGAAACCTTTATTGAACCGAAGAAGAAAAAAAAAAATTTAAGCTGTAGTATAAGATTGAACGAACCTTCACTTTGTCTGGTCGAACTACTGCACCGTGAAGTGGAGGGCACTCAAAGAAGCGTGTGCCCTTCACCCTGCGAGCACAAACAGCAAAATAGAACTGAAAAACTTGTTTGTTAAGCAGCAAGAAACTTCATGATAGGAAAGAGTGAGGCTGGCTTACATTCCGTCGTGTTTTCCCAATGGTTCATCATACTGAACACCAACCCAGAAACCAGGACCTAAATTCTCTGCTCTTCCTACATATTTCACAACACCTCGTTTATCTCCTGGCTCAATTTGACATCTGTCACCTACCTTGAAAACAAGTTATCAAGGTATGTGAAAATCAGTGGTTTTGGAAGGAATTTTGATATCAGAACCAAAGAGGCTAGATTACCTTGATGTTGTCACATAATTCTTCCATGTGGTTTTCTGCTGTCTGCCAAGAATGAAATAAGAGAGCAGGTCAATAAAAGAAGGCATTGAACTGCATAATGTACATTTATATAAGAGATACAGATTTCTAGAATAAAATGAATATTTGAGGGCATCAACCAAGAGGTAGAAAGGGAAAAGAAAAATGGAAAGAAACCCGAAGGATTGTTAATGCATATGGTCACAGTAGTGATAAACAGAGATTTGCCACTACAATCAATTATATTGTCAATTCTGAGCTTGTCTAAGAACCGGATTTAAGTATATGAAACAGATAAAAGCTAATACTAGACGACCACAAACACAACTTAAAAAAGACTTGAGTAATGGGTAAACAATAAAAGGAACCGCCGTCACAAAAGCTATCCTACCCTATCCTAGTCCATCACTCCATCCTCTAGTGAGAGAAAAAGAGTTCTAAATCAGAATTCTTTCCAATATAGAAAAGAGTATATCAGCAGCAGCATCTCTTATCAGGTAAGAACCAAACCCAATGACAGTGAAATAAATTTGAAAATTGAGAGAAGAATTACTTTAGCACCGCCACTTGAGGAATTTTGATGACCAAATCTCTCCTTAAATTTCCTATATGTACCTGAAACATTGTGCATTAAAGTACTCGTCAACAACTACATCACTTTATAGTTGGCAATTGAATATTGAAAATTCTTTTCAATTTTAATGAACCATCCTGCAGGTCACAGAAAGTTACCATCTCGCTTCTCGTAAGCTTCGTCGGATATTTTGTATTTTTCCACAAGGGAAGTGTCTTCTAGCCACCCTCCTGAAGTAACTGATGATGGATCAAGATCTATAATATGCAGCCGGTACCTATTAAAAACAAAACAGAGGGAAAGAAGTATATTATTCCGACTGTCAACATTCTCAAAGCTATGTATGGTCTCCAAAAGGGCAAAACCATCAAATGTTTGATGTAATTTAAACAATGATAAGGATGGATAAATTCGGTTACTAACTGAATGACCGAGACTCAATCTGCACATGGCATTTTCCCCAAGGAAAAAGTAGAAGAGAGAAAGTGTTAGGTAAACCAAAATTTCATGGAGGAAATCTCATATAGCAGACCGATCATCATCAAGGGATAAGATAACAAGTGTTCAGAATTTCAGGGTCAAAGGATTGTCAAAAGGTCTTCACCAAAAGACAAGATAGATTAACCAACAAAGAATTCAAGTTATTCAACTATAATGGCAAGTCTAAATTGAAGGTGAAAAGAAACAATCAAAGAACAGGGTCAAACTCACCCATCGAATGGTGAATAAAAACCAAGGGGCTTTGAATTATCACTTAGATCTGAAATCTTTTCACCACTGTCATCATAAAGCTCCAGGCACATTGAACCAACTGAAGTACCAGTCTTTTTCCAGAGCTTGTCTTTCACAGATTCAACAGTTGTCTGAAAAACATATCACAAGCATGCAGAATTATTTCATAAGTCAACCCTTACAACATTACACAAAATTTCTGTCCCAGTATTCTAATTTATAACATCAAAAACTATATATTATGCAACATTTGAAAGCCTCGGAAGTGATCTGTATCTACATGAACTAGATTCGCCAACCAGTAGTGGGAGAATCGTCACAAATTTTACTGTCTAAAATGGCTATTCAACACGGTGAAACATAGATTGGTGGGTACCTGAAGTGAAAAGCGGACATCTGTATTAAAGCTCTTGATATTTGAGTGTGTGACTCGGAGGACAACAGACTCATCCCCCTGGATTTGCAACTTAGAACCCATCTTTTTTGATCTTACCTGATTCCAACTGCTCTTAATCAACTATCAGCTCTTGAAAAGGGCAACCTGTTATTGAGAAGAAACATAAAAGCACTTAAACATTCTACTGATTCAGTTGGAACCTTTTGGATCACAATTTGAAACTTCACAGGCAGATTTTACATGGATGTTTTTATCATGGTAGTAAATGCTATGTTACCCGTGTAATTTTAGAAATCGAAACAAAAATAACATGAGATAATCGATTACAACTTACAAGTACATGAAATTAATATTCTGAGTACAACATCTATATGGCAAACAGTTGGATACTCTTCTCTCAAGTGTATTAATCAAACTCAGGGAGGTCGAACAAGTATAGCATCATATATCTTACAATTTCTTAGTGCAATACTTAACAAAATACATCTCATGAAAACCCATATTGATACGGGCAAGAATACATCCGAATCCCTAATACTCGGCAGAAACGAGAATGAAGTCAAAATCGAACCTACCCGAGCTCGCGGTGACGATGGGTGGTGGCGATATGAAGGCGTCTGCCGCCGTCGGCGAGTCTGATACTGAGAGTGAGATATAATCGGGAAGAGAGGAGGAAAATCAGGAACGGAGAGTGAAGGGAATCAGGATCCTCACAGGTCAATAGTAGCCGTTTGATCAATTTTTTTTTATTTTTTTTTTTTTTTTTTTTGGAAATGGTACGTTTCCGGTTCGACTTCGCCTACGTCCGGATTCCCTCCCAATACCAACTTTGAAATATAACATTTACTCCTAATGTTATATAAGGTTATATTTTATACGTGTTTTTTTAGAAATAAATTTAAAAAATACACAACTAAACAACAAATAATATATAATCTTAATTAATCTCATTTAACTTAAAAATTAAGATAAATATAAGATATAATCTCATATATATTAAAAACTCAAAAATAACCATCTGCAACTAAACACAACCTTGATGCTGCAATGATGTTAGTAAACATTATCCCCGGTGCAAATACAAGAATCAAAATTCTAGCTACTAAAACTTGTGATAAACTAGTAAATTATTAGATGCAGAAAAGGTAATTAATTGACTCTAAACAAACCTGTAAAATCAGATGCAAAGAACCATGAATAAACCAATATATTATCATACGCAAAAGAGGTAATTAATTGACTAAGAACAACCCTGTAAATCAGATGCAAAGAACCATGAATAAACCATAAAAGTTATCGGATGCAGAATAGGTAATCAATTGATTAAAAACAAACTTGTAAATCACCAAGGGACCGAAAGAGTAGCGAAGAAGGGGAGTTGCGTCACCAAGGAGGGGAGCAAAGTCACCAGAGGGGTAGCGTCGCCAAGGAGGGGAGCAAAGTCGCCGGAGGGGTAGCGTCACCAAAGGACCGAAGGAGGGGAACAAGTCGCCTGAGAGTTGCGATTTCAACTTATTTTAGGGTTCGAGTGCTGGTGTCGAGCACGTGCGTTAAAAAAATATAGGTGTTGGCGCCTGACGTCGACAATTTTTAGAGAAGCGTTGGCGTCGAGCGATTGCGCTAATTGAGCGCCATCGGATTGCGGAAAAATTTATCGTTAGTAAAACGACAGATGCACACCGCGTTTTTGTTGAGTTTTGTGTCAAGACACTTTTACATAATAACATATCGGTATATATATATATATATATATATTCTTATCACTTTATTACTACTTCACACTAGTTTTGGTCTTATGTACATAAAATTTTGGATGATTCAAAAAACTTCAAATGTGTGTATCTTGTAGTGAAGCAAATTCAGAAATATTGCATAAGATGGAAAACATGAAATGAATAACCTATTTTTATAGGTTCAGGAATAACGTAATAACATAAAAACGATATTAATATTTTAACCAAAATCTCATTTATGATCCAAATAAATACAAAATATCATCCGAAAATAAAGATAAATGACCTAAACATCATTGTTGCGACGTCCGGGCCTGAGAAGGATCAAGTGGTGGTCGGTGTCCCACTGCCTCGTCAACAAGCCGTTGTAAGTTGGTGACTCATCCTTTATCTCCTCCGCATACAATGAACACGTAGCTTATCACGGGTCCTACCAACAAGGACATGTATACTTTGTTGACAAAAACAAGTAGTTAGAAAACCGTAATATATTAACGGAATGATAACATGTACAAATTAGGATCATATTCCGGTGTCCGAAACATGGACATGAGGTGGTCTATCCATGGAAGGTGTATGTGCAACTGACCCCGGAAAGAGGTATGGTTCCCTAGTCAGAGAACCATGTCATGAAGTCATCAACTACAACACATGGGACTGGGAGTGTAATCCAAAACAAGAAGCTCTCGCTTGGATTGCCAACATCTCGTATTAAAAAAACAAGCAAAATTCGAGCTTGATGTTGGGCTCGTCCTAAGCCTGAGGTAAATACGAACGGCTCTTATAAGCTCGTCTAAAACTTTATTTAAGAAAGAAAACAAAATGTAATTATGAATTTAGGAGGCTTGCTTGCGTTCTCGCAAGTGAAATCACAATCTCTCAAAGGCGACAAACTAGGATCTTCTTCTCCGGCACGTCACGGTCTAGTCCTCACTCCTCTGATCTGGTTCTCACTTATACTTCTTCTTCTCCGACGACAAGCTTAGACTCTTCTTCTCGCGGCGACTAAGGGTGAGTTTCAAGAACCCAAATCTTTAGGGGTTTAGGGTATATTTGTTGGAAAACATATATACAAATTACCAACAAAAATGCAAAATTTATCATCACATTAACAAACCGTAGTAGTTCAACTCATGTTTTATATTGGAATAAAGACGAGATGGCTACAAAGTGAACATATAATAGTAGCCGTCGGTGCAATGGAAACTCGTAGCAACAACCCAAGATAGAACACTTGAAAAATTAACAAACCGTTAAGTACCAACGCATGTCAAATCTTAACATAAAGGGTGTAAAGGAATCGTTAAAGTCGAAAGATCCGTTAATCCTTTTTTTACAAAAATAAATAAATGTCGTGTGAATTTAACGTTTTTTCAACATTATTTTCCTGTTACACATTTAACGACGGGTTTTTCAGATTCATTTAGTCTTAACTTTTTTATAAAAATATATTATATAATATACGTTAGAAACCATTCTTTTTTTTTTTTTCTCACGAAAGATATATGTTTTTTTTAATATTTCTCTCCGAATTTTTTATTTTAGATAAATTAACAAATTTGATTTTCTTCAAAATTAACAAATTAGATACGGATTTGTTATTCCTAAAATTTGTTCAAATTACGTTTATATCTAAATATATAGGGTAATATTTGTTTCTTCTTATAAAAAGGTAATTACATACTAAAATTTTATTATTGTTTATTTTTAGGTAAAATGATATATTTTTTTTGTCCGTGTTTACTTTATCGTTATAAAAATAATTAAAAATAAATTATTATTATAATATATCATAAATTTTATTTTAGTTTTGTCATAACAATATTGTCTTCTGTTTTAGGTTAAGAGAGTCAGTATCACCTTCTGCCGCCTCCAAGGCCTCGCGACTCTTTAAACTAAACCCTGCTGGCTCCTAAAACCCTAAAAAACGACGCCATTGACGCGCAAGCAAGCTTTTCACATTTGTGTTTAGCTCTGCTCTTGAAAATCTAAGTGCAGTTGATTCCAGACGTTCACGATGAGAGGCAAAATCCAGAGACCACAATCTAAGAGCAATAAGAAGGGCAAGAGGGCCGGTTCTGAGGTGAGCCAGGACCCGTTCTTCCAGACCGATGCCAAGCGTCCGCGCCATAAACGCCGAGACGAAGAGGAAGACGATAGTGAGATTGACAGCGGGTCTGACGAAGAATTTAACGGTTTGGACGAAGATGGAGTTGCTGGAAATGCGGAGGCGGAGGGGGCGGAGGATGAGTTTGGTAGGGAAACGGCGAATGAGAAAAGGTTGAGATTGGCGAAGGATTACTTGGCTAAGGTGAAGTCGTTGGAGGCTAAGAAGAGAGAAGAGGATGATGATGATGAAGAGGATAGTGACGAGGAAGATGAGGATGGAGCTAGGGATTCACTTGTTAAGAAATTGCAGAAGGATCAGCTTGAAGATAGCGGTCGTGTTCGTAGATTGATTGCTTCCAAGTATGCTAAAACCTTTTCTCTGAATTTGCATTGATTTATCAATTAATATGATGAATTAGACGAATTCTACCTCACATTGCAAAAAGACATAATCTCTGCAACATTCTATGATATAGTAGGCTCCCGTATGATTTTTAGTGGCTGTTTATCTGGCAAGTCCTTGTATAATTGTGGAAAACATGCTTCTACTTAAGCACCTACTTTGATATTGGGTTTATATTCCTTAACCTGCTTATATCTTCTTAATCGTGAAGTGGATTTTTGCATGATGCCAAACCATATGGCTTTTTAGTATGCATTATAATAATCTCCCATTGTCATGAGCTGATAGGATACCCTTTTGTGGTGTCTTTTGTGTGTTATGTACGTACTCCCTTCTAATGATTTCAATCCATATTGCTTGCATGTATTGTCAGAGTTCAAATTCCAGAGATTAAAGAAGAACCACGAATATTGGTGAAGCATAGGCAATCTGTTACAGCCGTGTCTCTTTCAAGCGATGATGTTAGAGGCTTCTCTGCTTCAAAAGATGGAACTATTATTCATTGGGATGTTGAAAGTGGGAAGGGTGAAAAATACACGTGGCCAACTGAGGCTGTATTGAAATCCCATGGTGTAAAAGATCCTCAAGGTGGAGCTGGAAAGCACTGTAAGCAGATCTTAGCAATGGATGTCAGCTCTGATAATCGTTATTTAGCTACTGCTGGTTTTGATCGCCACGTCCATTTGTGGGATGTCAGGACACGAGAACACATCCAGGTAAATGATAATCTTTTTACTAGGAAACCTGAAGGTTAACCCGGCAGTGTGGAAGCTCTGAGCCTTGCTAGAACCAGATTAGATAGGTCCCTGAGTGTATAAAATAATGATTACTTCTTCAGTTTTACTGTCATTAGAGGGTTCAACTCATCAAATAAATTCCTGCAAAGATTGTTTGAGTTGAAATTGTTTTGACATGATAAAACTTTGCTAACTCCTAACTCATTATGCCATATGTATCAAATATACTGTATAGATGAGGCATTGTTTTCTGACTTAAATTATTCTGAATAAAATCTGGAGTTTTAAAATTTTGACTTTAATGCAAATGAATCTGATAAAAGATGATCGACCTTCTTGGGTATTACTTGGGTTGTTCTTTATTCGGAATAAAATCTGGAGTACAATCGTTGCATTATAGCAGATAATTTTCTACTTCTAATTGGTTTTCTTTTATGTACATGCCACTCAACTTTACAACTGACAGGCTTTTCCAGGTCACAGAGGTACGGTATCATGCTTATCTTTTAGGAAGGGGACTACTGAACTGTATTCGGGCTCATTTGACCGCACAGTAAAGATCTGGAACATAGAAGACCGAGCTTACATAACCACATTATTTGGTCACCAAAGTGAGGTGTTAACTATTGATTGCTTACAGAGGGAGCGAGCTCTGACTGCTGGACGTGATCGATCTATACGATTATGGAAGGTGTGTTGTGTTTTAAAACTAGCAAATAAGTAAAGAATTTCATATTTCTTCAATTCTTCTAGTAAATTATGGTTATGGACTATTCAACATACTATCGCCCAAATGCTTCTGTTCTATTTTTAGCTGACATGAATAATCAGGATTCATGGCTGATGTATGCTGTGATAAATAGCTTGTAATCATTTTTCTAATTACCATTAACATTTTCCTTTCTCTAATGCATTGAAGGTTCCAGAGGAGTCACAATTAGTTTTTCGTTCATCTGTCTCTGCACTCGAGTGCTGCCGTTTTGTTAGTAATGATGTATTCCTATCCGGATCAGATGATGGAAGCGTTGAGCTCTGGAGTATGATGAGAAAAAAGCCTGTATCGATTGTTAAAAATGCTCATCCCATATTGGCAAAGGAGAAGCCTTTAGAAAATAACGGCAATGAAAGAATACCCAATGGTCATGCCGGTAAGTATTTTGTTTCTCTTGTTACGCTTACTCTTGTTACGCTTACACCCATGCCATCAATTTCCCCCACTTTCCTTCTAACTTATCATTGGTGTACAAGATGCGTTATTTTTTATTTGAGTAGCTCAGTAGCATTGTGTGAAACCAAAATATAAATTAAACAGAAGTATTTCCTTTGTTCTACCTGCCTTACTTGGATATCGCCTTTAGTTATTGCTTTTTTGAAATTTTCAGAGGATGCTAGTAGCAAACTAAATAGTTCCCAAACTGCTGCACAGTCCTGGGTGAGCTCAGTTGCCATATGTCAGAACAGTGACTTAGCAGCTTCAGGAGCCGGAAATGGCTTTGTTAGGTTATGGACAATTGAAAGTGAAGCCAGAGGCATTCAACCTTTATTTGACTTTCCCCTGGTAAGCTGAGGTTTATTGTTGCTTGAAGCTACATATCTCATATCTGTTGAACATGAAGTACTTCTGTTTTTAGGTCAAAATAATTTAAAACTTCCTGCCTGAATAATTGATCGAAGAGCCTCAACAGTTTCCCCTTATGTACCAACCCCTACATAATAACATGCCTACTGAAAGATCTGAATGAACAAATTCCGAAAGTCCATTACTTAAACCAAGAACAAATGAAAAGAATATATTTTTTTAAGTTTATACTAATAATAAAATGTCATCATTTTATGGTGTAAGCCTGAATTGATTGAGATTATTATTTCTTTTTATTAATTTTGAGTAGAATTTCTCGTTTTTCAACCTTTGATATCTTCACTAATCTTAGACTAAGGTGAAAAAGGGTTAACTACTTAATATAAGCCTCAAGTCGGTTCAATTTTGCTTACTCCCTACTTGTTTTCGTACATGTCTACGGATATGAATTAAGTTTACAACCTTCTTTTCCTTACTCTACTACCGTTAATGTGATGCAGACTGGGTTTGTCAATTCAATGGCTTTCGCGAAATCCGGAAGGTTCCTGATTGCCGGAGTTGGGCAGGTGAGGCTTCTATTTTGGTTAAACTACATTCTTAATGCAGTTCTCTTTCTTAGTTACAAATTTATAACAGTGTGTGTGTTGAGAACTGGTTCCATTTCTTAAAATTCACTTACCACTTTCAGTCCCTGAAATCCGGTTTAAAGATTTTGACCAATTCTTAATAATCATAGAATTTGTTGATTCTTAATAATCATGTGATATTTTAATTCTATATAGAGTCAATATAGAGTTTACTTATTTATATAAGTAATAAAGAATTCTACAAAATCAATGAAATAATAGATTCTTTTAAAATCAACAAACTTTTAAATACCATAATAATTTTCTGGAAAATTTTAAATACTAATTGAATACCAAAAGATTTTTTATGGACTTTTAAAATCTATATTAAATACCCATATACTTTTAAACTCCAAAAAATTTCTGTAAAATCTTAATTGAATACACCCCCTAAGAATGACACAGCCTGATTCCTTATAGAAGTATGTTGTGCTGTCGGAATCGTTTGTCTCTGAATGTCTCAAAACTGCCTTTTGTGTATTTGAGAATCAAATTTGTTAACTACTCAATCTAATTCCTTTGTGTATATGACACAACCTGTTTCCGTTGCTAAATTCCGTGATACGCTGTGCAGGAACCCCGTCTAGGAAGGTGGGGACGCGAACGAACTGCCAAAAACGGAGTTGCTTTGCAGTCCTTGAACTTATCATGAGAGCTTTGTGTACTTTGTCAACTCGAAAGAGCAGGAAATTTTTGTTTTCTTTCCTCTGTTCAATATTTTGTTATGCCTTGTTATTAACGTTCATCTCTGTTCTTGTTCTATTGATTCCCATAGACCCTAGAGTTACAATTTTTAACCATTTCGGATTCCGTATCCATTCACCCTCTAGGTTTTGTTGTAGGATGATTTTTTGATAGAACAAGGGTGGGTCGATGAATTGTTACAGATCACAAGTTTACCTGAGAGTTATTGGGGATTAAGTATATCAATATTCAAGTTTTTGAAAGCAGTCTCTCTGTTCTTCCTCTGTTGGAATGTGAATCTGTGATCAACGTCTACCCATAGAAATATATTTATAACAAGCGACTCTTTACAGGTTCGATAATGATCAAAGAAATAAAAAATAAAATTATGACTACTTTTTTTTTTTTGGAAAGAAGTTATTTTTCTTAGAAAAAAAATATAACAATTCAATAAATTTGTTTAATATTTGGTGGGTTATGTTTTTAAATAATTATCTTTTATTTATGGAATAATTTGACATTTTATTCTCAAATTAGCTAAAAAACTATTTTAATATATTTTAAATATAAATTTATAATCTTTAAATCAATTTCATATTGAAGGTTTACTGTCGTGCTTAAACTTATGACGTTAAATATTTTTTTTATCTAGATATTGTGTTAGGTTTATTTAATTTATATATTATACAAAATTAACAAAAACTATAAATATGTGTTGTAAAATAATGTAAAAAAAATGAACAAAAATCCACCATATTGTGGTTTGCTTAAATAGACAAACTTAATATACGAATCTTAAAAAATTATAGACTTAATGATTCAAAAAGCTGTACAATAATCTTGCAAGTGCGGGTGTCAATCGGATTAGGTACATCGGTTTCGTGTCTGGTTGTTTCGATCTTGGTAAGTCAAAGTCGTTTCGATTTGTACCTATCAATTGTAGGTTCTCACGTTGGTTTCCAGAGTGAGTTCTATTTTCTCATAAAACTCCCTTACCTGAAGGGTACGCAAACCTAATGGTAATAGGAAATGGTCTATTTGACAAAATTCTTTCATTTTATAATTTTGAAGTGTCTTTACTGTAATTTTTTATGGGCGGAGACTTTTGTCATTTTCCGCACAACTCTTTTTTAGATTTTTTAACACATACACAGGCTAACAATCTTGATTTAGAATCTATCTACCATCGAATTGATATTGATACATAATTAAAAAGATATATATTACCCCGCCGCAAGTCGAAGCATATTTTTCTTGCTTAATAAGGTAACAAAAGACAAAACAAATACAAGGCCATATCTCAAGTCTCAACCTTTGAAATAAGCTTCAGATTTTTATGGATCTTAGAATCCAATATCCACAATAATAGAGTTCTTTGTGTTTCATGAATAATACTATAGCATGAGAATCTGAATTCATGAATGTGCACATAAAAAGACGATCTTGACTGTTGAAAAATAAAGAATATGAACAAGAGCAAGGTCGCCCAAATCAAGTCAACATGAAAGCCCTTTGCCCTTGTCTACAGATGATTGATGAAGCTGACCATCATTTTTACCGGTTTTCCGCATCGGGTTTCCCCTTTTCAGGGACAAAGAATCATAAGATCCCTCGGATCATATAACAATAACTTATCCTGTGATTTACACAAAGGGAATTATAAATAGTATTAAAGGGTCAATGGCATTACCCCATGGGCTTTTTTCATTTTTAAGGCCTTCAGCTTCTTCATGGCCATAAGTTTACCCTGACTCTTGCAGATTTACATGCGTTTTACGCGTGTTTCGTCTACTCCGTCTGATTCTGGATTTCGGGTTTTGATGTAGTCTCCCCGGCTGGGTTCTCCTGAACTGTCGATTGTTGCTGGTTAGCTTGAGAGCCTGATGAATCTTCAGGAGTGGGTTCTGGTAAAGGAGGTTTTTCGGGATCGGAATCTCCACCTGAACTTGAGGTTTCTCTCCATTCAACCCACTCAGCGGGCTTATTTACTGTTTGATTGGGAAGATCTGTTGGTTTTGAATCTTCAGAGGAGGTCTCGGCTGTTGTTGATGATAACTCGGGTTTTGTTTCTTGTAGTGGTGAAGATGTTGCAGTTTCGAGTTCGGATTCAGTTTTGCTAGCTTCCTCTCTAAGAACTTCTTCACTTCCGGGGTAAACAGAAGTCGGTGCATCGATTAGTTGATTGTTGCTCACATTTGTGTCTTCAAACCAATTTGAATTTGTAAAAAGAGACCTGATTGATGGGAGAGGCGAAGATGAATGCATCTTTCTTTGGCTTTTTTGATAATAAAAAAAGTTCACAAAACCTACCTCTGTGGATCATCTCCCGAAAGCTGTTGCTCATCTGCCGAAAGCAATGACGAAATGACAACCTCAGCAGACTCGTCATCGAAGTAGACATCCTGCAAAATATTAAAAGATACTGTCAATTGCTTCTTTGGCTAAAAATTGTTGCAGAGTATCAACAGCAGTAGTGATGTAGGCGTTGTTAGATACTATAGCTTTGTAGCACAAAAGAGTTGAATATAAACATCCATACAGAAGTAAATAGCTTGAGAGATGATAGAAACTCATATTTAAAGTAATGAGATCATCATGAGAGTACCTCTTCATCTCGATCTACGGATCCTTGACCCTGTAATCATGGAGGTATATATAAGAGGTTGCTGATACAGGAAAACAATGAATCAAGTAACAAAGGACAGGAATTCTACTGACTGATTTGCACAAGTTGCACTATACAGTATACACTCTGGTTAATAAACCTTCGTGATAACAAAAATACAGTACTGGGCGAGACCTGTTCTCAACTATAATCTTGCTCAAAGCAACAAAGGAGTCATGAGAAAGATGATAGCAAGATTAACACAAACTACTTACGAACCAGAAAACAAGATTATTTTCATCAATGCACATTAGGATTGAAGAAAGAAATTTATGAGACCAATATCATGTCATGGAAACAGCATAAGGCTGCACTACTAGTAATAGGAACAATTATATAGAAAGTCCTTAAGATAAAAGCACCAAAAGTGGATGATGCTTTTATTCGAAGAAAGCAATATCCAAAAATGTTACATATCCAAATCTTGCAAAAACATTCAATAAAATATCACAAGACAGGACGAAAGGACCAAGAAATGAGTCACCTCTTCCATTTCATTGGAGTAAATGCCATATTGGAAAGTCTGATTGAAGTTATTAGCCAATGCTCCTACATCATAGTCTCTATCATGGTAATCTTCATCATCACTGTCCCTCCGGTGGTCTTGAAGAGTTGCTGGCCTCCTACAGAACACAAAAGGGGGAAAGAAAATCAGCCAGAAAAAGAATGAGGGTTCTTCATCATCATTTATTTGTATTTATTTATACCATTGACTAACACACATATGTCAAGTACCAAATTAATCTATAAATCATCTGCTACATATGGGATGCAGTTCAAATTTCGGATAATTCATAAATCATGAAATTTTAATTTTGAACTTCAGCACAATGGAAAACAAAATAGACCATGATCATTACTTTTACAACCAGAAACTAGAACTAAATGTATGAAGCAGAATAACAGGTGAGTTGCATAAATGTGGCTAAGAAAAGGTTATGGAAACAAGACTGACCCTAATCTTTTAGTGCTCTGAAAATATATACAGGATAAGTTTGTTGCTTTACTTCCCTCATTACCAGTAGATGAACTTACAACTCAAGTGACTAAACAGAACCTAGAAAATAGTTACTGCATCTGACAACTTAAGAATATATGATCTCTCAGCAATTTCAACCTACCCGCAAGTCCACTGATAGACATTTTCAACAGCATTGCGCTTAGCGAGAACGGATGAACTCCAGTTGACCCACTCATTGTTTTCCTGATTAAGAGAACAAGCTGCACATTAGCAAAAAATTCTGCCTGCATGTTACCAACAGTTACTGACAGGACAGTTGAAGAGACACGGAAAGTTTAAAGGCAGAAAAGTGTCATTTGCTCCAAAGACTACAAACGCAGTACACATGAGTACTTGAAAAGATCAGCCTCAGCATATTAACTTAAGTCTTAAATAAAAACATTAATATTTAGTAGTAACATGTCAACTTATTGTGAAATGAGTTTTACACCAAACTATAAACTCCCTTATGTAGACTTCCTATATGAAAAGAAATATAACCTGCTCTTGTGTCTTGTCAAGCCATCAACTAGAAGGCATACTCTAGGAGACCATAAAGCATATTATCTTACAAAAATAAGCGTCATATATTGAAGAAGAATTTTGAGTTTGCAAATAAACCTGCAAAAATGAGCGAATTTGACTGTTTGAATTCCCGAGGTGAAGAAGCTTATTAAATATGCGCGTCAAATGTCCAATGTTTCCAATGCGTGGAGTCTGCTTCTCTTCCGCAGCCACCGTAGGCTAGAGAAAGCATCATACAAGTCTTCAATCAGACCCAACCAATGTAAATATAAGCATATAATGAAAAAAAACATGAATAACCGTGCAAGCAGTTGTACAAGAGAAAGATAAATTTATACACCATGCTGTGGTTCAAACTGATGTCTAGTATATAACAACCTCCTGTTATGTCAAAATAACAACCTTTTTAGGATCGCGTGACAAAGTGGAATTCTTCTCTGCTTCAAGTATCTTCTGAAGAAGATTACAATCTCGAAGAATATGATCTACGAGAGAGGAACTCTTGCTTTCCAAGCAGGACGATATTATTGACTCTGTATGATGATGCAAGAAGTTGTTGTATGGGTACCTGCATCATTTGCCAACTTAGAAATGATGTTACCAGAGATTTAAGACTTCATATGTTTTTACGTACCCAAAAAACAAATCCAAAATTCTTTGTACTGCTCCAAGCTTTATCAGTTGCTTCTCAGCTGCCTCATTACCAACAGAGAGTAAGACTGCAATGAACTCAACAACCTAAAAAGTTCAGAAGAAACCACCGTCAGTCATATTTGCATAGAAAAGATAAAAAACATGAGTACTCAATCATTCACTGTGTGTGGGAATGGATCCTATTATGAATCGGACAATTCATCTATCAAAAGAAGCAGAGCAGAATTGATAAGAACCCCTTTGAAATCAAACAATCAGTACAATTTACAAGAATGAATACCCTGCCCAAACTAGTTTACAGTTTTGAATAGAGACCGATTGCCAAAGTCAACAGTTTTTATCCCTATGGACACAACATACCCTGTCCTTTAGCAAGTTTGAAGGTATTAGTATTGTGTTGATCTGAACGTCTCATCATCTTAACTCAAAAGGCACCATATAGCTGTATAAACATTCACTACACAGTTCATATAAGATCCAATCTAACAGTGTAATGGAAAGCGCAGCTTAACTCTTAGGAATAATTAATAGGAGACAGAGTTATAGGTTTCTGTTAATCTACCAATGCCAGTAATAAGAAGTAATTAATAGTAGTGAAGGACGAAGAACAACCTTCAGACGTTGTTTCCCCAGAGGTGGTTGTAACTTCCCATATGTGGTTGGTAAAATACTTTCATCAGATGATATATCCAACAACTTGAGTAATTGATCTGCCAAAATTTGGAGTGTCAATAATGCTGCCTTAGATTAATATCTTCAATACGGAATCTATAACATGGAAATAAATACAATGATACTATAAGTCCTCTATAGCCATTTCTCCATCAAGGAATTGCTATTAGGGGGTCATTTAGTATCGATATCAAGATTTTGGATTATCAGGTATCACCGTATTGGTATCCTATCAAGATATGGGTATGACATTGATATCTAATATCTTTGTTTGGTAAGTTGTTAGATATCAGCCATACTTTATACTTATTGTTTGGTATGGTTTAATTTAATATGAAATATCAGATTCTGATTTTGGGTAAAATAATAATACTGTTTAAAATTTTAAAGATTGAGTACTAATTTTGATCCCTAGTTTTATGAAAAAAAATAACCTTCTGAATTCATACCATAAACAACCTTGATTTACACATAAGCAAGTAGTTTGTGCGATTAGAAACTAAAATGGAGAACTTGCACAATAAAAGAAAAATGAGGGTCTTTATAAGAACTTAAGCACACACATACTCCATGCAATATAGGCAACGAAATGGGAAGGTTGAGAAGCTAGTTCTAAAAACCGATCTACTTCCCTGGCAACACCGGACAAAGACAAGGTCTTTTCCCAGATAAAAAGCTTCAGAAAAGCCCAACCCTTTCAGTCTTAGGACCAAGTACAGTATGCTTGATCAATTTATAGTCATTATTTTGATCCAATGACAAAATTTATATAGCATATGATGGTCGATTCTAGACATGTAACTATTTCACAAAGGTAAATTTTATTCCAAGCATAACATTAGTGGACCCCGATTTGCACAAGCTTTGTTTTTGGCATCTATATAAAAGAGGAAGTAAATGAACTATAGGATTTACAATTTGACAGAATATGAAAAACATTCTCACCTAAGCTCTCAAGCATGCCTTCAACTGTTTCAGCATTTGCACTTATACTGGACACTTGAGCATATGGTTGACTGTAAAAATGATAGCTACCAGTACCCAATGTAAGCCTTTTAGGGTCTAACAAACATATGCAGACTGATAATGAGTAGACGAGAACTGATTTTGGACGGGAATCTTCCATCGCGTTATGCAGTAGCCTTCTCACAAAACTGAATGGGAAAAAAATTGGGTGGGGGAGAAGCAAGTCACATCCGAGAAAAAAGAGGGAAATAAATTAAATTTAAAAAACCCTTGGAAAAAAGAAGATTCTTCTGTCAAATTTTCAAGCAACTTTCCCTGAAATTACCTTGGGCTACAGACTTTAGCAGCCAGAGCAGGGGGAGCATATCTAGTAATGGCACAAAGTGTCTCTGCTGCATTAACATGCACTTGAGAGGAATCCTGCAGGTATTAGAAACTTGGAATCATTCATTAATCTCAGAAACTTGGTAGCTGTTTAGTATAACAAATTGAGAACCAACTCGAACGTGATACCCAGTTTATGCTTTATAGGGCCTATCTTTTGCATGTATAGGGAGGGGGGGGGGGGGTGGAAGGTTTAGTATCAAAAAATGGGGACACCAAATATCTTAAATCAAGAACAATTAAGTTTCAGTCAGAAAAAAGAAGTTAACAAGTTTGGGAAAAGGCCTAAGATTCATATATCAACATTTTCAAGAAAGGATTTACAGTCTATCATTTATAGCGTAAATGCTTCCACAAGCAAAGAAACAGTAAGCTTGTATACAGACTTTTCGACAAAGCATAGCAATGTATCGGAACTTATAGAGCATAGAAGTGGTAAAATAATATGTGAGTGAAAGCTATTGACTTGCAACAAAATTTGATTTTGGACGTAACATTGAGGTGTGTTAAGAAAGCAGCAGTTGATGTTTGAGAATAGAGGCAACCTCAATGATTGAGGCAAATTCATATTGCAGCGCGTAAAACCATGCATCATATTAATGCCTTCACTGAGCTTATGTAATTGGATTTATGAACCAGTTTCTACAAACTTGTCGAGAATATAAACTATTTCATGTGGAGAAGCAGCTAAAAAAACATGTTCCAGTAAAGATCTGATATAAACAGTTAATATAAGCATAATATTGTCATCATCGTCGTCATCATCATCATCATAACAAGATTATCATATAGCACATTATGGAGTAAGAATAGAAACAAACATCTCAAAGTGCATGCATAAAGCGGAATCAGGACAAAGAATGTAAATGGTGCCCACAATTATGGGGCTACAACTACAAGCATCAATTTTTTAGAGGTGGAGATAGCAAACATCACAAAATGATCAGAAAAAAAGAGAGGAAAGAATTACTCACAGATGATACAAACTTATCCACAATCATCTCCAAAATATCAACATCTTCCGAGCATTTAAATGCCTCGGTGAAATTTGCAAAAATATTTTCATCAGCACCCATCAAGCGAATCAATAACTGTGCACAAAAAAAATCATCAGACTAGTTCATACAAACACAATAAAAAAAAAGAAAACATTACCATATAGAAAACACTTTCCGTTATGTAATAGTGCAAATTCCCCATTTAAATGTATAATCTAACATAAGGAACATGACAATATGAGTACATAAATAAATCAACTAGATATGCAATTACGGAAGTGTGATGCAATAGTTAGACTTTAAAGCTCATCCGACAAATGCAAGACATAGATAAGGGTCCAAAACACATATCCTGTGGGAGAAAACTCAAAATGGTATTGCTGTGTTATTTAGATAAGGCAACTCGTGTATTTATGACTCATGCCACGAAACAGGAACACAATTTGCAATGGCCAGAAACACATAAGTATGTCAATGAGCATGCACTCCAAGAGCACACAAAACATTTGAGACAATATAACATAGCATTGTAGATAAAGAAACCCCGGCGCCCGTCTCCCAAAAGACACAATTACCTATGGCACAAAAGAAACGAGTTCTAATAAAGCACGAGTGAACCAATTAGAAGTGATCGGCAGGTAAATGCAACATAAACAAGATGAACACAAGAATAAAGTGAGGACACTGTATTAGAACTTAGAAGCAATGATAGGGACATAATACAACCAACCTCCATAATAGATGGAATCCCAATAAGGTCTACCATTTGCCTCATGATTTCTTGATGAGCCTAGACAATATCATAATGAAAGAATATCAACTAAGAGAAGTAAAGTATTGTAGAGAAAAGCTAGAACTTAAACATTCGATGTCTAAAACCATTGCAAAAAAAAAAACATTTCAGGTGATATAATTCAAGGCTTACCTGGATGTAATTCATAATAGGAATCGTCTTCCGCAACAAAAGACAAATCACAACCTGACAAAAAAAGAACAAGTGTTGGGCATCATCATCGTGTGCTGCAAGAGATATCTAGAATACAGCCTCATAGTTTTATAAAAGAAAAGGAAATCAGAAATTGGCTATATTGATACCTTACTAAAGTATCCAGCAATTAGGGTGCTATGCGGCCGGTCGGGATTCAAGAAGGAGAATAACAAATCCAACAACTGTTCAATCACATGGAGTATAGCTTGTTATGAATAATTCAATGTATATGAGAAATAAATGACAATAGACTGAGCAGAATATACCTCTTCGTCTGTGGCAAGTGTTCTAAGTAAGATATCAACTTCACAGATAAAGATTTCACACGAAACGAAAGGAAACCTGCATGGAGAAAAAAAATGTATCTGCACTCAATCTTCAATGCTAAAATCTTTTAGCCCAAAAAATTCAAGAGATGTTCCATTGGTTGTCTACTTGAAAATTCTCTTCTTTTCAGCATCCTCAGGAGCTTCTTCCACAATATAGCGAACAAGTTGCTCAATCTGAGGTCTTTCTCGTAAACTGTAGAAGAAAAAGGGGGAGGGGGAGAAGGGAAAAATAAGTGATAAAGCAGACAATTGAAAAAACCCAAAATAAAAAATTATCAATCACTAAACGGTATGCACAATATACTATGGAATCAAAGTACAAATGAATGAAAGATGCAAACAAAACAAGGACAAAGAGAAAGATGGAAGAACGAAAAGGAAATCAGACCAAATAATAAAGAAGACTTACAAATTGATGAGGCGAGAATTAAGAGCTTTGCATTCCTGGATAATTTCATCTTCATCAAGCAGCTCTTCCAGGGTAAAATTGTCTTTATCTAAAATTGTCTCCACCTGAAGCACAGATTTATCAGCAACAACAAGAAGAAAAAAAAAACTCTATTTTCTTCTAAAAGTTCCAATTTTCAAGTCATGTACACAGCACTAAACAGGAAACTACCATACAAGTGTCAGTAAGAACGATTTAGATCCAACATGAAGAGAAAAAATATGTTGGCAGAAAGTACGAGGAGATGCCTACTTTCTCAATCCAGCCAAATGAATAAATGTCTTCAAGAAACTAAAAGAGCTCATCTTGGCTATCAAAATCCAGAAAAGGATCCACTTTCGAACTTCCAAATCAGGGGCAAATTGCGATAGTAAGAGAGCTTTATTCCTGCATTTGCAATTTTATCATTTTGATGCACTTCCCAATTAATTCATTTTAGGCAAAAGAGCATTCACTATTTTACACAGTATTGATAGCTGCTAGGATACAAAATAGGCTAGATGAGAAAATTAGGGGGTTCAGCTCTATCATTCTAGACGTTGGGAATCCATGTGCTCTTAGTGGAAGCTGTTATGATGGGATAAAGATTTACCATTGTCACATGTAGTAGACCTTAGATTTGGGCGTTAGTATCAATAAGGCATTAGACCTTCTAGCTCGTTATGCAGAAAATATTTTGTTGTAAGGCGGTTTGCCTGAAATTCCTGATGTTTTGGCCAGAAAGAGTTCTTTTCTTCAGGTAGTTTAGTTGAGCTTTTGGCCAGAGAATCCTTTGGACTCTTGGTCTCCCTAAACTTGTGTGTGTTTGTATTGTTCCTGATTCTGTGCTCTATCAATAGCTAAGCATTGCCTACTGATAATTACATAGGCATGCGAACACTACATGTCGAAACATGCTTCTAGCTAATAGGTAAGCATTTATGTTTACTTTCAATATTCCTCTTATAGGAAACGGGAAAAAATGAAGTGCTACAAATAATTATAAAAATGTAACTAAAAAACTACTCGCATGATGTCCACCAAAGCTTTCAGACTGTTTGCTAAATACAACACAGAAACATAGAACTACTGTACTCCCTCCATTTTTTAGCAAGGCAAGTTGCTCTCTACATGTATACAAGCCTTACATACTTCATATCAGCCTCATAATGTGTCCCAACTTGTTTCTTCTCTGTTAACTGTTCTTTTCAATTTCTCCAAAAGAGGTCCTACGATATTTCAAAAAAAAAAATTTCTCCATGATGCAGCTAAAAAAGAGGATAGCCAACTCATGTGGGGACTTGAACTTGAGTTTACAAAAATATTCCTATTCCTTTTCCAAAGCACTTGCAAACACTACTTCTATAACGATTCTAGCACATGTTACACCAACCTACTGCATTTGCATCCCTTAAAAAATTTCCGTTTGGAACTGTAGAGCTTTACAATTCTTCTTCACATAATCTTTAAGTGCGCTGAATATTTCTTCCACTTTTATGAGAAGTGGAAACTCAAAACTCTCTGACATACCAAAGAAGGCATCGACTTTTTGGAGTTTCATGTTTTTAAACAAATTCTATGACAAAGCACGTATCCCTTGCTAAGTTAAAAGAACTATTGGCGTGGCTTCCATCCGTTAAAAGCTAGGGGAAACACCCCCAATTAAGTTAGACCCATTTAAAAGTCTTCGAAACAGCAGTTTTATGCAACCAACCTGTTGAAACTTCAAGAATCAACCTAAAACTCGAATCAAGACGAGTTGATAATTTTGCAGGACTTCATATTGCAAGTGATTGTAAATGCACCAATCATTCTGATAGAGTAAACTCAGCAATCAATTCATCTCAATAAAGATCAACATGAGTACATCATTTGTTCACAACAATGGAACCACATTCACCAATCACTGTACACAAAAATGCACTATTATCATACTAAAATAAAACTGTATTAATTGCAGATATCAACAATCATAAAAATTTCAATAATCACTGATCTCGAATAACATGAACATTCAGCCTCCGCAAGTATTTATCTCAAGTCCATAGGACTAATAACTGAAAGAAGGCACAATATGATAGCAGATTTCGACTTCAAATTAGGAAACAAAAATTTGAATAAAAGGAATTAAGCGAAACTCACAGGAGACGCCGTAGACAATCCTGCCATACGCCAAAACATGACTGATTCGACCTCAAAAACTCGGGAATTACAGATCTACAACAACCACAAAGCCGGAAACAGCTGAAAAGGAAGCAAAAATCCGAAGAACAAAAGCGACAGATCGACGAAATTTACGAATATTAGTTCAAACGGAATCGAAACCCTAAGAAACAAGAAATTCGAGGAACATCCTTGAGAAGATCAATTGAGCAAACACATAAAATCTTCCTCCGAGTGAAACGAAATCAGGAAAGGAAAGACGAACATCAAAATCAGATATTCGAGATGAGTACCAGAAGGAATCGAAGTTTTCCAAAATTGGAATCTCAGATGAAGAGCGTATCTCTTGAATTGCGAGGGCGATCCCAAGCAACACGAAGCCTTGAAGTGTAAATTTGTCGAGAAAATATGAATTAGGGTGGGATGAAAATGAAAAATTAATGGTGTGGTATTTATAGTTAGAAATTAAACAGCTTTTTGTCTCTCAAAAGGGAAGGGTAGATGCACTATATGCATACAATGACAGCTACAAAGAGATTGAAAAGTGAGATCCCATTGGGGTAGAACGATATTAATGTGACAAATTTGGATTAGTTTTAGTAATTAATGAAAAGTTTGTGGTAAAGTTTTGCTCCTTCCCATTGAAATCTGTGAGATCACATTGGGGGTAGAACGAGATTAATGTGACAAATTTGGATTAGTTTTAGTAATTAATGAAAAGTTTGTGGTGTTAAAGTTTTGCTCTTTGCCATTGAATCAGTGGGTTGTCACTTGCTTACTCTATTTGGAAATCGGATTGCTATTCGGATTAAGAAAAACATGCTACTTGTACCCTGACTAGTGACTACGAATTTTTTTTTAATTATTACGACTACAATGCGTAGTTGTAGTCATTTTTCTTTCGTTTTTCGAACGAAATGTTTGCTATGGGCTACTACGCATCCGGCATACGCATGACATATGTGTAGTATGGCTACGCGTCCGCCATGCGTAGTCGTAGCCATTTTCCTTTATTTTTCGAGCGAAATGAGTTTGTTGCTACCTCTCCACAATGCGTAGCCGTAATCGGGTTATGAATAGCACGTTTCATGTTGTTCAACTAAAATTACAGGATTGAAATCCAGATCAAAAATTATTTGACTCGAGCTCATTCAGTTTTTAAACGAACCTAATATAAAAGTTGGCTAGTATATTGTCTTGTTGGTACTTCAAAGTTTAGAATGGTACCAGAAATTTGGCTTGCAATTTGCACGTGCGAAAAACAAACTATTAGGTGGACGTTTGGTTGCAATTCAGAACACCATCTCCACACTGTGTTCTAGATTAGGTCATGCCCAAAATTTGACATTCAAGCTAGCCAATTTCTGGATCGGAAATCGGAAAGATGGAAGCAGTGGAGGAGAAGGATGCAATTAGAGCGGCTTCAGAACAGGTTTCTCGAGAATTCAAAACCCTAATCAGCTCCGATGATTTGGATTCCCTCAACCAAACGCAACACCTCATGTTTGTCTCTTTTCTCTTCGATTCAAACAAATTAATCACTCGATTTGCTATTCGGTTCAGTTATTGCGTTTTGCTGATTAACCGAGAGATTATATATCCTTTTTTCTGTCTTGATTTCAGTCCAATCTTCCATTACTCGTGTAATTTTGACTCTAGATGGTTTAACAGAACAATTTTGGGACGATGTGCAGACTAGGAAGGCTTCAAGACAGCAATGCAGTATTGTCTCACTTCAATCACTTCTCAGAGAATTGTTTCGATGAGGTTGCAGCTGATTTTGCTAAAAATACACGTCTGTTGAAATCTATGAAGTCAGACCTTGATTACATATTCCAGAAGCTAAGGTTTGTGACAATTTGTTCCTTCATAAAAGTAACTATTAACAAACTGATATTGCAAATGTTGAACATAGTAGTGCTGATGATATTGCCTAGACACTTTCTGGGGTGTCGATATTGATCTATGTCAATAAGGTTTCTATGAGGTTTCTATAAAATTCATAACCTTGAGTTTTCTCATGTTGCATTTGTTATTCTTTGAGTCTAAACTTCATGTAACACAAGATTGCTCCAAAATCTTGGTCTTGCACTGAATAGAATTCCTCAATTCCTAGTCACCTCATATAATGTTTGAAGATGAGGAATCACAAGGTTATCTAATTGAGTTTCTGCTCTATAAGCTCAGCATGTGGTTGGTGCTAATCCTTCCACGAAAGACATTACAGAAGTTATCTTCCATGTCATGGACAAACTGATATTGCAAAGCTTTAACATATTAGGGCTGATGATATTGCATAGACACTTTCTGGTGTGTCAACAACTTAACATTGATCTTTGTCAGTAGGGTTTCTACTAAATCGGTCATTATAGTTATTAGGACTTTGTTCCTGATCCATCGTGTTGCATTTGTTATTCTTTGGGTCTAAACTTCATGTAACACAAGATTGCTCCAAAATCTAGGTCTTGTAGTGAATAGAATTCCTAGTCACCTCATATAATGTTTGAAGACGAGGAGTCACAAGGTTATCTAATTGAGTTCCTGCTCTATAAGCTCAGCATGTGGCAGTAATCTTTCCACGAAAGACATTACAGAAGTTATCTTCCATGTCCATTGGCTAACTCTGTTGGTCTTCACAATTCACAACAGGGATTCAATCTTTGTCCAATATCTTCCATCTTGCATGTTTTCTTGAATCATAAATTTTCAAATTGCCATTTTGTTCTCCTTCACTGTATATTCTTTCTGAACATGCCACTTCGGATGATTTTTTCGGTTCTCTAGCCACTTCAAAGATTCATGCTTGCTTAATCTTTGTTTTTTTGTTTCTGTTTGTATGTACAGGAGCATGAAATCAAAGATCGCGGCTACTTATCCTGATGCCTTATCAGAAGGAGCTGGTGCCGAGGTGCCTGACAATAGACCTGACCTTGAGGTGTCTCAGCCCTAAGTTACTTTCATGAAAAGAAGCTAAATGTAATATTGTTTGTTCTTTGTTTCTTTGATGATTGTATTTTCTTAGAGTAAATAGGTGTGAAAACCATGTTGATATGTTTTCACCGAAATCAAAATGCCTGGTGTCTTTATAATTATAGGTGATTGCGGGTAGGCCTGAGGTATCGAAAGGCTGAGAAAATTGGCAGCCCGACTAGTATGTCTAGAGAAGAGCGGAACTACGACAAAGCAAAGTAAAAGGAACACTTAAGGAAATGAAATATAAACAAGTTTTGAACACTAATTTCTTCGACGTAACTGTGCCGCCGGAGGTGCAATCTGATCATTTAGGTCAGAAGTATAACGCCGGTGAAGGGGAAAAGATTAAAGATGTACACTTCAATGAATTCTTCTGCTTTATATTACAATGGTTATTGTGTTACAGGCACCAAACTTACCCTCCAATAAATTTTCGTTAGGAGATCTAGGTTGTATTCGGTCCTACGACCAAACTCTCAAAATAGAAAATAGTGATCAAAATAAAATAAAAAAGAGTAGGTGAGAATTTAAATGAGTGATATAGACACACAATATATAATATAACCTAAAACTAGTAGGCAAATGTCTTAATAGTGTTTGGTATGAACAAAAGTTAATAACAATGACAATCAGCGTAATAACGGTTTGCATTAAATCATTGGCTCTCAATGTTAAAATGTTGTCTCTACAACGGCTAACATTGGCTCTCAGCGGGGGAGGACCATAAATTAAGCACACATCATATTACATGATGTAAAATCAAGCAAAGATAGTTCAACAACACTAAAAAGGTACATTCTCCCCGAAAACTTCCTCATTTCGTTTGATGGTTTGATACGTGCCATTTGATGAGCAACCTTGTTATACTCACACCAAATGAAGCACACATTATATTACATGATGTAAGACCATAAATTAGCTCAATTGATGTCTTTGATGATTTCGATATGCGTTTTGATTAGGCAAGGTGAAGTAAGAGCATTAGTAACAATCTGACGACCAAATTCAATCATTATACTAGCGAAACCTCTAAACCTTATTTTCGTAGCACCGATTCTGTCATTACACTCCTCCATAAGTTTGAGAAGCCATCCCATATCAGTGGCACATTTGGCGCCTGATCATCAAACAAGAGCATGTTCATGTAAGTCCAAGCAACCATGCACGTGAGAGAAACTCAACGGGTGCCTCTCCTCCGTATTTCCTATTCAGCTCAATTTACAATATTTTCGATGTACATTGCAAAAACTCCATGATTTTTAAGAATACGGAGGTTCTATCCCACACCTCACGGGAAAAAAAATCATTTATCAAGTTCATTTATATATCACTTATTATTATTATTATAATATTTTTTTTATTAGAAATCGTAGAATGAAAATCAATTCGGAATAAAAAAAAGGAAAAAGAAAATGGCGAAATAGAATGAAATTATTTTGGAAATAAAAAAGAAAATGGCAATAATCATCCGTCTCTCTCCAAATCATTACATTCTATTTGCCCTCCTTCCTCCCCGGTTTGCGACCTCGTTGGAATATTCATTTCAAGGTTCAACCACTCCTCCATTGATCCAATTATCGCCATCTTTATCTCTCCCACCGGTAATCTTCATCTTTTCTCTTTTCTGCATGTTTTCTGCTTCAAATCGTATATTTTCTGCATTTTTGCTGGTTCAAATCGTAGAATTCTGTCAACATCTCTTTCCTTTTCATTGATTATATTTCCTTCATCATAGGTTTCAATTATCCATCCAAATTTCTACCATAATTTCTCGTTTCTTCGAACCAATAAGAAGAAAAATTGTGTAGCTAAGCATTGTGAATCCTGGAGCTAGTTGTGCGTTACGAATGAAACTCAAATCACCCTAAATCAATCTCAAGTTATCAAAATCAAACTGTTTTTATTTTCTTAAATTGGTCAATTTGCGTTTGCAATGGTTGGAAACTTGAAATCCATGCCTACACTTGCCTTAATCTTTCCTATTTTTGTTGATGAATTTGTGCTTGTTAGATGCTGGAACGGAGTTATAATTGTTATATATTGTAATGAGATTTATACGTGACATAATACTGATAGAAGATGAAGTATTAGATCCGGTTATGCTTATAATTTCAGCAATCGAAGCTCAGCTACGATCAGCTGACACCCGTTTTTAGCTTCTTTACTTTTTTTTGACATTTAAGTGTGGTTGCTTGCAGGTGGTTTTCAAGTACTAAGCATAAAGGTTTTGCTTTGAATAATTATATTGCATAAGTTGTGCAATGAGTAATCGGCCAGAGCTTGGTAAACCCTCCTCAGGTACTTCAAAAAAGAGAGTTTGGTAGTTCTTTTCCTTGCTAAAGGCCGGTTAATCTGTGAGATTTGTTACTACATTTAGACGTGCTTCTTTAGTTGAGCTTATTGTGCTATATGTTTCCTCTTTTTTCAGGAAAAAAAAGATTAAGGGAATTACTGATTCAGAAGGACAACCGCTTATGCGCTGATTGTAATGCTCGAGATCCTAAATGGGCGTAAGTTCTATGATTTCAATGTTAATATGTTCTGTTGCAGTATGTCTTTGTTCAGTGGATTTTTCAGGTTGAGTTGAGTTGCAGTGGTTAAATTAATTTTCATAAGTTTAATGTTATGGCATGTCCTAACACTCCTGTTTGAGTCCAAATACAAGATACCGGGAAACTAATTCTTAAAAATAAGGACCCAGCAATTCTTATTAAAAAAGGCATTATTACTTAGATATATTTTATGTCATCATGTCTATGGAGATATTACATGTCCAAGAAATTGTTTGTCTGAATTCCTGTAGCAATATGTGAAACTGGAAAGCATAGCGTTTTTAGTATGCTATTGACCGTGAATCCCGTCCTAGGTTTTCCTCTCTTTTATGTATTTAGAATGGCTATACAAATTCCCTTTTTCCTACTCACCCAAACTGCATCTCTCTCTTCCTGTCTCCTGTTGAGAATGCTGTTCCGGGCTTTAAGTTTCCTGGTCTTCTGTGGATCTTCATTCTAGTATTGGATTTTCTATTGAATTATCAATGATGTAATACATGCATGAAAAATATTCTCTGTCAAAGCCATCTACTTAAGTGACACTCATGTTGATGCTAAGGTTGCTGTCTTCTGCAGATCAGCCAACATCGGAGTTTTTATATGCTTGAAATGTTGTGGAGAACATAGGACCCTAGGTCCACATATCTCAAAGGTATTGAACCTAATCCAAACAAGAAATGTCATGTTTGCTTTAGCTCAATATAAGGTGATCCATATTAACAAAGAAAAAAAAAGAATGTTTCTTGGGTGTTATATCCTGCATAAGTCTCCGTTGTGACTAATTTTTGGCAGTCTCTTTCATATTTCTAAGTGTTGAATCATTAACTGATATGATTTCATTTCATACAGGTAATGTCTGTGACTTTAGATGAGTGGTCTGATGAGGACATTGATGCTATGGTTGAGGTTGGAGGCAATGCTTCTGCTAACTCAATCTATGAAGCATTCATATCCCAAGGTCACAAAAAGCCTGGTCCTAATGCTAGTCACGAGGATCGCTTCAAGTTCATCAGGTTTGCCAATATAGCTCATTTCTAATGTATTTCGATCACTACTGGTATTCACACCTTATTCTTCATTCATGTAGAAAAGTATCACTTTGAACTAACTACTCTGTCTGTACAAACTTATGTTTTATTCTATTTTTGTTAGTAATGTTGCTTATGAGGACTACAGGTATGATATTACTTGTGACTTTGATTGATGACTTAGGGCAAAGTATGAGCTTCAAGAATTTCTAAAGCCCAGCTTACGGATTGTATCAACAACATCTCGCACTTCTTCGCAGAGAAGTGATGCCAAAGCCAGTTTCTCCCAGAAAATAATGAGTAGCTTTCGTGCAAATTCATCCAAGGCAAGGAATCTTTTTTAGTTTTCTTCTCTTATTTGTCTTTTAGCTGTTTTATTTTGGATGTACTTTGTGGTATGAAATAAACGAATGGTTTTGGATTGGCCCAGGTCAAACCCAATCCAATTCGCCCAGTAATGAAGTCTAGACTGCAGGAACCCTGGTGATAAAATATATGACTAGTCCTATTCCCCCAAAATTGTTGGTATGATGAACCTGAAATTAATCTAGATGATTGACCTTCAAAAGAGGCAGTTATAGGGTGGTCAGGGGTTCGAGTATTCAGAGTATTTTTATGAGATTAATGTTTATGAATGGACTCACAGACGAACATGTCTATGGCCTGTCACTGAGGCTTTGCTTGGCCGAATCTGTCTACAGCTCACTGTATGTTTGACAACCAGCTCATGTTGTTTTTGGTGTAATTACGTTAGATCAGGCTTACATAGAAATATACAATGCACTTTAAAGGGGAAATGATTAGGAGTCCTCCTGGTTTGTTGTTTGGTTATTGACTTCAAATGTTTTGTCTTGTTTCAACTCCACTAATGTATTATATGTGCACCTCTGTCTTAGGAAAAAAAAAAAAAAAAAATCATCTTTTGCTAATTGTATTGGCAGGAAGGAAAGGTCGATTGCATGGGAATACTGAAGGTCAAAGTGATAAAAGGCACTAATATGGCAGTCAGAGATATGATGTCAAGTGATCCTTATGTTGTTATGACTCTTGGCCAACAAGTGAGTTGGTCTCAATAACTCGTTCATCTGTTTGAAACCAATGCCTTCATGCATACTAGTGTAGATTATAGTTCAGGTTGTGACTGTCAATACGTTTGCCTTCCTGTTTGCTTTTGCTGGTGTGGAATTTTGGTGTGGATAAATCTTAGTTGTAGAATGAGATTTTCTCCACATTCTGACCTCATCTAGGGCGTGCTTGGATGTCATGCATTATGAAACAACCAGGCAGTACTAGGCTTTAATAATATTAGATTTGTGGTTGTGGTTAGAGTTGGGGTTTTGAATGGAATGAGATTATAAAAAAAAAAACCCAAATCTCGTGGAACGAGATTGCTGAATGGTGGTTTTGAAACCTACAAAACCATAACGCTAAACCCCCAAAAACTCCTACTAAACCCATTCAAAAAGTGATGTTAGTATCTAATCTAAAAAAAACCCAAAACCCATACTAAACACACCCGTAGTATGAATAATACATGTAGGGCCCGTTTGGTTGTACCTCCGGAAATGGAAACGAAATAGAAACGAATTCAGTCCATAAGTATATCCTCGTTCATGAAATTTTTTGGAATCATTCCTTGTGGTTTGAGGTAATTGTAGTAGAACTTGATTACTTTTGATACCCTATAGGGAAACAAAATTGGAGGGAACCAAGTGTATTTTGCAAGAAACCAAAAGGAATGATTCCAAAAAATTTCATGAATAAGGTACACATATGGACTAGATTCATTTCCATTCTGTTCCCGTTTCCGGAGGTACAACCAAACGGAGGTATAGTGTATTGTGTACAATGTATTGGGGAATAATTATGAATTCCAAGTCCCAAAACTTGCTTTATGCGTCCAAACAAGGGTCTGTTTCCTTCAAATTTGTTTCCATCATGGCTTATACTTACAAGTGAAGAATCATCACAGATTGTGTTGATAATAAATAGAAGTCTGATATCCTTTTTGCAGACCGTACAGACAACTGTGATACCAAGTAACTTGAATCCAATTTGGAACGAGGAACTAATAATCAATGTTCCTCAGGACTACGGAATTTTAAAACTGGTAAACTATTCATTTTCCTTTCCTTAACATACAAATTCTTCTTAATCTTAGATTTCATTACTGATCTAACCCTTGTTCCTGATTTCAGCAAGTATTCGATCATGACATGTTCTCAGCAGACGACATAATGGGCGAAGCTGAAATTGATCTGCAACCTCTTATTACATCAGCAATGGCCTACGGAAACCCGGAAATGTTTTCAGACATGCAAATCGGCAAGTGGCTCAACTCCGACGATAATGCGCTCATGGAAGACAGCATAATAAACATTTTCGACGGCAAAGTGATACAGCCTATGATGCTTAAGCTTCAGAACGTTGAATGTGGTGAGTTAGAACTTGAATTACAGTGGATGACTCTTGAGCAATAGCCTCCATACAATCAAAGCATATGGTTCAACTTCTTTATCATCTTAGCTTTCAAGTTGTGATCTTTTTTGGTTTCCAGATTTACTCTTAAGAGTTAGTCTTGTATGCTGCAAATATTTGTCTGTGGATATCAATTGAGAAAATACATAGAAAAAATAAGCACAAATGCTGCACATTTTATTTGTGTAAATAATTTTATCCACATATTATTTTCATGCTATTTTTTACTGTGATATTTAGAATATTTTGCTTAGTATTCTATCGAATTGAACCTTTGTAGCCAAACTTACACTTTCTGTTTTTTGTTTGGAAGATTTTAATTGCACATTAGCACCTCCTATTTTTATTTTCTTTTCATAAAAGCCCCTTTGTATATTTTTTCCACCACACCACCCTAATTTTATAAAATGGTTACCAATTAGGAAATGATTACAAGAATGTGGGTCAACAGTTGCAATATTAATTCAATTTTTTAGTGTAATTACCATCTTTTTCTCATTTTTTTATTACAAAAAACGGCCACCCTAATTTGTTATTGTGCAATTTCTCATAAAACACGATACCGGATACTATTGTGTAATTGTGTGGTCTTGGAGGAATTTATCAAAACTTCTACACGATTCTTGTTGCATTTGTAGGTCATTTGACAGATTTTGGAGTAAAATTTGACAGATTTTGGAGTAAAATGGAATATATGATGGCTAAACCCGGCTACTTTTTTAAAGCAAAATAATAGTGGAATTTCGTATATAGTCGAGATTTCATCCTACAATCAATCGATAATAAGTGATCGCAATCTCCCTACTTTAAACTGGAGATTTGGGTTGTATGCACATAAGCGTTAGACTCATTGACAATATACTAGATTTGTAATCTCGGACGCTAACAAACGACACATCCCAAATGTACTTTGTTCGATTTATGAAAGGAAAAACTGCACTTTCATATTATTATTCAGATCTGTCCATCTAACATAAACACAAGTCAACCCGATTCATGAAACCTTTGTTCACAAATCAAAATAAAAACAACACATATATAGGTCCTAATTATTCATTAACTGAAATAACACGAGCTTAGTTCCCAGGATATAACTTAATTTTCTCGCTGTGGATGACTTCAAGAACTTTGGGTTGTCCTGCAAATGTAGCAAAATGAGAATAATGGCCCAAAAAGAGAATATTGTAGAATTACAGGGTCATATTGCAAATTTGGAAGTAATATAACGTACTTGAAATATCTTCAGCCTGTTGGGGAGTAAGCATGGCAGAGAATCCTGTGAATGCCGTTGTGTATGTGTAAATCAGTGCATTTTTAGCTTCTTTCTTACTGTTCACAAAAACAATTCAGATGTTCAGTAACAAACCTTAAGTATTAGATTTATTATCACTTTATAATCGACGTGAGAAAATCTCCACTCGATTTCAAGTGCAACTATTTGGTTACGGGGAAAAACGAGGCAAATGTTTTTGAGAAGCATGGGATGAAATTCTATGCAACTATTCATAAGGTTGTGTATCAGTTTGAACCGGACCGTAATATAATATTAGCTATGAAATTTTTTACTTGTCATGGACCGACCATCATAGGTCCAGTCAACCACAATCCAATCAATAGTAACCCATTTTCGGTTATACACTTATACGACTCGATCTAAACTCATACGGGCTATATTTTTTCAAAAATTGTGAAAAGATAAAAACAATTCCGAACCAAAATATTGGTCCAAGACCGATAAGTAGTTTCCTATCCGGTCCAAAAATGCACAACCCTAATGAAATGAATCCAAATCCATATATGCTTTCGGCCAATTTGTTTGAATAAAATTGGATAATTTAAGAATATTAAAAAAAAGTTTAATATATGAGTGACTAAGGTGGTCTATTGATGTAATTTTGTGTATTTCTTTGGATATTTTGTCCGTTATTTCTTCGTGATAGTTTCTCGGTCGATCCATTAGATGACGTGTCATCTTAACATATCGATCTGTTTTCTATTATATATAAAAAAAATGAATGATTAAGGGAGAAATTAAAATAAACCTGCCAAGAACGTTGGAGAGGATATCAAGGTAATGAGATCTAGGATGACCCTTTGGCACATCTGTGAAAACAATGTATTCTTTAGCCGCTGCCGGAGCATACGGTGCCGGAGCATATGCCGTCGTCTTCTCCGTCAACCTCGCCGAGGTTTGCATTGCCATCTTCATCATCAAAACCCCACACACTAAAATCAATAAGTTTACCAAATTCACCATCTTCTTCATCTTTTCAGTTTTCCCTAATCAATAAGTTAACCAAAAAGGGAATGAATCTCAAGTGTTAGTCACTGTTCAATGTTCATGTATTTATCTTTGATGTCTACTGGTAACTTCTAAGCTTATTTACTGCTCATGTTTTACTGCAGTAAATACTCTTGCTAGTGTATTAACTTACGTACTTAATTTTGCTTTGAACAACTTTTGTCATTACTCCATTCAAATTGTCCGTTTTGGAGAAGAAATTGCATTTATGTAATTAAGCCTTTTGAAATACCTAACTTTTCACCATTATAAAACACACTTATTTTTCGTTTTGGAGAATAAAATACTA
Source organism: Fagopyrum homotropicum (assembly GCA_033239125.1). Classification (NCBI taxonomy): domain Eukaryota; kingdom Viridiplantae; phylum Streptophyta; class Magnoliopsida; order Caryophyllales; family Polygonaceae; genus Fagopyrum; species Fagopyrum homotropicum. The sequence goes on along the minus strand of BSWB01000003.1, from coordinate 884,496 downwards.
ATTATCCTATTCGAATTTTCTTTTAGAGTTTATGTAGAGATTCCGATGTGTCAAATGTAACCGGAATTTTCGTCGCATGTCAGAAAACACATTTACAACACGTTGATGGTAGTAAGACCTCATTTTGAAATCAATAACAATAAAAGTAGTCCATCAACATTTTATATTAGATACGTTGTTGATCCAAGAACATTTAATCCTCTGCTAGGTCGTTCGATATATAATAAAGTTTTTAATTTAAAATAATAAGTATAAATAGAATCAATTAGTGACATACTTATATAGTTATTATATAATTATGCTTCTATATTTAAAAAATAAAACCATGTTTGTCAAACCGTCAAATTGACTAATGACCAAATTCATATATGAATATTTGAAAACTTTAATGTAAACTATAATATGTTATTATGAATATTTGAAAACTTTAATATTTTTTATTTTTAAGTACGATATATATAAATATTTCTGTTGATAAACCGTAAAATTTAAAGACATAAAATAAATTAATGTACATGCGGGGTTAAACCCGTACTGTCTGATCCCAACGGAATATGACCCGATGGAATTCAATCTAAAATGCTCAAGACTTATCCCGATCTCATATTGTATAAAATAGCCTAAAACGGAACTGAGATAACCTCAATTTCGTCTCATCCTGTCCCATACTTACCCCTATATTTTTTCCCGTAAAAAGTCTATGTCAAACATAAAACCCTTTGTTTAAAAAATGACTTTGCATCCTTTAAAAGAAAAAGACCGGATATATCGGGTGTCAACTTGGATGCGTGGTTGACAAAGCAAAGTTGTATTGTGAGTGACTTGTAATATAAGATATTTTTGGGGGTTATTTTGAAAATTAGAGAGTTACTAACAGTTTAGCATTGCAGAACGTGTTAAACTAATATAATACGTTTTGTAAACGGTGCATTAAATAAATATAATGTAATTTTAATATTTTGTTTGTAGGTAGGTCCAGACTCGAGCAACGCACGATGACCATATGCGAATATGCTATGGATAAAAGAATTTGTTATTAATATATGCTACAATAATTTTCATTTCTAAAATAATATAAAATATTTTTAAATTGAGTTTGATCTAAAACAAATATTTAAAAATCAATAATCAAACATACAAAATATTGTATGTAAAAATATTTGAAAGGGGTCAAATTTAGACATGTACAAAACCGGGCCGGTCCGTCCAGCCCGTCCGAGGAAAAATAAGGATATGAGCAACAAGTTTGGCCCGTTTTGGGCCTGGCCCGACCCGTATTTTAATGGGACGAGTACAGGTAAACTCGTTGGCCCGCGGGCTAATCCGGTCCATATACAGTTTTGTACATATAATATTTTTTATATATGTGTGTATATAATTTATATTGTTTTGAGTGCTACATATTCTGCATGTTTATTTAGTTTGTTTGGAGTATTTTGACGAGTTATATTCGTTTGTAACACAAGATTATAGGACTAACTTGCCTATAATGGTATTTATTGTTTTTTAGGTATTTGGACTTTTTATTTTTGTGTGTTGATTGTTATTGAACTTGTTAGTAGTGCACCAAGTCAGAACATCCAGACTATCCGGACCGGTCCGGTAGCCCGTCCGTTTTTTACATGGGTGGACATGAATAGTGTTTGTGGTCCGGACAAGTTGGGCCGGCCCGAACCCCGATTGGTACGGGTCTAGTCAAATTGGTTTGATTTTATCAATAATTTTGAAGAATAATATAAAATGAATAATTCGATTATTTTGGTCATATGTTGATTACTTGATTAATTCCGATCAACGAAATCGCATTAGGGTTAAGATATTCACTATAGCATTTAATTTAATTTAATTTAATTTAATTCTTTTTTCCCATTTATTATTCCCTGTTTGGCTTCTGGTCAGTTTGAACAGCTGTACATTTACAAAGTATGACGTGGAAATTTAAATTCAGAAATTACTACTATTCTCACTAATTTTTTTTAATTATAATAAGCCAAATTAAATTATTATATTTTCCCCGAAACATTTTTTTAATTATTTATTTATGCAAACGTATTACTTACACAAAGCAACTTGATTATTAGTTTGAAGAATAAAACAAAGTTAACAGCCTAAAATGGCGTATTAGTCAATTACTAATCCGCTTTTTGAGGATTAAGCTGAGATTAAGCAATCTCAGCCGTCCGATTTCGTCTCTCCCGCTCTTTTCTTTTGCCTTCACTACTGTATCTACACCGGTTCCCGGTCCCCCTCTTTATTCTCTCTCTTCAACCACACAAAAAAAAACCCTAGAATTGAATTCTTCTTCATCCGTTTTCTGCCAGAGGAGATTGCAGTGCAGCTTTATCCTCTATTTTGAAGCCGTTACAGTTGCTGGCTGAGGATTCGTGTTTGAGTCGCTTTTAGGTAAGATTTCTTCAAACCTTTTATGCATGTTAATAGCCGTGGAGTTTTGGTTGAGATGTTTGTTTTCGGTTAGTGTAGGATGGAAATAGTGTTCGAGGAACATCATTATTCGATTGTATTTGTCAGTATTGTTATGTCAGTTTGTGAGAAAATGTCGTCGAAGTTTTTTTTTTTTTACTGTGGATTCCTTTTTTGTACAGTATGATTGAATTACTATTTTTGCATTCTGATTTTTGCTATAATTGGAGCTTTGTTTTGGCAGGTTACAGTTATGAGCCAGTTGGATGGATTTTAGTTCTAGTTATATAGATTTTTTGTTTGAATTTTGCAGCTTAGTTACTATAGATGGCTATAGAAAGTGATAAGGTCTTAGAAAGTTTTTCAGTTCCTTGTAATGGAGAGTATTCAGATGGTACTGTGCAGTTGTGGAAGAGTAGTGTTCAGGATAACGAGCATTTGAGCGATGTGCTTAATGATTTTGAATCATATTGGGAAGATCTTAATGAACGATTAATTATCTCGAGGGTGGTGAGTGATTCAGTAATTAAGGGGATGGTGAATGCGGTGTCACAAGAGGCAGCTGAAATTGTCTCTGCCAAAGAAACAGAAGTGACTGAATTGAAGGAGCGACTGTTGGAGGAGAAGATGGCGCGACAGCTCCAAACAGAAGTTGAAGTGATTGTAGTTCAGAATGCTATTCAGAGTGTTCGAGAGCAATACAAAAGAGGAACGATGAATTGTCAGTCCTGTTTTGGTAAAATAATGCAAGATAAGTTGAGGGTAGTTTCGAGTATATGTCAAGATTTAGATTCAGCTCACAAATCATTGTTCAACATTGAGAAGTTGAATTCACATGGCTCATTAGAAATAGACCATTTACATTGCCGGGTCTTGTCAAAGCATGGTTCACCGAGCTCATTGAGGGAAGCAAATAGTAGGCATAAGGACTGCAGTAGTGTTAATCTGCCTGAGAATTTTGAGTTATCTCGGTTAAAGCACTTGAACGTTGATGAACTTTACTCTCACTTCAGAGAAGTGATTACCGAGTTGAAGAGGGATCATGAGATGACTGTTCAAGATATAATTGAAGAATACTTTATCCTAAAGCGAGAATTTCTCAAGGAAAGGGAGTTATTGAAGGAAAGGGGATTGTTTTTACCCCTCAAAAGCAAGGATTTTGATACATTAAGGAAGACCATACCAGACGTTATTACAAAGTTGAATGATATTCTTTCCGAGGATGAAGATTCCTCTAAAACTTGTGATCTAAGGGATACACTGGACAACCTCATAGTGGAAAATCACAATTTAAGGGACTTGCTCAATACTAAGGCGATGGAAATTAAAAGTTTGTCTTCACAGGTTTCTGAAGCTGAGGAGAAGTTGACAAAACATATTTTGGACGAGGCATGTCGGTCTAAACTGATTATGGATCTAAAAATGTCTCTAAAAGCTGTAAACATCGAAGCGTCAGTTAGTGAAGAGATTTATAATTGCATCATCAGGGAGTTGGATAGTCATATCGAACTTGAAAATGAAGAACGTGGCTTGAGGTCTAGTATCACGCAAGAAACTCTTGCAATTGTGTTACAGGAAGCTATTCATGAAGCTGAAGCTAAAATGAGGTTGGAATGTAGAGAATTGTCAAACATGCAGGCTATCACTTTGCAGGATGTTTTTGGCATTGTCTTCCAACAAGTGCTAAGAGACACGGAGGTACAGCTGAAAAGCTTAATGAAAGCATGCTTGCAAAAAAATGAAGTCATTGCCTGTCTTGAATCTGAAGCATTTGATATGAAGAAAACTTTGGCACTAGAGGCTCAGGAGAAGCAAAAACTTAAGCAACAGATATTAGAACTTGAAGCAGTAATGGAAGAAAAAGAAAAGATTCTGATTAAAGAAAAAGAGCATTTTGAGGAGGTGCTCTACAAAATAAATGAGCAGCAAGAGGCCTTAATTTATCAGAGGAATACCGAGATGGAAAAACTGAAGGCTAATCTGGATGACTCTTTGCAGCGAGTTGATCAATATGAGTGTCAGGTGAATAATTTGACTAAGGAACTTGAATTGGTGCAACTGGATTCAAAGAGACTTTTAGAAGAAAGGGACACCACTTACTTATTGCTTGATGCAAAAGATGGAGAGTACAGGGAACAAATGGAATCATCAGTCCATGCTATACAGGAAATGACCAAGGCATTTGTAAATTTTGAACTCAGAACGATGGAGAGCATGAAATGGAATAATGTGAGGTAATCATGTTTTCTTTTAACCGTCTGTACTACCACTATCATAAGTGCTTCATTCTTGAATAATTGCTTTTTACTTAACTGTTTAATTAGAAGGCGTGTTAGATTAACTTTATGATTATTATGGACTCTAGTTTTTACCATTCTTTGTTTGTACAAGAATTGGCATCCTAGAATGGAAAGAAAATGCCAGCAAGTATACCTTTTCCCCCTGTTTCTGTTGTCTGCCTTCTCTGTTTCTTCCTTGAAACAAATAAACTATGCAAGATCAGTAGAAGATCAACATTTGACCTTTGGATTTATGGGATGCCTACATTTCTTTTCATCCATACTAAAGGGTACAACTTTGACACTTCTGACATGAAGGATTTACATCATTTACCATTTTAATTTTCGGAGATCAATCACTAGAGATCTTAGGCTATCAACTTCATACACAAAGACGCTTAGAACCTTATTTATATTCATGACTATCACCTCTATCCTTGTTGATATAATGACACATCTTGCTTTTTAATTTATTTTTTAAATAGCTGATCATGTAAGTGTGCTTCTGAATGTGTTTGAGTGAGCTCTAATTTAAGGATCTGTGACTCGTGTTGCATGCAGGCTTGAGAACTCAGCTTTTCAGTTAGGTCTCCTTGTTAAAAAGGTGAATGTACTCAGAAGGACGGGATTGCTTTACAAGCAAAGGCTAGAGAGAAGGTGTTCTGACCTGCAAAAGGCTGAAGCTGAGGTGATTTATATACAGTTCCAAATAACTTAGACACCATGTACCTTTATTTTATCATTATTATAAATAGTTAAATATGTGCTGTGCTCCAGTCACTTGGTAATTAAGGTCCTACGTAACTTTTGATAACAACCTCTCCCTTATTTGCAACCTTATGGTGATGGTAAACTAAAAATGTTCTTAACCAATTTTGGTTGGTTATTCGGAAGCACTCACTTCAGCTAGTTTGCAACTCTTCTTTTCAAGTTCAATGTGTTTATTAGTAAAGCAATGTTAAAGAGAATTATCCAATTCTAGCGTTTTGATTTTTGAAGATAATTGATTTAGATTTAAATACCATTCTTCATGTATGCAAGTAGTATAGTTGAAGGTTTTTATATATAGAGGATTTGGTTGGCTCATACGTTCATTGTTTTATCCTCAAATGTATTCAGGTTGATCTTTTGGGTGATGAAGTGGAGACACTTCTGGGCCTCCTTGAGAAGATATACATAGCTCTTGATCATTATGCACCAATTTTGCAGCATTATCCTGGAGTAAGTCATACTGATTTAACCTCTCTTTTCTCACTTTATTGATCCTCATTTGCTTTTTTCGGTCGTCACCTTGATCAGTACTTCATAAGCTATTCCTCTGATTAGGCAACAAGTCTTCTATTCCTGCTCAGTTGTTCCGTAAAAGTTAGGTATAAATTTGAGTTAAAATGTCAAACTGTTGGAAAATTCAAAGGCTTTTAGAAGATAAGGTGAGCAATTCAACTTATCCAAAGCTGGATTATGGGGAAGACTCTTTAAATATATAGGATACAACATGTCCCATAAACCAAGAAGACATTCATCGAAGAAAAGTAGTGACGGAAAAAGTGGACGATGAGCAAAGTGTTAAACTATAATCTGCACAATTTTAAGTTAATCACAATCAAGAAAAACTATTATATATGCATCTAGGGCTAGCCTGCAAATAAGCAACATTGTTTTTTTTCCCCCCTTCCAAAAATCACAGAAATGTAATGCCAATCTTCCTAAAACATCATCTAAAGAGGAAAATATTATATGGTCCTGTTTAACATGTCTCTAGAATCACAATTTGCAATTTCTACCCTAGTTTTGTGGGAAGTCTGAGCAAATTGCAAACTGATTCATTTCTTACTTGTTTCACACCAGCTTATAATATTGAAAATATGATTTGTTCTTGTAATTCGAAAGGCAACAAATGCACTATACACATTCCATGCTTCCCTTAGGAAAACATGGTTCATATTTGTAAATATGATTTGTTCTTAAAATTCGAAAGGCAACAAATCTACATGGTTCATATTTGTAAATATGATTTGTTCTTAAAATTCGAAAGGCAACAAATCTACATGGTTCATATTCTGTGCTTTTTGGCGTCAAATGTGTTTTTGATCTTTTATGTATCCTAAGATCTCGAGACTGAACCTGATCCTCAAAACCCCTAACATTTTATTTTGCAACATATGCAGATAATGGATATTCTGAAACTTGTTGAGAGAAAACTGAGCGCAGAGTACGCAAAGTCAATCCGCGACACTTCTTACTGAAACCATATCCATACATTACTCTCGGTAATCCTTTCGAAAACTTATAGACAGTCTTTGTTACACAGTACAACGTCGCTGTGGAAGTGAGGATGGAAGTGAACTTTCTAGCTGGACAAGTTTTAAAGAGCTCCTCTGTCCAAAAGGCTTGAAAAGATCTGAAAGTATTAGATTTTATCTGTAAATCCGTTGCTTAGATTCTTGATGTATATATGATACCCACTTAGATTAAATCTGTACACTGTTTTTGGTTATTTGAGTAGTGCTCGCAAGGTGTTTGATCAAATATCCGACAGGGATGTGTTTTACTGTACTAGCCTTTTGGGTGGCTATTGCAAGCATGGTGACATTTACAGTGCGTGTGAAGTTTTTGATAGGATGCCGGTTAAGAATGATGTTTCATGGGGAGTTATGATTTCGGGTCTTGTCTCGAATGAGAAATACATTCAAGGCCAGTTTGGTTTTAATTCCCGAATGGAAAACGGAATGGAAACGAATCTAGTCCAATTGTATACCCTTGTTTATGAAAGTTTTTGGAATCATTCCTTGTTTGAAGTAATTGAGGTGGAATTTGATTACTTTTGATACTCTATACGAAAACAAAATGTAGGAAAACAAGTGCATTTTGCATTAAACAAGGAATGATTCCATAAAATTTCATGAATAGGTATATACATATGAACTAAATTCGTTTCCATTTTTGGAGTTCGAACCAAAAAGGCCATCAGCCTCTAAATTATTTCCGGTGTACGTTGGCTGATGCTCAGGTTAAGCCCAATGAGGTTGTAATAGCATGTTCTCATTTGGAAGCTTTAGATTTGGGGAATTGGATTCAATGTTATGTGGACAGGTGCGCAATCGGAGAAAGTCCAAATATATGCACATCGTTAACTTAAATTTATTTGCCTTAGTGTCCAAAGTCTGGAGTTGCATTTGCATGTGGATCTTGTGTCATACTGGTTGAAGCTGGTGCTGAATGCCACCCATATCTTTCAAGCAAGAAAGCCTTATTATGATTATTTATTGGCAACTCAAGAGACGATAGGGTTGTCCCACATCGATAACATATGACATTGTGAGAGTAGCGTATATACTAGTACATGCTAATCTTATGTTATCACGTTTTGCACAACAAATATTTAGTCTTATTCCTTTAACTGAAGGACTTGGTCATATTTGAGTATGATTGATGCATATCCATAGTCCAGATTTTTTCTCAAAAATAAGCAGACAAGAGAAATTATTTCTAGTATCAGCATGGACAAGAAAAAAAAGGAACCCGTCGTTTTAAACTACGGGTCATGTAAGCTCGTAGTTTTAAAACGACGGGTCTACTCCGAGACTAAGATCCTTCCTATGAAAATTACTTTTTTTCATGGGTCATATGAGAAATAATTTCTCTTTTCTGCTTATTTTAAAAAAAATCCACATATTTAATTATAACAAAAAAATCTCTTATTATAACATAAAAATATTTCTTCATTCTAGACCTGGAGAGCAAGGATTATGCTTATATTCTCTTTTTTTTTAATATTTCTTCAGTCATTTAATAACATAAAAATATTCTTTTTTTTAGTTTATTTTTTGGAGGCAAACTTGGAGAGCAAGGATTATGATTATATTCTCCTTTTTTTAATATTTCTTCAGTCATTTAATAGCATAAAAATATTCTCTTTTTTAATTTATTTTTTGGGGCAAACTTGAAGAGCAAGGATTATGCTCATATTCTTTTTTTTAAAATATTTCTTCAGTCATTTTATAGAATAAAATATTCTTTTGTAATTAATTTTTTGGGGGCAAAACTTAAAGAGTAAGGATTATGCTAACATTTGACTCTTCAATTCTCACTATAAAAAGGATTGTCCTGATAATAAGACATCATCAAAAAATTTCTGCATAACAACTCATTCCAAGTCTAAGCCTCTAAGGTAAGATTTCTCAATCTCATTCTGTCTAATTCAATGGTTTGATCTTCAATCTTGTAATATCAAACAAGTTAGAATGTTTTTTCTTTGCAGAAGAAGCAAGAAAAAACTCAAAGCTAAGTTCGAAACCGAGCAAACTTACATGTTCGAGCTAGACTACGAAATCCCCAGATCTTTCGACCCGTTTGCTGATGCTAAGGAATCGGATGCTCCGGGACCCAAAGAGTATATCCATATCCGAATCCAGCAAAGGAAAGGTAAGAAGAGCTTGACGACTGTTGAGGGTCTTAAGAAGGATTCCGAAAAGATCCTTAAAAAGCTGAAGAAGAAGTTTTGTTGCAATGGGAATGTGGCTCACGACAAGGAGCTAGGCAAGATCATTCAGCTTCAGGGCGATCAACGCAAGAACGTCAAAGATTTCCTTGTTGATGCTGACCGTGTCGACAAGGATCATATCAAGATTCATGGTTTCTAGATCAACTCTTATGTGAAAAACTTGTGTTGTTTTAGTATTGCTCTTGTTTGGTTTGTGTGTGTTTGTTTTGATGTTTGAGTGTTTCTTTGTACATCTACAAACTGATGAATAATATGAGCTGTTTGTCATTTCATAAGTTTGTACACATCTTTGTATATACAGGGCTACTCCGTGAGACGAGCTACTCGGGCCCGACTCGTAAAAACTCAGCTTAAGCTCGTTCATTTTCTATACGAGATGAATATGATCACATTTTAAAGCAACATGCCAACACTCGGGTCGTTCAGGTAAAGCTAGGCTTGTTCAGCTAGAATAACACTACAAGAGCTTTATATTAGCCAAGCCACTCGGACTCGGCTCGAAAAACACTCAACTTGAGCTCGTTTACTTTCTAAACGAGCCGAATATAAACACATTTTAATGCTCGTATAAAATTTAGGCTCGACTCAAACTCAGCTTGCTAAAAGCGAGCCGAGCTTGAATATGTCAATGTTAGGCTCGTATTACATCGCTATGTATGTCCCTATCATATATTGCTGCAAAGGGTTACTGATACTTTTTCTCTTGATGCTCTCTATGTATGTCCCTATCATATATTGCTACCAGGGTCTCTTAGAAGACCTTGATCACGAATGTCATCACTTATTTTCACCTAGCATCAAAATCGAAACCCCACTGTAACAATGCATATCCAACTGGGCTAGAAGAAGCTTACTGATTTTCGATAATAACTTCATTTTAGGGAAAATAATACACATTCAGATAATAGAAGATGAACTATTTGAGAATAACAGAAAGAGCAATGCACGCGAGTTTTCCATTAGAAACGAAAAACAGTCAGTAACCCTTTGCTGTTCGGGTCCTGTGGGAACATATAAACAGTCAAGAAGTGTGACATAGACGACTAGACGTGTTGCCATCAAGTAGATATGGCTATCAATTCATAAATATCTGAAATGTGGCCTTCCCATCATAAATATGGGGTTTAAAGTTCAGAAATGTGTACTTTACGAGAATTTTAAGTAACAAGGAAGTGTGAAGTATGATATAAACAATGCTAATAAGAAAAAATCAATGTTCAAGAAGGTTATGCTACTAATTGCATGATACCCGATTGAAAGACTCTATGGCAGATTACTCGATCAAATCCTTTTTGCTCCTTTTCTCCGGAGATTCGAAGCTAACAAAGCTGCTCCAACTGCAGGTTCTATCTGAGGATATAAAGAAGTGGAAACAGCGATAATGAGCAAACAGAAAACCGTTTTTTACACAATGTAAATCTTTCATACATTTTACAGAAGGCTAACATTTTGTCTGAGACAGGAAAAAAAGCGAATATAAGCACATCTTACAGAAGGATAAGAATACTAGAAGAGCTTACAGAATACGAATAAAAATAATAAGGAAATAACCTCCTTCACAATGTCAGGATTGAACACTATAGACTGATTCAGATCCAAATTTATTCAGTTTTATCAGTTCCAAATGGGTAAAATGGCTTAACTAGGAGGGAATTATATATAGGGTAAAATTAGAGGAGTCTACAAAACAATTATAAAAAAGAGACTATTTAACCCAATTCTTTCGTTCTCTTCCAAATTCAGCAGATATGTTGAGAGGGCTTCTTTTACAAAGTTGCACCAAGAGTCCGACTAAACTTTCTCACTTTTCTTGTGTCATGGCAATTAAGTTTTGTAGGAATCTTACCAATTCTTTTTTAAATTAATTACTACTCTAGAACTTATTTTTCCTGGTACTATCTATATTTGAATTGCAATCAAAGCACAGAAGAGTTTAAGCAAAGCAGAACATGTGTCATAGAAAAAGAAAGAGGAATGTTTCGCTGAACAAACCTTTGGTCTGATGGGATGAGCACCACGGTAATCTTGACGGACAAGTTTCATCACTTCATTTGCTATATCCCAGGTTCGATTAGCTTCAAGAACACCACCAACCATAACAATAGGGAAGGAAGCAGCTCCATCTGCATTAAAGAATCCGAGGTGTTTGTATCCCATTTTACAACTCTTCAAGGTTATAAACTGCAAACCAAAAAGGATTTTCATGTACACCAAAGCATGCACAATGCACCTATGTGCATGGCATGGTTATTTAACGACTTTTGATGATAGTCAGAACTTCCTCACAGAAGTTAACTGTTCGATTATATCTTCAGAAGGTCAAACAGAATACTATGAAGGGATCTTAATTGCAAAAGTTGTTACTTACTGAAAAAGGAAAACAAAAAGGTAATATTGAAAGCCAAGAGTCAGTTCCTCATTATAATTATCAAACACTACATTTACTGAAAATAAATCATACCTTCTCCGCACAAATGAAGTTTCCGAATAACTGTTTTAACACAAAGAGCTAAATCCTTGGATGCTTCAACCAAGATATCAACCGCAGTTTTATCATTAGCTTCTGCACAAGATACAACAGCAGGGACAATTGCCGCAATGCGAGCCCACGATTGATCTGCATATGTCCACCTAAATCCCAATAAGCAGAAAAATAAAGCTTGTAAAACTTGTATCAAACGGATAAGGGCATAAGATATAGATTCAAGGTGGGATGGCCATCATCTGCTAACACTAGGCACATTTAACGAAAGATCCAATGGAATCAAGCAAGAAACAAACAGAAACTATCAAATGATCTGAAAATGTGGTTAAATTTGTAGAAAATTTCAACAACAAAAAATACCCAATGATTTCATCAGGAGAAGCAAGGCCAAGAGTTTCCGTGATTCTACTGGACAGCATTGTTGACGGACCACGACCATCGTGCGCCCTTAAAACAGCTGTTAAAGCTTGAGCAGCAATCCCGTAGCCACTGCTCAAAAAAGCATATGATTGGATATGTAAACCGTAAACATCAAAACACGGATAGATAACAGAAACAAGCACAATTACTGTCATATGGCCACTTCATATAGATTGGTTCCAACCTTCCCCAATCACCAAGGATAGGTCCACCACCACCGGCACGGACTTCCCTTCCATCTTCTGTGAATCCATAAGCAATGCTACCTGTACCGGAAATCAATACACATCCATGAAGCTTTCCCATAGTCCCACTAGCCAGAGCGGCTACAGCATCATTATGCACATAAAGTATTTCAATGCTTGGGAATATCTCCCTGCACAAGCAATATTTTGAGATACTGAGTACTATAAGTGGCATGTCAAGCAAACAAAGAATAAGAGAGCTAATAGGAACAACAAATGCGAATATGGATACATGATAATAACTAGCAGAAAAAATCTGTTATAAGTAACTCGTTTGCATCGAGCACAACAGTACAAAAAAGCATCAAAATACAACCATATTCACACTTAGGCAGGTATCAACACATTATCAAAGTTAATAACACAATGCATAGTGTCAGTTCATGGCATCATGCAGACCATTAAAATGAAAAATTAATTTCCTCAGTCTAATGTGGCAATCCTACATAGTTGGTCGTTGATGCTCAGAGATAAAGGAAATTGTCTAATTTGGGGATGGCTAACATAGCAAAATTTGGAAAGAGTCCTTAAGAATAACGACATGCAAACTTTAGAAAATACTTTAAACCTGACAGATTAAATCTTTTTGGTGATAGGAGTTAGAGGATCCAGATTGGTTGATCTTAACCAATGTTCTTAGCTTCAACTAGGAGTAGTAACAAAATTGCTAGAGCCAAGAAAATTCGGTCTTAAATGGACCACTAAAAATCATTTTTACTTTTTTGCTCAAACTAATAAAACTCAACTTAAATGGTAATAAACTTATATTTTGAATTATTTTTTATCATGATGTATATAATAATTTTGTTCATCTATATACATCCATTATATATATATATATATATATATATATATATATATATATATTATTTATTTTTAAAACATTTTTTATTCTGTACATATAACATATTGTTATATTTTATAATTATTAAGAACAAAAGAAGTGTTTTATTGATGTGGGTGAAAAGTAATATGTGTTTAAAGATGATGTAGATGAAAGAGAAAATTAAAAAAGTAATAAATTAAGATTAATCTTAACTCTCTAATGGTGAGGATGCTTTTAGTTTTAGATATGGGATATTATAAAGCTATACTTCAGAATCAATAAAGTAAACTGTTCTGATTCATTATGATATTTCCTATTAAGTTTGAGAAGATAATAAGATGCCATACAGAACTCAAGTACAAAGAACACACTTACCGGATTTATTTCTTCACAAACACAGGCAAAATAATATAAGATTACTATTAAGATGATGACATAAAAAAATATAGTAAAAGAAGGAAGTACAAAACAAACACGGAGATATAAAGATTACATACCGCACCCAATTCGATATCCTCTTCTGATCATCTGCATGATTAACTCCTGAAATTCCTAGACAAATAGCTTGAACATCACGTATTGTTGAACCTGATTCTGACAGGGCTTCTTTCATGACCGTCGCTAAAGTATCCTTGGCTTCAGACTCTACATATTAAAAAAATACATAATACAGCAAGTGTCAGTTGCAACCTCAGTTTCTCCATTATAATTTCAACAATAGCTATATAGCACACAACACAACCACTAAATAAGAATTTGTCAAATTACAAAGTAAAGATGTAAATCTACTATTAGCGCTGATGCAGAACCCAAAGATTGTGACAGATTAATGCAACGGTGCTAAACAGTGGAAAGAAAATGTTCTATACCCTTGAACCACAGATTCAAACGTAATAAAAGCTATCCATGCGACTATCAATGAAAAGAAAATTAAAAGAACTAAGAAAATGGAAGCAAATTGTTCAGGAACTTCAGGAGACTTTTTCTGATAAATTTGCTTCATTTTTCTGATATTATTTTTAGAGAAAACCAATTTTGAAGAATTCCCATGCAAAATATGGTTTCTGGGTTGGAAATGCCTTTAAATGCATTTCGTTATGTAACATATAGCTTTATCTAATCAACATCTAAATGATTTAATGGATTGTTGGTTTTGTCATGTCCCTGCCATTCTTAAACTTGTGCATGTAATCAATGTAATTCAGGTTGTTCAAATGGACCTGAGAGGCATCATCATAAACAATGATGTACACAAACATAATCGTCCACAATCTATTCCAATAACAAAATCATAATCCAAGATAACAACACGCTGTGATCCAAACAACACGCTGTCATCAATGTAGTTCAGGGTGTTCGAATGGACCTGAGAGCCATCATCATATACAATGATGTACACAAACACAATCGTCCACAATGAATTCCAATAACAAAATCTCAATTCATAATCTAAGATAAACAACAACGCGCTGTGAACCAAACAAACCTGCAGAAACCAATCGTGAAACCTAATTTACAACACAAATCACAATTTACCTCCTACACTGTTGTAATTCGAGCAGCCAGCAGCAGCGCGGCCAAGAATGGGGATATCATCAGGATCGGCGATAGGAAAATACGGAATGCAGACGCATAAGGTGGAAGTGGCTCCGCCATCTACGCCCAATACAACTCCTCGCTGCTGATCTTGATGATTCCGATTCTTCATTTTGCTCTCATGAACCCTAATTTCTCCAGTATCGTCGCACTTTGTCATCTCCGGAATCCCAAATTTCCCTCAAAACTCGAAACCAAATTGAGATCGGAAGGCGGGAGATAGGAGTATGAATCCAAAATCCCAAATTTCCTTGAAACTAATTTCAACTCTCGCGAGGAGACGAGTCAGCTCTGTACGGCTTTACTGATAATAGAATCTTCGAATAAAAACAAATAAAATATATCTCAATAACAAAGATTATCCATCAAGAAAAATAAACGTTTGTTTTGTTTTTCTGGTTAAAATTAAAAACATTTTTTCTTTATAAAATGAAATATTTAGATTTGAGTTCATCTTATTATTTATTTATTGTCTTATGCACAAAATTAAATAATTACATATAAATAATTAATATTTCTTGTTTTTCTTGATCAAACACATAAATAAGGCTGTTCACAAAATTATATTTTTACAAATTTAAAAAATATATTTTATTAAATGTGTATAATATATATATATATATATATATATATAGATCATATGAGAACACCCCCTAACGTGAGAACATGACAATAGATTCGTAATTATTATCAGTTTTGTTACGAATGTGCCATATCGTTTAATGTGTTATTCGTAGTTATTGTTGGTTGAGTGGATTATTCGTAGTTATTGTTGGATTCCTAATTATTATTATTCGTAGTTATTATTATTTTTGATATCTACTCTAAATCTCAACCCTTAATACTCACATCCAACGGTGTATGATTGTTCTCATGTTCTCACGTTAGGGGTGTTCTCATGGGAACCACACCCTATATAAATATAAAAAAATCATATATATATATAAAACTAAATCTATAAAAAATATTATAACAAATAATACTTCGGTCCGACCCAGTCCGACAAAATTTTCAAGACCGGACCGGAAAAAATGGTTCGTCAGTCCGGGTCAATTTTGCACCCTACACGTAAATAGTAAATCGTGAAAATTAATTATATTTTATTAAAATTTATATATTAATAGTTAAGATGATATTAATAAAAAATACTTATATGTTTTTATTTTTCATATTTTCCATTTATCTTTAACATATAAATTAAATTCTAATTTTGTTTCCAAATCGTATACATATAAACTAAAAAATATAAATATCAGACATAATATAATTACTTGTTAACAATAAAAATAATTTAAATTATAATTTATATCTTAATTTATTTTTTAAGTTAAATTAAATTTTTGATGAAAGCTTTTATCATTTTGATGATCCCGTAATTGAATGTGACTCAAAATAATTAATACTCTCTCCGACTCATAATATTTGACATTAGATAAAGAAAAGTTACACATATTAAAAAAAATTAAAAACAAAATGCGTAATATTTATTGATGCTTAATAATTTAAAAATTTTGTATAAAAAAATGTGGAGAGTTATATGAATTATGAAGAAAGAAAAGAAAGAAATAATAATAGAAATGTAGATGACAATTTTGTTTATGAAATGTGTAAATATTAGTAACCCTTACAATATCAAACATTGTAAACCAGAAGAAATAAAACCGGAAAGAAAATGTAAATTTACATGTTAATTTTTCATCTTAATAAAATGAAATGAATAAGGCTAGCCATTTTGATCTCGAAACCAGTTGGCATGAAAAGATTAAAAAAAAGACTGATGATTTTGCAAGAGAGAAACAGTTCAAACAGCCATTTCAACAAGGAAGCAGTCCCTGAATTCCAGAAGAAGAGAACAACCACAACAATCAGGGAGAAAGAACAGCAGCAAGCCCAAATTGGATAATTCAGAATGCAACTATAAAACAGAAAGAAAAATTGATGAGCAGGTTGATAGACAAGAGACCATAGCATAAATTTTCGCCTCCTTTCATTCATCAGAAGACAGTAAACACAATATTTCAAAACTTTTTCCAGCAAGTATCAAGGTGAAACATACAAATACAACAGCAGCTAATACAGCAGCCAACAAAATCTCTTAACTCACGATCTGTGAACTTACAAAACTCTATACCCATTAGACTAATCTTGTTGTTTCTTCCCAAATCTTCTGTGAAAAATTTGAAGCGAAATCCTCACACATTTGTACATGAAATGAACCATGACTTTTCAATAAATTCTTCATGATGGTCTTCCATCTGGTCAGAGTATCAGCATTCAGATCATGCTCACCAAAGTACTGGAGTAGTAATGAATTGAGTACAATACAAACTACGAGTTGCTACAATAACAGCAATGTAAAATACCAATTACATTCCATGAGTTACACATGTTCAATGCTTTGACATAAAATCTTATTCAGTGGATAGAATATACAAACTAAAAACTAAAACAGAAGTTTAGAAACTAAAAACTAAATTTTCGCCTCCTTTCATTCATCAGAAGACAGTAAACACTTTTTCCAGCAAGGATCAAGGTGAAACATACAAATACAAACATCAGCTAAAACAGCAGCCAGCAAAATCTCTTAACTCACGATCTGTAAAGTTACAAAACTCTATACCTGTTAAACTAATCTTGCTGTTTCTTCCCAAATCTTCTGTAAAAAATTTGAAGCGAAATCCTCAAACATTTGTACATGAAATGAACCATGACTTTTCAATTAAATTCTTCAGGATGGTCTTCCATCTGGGTCAGAGTATGAGCATTCAGGTCATGCTCGCCAAAGTACAGGAATAGTAATGAATTGAGTACAATACAAACTATGAGTTGCTACAATAACAACAATGTAAAATACCAATTACATTCCATGAGTTACACATGTTCAATGCTTTGACATAGAATCTTATTCAGTGGATAGAATATACAAACTAAAAAACTAAAAACAGAAGTCTAGAAACTGAAATAATGAAAATGCAAACAAGTAGAGTAGATATGACATAAAAGTAAGATTTGCAAAAGGAACACTGGGGGAACCATCTTCCTGTTAGGATTTAAATGCAATCAAAAGAGAAATAGACACAAGAATTGATTACCCAGTTCGTCACAAATCTGTGACTACATCTGGGGGCACTACCAAGCCAGGGTTTTGCATTATATTTTTGTGATGATGATTACAATACTCAACGTGGGTTTAAATAGAACAATAGTATCTAAAAGATAAAAAACCTAAGATAAAATATACTAGGCCTAAAAATACATGGGACGAAAATAGCAAACCAGGATACATTACTTCAGGCTCTACATCCGAACACTTCCATGCTCACTTGTAGAACCACCAGAGTAGGTGATAATCAATGAAAGCAAACCAAGCTCTACGCCAATTGGAATTGATGTACAAGATCAGAAAGAGTGTGAGCAATACAACGATATAAGACGCACCAAAACTCCAAAAGAAGACTTCCAAGTCAAATGTGTTGTTTTCTTCATCTCTCCATTCAGTTGAAGAGCTAGATGGTGGTTCGTTGACATTGCACCTTTTGGGTAAGCGTAACCCGCAAAGAAGTGGATTTCCTAGGTAGCTTGTTTCATCAAAGGAACCACCAAACTGTCCTGTTTCTGGCACTTCTCCGCTGAGATTGTTGTATGATACATTGAAGACTTCCAAGAAATGGAGATCAACTAATTGCAAAGGTATCATACCACTCAGGTTGTTGTTTGAGAGGTCTAAACTTTCAATGCCCTTAAGATTGGAAAAGCTTTCTGGTATTGGACCGAATAAGAGGTTGTGAGACAAGTTCAAATTGTAGAGGCTTGTCAATTCTCCCAATTCAGATGGGATGTACCCAGTCAACTGATTCCGTGAAAAATCCAAAATAGATATCATAGAAATAATGTTACCACCGTAGAAACCATGTGTGTTCTTCACAATGAACTCTAATTCGTTCACCTTGAAATAATGTGTTTCTATACCACTCCAGAAAATATTGTGAGTGTTGTATCTGAAACCTGAACCAATGTGCTCCCTGATTAAATAGTCAACATTACCCCCTTCTAGTGCCCCGAATGATAGATTTCGAAAGCAAGAAGGTATGACCCCAGAAATTCCATTATCTGATAGATCGATAATGTTAAGAAGTTGCAACTGACACAATTCGGTTGGAAGTTCCCCTTGTAAATCATTATCTCCGAGTCGAAGAATTGTTAAATTACGAAAAGCATGAATCCATGTAGGGACACTTCCTGAAAGCTGGTTACTTGCTAAATCAAGCACTATGAGATATGAGCACCCTATCAACCCCTTTGGGATTGCTCCAGTAAGGTGGTTTCCACTTAAATGCAGAAATATCAAATTTGGAGCAAAAGAAGGTATCACTCCGGTAAACCTATTTTCTGAAAGGTTCAGGTAATCCAAAAAATAAAGGTTGCGAACCTGGCTCGGTATGTTTCCATGAAAATCATTCTTTGCAAGTGACAGTATGGTTAACTGTTTAAAACTTCCAATCCAATTGGGAAGTTCACCTGTTCCGTTATTATTGGATATCTCCAAGTATCTCAAGCTTGTAGAGAGCTTCAATGACTCATTGATGGCCCCAACAAAATGGTTGTTGTTTAAGTATAACACTTCCAATGATGATAAGTTCATGTTCCTTGGAATGATTTCTCCATCAAGGTTATTATTCGACAACACCAAACCCCCTAAGTTGGAGCAATATGAAAATAACATATTTGGAACCTCTCCTGAAAGCTTATTGTGTGATAGATCTAATGTCCTTAGTCGTGTCATGTTGCTCACTGAAGATGGGATGGGTCCTTGGAAAGAATTGCTTGACATGTCTAAAAATTGGACTATGGATAGTGTCATCCCTATGTGACTGGGGAGTTCTCCGCTAAATTGGTTGTTTGAAGTGTCTAGAAATAAAACAGAGAAGTTTTTGTGTGGTGGGAGGTAAAGACTTCCAGTCAATAAATTGTTTATCATCAATAAATAATCCAGATTAGAATTATTTTGCAACAACCAGGTTGGAAATGAGCCAGTTAAACTATTACTAGAAAGGTCAATATATTGTAGGTTTGATTGAAAGAAGAGAAATTTCTGGAGGGTTTTAGTCTGCATACTGAGATTGCAGTTTGCAAAACCGAGAAATGTGAATCCTAATGGGAGTAACGTCTCTTCAGTTTCAACTTGTAGGGCGTTATCTGATAGGATCAAAATCTCAAGACTTGAATGGTTTTTTAGGGAATTCAAAGAAAATTTGCCTCCAAAATTATTATCAGCAATGTTTAACAATTCAAGGGAAGGTAGGTTGATGATGGATGGCAAATTCCCACTAATAGAATTATCCTGGAGTACAAGAACCTGAAGGGATGTCAAATTCCATAGACAAGTTGGAAGACTGCCAATCAACTTATTAGAGGAAAAGTATAACTCACGGATGTTTTTCAATCTGCAGATACGTTCATGAAGCTCCCCAGTAAGACCGGCCATTGAAACATCAAGAACATGAAGGGAGGCCAGATTTATGAGAAAATTCGGAAGGTAGCTCAGTACGTTGTCCCTAAGATCCAAGTCTTGAAGGTTCTTCAATATGCTTAGCCCTGCACCAAATTTGTGAATCTATCAGTCAATAATACTAGTGAACAAAGCCTCGAACCCTAATTCTCAAAATTTCCAGATTTTGGGTTTGAATTGGGGGTTATATGGGATCGAGATTGGGTTCAACTGAATATTGATGAGATTAGGGACCTAGACTTGAGTTTTTTCTTGTGAATTTGTGGTGCAAATGTAATATCGCACCGACACTCCAGCGACTATGTCTGTGAATCTATAGTGGTGTTAACCTGATTCATAAATGCAATAATTCATTCTCGGGATAAGAAGACACTGAATAATAAACATCATGCCGTTTCGGAAATTGAAAGAAGATGAGAAAAAGGGAGGTGGTCGTCACCGACGCTCCGGCGATTTTGTCTCTGGCGCATTCCATCGTCTTCATCTCCAGAGTACATCAAAATTCGGCTTGCTCAAACTATATTCGTTTCACAGTTTTCACTAAAATAATAGGTTGATATCCGGTCTCCATTCATTTCCGGATATCCGATCCGATCCCACGATCTTAAAAAAGGTTATCCGAATTTGATCTAAAAGCAATCGAATATCCAACAGTTTTATCTGCCGGATATCCGATCCGACTTTTTCCAATAAACCCCGATCCGTATCCGATCCGATGATCCAAAAAATGTGTCAGAATCAGATCGGACTCGGATCACTAATTGCCGGATATTTTCGAATGGATCTTCGGATTAGTCGGATATTTTGCTCACCCCTCGGCTCTTTCAAAAAATTTTTGGGTCGGATTATTTAAAAAATAATTTAAAATTCATTTAAAATTTAGTTTGGCTCGTTATGAGCCGAACTTAAACCTAACATTGCTTGACTCTTATAACTAGACTCATTGTTAGGGTAACAATCGAAATTCACAACACTCCTAGACTCAAAACGAAGAGAAACCAAACCACATGAAACCATTAGGAAAAAAACTCATCATATATACAACGATACTTTTTATTCGTAAATCGAAAACATACCTTTATTTTCGACTAAACTTCCAATGAAATTTGACGATAGATCGAGAGTCCTCAACTCTTGAAAGGGTTGAAAAACGGTCATATTTATAAACCATGAGAACCCTAATTTGTTTGACCACACTGTACTACCCAAGATGAGATCGGTAACACGTCCAGTGAAGGGACTGCACTCAACTCTCTCCCAGTCACAACAATTGCTCTTACTGCCAACAGGCCACGAAAGAAAATGAGACACGTATCGAGAGTCGGACATCGATTCAAAATAGGATTTGATTTGAAGCAACCCCTCTCTCTCACTTTGAAGACAACCTTTGATTTGATAACCCTCCAAAATAACCATAAGGCTCACCACACATAATAATACTTTCATTTTGTTGATCTAAAAATCTCAAATGATAAGCTTGCAAGATGTTAGCCCTCTCTTTATATATATATATAGAGAGTATAGATCTTATGAGAACACCCCCCAACGTGAGAACATGAGAACAAATTCGTAATTATTATTATCAGTTTTGTTACGAATGTGTCATATCGTTTAATGTATTATTCGTAGTTATTGTTGGTTGAGTGGATTATTCGTAGTTATTGTTGGATTCCTAATTATTATTATTCATAGTTATTATTATTTTTGATATCTCTCAACCCTTAATACTCACATCCAACGGTGTACGATTGTTCTCATGTTCTCACGTTAGGGGTGTTCTCATGGAAACCACACCCTATATAGAGTATATATATATACACACACGTACACTTGTTGTGATCAATTAGAAAAGTAAACAATAAGTCCACAACCACTCAATTAAGATTATGTATAAGAATATGCTTATGTGAAACATTTTGTTACAATATATAGTATACACTTATGTTTCGTAGATAAACAAAATCACAAATTATATATTTAGTTTTAATTTATAATATAAATTTCTCATTACATTCAAATTATAAGTAAAATTAGCTCAACATTGACTCGAAAAAAGTGTATACTCAGATCGGACCTAATTATTGAATTAATGTAAAAATCGAAAAAAACAAGAACCTAAATATCTTAATGGACTAAGCTCAACACTGACTCGAACTCGATCCGTCGTACCAAAACTATTTAAGATCGGAAATAATCTTATATGTAATTATTAGAATTTTTTGAGACAATTTGTCCAATATAACCTACTCACGCGATTTTAACTCACCAACAAATTAAAGTGACTTAGCTTTATCGAACTGAAGTAAATCGAAACAAATTAGGTTATTTTTGTTGTCATGCATGGAAGTTCATTATGCATCAAAGGTACATATAAGTAAACTAACAGAGTTTAGTGGGAGGGACCAATGTCACTAGCACTCTTTGTTTTTTAGAATAAGGATTTTTGTGAGAAGATATTACAAATTAGGGAATAGGGATTGAAAATGACTATTATGGATTGAGCACATACATTTGTAATATGTTCTTAACGTTTACTTTGAAACTCAATTGGTTAAGAATCAAGTTGCGGTGACCGATGGACAACTCATATCATAGAATGATCAAGTACTATCAATTTTTTTATATCTCGGGATTTTAAATATGAAGGACACACATCTAGTGAGTAACACGTAAGAACATGATATTCCGTCCTAAAATTAATTGACAATAGGAGGAGTAATACACGCGTTTATATATTAGACTCACAATATCTTGTGTTATTGACGTATAATACTTTTATTCTCTTACATCTGATACCTATATAACCACAACATGATATTATTTTTTTGCTAAAAGCAAAGAGGTCTCATCAATTTGTTCAAACTTACGGGACACGACCACTTAGTAGTTCTTGTGGAAAAGTATCCATTTACGATTTTTTCCATTCAATAGTAAATAATCCCTGTGGAAAAAAACTCGAATCTAGATTTTCCTAAGTATTACATGGTTTCTCCCATTCCTAACGCAATAAGCCATTTGCTACCCTCTCGATTAGTTCTCGTTCTTCAGTCCTAACTCGAATGCATGATTTACACAGGTAATAGCTAGATTTGTTAAAAGTTGATCGATTTAAGAATATCTGATAGAAACTTTTTTCGATTCTAATCTGATCGACCGACACACTCAAAATGTAAATTAACAACTTATGTTGTGTTTGCTAAGCCACAAATATTAGTGTATTGGTGTGTTTTTGTTTTACTGAAATTTAACCAGTTTTTGACATGGCAAAAAAACATTAGTGTTTAGTGTTTTAGGGTGTGTTTTGGAAACACTGATACAAATTCACGGTTTGTATTAAAACACTAGTATTTTGGGTCTAAAAATACAAATTGCCCCTTAGCTTTATTCATTATTAAAACCAAAACACGGTTCTCTCCCAAAACACCAAAAAACACTAGTTTAAGTCAAGTAAAGAGTGATTAGTGTTTTTAAAACACAAACACTCCGAAGAACACAACACTTCCAAAAACACTAAACACTAGTTTTTCTCAATGACTTAGCAAACATAACCTTAAATTCCAAATATATATAATATGATTTCACCTAAAATATAACTAGAAAGTGAAAAGTGAACTGGACTCGATTATACCAAAATCGGACCCGGTTTTATTCCGATTGACACACTCAAAAAGTAATACAACACCTTATTTTTCGGAAAAAGAAATTTAATTCTTTATTTGAAAATTAATTTTCTTTTTTTAGGGAAAAAAAGATAATTTTAAACCAAAATTTTTGTTGATTTCATAATTGTACAATCTTATATCTATTAAAGCAGAAGCCTCTATTGTCACGTGTCAACGTCAGGTTTCTCGAAACCTAAAAAATTATTTTAAAAAGTGATTTCTAAATGTTAATGTAAATTGAAAATTTATTTCTAAATTTTTAAAAAAATATTTATAAAAATATTTTTATAAAAATAGTTTTTAAACTTTTACGATTTTTTTTACCAACAAGCATATCTTAACAAATCAAATTAAAAATATAATTAATTAGAAGAGATAAATACTTAAAAGAGAATTAAAAATCATAATATTGATTATAATTTCATTTGTCGGATTTTTATTTTACAAAATATCTTATCTTATCTATTAAAGTAGAAGCCTCTATTGCCACGTGTCAACGTCACGTTTCTCAAAGCCTAAAAAATTATTTTAAAAAGTGATTTCTAAATGTTAATATAAATTGAAAATTGATTTCTAAATTTTTAAAAAATATTTAAATAAATATTTTTATAAAAATAGTTTTTAAACTTTTTCGAATTTTTTTTTAGCAACAAGCATATCTTAACAAATCAATTTAAAAATATAATTAATTAGAAGAGATAAATACTTAAAAGAGAATTAAAAATCATAATATTGATTATAATTTCGTTTTTCGGATTTTTATTTTACAAAAATATACATAAAAATTTTTAAGTATTAATTAGAAGAGATAAATACACTAGTTTATATTGTGCCATATTTTTAGGGAAGCCAACAAGGTGGCCGATGCTCTTTTTGCTCTTAACTAGTTATCCCCTACTACTCATGCTAGTGCGCTCCATGTTTTTGAAGAACTTATCCACGATGATGCTCTTTGCCGACCGGTGTCCAAGACTTCTTCTTCATGACGACCTAATCATCTGTCGCTCTAGTCGAACCAGAGAGCCACTAGAAATGTCTAGTGCCCCAAAACACTTTTCTTTTACCAAATAGCCTTTGCATGGGAGCAAGAGTGCATCCATGCAGTAGGGATTCAACATAGATCCTCCTTATAACTCACACAGTCATATACGTCATTAACCGCTACCTTACGCTTCAGTAAATTTGGCCTTGTATGGAAATATATACTCTTACAGACTATAAAGTTCAGAACACGAAAATCATCAGTGAAATTAATTTGCAGTCGCTTCATTGTGTGTTGTATGTTGTGCACTACTACCAAGCAATGAACAAACAAGTACATGTATCATCAAGGCATCAATCAACAAATAAACCCGATTTTTTTATATGCTCACAATTATACCAACAACATCAACGCTGAAAAACATGAATTTGATAAATGAGAAAATAGAGTGCTACTCTCACAACATCACAAATTAAAGTTCATAGGTTACATATTACATGATTTTTATTCACGGCTAGAACAATAGTTAAGAAACTTAGAGGGTCCGTTGAACAAACCCTAGTACATAGCACCATCTTCCATGCATGTTCACTTGTAGAGCCACCAAAGCAGATGAATATCAATGAAAACCGACCAAGCTCTACGCCATTCAGAGTTTATGTAAAACACCAAAAATAACGTCAATAACACCATGATAAAAGACACGCCAAAACTCCAGAAGAAGACTTCCATGTCAAATGGGTCATCTTCTTCATCTATCCATTCAGCTGAAGGTGCAACTTTTGAGCAACTTTTGAGCAAGTTTGATCCACAAAGAAGTGGATTTCCTATGTAGTTTCTTTCATCAAATGAACCAAATTGTCCTGTCTCTGGCACTTCTCCACTGAGATTGTTGTAAGACACATTGAAGACCTCCAAAAAGTTGAGATCTGCTAATTGAGGAGGGATTGTACCACTTATCTTGTTGAATGAAAGGTCTAAACTTTCAATACTCTTAAGCTTCGAAAAATTCTCAGGTATTGAACCGGTCAAGTAGTTGTGGGAAAAGTTCATTGTATTGAGGTTTTCCAACTTCCCCAGATCAGGATGAATGTCACCAGTAAGTTGATTGCATGACAAATCTAAAGCAGACATAATCTTAAGAATGTCACCCTTGTAGGAGGCATATCTGCTCTTCACAATGAAACTTACTTCGGTTAAACTTTCGATGCTTCTTATTGTGTCATATGCTTCGAGAATGTAAGGATCATTCCATTTAATAATTGGTGAAAAATAATAAATTAAATCTTCACGTGCAGCTAATAAACCAAACGTTAACAATCCAAGAGACAAATTTTGCAAGCACGGTAGAATAACTCCTGAAATGTTGTTGTTCGTGAGAGAAAGAATGTTAAGTTGTTGCAATTGACACAATTGGATTGGTAGTGTTCCTTGCAGTCGATTATTTCCTAGTAAAAGAACTATCAAATTCGAGAATACATGAATCCAACTCGGAATACCTCCTGAAAGATGGTTACTTGCCAAATCGAGTACCAAGAGAGACCTTGACAATCCTTTTGGGATTGTTCCGGTGAGACTATTACCATGCAAATGCAAATGCTCCATAAGCCTACCAAGACCACACGAAGGTATTTCCCCTGTAAAATTGTTTTCTGAGAGGTCCAAGTATACAAGTTGATCTAGGCCGCAAATACAACTTGGTATGTTTCCATGAACTTGATTCCTTTCGAGTGACATAAATTCCAAATTACTTAAGTTCCCAATCCAACAAGGAAGTTCACCTGATACCACATTGTTGCCTATATTCAAGTCCTCAAGTGTGGTATAGTTCAGCAATGACTCCTTGAGGGTTCCGACAAAATGGTTGTTATCTAAAGATAACGTTTTTAAGGATGGCATGTTCATGTTGTTCGGAGTGATTTCTCCATCCAAGCTATTGTTTGATAGCGCTAGAGAAATCAGTTTAGAGCAGGATGATAAGATCTTTTCTGGTACCTCTCCAACAAGTTGATTGTTTGACAAATCCAATATACGTAGTTGTGTCATGTTGCTGATTGAAGGCGGGACGAGTCCCAGAAAAGAGTTATCATACATCAGTAAAACGTTGATTGTAGAGAGTTGTATCCCTATACGACGAGGAATTTCGCCGCTAAGGTAGTTGTTCGAAATGTCTAGGAGTAAAAGGGAGAGATTATTTTTTTGAGGGAGGTGAAACTCACCGGTCAATAAATTATTTTTCAAGTCAAGATATTTGAGATGAGAAATATTTTGCAATAACCAAGTTGGAAATGACCCGACTAAACCAGTATTGGAAAGATCAATGTATCGTAAGGATGAAAACTTTTGGAAGGTTTTGGTTTGCAAACTTAAGTTGCAGCTTGCAAGGACAAGAGCTTGGAGTTGCATGGTAGATGGGACTAATGACTCTTCAATTTCAACTTGTATGGCATTGTTTGAAAGAACCAAACCCACGAGGCTTGAATGGTTATTAAAGGAACTCAGAGAGAACTTTCCTTCAAAATTGTTGCTTTCAATAGATAGTAGTTGAAGAGAAGGTAGGTTGATCTGAGATGGCAAATTCCCACTAAAAGAATTATGTGAGAGATCAAGAATTTGAAGAGAGGTAAAATTCCATAGACAAGCAGGAAGACTTCCACTTAACATTGCAGAATGAATATACAACTCACGAATGTTTCTTAGCTTGCATAAACCCACATCAAGTCTTCCTGAAATACTCGTAACCGAAAGATCAAGAACTCGAAGGGAGGATAAGTTCCATATAAAATCCGGAAGGTAGTCTAAGCGAAGATTTGCACTTAGATCCAGGTGTTGGAATTTCTTTGACATACTTAAACCTGCATCAATTATATGCATCATCATACCAAGGTTAATGTCTATTTTATATACTTAGGTAGATTGATCGGAAGCATACCTTCACTTCGAATGAAACTTGCAATCGAATTGCCAGACAAGTCGAGGGTCTTCAACTCTTGAAAGGGCTGTAATAGAGTCATATTTAGAGACCATGACTCATATGAATTGGCTGTGTCGCCCAACAAGAGGTGAGTGACTTGTCCAGTTGAAGAACTGCACTTAACTCTCTCCCACTCACAACAATCACTCTTATTATTTCCGACCAACCATGAAGGAAAAATATCATATACAAATTCAGGATCCAAGAATGATGAAAAGTAGGATTTGATTTGAAGCAAAGCAAATCTCTCATGTTGTAGGCAACATTCGATTTGAAATATCTGTAGAATGAACATAACACTCACCACACAAACTAAGAGCTTCATTCTATTCATTGAATGATCTCAAATGCTCAACCAACACAATCGATGCTATGTGTTTGCACAATGTTATATGATGATATAAAGCATATATAGACTTGTCTTGGTCAATCAATTAATCAAAGTAAATATGAAAGTCGAACCTGCAACCACTAAAGTGGAGTGCTTTTATCTAAATTCCTCTAGTGCCCATCTTTTGCCATGAGAGAAAAAGTGCTTAGTCATTCTTATTATGTTTGTTGATGACACTGTTATGCATTTAGAACTAGAAGAAGAAAGAATTACTTGAGAGAGGAATGTTTTTTTTCCCTGCAAAGAAAGATGAGAAAATTAGCACAATTTGAACCAGTAAGCAATTGGAATCATGATTCAGTCTTTGCAATTAGAATGGCGAACTATGATTCAGGGCTCGTTTGGTTTTAAGTGTAGAATCGGAAACGGAATAAAACGAATCTAGTCCACACATATACCCTTGTTGTTGAAAGTTTTTGAAATCATTCTTTGAAGTATTTGGAGTAGATTTTGATTAATTTTCATACTGTATAAGGAAACAAAATGTGGAAAGCAGTTGCATATTGCATTAAAGCATAATGAATGATTCCATAAAATTTAATGAATAAGAATATACATAAAGACTAAGGGCCCGTTTGGTTTGAACTCCGGAATCGGAAACGGAATGGAAACGAATCTAGTCCATATGTATTCCCTTATTCATGAAAGTTGTTGGAATCATTCCTTGTGATTTGAAGTAATTGAAGTTGAATTTGATTACTTTTGATACCATATAGGGTAACAAAATATGGGGAGACAAGTGCATTTTGCATGTAAAAACAAGGAATGATTCCATAGAATTTCATGAATATGGATATACATATGGACTAAATTCGTTTCCATTCCGTTTCCGTTTCCGGAGTTGGAACCAAACGGGCCCTAAATAAGTTTTCATTTCGTTTTCGTTTCCGGAATTGGAACAAAAAACGGGCCCTCAGTCTCTCTCACGCAATTGAAATCACTCTCTCTCAAGTCTAAACCAGTAAGCAGAAATGATGAACTATGATTCAGTCTTTGCAATTGGAATCATTGTGTCACAAAAATCAGTCCATCCTGTCGTCATGGACCGAACCTATTACCAACTGGACTAATTGAATCTTTCACCCTATTACTAACTGAACTAGTTGAATATCACTTTTTCATCCTATTACCAACCGGACTAATTGAATTTTTCTATTCTTTTATTATTTTTTAAAAATTATACTTAATACTTGATTTAATACACAAGGTAATGTACAATGTTAATACACATTCTTCCTATCAGAATTTGTACTAGTTCGATACTACTTGTGAATTATTTCGAAACTGCTAGTGTACTTGCTATGAATTTTTCGAAACTGCTTGTGTAATTGATATTTTGAAACCGCTTGTGTAATTGATTTGGGTAAATGATAACACGTTCTTCCTATGAGTTTTTTTTCTCTTTCGAAATTACTTGTGTAACTACTATTTCAATAATGCTTGTGTAATTGCTTTGAGATTTTTCGAAACCGCTCGTTTACTGGAAAGAATTTTGCTAGAGAAGACGATCAATTGAAAATCTAATATAACTTCACGATTGTAGTTTTTAGAATATCCTTTTAATTGATGAAGAGATAATTAAAGAAGAGAGACCGTACCCCAACATAATTAAGAAAAATCGACTTTATTTATTTAAATTTATAAATAGGTTAGTGAACAAGAGATCAATTATATTTTCAATGCCTAAAATAAAGTCTTATTAAAGCAATTATCTAAAGTTAATATAGTAAGAAACACAGAAATTTACCCAAAGTTAATATTGTCACCATCTTAATTATAATTTATTCTTGTTTTCTTTGTCTTTAGCAAAAGGGGTCTACATTTTGGTAGACTTAAATAGGAAGACTTTGACTGAGTAAGAAACCTTTGCTACACGTTTGAATTGTCTTCATCGTTAGTGTTGGGTTAGGGTTAAAGACTGTGAAACCTCTATCGGTATTTAGATCCCGTTTGATATGACTAATAGACAACAAGCAGTTTTTGGATGTCTGCAAGCGCCGCATAGCCAAGATTTTCTTCTTGTCATTCCCATCGATGGACTTGGTCAATGCATGTCCCCTGTAGAGTACCGCTCCATTCTCAAGTACCGACTTATGATTCCGCTTTTCTCAGCTGGTGAGGTTTGCCCCATTCCTAATTGTCGGAGGGTGATGGATGCTTTTGGGGAGCATGCTGTACATTGTAAGGAACTTCCTGGCTTCAAGTATAGGCATGATCTGGTTCGTGATGTTCTCTGTGATACCTTTAGACGGGCCGGAATTTCTGTAAAGAAAGAAGCACCTGTGAACTTCTTGACTGATCCGCGGGATGGAAGGTCGACATTGCGGCCGGCGGATGTTTTGGTGTTTGGTTGGAGTGGAGGAAAGCATGCATGTATTGATTTGACGGGGGTCTCACCGCTTGTGGGATTAGGGAACGGACCTTTTGTTGTGGGTCAGGCAGCTTGTAGAGCGGCATCAGCTAAGGTGGCCAAGCATGGAAGGGCATGTGTTGAAAACCAACACGTTTTTCTTCCATTTGCTTTTGACACGTTTGGATTTTTTGCACCCGATGCTGTTGATATTCTCAAGAGGGTGCAAAAAGTTATGCATAGTAATATTATGTCCTCTAGATTTGTAGATGTTGTTTTTAAAAGGTTAGGTTTTGCCATCCAAAAAGGGGTAGCGGCGCAACTTGTTGCCCGCTTACCTTCTACTTCTATGTAAATAGTTATACCGTATAAATAAAAATTATATTGTAACTTTAAAAACGAAAACAGAATAAAAATTAATCTAGTTCATATAATTTTTTAGAATTATTTCTTTGTGTTTTCATGCAAAATGCATTTATTTTTCCCATTTAATTTCCATATAGGGTATCAATATCAATCAATTCTACTTCAATTACTTCAAACCATAAGGAATGATTCTTACAAATTTCATGAACAAGAGTATACATATGAAAATTCGTTTCCATTCCGTTTTTGTTTCGAAGTTACAACCAAATGGGGCCTAAATGTGGATCCTTCAATAGGATTGCATATTTGTAAAACAATATGTGGGGAGAATAAAATGTTACCGCATCAAATATATTAATTAGTATTTATCTTAATATATAAGGTTATTGAACTCATATGAAGTTCAGGATAGTATCCGGTAAATTCATGTGTTAGGTTTACACATAACAAATGTGCATGTGTTTGAAACTGCGAACTTGTATGTCACTTCACCCACCATAATCTTACACAAAAGTTATCCAATATAAATGTAGAAGTAACAAAGATAATAATGAACGACTGATCATTGTCGAAGGTGATGATAAGCTTCTCACATTCAAAGTTAAAAGATTACGAGTCTAATGTACAAGATATTTGGGTTAGTTCTATTGTCAATTAGTTTTAACATGAAATCCGTTGATCTTTGTGTTTGGTTGGAGCTTACCACATAAAAACTAACCACTTAAAGTTATAAAATTGAAAATCTAACCTCCAAATTTTTATTTTTTAAATTTTGACACTTTAATATCTTTGTTGATAGTGTATAATTGTATTGTCAAACGATGTTATCATAAAGAGTATAAAAGAAATATTTTGATATTTTTGGTTAGGAATTAAAATAAATAAATAAAACAAAGGATACAATTACAATTTCAAAACATAAAAAGTTTAGTTTATAATTTTTGGCGATATATGTTACAATAGAATTACAATACTTCAAATAAGAAAATTTAAACAACTAGACATAACATCATAGTAAAATTTGTGTTCACTTGTAGAGCCACCAAAGTGAGTCTACATCAATAAAAGCATACCAATTAAGCTCTACGCCATTTAGGGTTTGTGTACAAGACTAACAACAATGCGATTAACCCAATTACAAAAGACATCCCAAAACTCAAAAAGAATACTTCCCAAACTCGACATCTCCCCATTTGGATGAAGAGTTGGATGACGGTTCCTTGATGATACAACTTCTAGGTAGTCTTGATCCGCAAAGAAGTGGATTTCCTTTGTAGTTTCTTTCATCGAAGGAGCCAAATTGTCCCATCTCTGGTACTTCTCCGCTGAGATTGTTGTAAGACACGTTGAATACCTCCAAGAAGTTGAGATCAACTAATTGCGAAGGTATCATACCATTCAACTCGTTGAACGAAAGGTCTAAACTTTCAATGCTCTTAAGATTGGAAAAACTTTTCGGTATTGGACCCGTTAAGAGGTTGTGGGACAAGTTCAAGTTATACAAACTCGCTAATGCTCCAAATTCAGGGGGAATATGACCGGTCAACTGATTCCGCGATAAATCTAAAATAGACATCATAGAAAGAACTATGCCCTTGTAGGAATCAAATATGCTCTTCACAATAAACTCTAGTTCATCAAACTTGAAATAATCTCCTTGTACACCTCCCACGAAAATATAGTGATCCTTGAACTTGAGATGAGTAAAAGATTGTTCCTTGATAACAAGGTCAATACAACACTTTGTAGTACTCCAAATGAAAAATTTTGCAAGCAAGAAGGAATAGCACCCGTAATGCTATTGTTTGAAAGATCTATAATGTTAAGATGTTGTAATTGCCACAATTGGATTGGAAGCTCCCCGTCTAATTCGTTATCTTCGAGTAGAAGGATTGTCAAGTTTGAGAAGGCGTTAATCCATGTTGGGACACCTCTTGAAAGCCGATTGCTTGCTAAATCGAGCACTTTAAGACACGAACACCCTATTAATCCCTTTGGGATTGATCCGGTAAGTCCGTTTCCACGTAAATGCAAATATTGTAATGTTGGAGTATCAAACGAAGGTATTTTCCCCATAAATCTATTTTCCGAAAGGTCCAAGTACTTTAGACTAACAAGGTTTCGAATCTGGGTTGGTATGCTTCTATGAAAATGATTCCTTGCGAGTGACATAAAAACCATCTCACTTAAGTTTCCAATCCAATTGGGAACTTCACCTACTAATTCATTATCGGATATATCAAAGTAGATCAAGGATGCAGAGAACTTCAACGACTCCTTGATAACCCCGACAAAATGGTTGTTGTTCAAAGATAACACGCGCAATGATGGCAAGTTCATGTTCCTTGGAGTTATTTCTCCATCCAAACTATTATTAGACAACACCAAACCAACTAACTTGGAGCAATATGAAAACAACATTTCTGGTACCTCTCCGGAAAGTTTATTGTTTGATAGGTCTAGTAACTCTAGTTGTATCATGTTAATCAATGAAGATGGAATAACTCATTGGAAAGAATTGTTGGACATTTGTAACAATTTGAGGGTTGGCATTGTCATCCCTATATGATAAGGGATTTTCCTGCTCAAATGGTTGCGGGAAATGTCTAGTATTTGAATAGAGAAATTCTTTTTTTGTGGGAGTGTATCTCCAGTTAAAAGATTATTTCTCAAGTATAACAATAGGAGATTGAAGTTATTTTGCAACAACCAAGTTGGAAATGGACCAACTAAAGAATTACTCGAAAGGTCAATGTATTGAAGATTTGATTGAAAGAAGAGAGATTTTCGAAGGGTTTCGGTTTGGATACTTAAATTGCAATTTGCAAGGCCAAGATCTTGGATTTGCAAGGTAGATGAAAGTATTGACTCTTCGATTTCAACTTGTAGGGCATTGCCCGAAAGCATCAAGACCTTGAGACTTGAATAGTTGTTTAGGGAACTCAATGAGAACTTGCCTCCAAAAGTATTGTCTTCATTGGACAACAATTGTAGGGAAGGTAGGTTGATGGTGAATGGCAAATTGCCACTAAAAGAGTTATTGGAGAGCTCAAGAACTTGAAAAGATGTCAAATTCCATAGGCAAGTTGGAAAACTGCCATTTAGTAGATTAGATGCAATATAGAACTCGCGAAGTTTCCTCAAGCTACATATAAGTGCGTCGAGTTCTCCAATAAGATTGGAATGTGAAAGATCAAGTACTTGAAGGGGAGACAAATTCAACAAGAAGTTCGGGAAATAGGCCAATGGATTCATACTAAGATCCAAGTCTTCAAGGTTTTTCAACATACTTAAACCTGCATCAAATTTCAAAAGATAAAAATATTTCGTTTCAGTAACTACATTAGTCCAATTCATTATAAAATCAATTGCCAATAGAAAAAGTAGTCCATCAAACTTATATATCAAGGTGATCAAATCACGCATACCTTCACTTTTGACGAAACTTCCAATGTGATTATCCGAGAAGTTGAGGGTTCTCAACTCTTGAAAGGGAAGAAACAATGTCAAATCTAGAGGCCATGCATTCTCATTTACGACCACTACACCACCCAAGAAGAGATAGGTCACCCGTCCATCTAAAAGACCGCAATTCACTCTCTCCCACACACAACAATCGCTCATATCATCTCCACCCACCCATGAAGGAAGATATGAGTATACGACAGATTTCGAAGATATATACGAGAGCGAGTCAGAGTAGGACTTGACTCGAAGCAACCCGACTCTCTCACTTTGGATACAACATTTGGTTTGATAACCCTCAAGAATTATCATAAAACACACCACATAATACACTAATAATTTCATTGTGTAGTGTATGGACCGATCTCAAAGCTACTATAACATGATATTGTAAGATGATGGCATAGACCCTCTTACAATGTCTTTATATAGATGTTGTAGATTGTACGTAGCTATCATTTTCATATGACTGAGTACATGAATACAAAGGTGAACGTACGAGACTCGTTGTATTTTTTTTGGTAGAATTTGCGTATAAATAGGTACAAAACTATTTTCATTTCATATATTATGAATTTTTTTAGTTATCACGAAAATAATATATTAAATAAAATGATAAAATATATACAATAAATGGAGAAAAATATCTATCTAGTTAAACTAGATTTGATATATAAAAATTATTTAATAATATATTAAATAAAATGGTGGAGGATTATAATAACCTTTATATAAGCTTTACAAGAGAATAATGACTAATAATATATAGGAAACTAAATATTAAAGATATTATTACGATATTAATATTATCATGATCACGATCTTGATCTTATCATGATGTCGATATTATCACGCCTCCTCAAGCCGGTGGTGGGTGACGCACAACATCCGGTGGTGGGTGACGCACAACATCGAGCTACGCTCATTTTGACTTGCCTTTGAATATATCTTATTCAATTTGAGGCAATGAGTCTTGACCGAAAGTGGTTGGGGTTGTGCTTTGTTATGTGGGGGTCGTGTGCATATGAGCGCACATGCGCATTAGGCTCAAACCCATCACATAAATCCGGCTAGGTTCTATCCTAAAACCAATTGACAATACGAGGAGTAGCCCACCGACCATATATACCAGGCTCGGAGTGTCCCCATCTTTCGACGTGAGACCTTATTATCTTCAACAATCACCTAATTATATCCAAAAAATTGTGACTTTATCCATCTTTTTTGGAAAAATAATACTATTGCTTGTTGTTATATTAGAGACTTGAATATTCTATGATATGGGTCATCTCCGTCAATGCAAATTAAGAAAAACAAACCGACCTTATAATCTTTTTTTTTTTTTAAATGTTAATTGTATTGATTGGGGATGGAAAGAATGTACAGGGAAGGACACGTACAATCCCAAGGCCTACAAGCAAAGAGCATAATTTTATATAAGAGAGATCAAAACATCAAGATCAAATTCTAAAGGAGAAGATGAGAGGAATGAGGTGGAATTGATGTTCAACATGCGGGCCATATAAGCGTGGGTGCAGACCGGTCTCTCCAATTGTGCTCCAAGTGAAGTTTGGTTGATCGAATGATCTCCCTAGCACAGTCAATTGCTCTGGTGAAGGTGTTGCTATACACCATGTTGTTCCTAGCCCTCCAGACATGGTAGATGAAGGATGTGATAGACGCAATCCTGATCCTATCCATCGGGCTCGGCATCAGCCTAGTCCAAGACTCAAGTCATGGCCAAAGATTGTAGATGTAAGGTGCAGGATGAGGTGTTCTGGTCCAGTGAGAGATAATATCCAAAACCAAGGAACCATAGCTACAATAGTACCAAAGGTGATCATCGTAGTCATTCAATAAAAACATTTTTGTTCCTATTCCATGTCTTACCAAATACGAGATATGTATAACTTATTCCGATTCTTATTTATAATCTATTATATACATGGCAAGTTCAATGCGGTTATGGTCTGTTTGATACGATTTTCATATAAATAAGAATCGGAATAAGTTATAGGCATATCTCGTATTTGGTAAGACATAAAATAGGAACAAAAATGTTTTTATTAAATGTTTTTATTGAATGACTCATTCTATCTC
The DNA here is from genome assembly GCA_033239125.1 of Fagopyrum homotropicum. NCBI lineage: Eukaryota > Viridiplantae > Streptophyta > Magnoliopsida > Caryophyllales > Polygonaceae > Fagopyrum > Fagopyrum homotropicum. The sequence continues at coordinate 847,921 of BSWB01000003.1, read as the reverse complement.
TAAAGCGAAACTGTATTCCATAAAATATAAATGTGGGTATCATGCTTTCCAATATATTACCCATTTTAAATTTAAATAACATTTATATATATATTTTCATGATACATATATTATACTCATTTATTTATTTTTATAAAATAAAAAATAATTATTTTTTATAAAAAACTTTACTCGTCAATTAATTTGAATTATTTTGTAGAATTTTTTTTAAAAAAAATTATTAACTGAAAAAATGTAACTATGATACAAATATTTTGGTACAAGATGATACGACATCCGAAAGTGTATGAAAACAATATAAATAGTTCAATTAGATAAAATGCATTTTATCGAAGAAATTTTATAGCATTTACTCACATTTGATCCTTAGTTCATTTGTATTTTAAGTCATTATTTAATCTTTATTTTTTTAAATGTAAATTAAAAAACTTACATTAACATTTATAAACATACACATGCTCATCAATTATGAGATGATTTATTGTTGGGTAAAATGGGAGAGTAGGTATATTTTGTAACCATGAGCATATAAAGGGCCTCAAGTTAATGATGAGTACAAAATAGGCTCCTCCACATTATATAAAAAAGATTTATTAAAATAAAAAGCGAATATTAAGGAAATCAGAATATCTTTCTCTCTCCATTTATTAAGCAACTAATTATTACAAAACGGGAAAGTAAATATATTTATCTCTCCATTTATTAAGGGAATCAAAATATCTACATTTATTAATGAAATCAAAATATTTTTGGAATCTTCGTCCTTTCCAACTTGTGTTCATCCATGACGACGATATTGAGATTTCCGCAGCAACATGTGTACATAATCGTCTGAGACTGCAAACATATGTACATATATAGTTAATCAGTAACATTTTCGCAGGAAAAAATGTATATAATTACTAGAGACTGCAAACATATGTAGATGCAAACACAAAAACTGTACATATTCTAATCGACACCGTGTTATATGTACACACAAAATATGTCTTTGTATCATCAACCCCCTATCCAAATGTACACGAACTGCATATTTGGTACATATATAGTTATTTAGTAATATTTTCGCAACATCATATGTACATAATCAGCAACATATGTACATAATCAGCAACATATGTACATAATCAACCCATATCCGAATATATATCATACCTGGCTATGGTGACTGAAGCTAATCTCGGCTAGCTCACCGTCGAACGCCCTCCACCGCTAGCCGCGAACATCGTTGTTGCTCTTGATCTCTTGTTCTTCATGAACTTGAACTTGAGGCGGTTGTTTAGATAGCGCGACTCCACCTCGTTCTCCCTCTCGCCGCAATCGTCAAAGCACGATCTACGGCCTCCCGCACAGCACGACCTCGGCGCGGAGCCGATGTTGACGAAGAAGAAGAAGGGTGGAGCCGTTTGTGATGGCGGTGGAGCCGTCGGTGATGGTAGGGTAGCCGGATACGTCACCGCGAGGATGCCATACGACGGCAAAGACGAATTGAAGAAAGTCAGTCTTCCGATAATAGCGGATATATAATACTGGAAAATCTCACGGTTACCTTCTTTAGCTGATCTCCTATTTTATTGCTTAATTAATTTATTTAACCAAATAAATAACTTCCATTAATTTAGTAACTGCCTATTAAAATATATCCTTAATTACTAGTTTATCTTTTTTTTTAAATGTAAAATAACAGGGGCCTAGTTTATTTTTCAGAAAAAAAAGTTACCCTACCCCCTTAATCTTCTCTTTATTGTTCTATAATTCATTTAAAAAAACATCTTTCAGATTGCAGAGCAGGGATCGTGCGCATACGAGCTCATATGCGTTTTAGGCTAAGCTTAACAAGTTCAATGAATTCCCTCTAAAAACACTTAGCAATAAGATTGGTCCACAAACTTTACATGCTTGATTCGCAATCCCCAAACTTCAGACGTGAGAGTTCCGCACGCTCGACCACACGTGCACATACATTTGTTCCGAGCGTAATTAAAACATAAGTCTAGCGGATACTATTCCAGAACCAATTTGCAATATGAGTAGTAATTTTCTGATCTTATATACTAGTCTTATTTGTTTATATTCGGGCGAGTCTAATACGTGGAGAGGATGCACGTAAAGTGAACCTTATCTACAAGCACTCGGAGTTCCATCTTAAAACCAATTGACAATAGGAGGAGTAGCCCTAATTCTTATATCTTAGGTTCGGATATTATCGTATTGTCGACGTGGGACATATTGTCAAAGTCCGATACAGACGAACCGGTAGAGCGGGGTTCGTGTGCATACGACACATGCGCACTAGGCCCAAACCCAACACATAAACCCGGCAAGGTTCCATCCTAAAACCAATTGACAATAGGAGGAGTAACCACCGACCTGATATACTAGGCTCGGAGTATCCCCATCTTTCGATGTGAGACCTTATTATCTCCAACACACCCCCACAAGTACAACTAGAGGATATAGATCGAGTTGCACTTGTCCACGGGTTAGTATCGCGAGCCGAATTGAGGCTAACCGCTCTGATACCATGTCGAAGTCCGATACTGCCGGACCGGTTGAGCGGAGGTCGTGTACATCCAAGCACACATGCGCGTTAGGCCCAAGCCCAACACATAAACCCGGCGAAGTTTCATCCTAAAACTAATTGACAACCACCGACCTTATATTCTAGACTCGAAGTGTCCCCATCTTTCGACGTGGGACCTTATTATCTCCGACGTATATCCACGCATCTTAAGAAGTAGTGATAGAGATTTCTCAGTCATCAACCCTAACCCAACACCCACGATGAAAACAGGTCAAACGTAAGTGTGGCAGAGGTTTCTTAGTCAGTCAAAGTCTTCCTATATACATTTAAGCCTACTAAAGTGGTAGAATTTTTTGGCAGAAGGAGCCCACAAAACAAGTAAAAGATGGGGATTAGAGGAATTTAGATAAAAAGCACTCCACTTCAGTGGTGGCTGATCGAGTGATCGGCTTTTTGTTTACTTTGATCGATTGAGCAAAACAAGTGTATAAATACAAACACATGAAATGGTGTTTTTAGCATTTGATATATCGAAGAATGTATAGAATGAAGCTCTTAGTTTTTGTGGTGAGTGTTATGTTCATTCTGGAAGGATTTCAAATCAAATGTTGTCTTCAAAATGAGAGGCTTGCTTTGCTTCGAATCAAATTCCATTTCTCGAATCCTAAATATGAATCTTATCATTTTCCTTCGTGGTCGGTTGGAGATAATAAGAGTAATTGTTGCGATGTCACCCAGAACTATGGTCTCTAAATATGACTCTATTTCAGCCTTTTAAGATTGAAGACCCTCGACTTGTCCGGCAATTCGACTGGAAGTTTCGTTCAAAGTGAAGGTATGCTTCCGATCGACCTACCTAAATATGTAAGGAAAATCCTATAATAAAAAAGAGTTTATTTAACCTAATTCTTTCAATGTATAAAATATGCACTGACGTTAATTGAAAGGTTTAAATATGTCAAAGAAATTTCTAGGCCCGGATCTAAGTGGAAATTATACTAATCTCCTACGCTACCTTCCAGAGTTTATATGGAACTTATCCTCCCTTCGAGTTCTTTATCTTTCACTAACAAGTGTTTCAAGAAGACTTGATGTAGGTTTATGCAGGCTAAGAAACATTCTTGAGTTGTATATTTAGGGCCCGTTTGATCCAACTCCGGAAACGGAATGAAAACGAATTTAGTCCATATCTATATCCTTATTTATGAAGTTATGTGGAATCATTCCTTGGGGATTAATGCAAAATGCACTTGCTCCCTCACATTTTGTTACCTATAGGGTATCAAAACTAATCAAATTCTACTCCAATTCCTTTAAACCATAAGGAATGATTTCACAAACTTTCATGAACAATGGTATACATATGGAATAGATTCGTTTTCATTCCGTTTCCGATTCCGGAGTTAAAACCAAACGGGCCCTTATTATGCTACCTTGAGTGGGAGCCTTCCCTCTTGTCTATGGAATTTGACCTCTCTTCAAATTCTTGATCTCTCACATAAGAAAATAAAACAAAATTTTGGGCGCTGGCCGAAAATTATATCTATCATGCGTAGCCCGTATGCACACCGGTCTTTCGGTACATGTGTTACGGTAAGAAATGTTTTTTTTTTAAAATTCGGCATATTCTAATCCGAAAATTTTGACCTCTCTTCAAATTCTTGGATCTAAGTGTACATTTTAATTAAGACGTACGTGATATTAAAAGAGCAATGTTATTTGACGCGGCCGAAAAACGTCGTCAAGACGCCGGCCTTTCGGTGCATGCGCCTCATTGAAGCACATGCACCTAGTCCGCATGCGCCCCATACCCTAATATAAGCGCATCATGGCCTCTTCTTTCTTCTTTCCTTCTTTTTTAACGTTTTTTATGCTGGTTTGGGTGCACGCGGAGTCCGCATGGCTCCAACGGTGCGTCTCATGAGGCACACAGGGAAATTTGGGGCGCATGCGGCCCGAACCGACAACACTCGGCAGATTGGGGGCGCCAAGAGTCGGAATCAAAATTTTTATTTATTTAATTTCATAAGAAAATAAAACAAAATTTTGTGCGTTGGCTGACTCTTTGCTCCGACAGCCAAATTTTTAATCCCGATTTTTTTTAATAACAGGTGCTAGTGTCGTACACGGATTGTTTGAGAAAAAGTTTTTTAGGTTTCTGGACGCTGACATCCAATTTTTTTCAAAAAAAAGGCGTTGGCGTCATTCAACAACGTTTAGCTTGGGCACCGACGCCACACAAATGTATTCGGTAATATGTTCCTAACTAAAATATGCGACAAATTATCAAAAATATTAACATTTTTATGATTTATTGATATGAGGGAATCATTTCAAAAATGGTTTATTAACCGATAGTTTTAGTTTATATAGAAGTAGTTTTTAAAGTTTGGAATAAATTTGGTTTAAAGACGATCATTTATATTTTTTTTTTCACTTTTCCTATAAGTTATCTAATCAATAAAAGGAATTTTCTAACTTCTCGTGCTAAGAGAAAACGCTAATGATCCAATTTTTAAAAAAACTATTTAAAGGAACTATCGTAAATTGTGTTATTTTTTAAGAGGGGTGTTATTTGCACGGTTCAAGATTTCGTTAAGGCACCACTCATACGCAATGTGTGACCGTGACGGTCACACATTGCGTAATCGTAAAAATAAATTTTTTTTTCCTGACATCACGGTCACGCATTGCGTAACCGTGAAGGTGTCAGATTTTTTTATTTTTTTTTCGGGTTAGAATTCATGTAAAATTATCACGGATCCGAAACCCGACTAAAAGCTTCAATTTACTTAGACGGAATATCTCTGAAACTAACTTTAAACATTTGTTAAAAAAATATTTATCTTCCTAGTCTATTTAAGTTTCACATCGTCATTATTATAATAAGAATTTCCCACCAAAAAAGAGCCCACAAAACGAGTAAACATTAATAATTCAAATTTTCTCTTACGCTATAGGAATTTAGATCTAGGAATTTAATTGTAGTGGTTGTGGACTTTTTATCTTATGATTCTTTTGGAGAGTTATCAAATCAAAGTTGTCTTTAAAGTGGGAGAGGAGTTGCTTCAAATCAAATCTTATTACCAATACTCATTTGGTCTGGTGGGATGTGGTTCTAGCGATATGTATGAAAAAACTGATATTGGGAGGGTATCCCCAGCAATGGGCGAACCGGGAGTTACTTACCAACCTTTCAAAAAAAAAAATCAAATCCTATTTCGAGTGTTCGTGTCTCATTTTCTAATAATTAAAAAATAATTTTTTGGAAAAAAGAATCCGAATGTAAAAATTTGTGAAAATCCACTAGGTTCAACTAAGGTCGAGCGGTCCGAATCAAATAAAACTTTGGCTTGTACCAATCTTTATCTAAACACAATTTAAGATCCTTGAACCGAATACCAAATACACAAGGGTCGATCTAAGGTCGATTTAAGAATGAAAGTTTTGAGTTTTGTTGCGGTCCCAATGCGACGGGATAACATTTGAGTGGCTGTGAACATTTTGTTTACTTTGATAGATTGACCAAAACAAGTCTATGCTTATTATAACCTTTATATATATATAGGTATGTGTTCATTGTGTTAGTAGAGCATTTGAGATCATTCAATGAATAGAATGAAGCTCTTAGTTTGTGTGGTGAGTGTTATGTTCATTCTACAAATATTTCAAATCGAATGTTGCCTACAACATGAGAGACATGCTTTGCTTCAAATCAAATCCTACTTTTCATCATTATTGGATCCTGAATTTGTATATGATATTTTTCCTTCATGGTTGGTCGGAAATAATAAGAGTGATTGTTGTGAGTGGGAGAGAGTTAGGTGTAATCCTTTAACTGGACATGTCACCCACCTCTTATTGAGCGAAGTGTCGCCAAGTGAGTCATTGGCTCTAGACATGACTATTTCAGCCCTTTCAAGAATTGAAGACCCTCGACTTGTCTTACAATGAAATTGGAAGTTTAGTTCGAAGTGAAGGTATGATTTTGATCAATATGCCTAAGTATATATAATAGACATAAACCTTGGTATGATGGATGCACATAATTGATGCAGGTTTAAGTATGTCAAAGAAATTCCAACACCTGAATCTAAGTGAAAATTATATGCTCGGAGGCCACCTTCCGGATTTTATATGGAACTTATCCTCCCTTCGAGTTCTTGATCTTTCGGAGACAAATATTTCAGGAAGACTTGATGTGGGTTTATGCAGGCTAAGAAACATTCATGAGTTGTATAGTTATTCGACTTGCTTAAGTGGTAACCTTCCCTCTTGTCTATGGAATTTGACCTCTCTTCAAATTCTTGATCTCTCACATAATTATTTGAGTGGGAATTTGCCATCTCACCTCAGCCTACCCTCTCTTCAATTGCTATCTATTGAAAACAATAATTTTGAAGGCAAATTCTCTTTGAGTTCCCTAAATAATCATTCACACCTTGAGAGTTTGATTCTTTCAAACAATGCCTTACAAGTTGAAATTGAAGAGTCATTTGTCCCATCATCTACCATGCAACTCCAATTTCTTGCTCTTGCAAGCTGCAACTTAAGTTTGCAAACCAAAACCTTCCAAAAGTTTTCATCCTTTCAATACATTGATTTTTCTAATACTGGTTTAGTCGGATCATTTCCAGCTTCGTTATTGCAAAATAATTCTCATCTCAAATATTTGTACTTGAGAAATAATTTTTTGACCGGTGATCTTCACCTTCTTGGAAAAAACAATATCTCTCTTTCACACCTAGACATTTCGGGCAACCACCTTAGCGGGGAAATCCCTCATCATATAGGGACGACACTCTCTGCAATCAACGTTTTACAAATGTCCAACAATTCTTTCCGGGGACTCATCCCATCTTCATTTAGCAACATGACACAACTACAAATATTGGATTTATCAAACAACCAACTTGTTGGAGAGGTACCAAAAAGGATCTTATCATACTGCTCTAACTTAATTTTTCTAGCACTATCGAACAATAACTTGGAGGGAGAAATCATTCCGAACAACATGAACTTGCCATTGTTGGAATCCTTATCTTTAAATGACAACCATTTTGTCGGAACGATCAAGGAGTCGTTGAAGAACTCTACATCACTTGCACTCTTGAATATAGGCAACAATTTGGTATCAGGTGAACTTCCTTGTTGGATTGGAAACTTAAGTGGATTGGGAGTTATGTCACTGGAAAGGAATCAAATTAATGGAAACATACCGAGTTGTGTTTGCGGCATAGATCAACTTTTATATTTGGACCTCTCAGAAAACAATTTTATTGGGGAAATACCTTCGTGTGGTCTTGGTTCATCTTTGCAACTTTTGCATTTGCATGATAATAGTCTCACCGGAACAATCCCAAATGGATTATCAAGGTCTCTCATGATACTCAATTTGGAAAGTAACCATCTTTCAGGAGGTATTCCAAGTTGGATTCGTGTGTTCTCGAATTTGATAGTTCTTTTACTAGGAAATAATCGTCTACAAGGAACACTACCAATCCAATTGTGCCAATTGCAACAACTTAACATTCTTTCTCTGACGAACAACAACATTTCAGGTGTCATTCTACCATGCTTGAAAAATTTGTCACTTGGATTACCAACGTTCAGTGTTGGATTTTTCAGTTTCGGGTTTGCTTATTCTACTCCACCATTGGTCAAATTGAAGGATCCTTACACTCTCTATTTATACGAAGAAGATATAGACGTTGAAAGTTTAACCTTAGTAAGTTTCATTGTGAAGAGCAGATATGCGTCCTACACGGGTGACATTCTTAAGTTTATGTCTGCTTTAGATTTGTCATGCAATCAACTTACCGGTGAAATTCATCCTGATTTGGGGAAGTTGACAAACCTCAATACAATGAATTTTTCTTACAACTACTTATTTGGTCCAATACCTCAGAGCTTTTCGAAGCTTAAGAGCATTGAAAGTTTAGACCTTTCGTCGAACAAGCTAAGTGGTACAATCCCTCCTCAATTAGCAAATCTCAACTTCTTGGAGGTCTTCAACGTGTCTTACAACAATCTCAGCGGAGAAGTACCAGAGACGGCACAGTTTGGTACATTTGATGAAAGAAACTACGTAGGAAACCCACTTCTTTGTGGATCAAACCTGGTCAAAAGGTGCACCGTCAAAGAACCACCGTCTAACACTTCAATTGAATGGATAGACGAAGTAGATGAGACATTTGACTTTGAAGTCTTCTTCTGGAGCTTTGGCGTGTCTTTTATCATGGTGTTGTTAACGTTGTTTTTGGTGTTTTACATAAACTCTGAATGGCGTAGAGCTTGGTCTGTATTCGTTGATATTCATCTGCTTTGGTGGCTCTACAAGTAAACATGGAAGATGGTGTCACTAGGGTTTGTTCAACAGACCTTCTAAGCTTCTTACTTATTGTACTAGCATTAAATAAGATTCATGTAAAATGCATTATTGTGTAACCAATGAACTTTAATGTGTTATATTCATGTACTATTTGGGTGACGGTTGTATTATTTTTTTTCTCGTTTTTTTAAAATTATATGTATAATTTGTAGGCATATTTTGGGATTGGTTTGTGAGGAAAACCCTCGCTGATTATCGTGATTTGTATCATAAACTATATATAGTACAAATTTCAGTGTTTGATTTTGCTCAATTTCCTCTCTAACTAATCAATGAGTAGAGCATTTGACACTCAAATCCTCTCATGAACTTCATTCCATAGCTCCTTTCCAATTAGGACTATCAGTTCTTCAACAAATTCTTTGTGGAGAAATAATTTCTAAGCTATGATGGTTATAAGTCCAAATTGTTTAATCTGATTGGATTATTGGATTTGTTGGCATGCTACTCTAATAAGAGTGAGAAGCCCGGATTTATATGCCTAGTGTAGATAAAACTGTGTTGGCCGGCTGGTTTTTTATGTGTTGGATGTAATTAAATGAAGTGCTGCGTTTTGATGAGAAGTTGTCCAAACCTAGCAATATATTATACTTACCTCCTCTGCGCAGCCGCACTCCAAAAAATTCAGTAGCTCATGTGTTGAGCAAAAACCCTAAACGGAAAACGTTCTCTCCCATTCTCAAGAATCTGTTGTTTGTCAGCTAAGGCTTGTTCTCCCCGATGAAGTGTGTCCTTCCTACGAACATACAAGAAGAAGCAAAGATTAGTATCATCTTCTTCTTCTTATGTCTTTGTTCTTGTTCTTGAGTTGTATGAGTTTGCTTTCTAATGCTGTAAATATGAGCTTATATTATTTCGATCTTGTCGCCTTCTTTTTGTAATCTTGAAACGATATTATAGTGGATTGGATCTTGAGGATCACGTGGAGGTAGTTTTTTTTAATACCGGACCACCTAAAACTGTTTTGTGTTCTTCGTTTTCTTTTGTTTTTCAACATAAAACGAGTAGATCTGTAGGATATAACGACAACATTCTTCTATCTTGATTACCTTAGCTCAAATTGTTATGTGATTATAGTTTTGCAATTTGTCTATGGCTTCTAATATAACAACAAAGAAACTGAACTTAGGGCTCGTTTGGAAGCACTATGAATCATTTTCAGTAACAGAATGATTCTGAATCAATCAAAAATCATATTTGTTTAGAGGTTTTTTAACACATGAAAGTATCTCATTATTTCCATTTCCTTCCTTTCCCTTATTCAATTTCATTCCGTTTCCATTTCACCGCTCCAACCAAACGGACACTTAATATATTGGAAATAAGCAAACATGACTAAGAAATGAAATTTGCAGTGAAATCATGTAAACTAGTAGAGCTGCCAAAGTAGGTGAAGATCACCTTCAATTGCCCCCAATGGCAAGGTTTGAAAGCAAGGAAGAATGGCCCTGAGAAGCTATATTAGACAAATCGACAATGTTAAGATGTCGTAATTGACACAATTGGATAGGAAGTTCCCCTTATCTCCCAACAAAAGCACTGCCAATTTTAAGAGCACGTGAATCCTTGTTGGAATACCTCCAGAAAGACGGTTAGTTGCCAAATCGAGCACCTCGAGAAAGTCTGATAATCAAATTTCCATGAAGTTGATTCATTGCAAGAGACATTGTAGTCAACAGACTTAAGCTTCCAATCTAGCTAGGAGCTTCACATATGGCTTCATTATTGGATATATCCAAGCATTCTAGTATTGTAGAGATCTGTTGGGAAAAACCTCCCACTTTCGTGTTGGTAGAATGAGAATATGGACTAATTAAGTCAATGACTTAATTGATACAAACTCACTTATATTTTGTGGAGAAGGAATTCTACAAAATTTGTGTGGGCACTCTCACAACTTGCTTAGCTTAATTGAGCTCTCAAATTTGTGGATGATAGAAATTTACAACTTCTCCACCTATTTAAAGTGGGAGGAGACCACATTCTCTACACACTAATCTAGGAAGATATTTGAGAAGAAAGTTCTAGAATTACACAAAATCCTAGAATATATTTTAGAGGAGAATTCTAGATTAGTTTAGACTAATCTTATCTAGATCATTCCTATCTTTTCTATTCTTTTCTAGAGCATTCTCCACAATGGACTCTTCCTTCTTGGGTTTTAGCCCATTGGACTAACCCATCTATTAATCGGGCTTGATTAAGGAGGGACCAACAAGATCTTCAATGACTCCTTAATAGTCCCAGTAAAATGGTTGCCATCCAAAGACAACACACTCAAAACATAGTTTTTGGTACTTGCCCAGAAAGAGTATTGTTTGATAAATCTAAGATTTCTAGTTTCTAGTTGTGTCATGTTGCCCGTTGAAGATGGGATAACTCCATGGAAAGATTAATGTAATGTAGGTTTGATTGAAAGAATAGAGATTTTAGGAGGGTTTTAGTTTGGATATTCAAGTTGCAGTTTGCAAGGCTAAGGACTTGGAGTTGCATGGTGGGTGATGTTTGACATTCTTCAACTTGTACTTGTAAGGCATTGTTTGAAAGGATCAAAACCTTGAGATCGACTTGAATGGTTAGTTAGAGACTTGAAAGAGATTTCATCTTCAAAAGTGTTGTCTTTGGTAGACAACAATTCAAGAGAAGTAGATTGATAAATATGCAAATCTTATAAGAAACGGTAGGGTTGTTATAATGTTATACGATTCGAGCTTACATTTGTTCATATTCATCTCGCTTAGAAGTGCACGAGATCGAGCATAGCTCTTTCCAAGTCGAGTCTGAGTAGCTCGGTTAATATAACAACCTATATTATTCTAGCCAAACGAGCCGAGTTTAGTTGAATGAGTTGAGCTTCAGCATGGTGAAGTTCGGCTTGATTATAATAAAAAAAAACGGACTTGAGTTTTAGTTGAATGTGTTCATATCTGACACATTTAGAAAATGAACGAGCTCGAGCCCAGTAGTTCGTCTTATATTTACAACCCTACATGATATACTATACTAGAGAATATTGATTATCTAACCATATTGTACCGGCCAAGACCAGACCTGTAACATGTCGAGAAGAAGGATTACACTTGACTCTCTCCCATTCACAACAAGAAAAACCCTTATACGTTAACGTGAAATCTTAATGCGCGTCAACTTTATATTTATTTTTTTTGAAAGAAATCATCGAGTTTATAAAGAAAAAGTCTGGCATTAACACGCATTACAATTATGCATTCCGTAAAATTAAACATTTTAAGGAATTTTTATCAACCAACTTGATCCTTGTATAATTTCAGACATCAAGCTTCATAATACTTTTTGGTTTTTTTATATATATTCAAACAATCAATTACTTGGCATTCGATTTCAAAATCAAAAGATTCAAAAACAATTAGAAAAAGCCATACCAAAACCGGCCCCCTGCAGACAATGAAACACCCTACCACATGCCAAATATGTAAGAGCAGCCTCTTCTGACCAAAAGGGTAAATACTACAAAACCACCCATTAAATATACAAATTCAAATAAAGCCACCATCCTAAATTAAATTAGCATAAAAATACCCATTGTAAAGTATGATAGTTTGTATAAAACAAAGTATTTGCATGATGTTTACATGAAATCGCCCATTTCACTTGTTTACACACTTTATAGTAACAAATTACTACGTAATTGTGAGATTATCAGAATTCATGTCTACAGTTTGTTGCACGAGGCATTTTTCATTGAAGTCGGAGCAAGAGATAGTGTTATGTTAGTAGTTGATTTTTACCGGAGTTGTTTTTTGTTCCATGCTTCGATGTATTTTTTCTTATTTATGTGTGTACCGGACTTGGTTCAAACTTGCTGAAGGTGAATTGGGCACTTGTTTGGCTTGTGAGTGTCTATGTTTGTTAATGACTTTGTCGAAGGTAGACGAGTATCATGAGTTGTACGGGTTTTGAATGTATTTTCATGACTATTGTATTAAATAGTTGATTTGTTTAGGAGGATTGCATGTCTATCTGGAGTATAGTGTGTTTTGTTTTAACCGTAAACCACAGTTTGTAGACTTATACATAAACTATGTTATGTTAGTATAACTAAATTTTAACGTACTCGGTCATGTTTTTTCACTCTTTCTATTAATCCACCTTGTTCAAATTATGTCTTAACAAATAATTTTGTACAATTTCATACCTAACGAAGTGGGTTGCGGGTTTATGTAATTACATAATTAATGGGGTGATTTTGTGCAAATATGTATGTTTAATAGTAGGCAGCTACATGGCGTTGACGCCTTCATGGGTCTTGAATCCTTTCTTTTATTTATTTGTTTCATTTCCTTTTCCTCTTTTGCCCAACTTCACTTCCTGCAGACTACTCTCGATGGAGGTCAGTTTTTTTCCTTCCTCTCTTTATGGTGTAAAACTTTATTCATTTGTTCCTGTCCAAGTCCGATATAGACGGACCGGTAGAACGGGGGTCGTGAGCACACATGTACATTAGACTCACACATAAACTCGGCGAGGTTTCATTCTAAAACTAATTGAGATTAGGAGGAGTAGCTCACCGAGGTTATACACTAGGCTCGGAGTGTCCCCATCTTTCGATGTGGGAATTTATTATCTCCAATAGTTCCAAATCAAAAGTTAGAAAAATTCTGAACCTAATATATAACGCCATCGGATTTTAGGATAGAGTATAGTATATAAGTTGCGTCTATATAAGAATATAACATGGTACCAGAGCTTTAAAAACGAAAACTTATTATCTACTCTTTTGTGTTTTTACCGTTAGTTATTTCAGAGTATTTACATGAAGGTAGTTTGGGTTAAATGGTTGGTGGCCGTGGCGGAGAAGTGGAACGAGATCGTGTTGACGGCTTGCGTAGTGTCGGTGGCGATCGACCCTTTGTTCTTGTACATCCCGGTTATAGATGAGCAAAGACAATGCTTAGATATGGACAATACACTGAAGATTGTTGCTTGTTGTTTGCGTACTTTGATTGATCTTATTCATGTAATCCATATCATTTGGATGCATCGTGCTCATCGCTTCTATTCATCCCGACTTCACCTTCTCAATGATGTTCTTTCTGTGCTTCCTTTGCCACAGGTATGACCACTACATCCGGGTTTTTGATTCTTCTGTGTGTGTGTTTTCTTCCAATTGTGTTAGGTCCGAGTGAGACACATAAGTGTTCCGGACAAACCCAGATTCTGACTGGACTTTCGAAAAAAAACTATCCGTTTTACTGGCCCAGACTCGGACCAAGTTTGAAATTCAGGCCTAAGGTCTTACCCATACTCGTCTGAGTCGGGCCGGCTTTAGGCCGGTTAGTCAAATCTTTTTATTTATTTTATCTAATTTGAGAAAAAAATTATATTAAATATAAAAATTTAAAATGTTACCTTTTCGTTCGAATTCTACCATCCACTTCTATATTTTACAGATGGCGGTAATTCTGGTGGGCGTCGTGGCCCCAATCTCGAAAGATCCTACCCCGGAAGCTACAAAGCAGCTGATGATAGTGATTCTCGTACAATATGTCCCGAGACTCATCAGGATATTCCCGGTCTATAAAGAAGCGTCGGTGACATCTCGCATCATTAATACTCAAAGAGCTTGGGGTGGAGCTGCTCTCAATCTTTTCCTCTACTTCATTGCAAGCCACGTACGTCACTTTATTTCACTTTCTATGCATATGTTCTTCACACACACACACACCTATATATATATATATATATATATATATATATATATATATATATATATATATATATATATATATATATATCATCCATTCTCAACCTCATGTTTAGGTATGTGTGTTCGTATCTAGACAAACCCGGATTCGGATCAGACTTTCCAAAAATATTGTCAGCTTTTTCTAGTTGATTATGGCCGAATTTAGAATCCGGGACTAATGTCGTGCACATATATGTCCGAATTGGCCTTCGGACAGAACGTGCGGTTTTGGAATTTTTCTTAATAAAAAAAGGAAAAATAACCCAAAATAATACCAACTATCAATATTGAACCGAAAATAATACGAACTTTGAAAATTACTATGAGTCATACAAACTATCAATGTATTTACCAATAATAATATGCCATGCTTTTCCGGCAAAAACTTTAGTTCCGGCGATGACGTGGCAGCCGGAATGTTACATGTCATCAAATAAATGGATTAAATGTGTGATGTGGATTTTATTTTAAAAAAAATCAATTTAATAATATTTAAAATATTAAAAAAATTAAAAATTTTAAATAATAATTTTTTAAAAAACATTTGTACAAAAAAATTTTTAAAAAAATTTTTTGTAAAAAAAAATTTAAATAAAGTTTGAACATTTTTTTAAACAGGTTTGTAAAAAAATGTAAAAATATTTTTTTTATAAAATGTTAAAAAAAATCCGAAAAAAAATTCGAATATATTTTTTAGGAAAAAAACTAATTTTACAAAAAATTTGGGAAAAAAAATTCTTTAGGAATTACGTTACAAAATTAAAAAAAAATAAATTCGAATATTTTTTTACAAATTATTTTGTTTAGGATTAAAATTTTAATTTTATACAAAAATCCAAAAATAAATTTGATTAAAAAATATTATATTTTTATACTTTTGGGAATAATAAATATTATTACACTTTTTTACAAACCTGTTTAAAAAATTTTCAAACTTTTTTTTTAAAAAAATATATTTTTTTAAATAAATATTTGTACAACTTTTTTTAAAAAAATATTATTAAAAATTTTAAAAATAATAATAATTTTTATTTTTTAATATTTTAAATATTATTAAATTGTTTTTTTAAAAATAAATCCACTTCACACATTTAACCCATTTACTTGATGACGACATGTAATATTCCGGCTGTCACGTCATCGCCGGAGCTAGGGTTTTTGGCGGAAAAGTATGGCGTATTATTTTTGGTAAATACATTGATAGTTTGTATCGCTCCTAGTAATTTTCAAAGTTCGTATTATTTTCGGTTCAATGTTGATAGTTGGTATTATTTTGGGTTATTTTTCCATAAAAAAAAAGTTGATAGAATTTGGTCAAATAGGTCCTTTTCTATTTTCATTAGGTTTGTGTACGAATTTACCGTTAAATTGAGATGGGAGGGTAAGGAGTTTGATTAGGGGTACATGTAATAAGCATATTTATGTCATGAACCTAGTTTTGCCAAAAAATGTTTCGACTAACTATAATAGAAAGTATAAGTATTCCAAAAAAACAAGGTAGTCTTCAGGGTGAACCTTACAAGTCCGATCCAAACGGGTCTGAACCCTTGCCCATACGGGTGGACGGGCCGAGATTGTCCAAGTCTAGGTGTACCGATCGCCCGATCGGTTACCATGATCGTTTTTCTATGAATGTGTATATAAATGAATACAGGTAGTTGGAGCATTTTGGTATCAGTTTGCTATAGACCGGGAAGTTAGATGTTGGCATCATCAGTGTTGGAAATTACTTGGAGATGACAATTGCAAACTGGAAAATTTCTATTGTAAAAGTAGTAGAAGCAGCCAAAACATGACATTTCCAGCTTGCATTGTGAAGAACCCTAATGTAATAGATGATCAGAATCACTACTTCAACTATGGAATATTCTATCCAGCTCTATCTGACATAGCCAACTCTAAAGACTTTCCTCTCAAAGTGCTCTACTGCTTCTGGTGGGCTCTTAGAAGTTTAAGGTATATATGTCTGTCAACTTTGTTATGGTATCAGAGCGGGTTATCATGTTCTTGTACTGAGCAATCCTTGTTTCCGTCTTTTGCAGTTCTCTTGGTCAAAACCTCCAAACAGGCCCATCTTCTATGGAAATTTTGTTTTCTATCTTCGTTTGCGTCTTCGGATTGATCCTTTTTGCACTACTGATTGGCAATATGCAGGTTAGTTCTCATATCTAAAGTAGGGACATTCTTATCTTAATATATAAGATCGGTGGGTTATTCCTCCTATTGTCACATAACTTATGTATTGGGCTTGGGCCTAACGTGCATGTATGCTCATATGGACAAGACCCCCTCTTTGGTTCGTCTATGTCGGACTTTAGAGCAGTTAGCCGTTAGTCGATCTACGATCCTAACATGTGGGCAAGTGTCAACTAGGTTTGCACCCTAGTTGCACTTGCAGGGTGTGTATACATTTCAAGCCTAGTATATAAGGTCGGTGGGATACTCTTATCGTCATTTGATTTTAGGATGAAACTCTATTCAGCTTATGTGATGGGTTTTGGTATAACGTGCATGTGCGCTCGTATACACACGAATTTCGCGCTCTATAGTTAATTTACATATGGTCTATTAACATGGAATCACATACTAATTAAGACCATATGGTGATGTTTGACAGAAATGCTTGGAGACAATCACAATCAGAGTAGAGGATATGAAAGCAAGAAGGCAACATGTAGAGCAAACTGAGCAATGGATGTCTCAATGGTCAATTGCTGATGATCTTCGGGTGAGTATAAGGAAGTATGAACAACACAAATGGAAAGAAACTAGAGGGGTTGATGTAGAGACTCTAATGCGCAATCTTCCCAAGGATCTTAGAGTAAAAGTCAAGCGTCGTCTATGCTTGCCTCTTTTGGAGAGAGTGAGTTACATTCGTACGATAGCATGTGAACCTAACATATAAGTATTCAAAATTTCATCATACTGAGCTTGTGTGAGACTCGGGCTTATATGTAGGTGCCTTTGTTCTCTTCGATGGGTTCACAAATGCTAGATGCGATTTGCGAGCTTATGACATATGTGTTTTACACGGACAATATGTCGATTGTGATCAACGGACACCCCGTTGAAGAGATGTTGTTTATAAAGAGAGGAAGAGTGATGTGCACGGGTAAAAAGTCACATTATATTCTAACCGAGGGAGACTTTGTAGGGGAAGAGTTGATTTCATGGGCCTTGATTCGAAATTCTTCCTTCTCCAACCTCCCTACCTCGGAATGGACTATCACGCCGATATCAGATGTTCAAGCGTTTTCTCTTTTGGCTGATGACTTGAGGCTTGTGTTCATGCGTTTCTTTGGCCAAAAAGAACAAGTTAAGACCCTACGGGCTTCCAGGTATTACCATCTCTCACGTCTCTCTTCTTCAATCTACGTTGAGATGTGTGGAAATGCCCCACATCGACAATATATATTACGTGAACCTAAGTTACCTAACATATAAGTCACAGGGGCTACTCCTATTGTCAATTGGTTTTAGGATGAAACCTGAATACTTGTATGCGTAGGTTCACTTTGACGTATCCAGATGAAAATTTTCAGAAATCCGGAACCCATTTGATACATTTTTGTTACCAAATACAGGAATCATTATGAGTGATTTTGAAACCGATTCCCGATTTCCTAAAAATCATACGTAACGCTTTCATGTTGCCTATATGTGGTACTTTTTTAAGGATTTACTCTCATACATGGAGGACACGGGCATGCCTTTACATACAAACAGCGTGGCGACGACATTGCAGGAAGAAGCTCGGAATAGCTCAAAGAGAAATGAATGGTGAGTATTAAATTTCATCGAGGATCGTTTGTAAACATACGCAACATTCAATGTAAAAAGTTTATCATCGAGGATAAATAAATATTTGTCAACGCCAATATAATTTTTGTTTATAATATAGTATTACTTTTGGAAGTTATATTTCCAAAGGAAAATAGCCGGGCATCGTCAGGCATCAAAATTCTATGTGTCGCGTGTGGCACTCCGTCACCCCTGTCCGGTCTATAATATAACGGTTCGATTCTGGACCATAATGTTCCGATCCGGTCCGGACCGTTAATTTATATTATAATTATATTTGAACAAGAAGAGTATCCGGTCCGGTCCGATCCAAACTCATATCGGACCGGAAACAAAAAAAATTAATTTTAAAAAATAAAACGGTCCGGACCGGCAGACTGGTAGAGTGGGGGTTGTGTGCATACGAGTGCGCATGCGCATTAGGCCCAAACCCAACACATAAACCCGGCGAGGTTTCATCCTAAAACCAATTGGCAATATGAGAATAGTCCCCCGACCTTATATACTAGGCTCGGAGTGTCCTCTATCTTTCGATGTGGGACCTTATTATCTCCAACATCATCTCTTATAACACAACTTATGATCCTCCAAAGGCTTTCTTAACCGGAGGCCCAATAAACGTGACAGATATAAATCTATCATCTGGTGAGTTACAATCTCGGCTTCACATTGCACATCGGTGTTATAATAAGGGAGGAGTTCTTTTTGCACAAAAAACCAATAATCCTTCTTTCGCACTATATCTAATATAGCGTCACAGATATAAATTCATCGTAAACTTTATACTCTCATCTACAAGCTCAAACAACCTATCGTTGTGTTGTCAAGCTTCTCTCCTCTTCTTTCCTCTCAAAATTAAGTGTCTTTTATGCGGTCAGCTACATGGGTTCGATTTGGGTAAACCGTCGAACCGGCGGTTTCCAAATCGGCCCAAATCGGCGGTTTAGGTTTGCCGGTTTAGCCAAACCGTAGGTTACCGGTTTAGGCTTTGTCGAACTGGTGGTTTAGCCCAAATCGGCGGTTCAATTTGGACTAAACCGCCAAACTGTCGGTTAACCGCCGGTTTGGTCCAGTTTTCCAAATTTTCTTTTTTATAAACCACCGTCGACTTTAGCCGGTTTAGGTTTCAGACCCATGTATATTGTCATCAACTTCACAAGCACAACACCAAAGCTATAGACGTCACTCTTCTCAGTCAGCTGACTAGAGTAGAAATACTCGGGATCCAAGTACCCGAGAGTTCCTTGAACCAATGTAGTCATAGAGGTTTTATCAATTGCTGCAAAATTTGACAAACCGGACGATTTGATCTTTTTTAAAAAAAAACAAACAAACCGACGGTTTTACCGCCAGTTTGGGCCGGTTTGAAAACCGTCAGTTCAACGGTTTGCCCTAAACCGGACCATGACTAGTTGTACATGTGGCTAGGACTAGGGCAAATCGAAGTTATAGCTAGAATTGTTTGAAATGCAGATTAGACTCTTCTAGATTCATATCATTAGACTAGGATTTAGATCAAAAGTTTGAGGGTGTTTAGAATCTCAACTATTTTAAATAAAATAGTTTGATGTTGTTCCAAGTGGACTCGATAACAAGCCTCGAGAATAATCTAAATAAATTAGAGAATAAATTTTGATAAAAAGTGATCAATGATGTATCTTCAACAAAAATATTGTAAAATAAGTACGTAGGATTTAGTGATAAGTATTATCTATTGATGATTACTATGCTAAAAACTTGTTATATATTTTATCTTTTATATATACAGATAGTATAGATCATATCAGAATAGGTCTTATCGTGTAATCATGAAAACAAGCCTCATTGTTTAATGTATTATCCGTAGTTATTATTTGTTTTGTTACAAAGGTGTCATTTCGTTTAATATATTATCCGTAGTTATTGTTGGTTGAATGGATTATTCGTAATTATTATTATTCGTAATAATTATTAATTATGATATCTACCCTTAATATTCACCATCCGAAACTCTAAGATTGTTCTCATGATATATATATATATATCTCACATGTAAACAGCTCTTATAGTGTTCAATGAGAACACACATTAACCATAGGATTGCTTTGATCCAATATTCTTAATTAAACCAAATTTAAGGGAATACTTTACTCCACTCTCCAATTAAAGAGAGTGCATTACACTCTCCATAGTAATTATAGTCAAATATGGCAGTTAGAGATTCTCTCCCTAATTGTTATTATCCTAATCTCCACATTTACATCCAAATCTGGTTTTCAACGTGAATTCATATTGCCTTTTTTTTCATTTTTCAATTCATCACTCACCATAGTTGATATCAACAATATTTCTAAATCAATTCAATCATCATCTCCATTCTTCTAGTTAATATTGTACAAAAGTATTCGTTTGTGTTCATGAAAATATTCGTCAATATACTATTAAAAATTCATTCATGGTACCGATATTATTCGTTCATGTCCAACAAATTTTAGTCGATTATTGATAACTGAAATTAATAGTCAATGGTACATAAATTATTCATTTACATAGTGAAAAATATTCGCTCATAATCTGAAGATACCAATGTTTCAATCTTTGGACAATTCGCGAACATATACGTATACGAAGATATTCGTCCATGTTACTCAAAATATTCGTTAGTGTTACTAAATATATTCGTACATATGTAATAATATATTCGTTGCAAAATTTAGTTATTCAATTGTTTCCAATAACTTGTCGCACATACACGGGCAAACCACCACAAATCGCCGGATAAAAGACATATAACCACCGAATATTTACAACATTTAGTGTCGAATAAAAACTAAAGTACAATAATTCATGTATATGACAATGGAATAACAAATTTTGTTCATCAAATCAAAAAAGGTTTCAAGCACCACAAAAACATATTGAATCTTAATCTAAGCAAAATCAATGTCCTTCTCATTTTGCTAAATACATTAATATACATCAACGAATAAAAACTCAATAAACAGTGAATACAAATCAAATAGCATATGCTTCTCTTGTACTGTTGAGGATGGGGACGACCATGGATTCCGGTTGGTCTGCAATGATGACAAATTTGGAGTCGTACAATAAGATTGTTGATGGTAATGATGTAATATTGACACGAGACTACAAGGATAAAGGAAAACGAGGCTTTTGAATAATCTCGAGTGAAATTGATGGTGAGCGAGACGAAATTGGTCTCATAGACGGTTGAGTCGCGATGCACGAGACTGAAGGAATGTTGGAAGGGCACCTGAGGCATTCGAGGGAGAGCCATGGCGAGTTCAAGTCCGGATCTGTGAAGAAAACCGGCCGGCCAAATCTGGTATGGAGACGACGGTGGTGGCTTCATTGGACGCAAGACAGCAACCCTAATCATCGTTGAATCGCCCTTACTCACCATTGGAGTCGTTTCACAAATAATCGGTTATTGAGCGATGATGGAAGATTTGAATGAGAGATTTTAACAAATAATCGGTTATTGAGCGATGATGGAAGATTTGAATGAGAGATTTTAGGGTCATATAAGGTAACAAATCTTTTTATATACAATAATGGAGAAAATTGGGTGAAAATTGATTTTTACGTGCAATCAATTCCCCACTCTTATTCTAATTTATTTAATTTTTATTTATTATGGTTAATCTTGATCATCTATTATTCTAATCTTACGGATTAGATTTGTTCTCATTGTACACTATAAGGGTTGTTTACATGGGAGTATGATTATATATATATATATATATATATATATATATATATATATATATATATATATATATATATATATATACATTAAATAAAAAATTATGTAAAGTAATTCAAAGTTGCATGCTTTAAAAAAATTAACAAATATAACTGAACATCAAAGTATTTCATCGTAAATTACCCAAAAATCTCGCTTTACCAAACGGCGTACATTTTTGTATAGCTAGCTTCATAAATAAAATCTTATTTTATATATCAAAATTGAATGGTTATGATGACTCATTGAAAACTAGAATACTCCTTCAATTTTGCAAGTGAATTGTTTGTAAGCTTAATTTGTCATTATCATAACTACAATACATATATGCATGGGATATATATGATACGTTTCACATGTTTTTTGTAAGGATGCATGTGTACAGCTAAGTGGTGGTTGATAATCTAGACAAAGTCAAACGTTACATATTTATTGATATTAACCGGGTTCGAATCGGTTTTATTCCACCTAAGATAACACGTGACATGATCGAGATTCGAGAAGAAATACGTGGCTTGAGATGTGACATGATAGTTTCTAACTTACTTTCACAAATTTTATGTTGTAAATCGTCTAACACATCTAATAAGGTCAGGGAGGGAGCGAATCGTATTAGATCGGATCATTACGGTCTAATGTCGTCATCGGTCTATAATATAACGGTCCCGTTATATACTACTGGTGTATATGTGTGTTAGGTCGTAGTCCAACGAGTTATATTTTATCGCAATTGACAGTAGATGGGGAAGCCCGCTAACCTTACATACTATGTTTGTTATTAGTGTATAATCGGCGTGGGATACACGTCTCATAACCCACAAGTGCAACCAAATTAACAATGATAACTCAAATCAAATCAACAAATCGCTTGTAGCTAGCTCAAATGATCAAAAGTTATTTCGTTGATCGTGTCCCGGCACATAAGTATGGTTGATTTCCGTCTTGAAATCAATTATCAGTCTTATATTCAGTATGAGAATATATCGAGTTAATTGGATATATATATATATATATATATATATATATATATATATATCCCGACTCGGTTTTTACCATTTGAACATGTAAACACCGAATATATGTGTTTATACCGCCGAATATATGTGACTATACCGCCGAATATATGAGTCAGGTCCAGCGTATATTTCTTTCACTAATCACACGATTTTTCCCCTTTAATATCGCATGATCTCATCCATCTATTTAACGATCTAACGAAGACAATTTGTTCTCATTTTACATGGTAAGAGTTGTTTACATGAGTGTCAACCTCTATATAGATATATATATAAAGTTATTTCATGTGGTTGTATAATGCAAGATGATTATGATAATCTGTTCAAATCCAATCATTTAATAAGTGTAACTTGTAAGAAAAATATATATGATTCGAATCACAATTTGATCCGTTAGATACATAGCCTAACTCAAAACAATTGTCACCACACATAATAACGTATCAATGGTATCATACCTAAATTACATTATCAACAAAAACCATATATAATAATACATTTATTATTCGTGTACATATGAGCGCACATGTATATTAGATCACAAGTTCAATGTATAAATTCGGTAAAATTTCATCTTAAAATCAATTGTCAATCTTATATTCAACGTTAGATACATGTCGCAGCGAATTACACGAATCCTCAATATATCAAGTTGGTCTTCGTTTCATTAACGAATGATTTTATGTTAGAACCTTGCGAAATGACGTTATTGCTTACTATGATATAACAAATTAACGATGATAACTCAAATTAACGTATTTCTTACCATTGTATAGATTACACAAAAATAAACGACCAACACTATATACACACCGATATTACGATCAAATAAGGACTCGTTTGATACAATTTTCATAAAATTAAGAACCGGTTTTCAGATACGCTCAACACCAATTTTTAATTAGGGTAGAAAAATGAGTCATTTTCATAATTTTAATTCTTTGATTCCTTTTTTTTTCTTTACAGATTTAGATCACTCCAACTTATATTTTCCAAATATATCGTTTCGCAAGGGAAATCAACACGGGAGTTTGACATGCTTATCAATGATATCAACAAGCCGATTTCGGGATTTTCTTACTCCACTGCACAACATGTCTTTAGAAAAATCAACATGGTCGCGGACAAGATTGTCATATATGGACACAATTTAAAGATGGACGTCAATGCAATTCCACTAGATGTTCAATACCTCATTCGTAAGGATGCATTAGGCCGATCGGTGTCTAGAAACTGATCCGCCTAACTCTTTTACTTTTGTATACAAATTTTTTTTTTCAAATATAGTATTTTAGGGTGTTGATTGATATGAACAAAATAAAATATCAACCATATGTTATAAAATTAATGTATTTTCAACCTAATTATTTAATTTATAATTTTAACTAGAAAATGAATGATTCGGGTATTTTTTTTCATTTCTGATTCTTGGATTATGTTTTTTAAATCTTTTTTCCTTCTTCTCATATTTGGTTAATCTCAACTTATTTATCAAAATACAACATTCTAGGTTATTGATTAATTGTTCACAAAATTAGATAGCAACTCTATTGTATAAAACTATATTTTCAACTCAAATTTTAAAATTATAATTTTAACTAAATATCATATTAAAAAACAAATTACATCATTCTTTATTCTATTCATATTCCTAATTTTCAACCCGATTCGTATACGCTACCAAATGTGCCGTAAATACCTATCCTAATTACATTACATTATAAACAAGATACATTATATCCTATTCTTGAAGATAATAAAGTCTCATATCGAAAGATGGGGACACTCTGAGCCTAATATATAAGGTCGGTGGGTTACTCCTTCTATTGGCAATTGGTTTTAGGATGTAACATCGCCGGATTTATGTGTTGGGTTTGGGCCTAACGTGCAAGTGCGCTCGGATGCATACGACCCCGCTCTATCGGTCCGTCAGTATCGGACTTTGACATGGTATCAGAGCGGTTAGCCTCAATTCGACTCGCGATCCTAACCTGTGGACAAGTGCAACTCGGTCTATATCCTCTAGTTGCACTTGCGGGGGCGTGTTGGAGATAATAAAGTCTCACATCGAAAGATGGGACACTCCGAGCCTAGTATATAAGGTCGGTGGGCTACTCCTCCTATTGTTAATTGGTTTTAGTATGTAACCTTGCCGCGTTTATGTTTTGGGATTGGGTCTAACGCGCATGTGCGCTCGGATACACACGACCCCCGCTCTATCGGTCCGTCATTATTGGACTTTGACACCTATATTAAAAAAAAAAAAAAAGTAAATTATTTCATGTGGTTGTATACAGCAAGATGATTATGTCAATCTATTAAAATCCAATTATCTAACAAGTAAAATATATTATTCGAATCACAATTTGATTGCCTAACTCAAAGTAATTGTAACGACACGTAATAACGTATTCACAAGCATAATATAATATAAACTCAAGACTATATATTAGGTGTGAGCCTTTCCGGATATCCGTAAATTCTAAAAAGCCCGATCAGAATCAGATCCGATAACAACCGGATATCCGATAATTTTATCCGAACGGATATCCTATCCGTCCGGACATTTATTTTTAGTCTAGTCGGATATATTCGATCCGACTTTTTCCTATAAAGCCCGATCCGTATCCGATTCGATGATCCGAGAAAAATATCTGGATCGGATCAGACTCGGATCAACAGTTGTCGGATATCTTCGAATTCAGATTTTTTCGGATCGGATCTTCAGATTGATGGATCGAATTAGTCGGATCGGATATTTTTTATCACCCCTACTATATATGCCACTATTCCAAGTTTGTTCACTTTAGTGATGCATAATCAACGGTGGAATTATTCTAATAAATTATTTTAACTTATTGATTTAATATAATACATTATAATTTTGAAGAATTCAACTTGTCTTGTCACCAAGTATCTTTGTTGCATCTACTTAATTAATCTAATTTTTCTGCTAAATTCACCAATAAAATCGATTATTTTCTTTCAAAGGAATCTTATTGATCATTATTCATGGTTCCACACCTATGAATAATTTTTTTTTTTAGTTTAATTTAATAGTTTTAAAATTCTATTATTAAGGGTATTTTTTAGTTTATTTTTTGACAATTTTTAACGGTTTGAAACTCAAGATTAGTTCTTTAATCTTAGCTTATTTTAATAATTTAAAAAATATGTTTTATTATTTTTCAAGATTACTTCTTTTTTCTAAGAATACCACCCTTGCTAAGATAAAGGTTGAAACTTGATCGATAATAATACTTGTAAGCTTTGCAAAGGAGTTATCGAGAATGATGACCACCTATGATCTTTCTGCAACTATGACTCTCTTGTTATTGACATCTTATCCCGCTGGACTAGGGTCCCCTGTCCAACCCCCTACATTCATAACTTCTTGATTTGGCTCACATCAAGGCCTCATAATAAGCATAACCTCGTGGAAAGCATACGGATTGCCTCCATCACCTCTTTCATCTACTATGTCTGAAAAGCAAGGAACAATCACCTCCAAGGCAACTCTTTCACTAGAACAGTGAATTGTGCTGGTGAGGCTATTAGCTCTATTAAACTTCACTTTGAGCACAACTGGAAGGACCGATCTTCTGCTTCACTTGCTACCGCCCGAATGTTGAATCTCAACTTAGTCTAAGCTTTCTGTTTCCGTTAACTGACTCCTTGTATCTCTTTCTATCCTTGAGTCTGGTTTGATCATGTAACCTCCTTATGTACATTCTTTTCTTAATATAATTTAAATTTTTTTAAAAAAACAAAAAAAACTTAAATATCTAAAACTTTGGCATATCTACTAAAAAAGAAAGTATCACACATTTAAACATTGAAAAATTTTGGATCGTTTTCTCTATTTTAGACTTTTTCGATATTTATATTTAGTAATATTTGCAGTATTTAGATAATTTACCTGAAATTTTATAAATTTTGATAACTCGGATGGTTAACTTATATTTTTTTGTTTCCTAAAATATTAATAATGTCAAATTTTGTACGATGGATGAGTATATTTCAAAAAAATTATAAAATTTAAGATAAAATCTAAAAGGTTCCAAATTATAGTACACCATTCATAATTTCCCTTAAATATCTAACACTTTGGTATATCTACTAAAAGTAAAACCATGGGCCGAGAGATCAAAACCATGGGCATAAATATGCTTTTCGTACATGACATAAATATATTTCCCAAAGTACGGATTGAATATATATATATATGTGAGATAGTAAGTTATTGTAGACATTCTGAGTCTAGTATATAAAGTTAGTGAGTTATTCCTCTTGTTATTAATTGGTTTGAGGATGAAATCTTGTCGGATTTATATGTTGGGTTTGTGCCTAATGTGCATGCGCTTGTATGGACACGATTCCCGCTCTACGGTCCGTTTTTATCAAATTATGACATGATA
The DNA here is from genome assembly GCA_033239125.1 of Fagopyrum homotropicum. Classification (NCBI taxonomy): domain Eukaryota; kingdom Viridiplantae; phylum Streptophyta; class Magnoliopsida; order Caryophyllales; family Polygonaceae; genus Fagopyrum; species Fagopyrum homotropicum. Next base: position 820,301 of record BSWB01000003.1, on the reverse strand, counting down.
TTAGAGCGGTTAGTCTCAATTCGGCTCGCGATCCTAACATGTGACAAGTTTCAACTGGGTTTATATGCTAGTTGCACTTGCTGGGGTGAGTTGGAGATAATAAATTCTTAGGGACATTCCGAGTCTACGCTATAAGGTCGGTGGGATACTCCTCATATTGTCAATTGATTTCAGGATGGAACCCAATCGAATTTATATGTTAGATTAGACCTAATAAACATGTACACTCGTATCTACTCAATTCCCCTCTACAGTCCGCCTGTATTATGGACAATCAATATATATATATATATATATATATATATATATATATATATATATATATATATATATATATATATATATATATACTATATGATACGATGTGTTCTGAATTTTGGAAATCTCACGTTATCAAACTCAATAATTGAAGATGCCTAAAAATCAACGATTTGTGTTGGATCCGAGTCGGACAACTAGGTTCCAGCCTTGTAGGTATTAATTGTTCTCTTATTTGGATAAGGCAAACCCGGTTCAGTGAAAAGATTTCGGATCTCGATAGAATTTGTGTGAATAGAGGTGTAGTGGGACGGGTTTGGGATATGGAGTACCATATTTGTTCATCATTGTTTAATAAAATACTATATGGGGTTATACTTGTTTTCGGGCTTCAAATTCATCTCCATTCTTGATGGATTTTCTTCCGATTCCGATCCCCCTTGAGAAATTCCCACCCTGCCTTTTTTTCGGTTCATAGTCATCGTCGGGTTTTTCATAAGTTTTCTTGTTCGATTTGTTGGAGATAATAAGGTTCTATATCGAAAGATGGGGACACTCTGAGCCTAGTATATAAGGTCGGTGGGCTACTCCTCCTATTGTCAATTGGTTTTAGGATAAAACCTTATCGGGTTTATGTGCTGGGCTTGCGTCTAATGCGCATGTGCACTCGTATGCACACGAACCCCCGCTCTACCGGTCTATCTGTATCGGACTTTGACCCGATTATCATTCACAATTTTTTTTGTCTATGTATCAAACCCCTTTCAAGTTTCAATTGTCATATGAAAACAATGTAACTTCATTCTCATTTATTTTCCCCATCCCTATCCCTTGTATGCAGATTCTATCAAAAGGAACATCGGAACAACAAAAAAGTTAATATAACATGAGTTTTGGCTAAGTTTTATAATTATTTTTAAATAAATAACCTTTATTAGCGATTCTAAGTACATTTTTCATCACACTTATGAAAAACTTTGGCTAAAATTCAAATCCCGTCATACGATTATTTTCTCCCGCCATACGGTTATTTTCTCGAACACAGACATATCTCCGCTCCTCTCAAGTTCATCCGAACTGTAAAAAAAACCTCGAGATCCCATACATGTGGACTAAATAACTAAAAACATTTTTTAATATTTGGTTGATTTAAAATTTACTATTCTTCTAGAATTAGGTAAAACCATATTAAGAAGGGAGAAAAATGTACAAAGTACTAATTTACAAACCCTAATCATACCATGGGTTAGGTAATAAGTGACAACAATATTATCATAAGAAAAAGAATAATGATTTATACATTTTTACCTCCTTCTTGTTTTATCGGTTTTTATTGTATGAGATAAAGTTACGTCACCTCATATTTTAGTATATAAGTTCAGTAAATTCATGAATTTATGTGCTGAACTCATACCTAACACATATCTGTCTTATCGTATGATAAAACTATTCACGTTAAAACTAACCCGATAGAAATTTCACAACTTATACCATGGGTTAGGTAATAAGTGACAACAATATTATCATAAGAAAAGAACAATGATTTATACATTTTTAGCTCCTTGTTTCATCGGTTTTTATTGTATGAGATAAAATTATGTCACCTCATATTTTAGTATATAACTTCAGTAAATTCATGAATTTATGCCCTGAACTCATACCTAACACATACCTGTCTTATCGTATGATAAAACTATTCACGTTAAAGCTGACCCGATAAAAATTTCACATCTTTAATCAATTATTGCATTGCATTTAAAGCTTATTTAATTGCCCAATTTCAATCATTACACGTAAACTCAAACCTAATACTAACTTAGTCACTTAAATAAGTAGTTTTATATATAATGACGACCTAACTTTATTATATAATTGTCCCTTTCTCCTTTTAGTTAATTTATTGATAATAATAATAATAATGTATTTAATAGATGATTTCATGATGATAATAACATGCAAGAATAAATGAATCAATAATCTGCATGGGACACAAATCATGTGGCTATTGTATACGTTGAGTGTTTAGATGAATCGTACGTTGTTTTTTTAACATGTTATATTAGGTCTTTGGAATAAGTGAAGGGATGATTGAACAAATAATTTAAAGGTTATAGATAATATTTCACTAATCTCATAAATTAAACAAGATTATTGTGATACCAGATTATATTATATAGCTATTTGTTTGTGGGTTTTCTAAAGTGATTCGATTAAGTCAAGTCTGTACACTCTAATTAACTGGTATGAGCTTAATGAATGGATACCAGATTTTGGCTCAATAGGCTTAATGAGATTCTATTAGGAAGAATATTAGGTTAGGGTCCCAATACTTTCATTCTCTTCCCATCAGAGAGAAAAACTAAAGAAAACCTAAGGAGGTTTAACTGAGAAAGACTATGTACATGCGGCCCTCATTCGGATCGTAGATTCTGCAGTAAGATTGATCCGATTGCTACTATGCATGGAACCAGGTATGTAATTTCAGATTCCTTAATAACCCTAACATGATTAATACTTACGTTTACGGTTTAGAAAATTTAATTATTTCAACATAATCTACATTTTTTCTTGATCTAAAGTTAATTAAGCAAGTTGATTAGGGATTATGATCGGATAGTGGATACCGAGTAAGTGTATACGTGTTTTGGACTTTTATTATTTGTTTTCATGTTTACATGCACTTAACCTTTGTCTTATATAAGATTATAGGGATGTGCAATTGCGGTAGGTTTGAGTCCGGTTAGGATTGTTATATGAGATAAGTTAATCGGATTCGACTAGTAAATTGCTCGATATGATCTTGTTTATTTTCTAAATGAGTTAGTATAAAGTTTAGGTTCCGTTTAGGCTGGACTCGTTTGTAAATGAATCAAGCTTGAACATGTCAATGATCGGCTTGTACGGATAAATTTCGGTTCGTTCGGCTACAAATAACATTACATGGGCATATTATATATCAGTTGAGCTACTCGGGCTCTACTCGGAAAAAGTTCGGCTCGAGTTCGTTCACTTTTTTTTGAAAGGTTAATATATATATATATATAGGTTCCCATGAGAACGTACGTACCCCTAGCGGTGTATACATGAGAACAATCGTACACCGTTGGATGGTGAGTATTAAGGGTCTAGATTTAGAGTTGATATCATAATTAATAATAACTATGAATCATAATTAGGAATAATCCATTCAATCAACAATAATTACGAATAATCCACTCAATCAACAATAACTACGAATAATACATTAAACGATATGAAACATTCGTAACAAAACTAATAATAATTACGAATATGTTCTCATGTATATACGTTAGGGGTTGTTCTCATATGATCTATAGGGTGTGGTTCCCATGAGAACACCCCTAACGTGTATACATGAGAACAATCTTAGACCGTCGGATGGTTAGTATTAAGGGTCTAGATTTAGTGTAGATATCATAATTAATAATAATTATGAATAATAATAATTATGAATAACCGCAATAACTACGAATAATCCACTCAACCAACAATAACTACGAATAATACACTAAACGATATGACACATTCGTAACAAAACTGATAATAATTACGAATTTGTTCTCATGTATACACGTTAGGGGTGTTCTCATATGATCTACACTCTATATATATAGTATAGATCATATGAGAACATACCTTATCGTGTAATTATGAGAACAGTTCGTAGTTTTTATTAGTTTTGTTACAAAAGAGTCATATCGTTTAATTCATTATTCGTAGTTATTGTTGGTTGAATGAATTATTCATAGTTATTATTAGTTTCAGAATATTATTTATCTAATAATTATGATATCTACCCTAAATCTCGACCTTTAATACTCACCATTCGACGGTGTAAGATTGTTCTTATGATTACACGATAAGGTTGTTCTCATGAGAACCGCACCATATATATATATATATATATATATATATATATATATATATATATATATATATATATATATATATATATATATATATATATATATATATAAAGAATGAATGTACATGGTGGTCAACACTAAACCAGGATACAACAGGATCAATTAAGAAATTGAACTAAGAAGCATTACGTAGGTGGATGCCAAGGATCTTAGCCCAAGCGAAAGAATGTTGAGATCGATCTCTCCAATGACTCGAAGTGTAGTTCTTCGTGGCGTTGATGATGTTGTGGGCACATGTGGTTGTGTGAGTGAAGGTTTGGTTATAGATGAGGTCATTCCGGGATTTTCATATAAAGTATATATAGCTTGTGATGGTGGATATGTGAACATGAAGTCAAGTCATTCTTCTGAGAGTTTTGCTTGCTGATCCAATCCTCAATGATGTGACTGTAGGGTAAGGAGTGGTAATCTCACTTTGAGATGAAGTCAAGGTCAAGCGTAGAGTAGTTGCAGATGTGCAAAAGATGATCATCATCTTCGGTGTGAAGATTGCAGAGCTTACAAGTATGCTCCTGAATGAGGTTCCAAGAGAGAAGTTTGAAGAGTGTAGGTAGACGCTTATGGCTGGCTAGCCAAGTTATAAAACTACATTTAGGCACGTTCATGTCTTCCCAAATTTTTCCGAGACGGTAAGGAGGCAGTGGGTCATGGGGCTTCCAACATAAATTGTAGGCTCCAGTGGTGGAGAAGTTGCCATTAGGTTTGGTGGTGAGACTGTTGAAGTTATGACCATTCAATGAAGCCACAATCTCATCCGAACTTTGATAATTTGGCCCCAAACGAAGCTGAGTTTGAGCATGTCAATAATAGACTCGTATAACAACCCTAACTCCAACCCATAAACTCAATAATTTTATCTTTTATATAACTCCCTAAATACGATTTTCTAAGTTTAAATAGCGAGAACAAAATGAAAAAAAAATCGAAATTATATACCCATTCTACTCAAAATTTTGATGTGATCCATCCTGGTTGAGGGATTAATGTTTTGTTTTAATCATGTTTCATTATATTTTCTAACTTTTCAAACGTTGAACTTAGTCCCCAAAGATTTATAATTTATCCTTTTAGAATGTTGCACCCATGTGGCGAAACTGATTAGGAGCTTAATTATCTGGCTGGCATTTTTCTAAAATAAAATCTTATATTATTATTACAGCTAAAATTGGGAAATAATGAAAAAAAATAATCTAATAACAAATGAAATAGAAGCAGAAAAAGAATGAATGGCAAATTACAGTACTTATCGCCGGGACAAATCCAATGCCGCCGGCGTCCAGCCGATTGCCGCCGAAATCAACTCCATAAGTTTGATCATGGCACCTTCGTCGGAAAATGTGATACAGCTCGTGGAAATATGGATTTCCCGATATTTTTCTACGAAAGATTTTGGTCAAATAGGTTTTTTTTTTCTATTAGGTATACAATATCGCAAAAAGTTCACCGTTCATTTCATTTAACTTTTACAAGCGTATTTCACAATTTTTCATTTTTTTAATCAAGATTTGAGTCTAAATATTTAATTTATATTCTGAATTTAAAATTTAATATATGTGGGACGGACCTAGAGACGCGAAGAAGGTAAGACACATGTCCTCTCTGGATATTTTGGTGGGATATGATTCATGTTTTTGTATGAAAATCGTCGGGATTGAGATTTACGAGATTTGTGTCCAACCCTAACTACAACCGGTCCGAAACACCAGTCCGTCCACGCCCGAGGTTAATTCTACTAAATATTGATATTGTGACATCATAAATAATAAATAGGATGTCATAAATTTTATAACAAAATCTAATAAATTTTTATATAGTATTTTTTTTTTTTTTTTAGTATTGTTAGATAATAAACATCTTACATCTAAATTGAGATTACGAACCTAATATACAAGATATGTTTTGTTTTCATACTCATTTTCATTGTCTTTATGGATTGGTCCTAACGTGTATGTGTCCGAACATGTGACGGAACCCATGTTAAATCTAACCCATCAAAATTTAACATGGTGTTAGAATGGTTAGCCTAATCGATCAATCGATCCTCAACTTGTGGGATAACTATAAAGAGAGTGAGTGAGGGAGATGCTATACATCGTTGTTCAAACGTCAAATTAGACATGTTTTACTAGTTGAATTGAGAGATCGTGAATCGAAAATATAAGATATTGCATGCTACTCTTTTTTCTTTCAAATGTCAATTGGTTTTACGAATGAAATTCCATTTCGTCTATTTGGCATTATTGCCGGACCCGCATATCTAGTCGAAAATATATGCATTGGACTTTAGGGCCCGTTTGGTTTTAACTCCGGAATTGGAGACGGAATGAAAACGAATCTAGTCCATGCGTATACCCTTGTTCATGAAAGTTTTTGGAATCATTCCTTATTGTTTGAAGTAATTGGAGTAAATTTGATTACTTTTGATACATATAGGTAACAAAATGTGGGAAAATAAGTGCATTTTGCATTAAACCACGATGAATGATTTCATAAAATTTCATAAATAAGGATATACATATGGACTAAATTTATTTTCATTCCGTTTTCGTTTCCGGAGTTGAAACCAAACGAGCCCTTACTCTAACTCGCATGTCTAGCCGAATGTATAATTGTTTTATAATATATAATTATAACAGCAGCATTGAGCTGGACAAATTGGGCTGCCGTGGCCCAATTCGTCTATTTGGCATTATTTCCGGACCCACACTATATAATCAAGCTGACGTGTAACCCCATCTCCACATGTGGCCCACAAGCCAGTGGTCCCCAACACATGCTAAAACGCAACTGCATCGTCGGAGCCACGTGGCAATGATCAATCGTCTGCCACGTAAGCTGTTGGACATATGTGCTTATCTCCCACCTCCTTCTATTTATTATTTGCATGGAAAAAACATTATTTTAATCCTAAATTTTGCTATATATAACCTGAAACTGAGAATCATTATCAAACCACCCCTCTTCTTCTTCTTCTTCAATCTCTCTCAGTTCTTCCAAATCCGTGAGGCTATTTCGCGTTTCTGTTCCTTCCATATTGGTTGAATTTGATTCAAACAATATCTTCCTAGGCATTTCGTCTTCAATTTATCGTCAATTTGAAGTTGAATTTGATCTGAAAATGAAGGATATCAAGGGAAACCCTCTCCACTTGAAATCTCTTAACCACATCTCTATGGTTTGCAGATCGGTCGAGGAATCGATTGATTTCTACCAGAATGTTCTCGGTTTTGCCCCGATCCGAAGGCCTGGCTCCTTTGATTTCGATGGCGCATGGTAATTTACTAATTTCAATTCATTGTGCTCGTTTGTTCCTTTGAATTAGGTTATCTGATTTTCCTCTATAATCAGGCTGTTCGGGTTCGGTGTTGGTATCCATTTGTTAGAAGCGGAGGATCCAGAAAGCTTGCCAAAGAAGGATGAGATCAATCCCAAGGATAACCATATTTCCTTCCAGGTAAATTTCCTAAATAGTTCATAGCATACATGACTGTGCATATTGATCAGGCCTTCTAAATTATTAGTGATTTTTTGTGTGTGTATGATTCAATAATTTTTTTGTCAGACACACTTAATAATCACGGAGTAGTATTATATTGTTGTTTTATCTGTGATTCACTGTCTCTTTATCATTATTCTTCAAGAAGACGTAAAGATGAAATAATTCCGGTTCAAGTATATATTTCATTCAAGTACTGTGCACCTTTGTATGTCACAAATAAGAAGCTTACAGGAGTCCGACTTTCTTGATCATTATTGAGTCATTATTCAAATCTGATTAATCCAAGTCGAAAATTTTATTCCAGAATAGTGAATATCACGCTTTGGATATGATAAATTTTCGTCATCTAGCTAAAACTCAAATCGTGCCTTATACAACTTATACCTGAAAATGATACAAATATAAACAGACTTGTCTAGACAAGACTTGCCATCCAACCAGAACCAACAGGGAAGGTAGGGTACCTTGATTGGCAATATGAAGGAGATCAATTTGATCTTGCCTACTCTAGGGGAAGTGAGTCATACCTGGATAACAACAAAAAGGATCTGAATTGACCAGTTTACAATGATTTATAAGCATTTATAAGCTAATAAATCAAAATATTTGGTATGATAATGACATATGTGCAATATATGATATATGTGCATGTATTTATTCCTTTAATTTGTTTTAGGAATATTATAAGCTGCATTGTTATCTGTATATACATTATTGTACAATGCATATACATTTACATAAATGCTGTCCACTTTTGTTGGTGGAGTACCAAAGCTTTTTTGTCTTCTTGGAATCTCAGGTTGGTTGATCACAGGAAAAACCCTTCATAGTTTCTTGGTAGGTGAGGGGTACTTATCATCCCCATGAACCTAGTTAATGTTAATCATTTTTTATTATTATAATTTGTTATATTAGTCAGTTTCATGCAAAGTTTCCTTGTTTATACTGGTCATGTCATATGGATAGAGACTGATAATGATAGTTAAATTATTTTTTCTCCTTATTTTGAAAATGAAAGGAAAGAAAAACAGAATTCCAACCTTTCTTTCAAGGTATGTGTTTACAGTGTAGTTTTAATTAAATTATATTTTTTCTCCTTATTATGAGAATAAAATGACAAGCTGGTTTAGAGTTGTAGACCAGGCAAGTTTTCATTTTCTATATTTGCATGAAATCTACACAATATATTGATCTTAATCATATTATAAGAAAAGTGGATTCTACTTCTCATTTGGGTTTTTTTAATCTTTACTGCTAAAGACAATGAAAGGGTTGTGACAAAACATATCAAGTCATACACTGGCCATGAAAGTCAAATAATGGACAAGAAAAATCACTGTCATTGTCAATTATTTTTTAGAAGCATTCTATTTTTAATAATTGCTGTAAGTGTCATTCATTGCAACCGGTGCAAAATAAAAGACTTGAGAGTTGAGACTGTATCTAACAAATTAATCCTGAATTATTGTTTACATCTCTTCTCCATTGTTGTTGTGCTTGATTAATCAATTGACATAATTCCGGTATGTGTATATATAGTGTGAAAGCATGGATGCAGTGGAGAAAAAACTCACAGAAATGAAGGTAAAATACAAGCGAGCACGTGTGGAAGAAGGAGGGATCTACGTTGATCAACTCTTCTTCCATGACCCAGATGGTTTCATGATCGAGATTTGCAACTGTGACAACCTCCCTGTCATTCCACTGGCAGGCGAGATGGTGCGCTCGTGCTCTCGACTCAACTACGAGAGGGTCCCACAACAACATCTACAACCTCTGGTGTAGGCAACCATTATTTTGTGCTGAATCAAGTGCATCTTGTGCGCTTACAGTTTTGTGCTGGTCAGGTTGCATTTGTGTGTGTGAATAGGTTGCCCTTTGTCCCGTTTCGGTTTCCGAATCTTCGTATGCTATGGTAATAATAATAATAATGAAGATCTCAAAGGAAGGTGATTACCTCCTTAGGCTATATATTTTCTGTTCGTATGTAACTCTTATATAATATAATGTTGTGTTTGCTTTTGTTTCTTTGGTTTATTACATCTTCATATTCCTTTTGATTAGATAGCCAATTATCTTAGTCACGAGGCCTTGTTTGTGTAAATCATAGAAATGAAAAAGACAGTATGGTGTTTATGGAAAATAATTTGTAATTTTTACGTGTAAATTTGGTATGGATTTCTTGCAAGTTATCGATTTCGTAACGTAGAAAAACAAAATAAATAAATACAAACTATCACTTGTAAATAGAGAATAGTCCAAATTTCATAAATTACCAACTCATATACAAATTATAACTAATAAACTAACTTTAATATAAAGAAAAAATTGTCTAAAAAATACCGATCTTGTAAGCTGACTAAACTTTAGTATTCCGTCGATCAGAACGGTATATTCCGTCGATCAGAACGGTATATCGCCTATGATATATATCAGACCTATGATATATATCAGGGTAATTCAAGTACTAATCATTGTAGGATCAATAAATGAGGTATGATTCTGATAGTTTAAACGACGGTTTACTAAAGTTTAATCAGCTACTGTTTAAGCAATTTTCTTTAATATAAATTTCATTTCTGGCCAAGGTTAATGCATACGTCCAGCCTGAATAAAACCAAAAGTCAGTTACCAACTCATAAATTACCAAACACGAACCATGACTGTATTATAAAAATTTCTTGCAAGCTGTATTTGGGTAATATGTCTATATACACAATCAACAGATCAGCAAGTGACTCAAATGAGTGAAGGGTTTCCAATACCAACAAATACAGCACAAGCATTGCTTTCAGATCAATGTCATGGCTCGTAACACACTCCGTGGATCACAACACTGCTTATTCGGTTATTCCCGAAATGTCTAACTATGAACTTATAAACAGATGCTTACTGAATCTTTTCAGCTGGAACTGACATATGATGAAATTCCGGGTTCAAGGAGAGTTTGGTTGAGAGGGAAGCATGGAGGCGGAAAAACTAGCCCTGAGCTTGACCCTTGAGCTGCCCAACAGAAGGATGACGTCAGCTTTGAATAAGACATTAACTGGACGTCTTCAAGATACAATCCTTCACACGGGAAGTTGTCGCTGCACGCAAATTTTATTGCCTCGGGTGATGAAGTAGTCCCTTTGATGTTTAGATAAGATACCCCGTCAACTTTGACAGCAGAAGTCTACAAATTCAGAGAAAGAAATCTTAATGGAGAATCACAAGAAGCTAATGATTTGTCATCGACGCTTTATTTCTTTCTAACAGCAATCAACAGACATGGACATACAAGGTTATAGACAATATAACAGATACACTTTGACCATTTGAATTCTTTTAATCTACCCAAACACATGGGGTCCGTTTGGTAACGTATGATTACGTAGATGAAGATGAAGAGAATTATTTAGATGAAGAATTAAGGAGATGAAAATATTTAAGAGGATGAATATGAATATAAGTGAAATGAGTGTTTGATAAAATGAATATGATTATGAGTAAAATTACAAAAAATTACTTGTTAAATTTTTTTTATAGATGAAAGCGATGAAAAAAGGAAGAGGGGTAAAAATGAGATTTTAGCCTCAATAATCCTTATAATCTTATAATCAAACTTTTATAGGATTACAAAATTCCCATTATCTAATTCCCATAATCTAATCTCATTCATCTCCTTCATTCCCTTACTAAACGAGATTAAGAGAATTATTTCCCCCTCTTAATTCTTTTAACCTTATCTCCTTAGGCTCAACCAAACGCAGCCATGATTTATGTGTATGTAGCAAGCAAGCTTAAGAACAGTAATGTCAGAATTTAAAACGAGACAGATGGAGAAAAGAGTACCTGATTTTGACATTCAAAAGGAGAATCACAATAATACTGATCAACTATGATTGGGTTCGAAACATTTTCCATCAACACGTTTCTGAACATGATATTAGAAGCATATCCATTTCCTCCCTGAAAGCAATATGAAACTGAACTTTTAAACAGGACATATATTGATGTGTCACTGTCTAAGGATGGAAGCTCACCTGCCAGGTTTTGATTCTGAGGCCATTTTTAGTATTTACTAAGAATGCGCCATCAACCACTATATCGTGCACCTCTGAGCATGAGTTCCATTTGCCCAAGCTTCCAATGCTGATAGAAGTGAACAGGAAAAAAAGTAAGTGGCATTCTTGGTATTCGGTAATGTGGGAATGAGAATAATGAGATACTTGGCTTACCTTATACCATGGCCTGGCCCACAAGCAAGGTTGCTGATCTGAACACTTGAAGAATTATTGACAATGGAGACGCAGTCATCTCCTGCAATGTATTTGTTAAGAGTTGGTACAAATAATGAACTGACAGCAATCAAGGAAAGTGATTATTCCAAATCTACAGTCTCAATGTAAATGTATAAATGAGTAAATTGTATTTCAATTAGTACTATGTACAAATATAAACAGTTGAACCATCTACTAAATTTCATCACCTGCAAATATAAGCACTTAAACTGAATGCAGTATAAATAAGTTCTTTATCAGTTTTTAGACAGACAGGTTAAAGCATCAAACCATCTACTAAATTTCAAGTATCACATGATTCACATACTTATCAGCACCATAGAATCTTCAAATTTGTGAAGAGAAATTAACATAATGAAACAAAGAGGCCAAAGATGAATATTTAAGTAAAAGGGAAGCTCATTAATCTGTAAAGAAGAGAGGAAATTGAACCTGTTTTGATTGAACTGTTCTTGACTACAACATTAGTGGAGGAGCTTATGTGAATTCCATCAGTATTAGGGCTATCAGAAGGTGCGTCCAGGTTCATATTGGACACGTAAACCCGCGTGCAATCAGTAAATGAGATGTGCATTTGTGGACTATCAACGAGGCTCAGGTTGGATACTAACAAATTATTGCACTTGTGAAAGGTAATAGTCTGCAAAGATACACCTCATAGATAACATTAGAACAACTTAACGGATTCAGAAGTAAAATGATTCTCTATTTCTCTAGATGAAACTAAGAAAAGCATCACTAACCGTAGGAGCATGGTGACACGGCTACATACATAAGAAAAAAGCAGAATATTAGATAACATCAGAACAACTTAACGGATTCAGAAAGATGAGTAGACCGTATATATGTGAGATCTAAATGCAGTAATAACATACCAATGAGGCATTGGTCTTGCATGATCGATCCCACCATTCCTTACCCATCCCATTTATTGTCCCTCCACCTCTCACAGTGAGATGGTTCAGACCATGGAAGTAAATCCATTTCATTGGATTTGAATGATCCCAAACCTCAGGGTCCTTTGGGGCAATAATTGTACCCAAAATCTACTCAAATGTGAAGTCCAATAGAAAAGGGAAAAAAAAAAAAAGTTTAGGTGAAGTATATATAAGCAGTAGCAAAGGAGATCATCAGCCAAATATGTTTATCAAAAATACTTAATTCCGTGCTATAGATGCACGTACCTGGAAGATCACCCTTGACTTACATGGCCCAGCAAAAACAATGGGCCGCACAAGATACACATTTCCATATGGAACCACGACTCTTGACCGTGGAGATAAAGAACAGGCAACTTTCCAAGCATTTACGAATGCCTGCACCAATGATGGTATATACTTTATACAAAAAGCCAAAATAGCATGATTATATATAACTCTTCCATGGTTCTAACTTGTAACACATCAAAACATCAGTATAACTAAAAGATGAAGCACAAGCCCTCACACTGTTTCTCCTGATCTTTCAAGCATCTCAATACAACTCACATCGTATGTGACCAGTTTGCAAATTTTCCTCCACCATCTTTCTTACAAGCAAATATGATATCAGAATAATCGCTTCTCTGTTGTACATGTCAACCAATCAGATTGGCTTATCATGTATAGCCAGAGGGATTCTAAAGACACAAAAGCTGAACAGCATCACTTTGCTGTATAGCAGGTACTCCAAATGTCATAAAGCCCTTGCCTATGAAAACCATAGTTTCCAACTAAGCTCGTACAAACAGAAAAGGACTACTTATTACAACCCAGTAAATACCAACTTAGCTCATAGAAGATTACAATATAGGACTTAATAGTGCTTCTAAGTGACTGAAAACTAATAATAACTTGGTTAATGTGTAATCTTCATTAATGAATACTGAATTTCACTACAAAAGGTATCAATTGATGTTTTTTCCTTCTATGCAATTGAAGTATCATTGATTCATTGGTCATCATTACACATTTACACCACATTATTCCACAAAAGAAACCATTATCAACCCTGCTTTCATTTTCCCCCACCTTTTTTTGTCATCACCACGAACAAAATTAAAATTGATGTTCACATTCAAACAATAACAGAAACACACCAAAAAAGTAAATTCCAAATCCAAATATACCTCAGTATCATCATGCAAGCCATCACCAATAGCTCCAAAATCACCCACATGAAGAACCCTTTTATCTGTATAACTCTTCCCTATAAAAAACTGCCCAGATCTGGGGAGCTCAATCCGAGCATCAAATGCCTCTATTACCTTTATATAAGTTAAATATGACAACACACATGTGATGAAGAAGAAGATGAACAACCTAGAAATCCTACTATAGAAACCACCACAAAGCAAGCAACTTGATGATTCCATTAGAGAAATACTTTGTTTTTTCTTACAATCCAGATATAGAACGAGATGTTGAAGATGAATTGAGAAATAAAACAGTGAGCATTGAGAGTGAAGACTGATAGTTTGGCAAAGGGAAGATTAGTTGAGAAGCTGAGAGATAAGAAAGGGGAGAAATCAGCCATGGGTTCCGTGATCATGGGGGAGAAGATAATCGACTGAAACAGGGAAGTGGAAAAAGTAAAGTGATCGATAAACAGGGCTGATTATCAGGATTTCAGGGGATATAGATTTACTAGAAAAATTGACAGATACACAAAATGACAAACCAATTAGGGTTTATCAGCCCCACATTTACCTCATCAAATTTGCCTATTTGGGTAAATCTGATTTTAATATTTGAGAAGAATCTTGCTATTTTAATATTGGGTAACATACTGCATAAGTTCAAATCTGATTATTTTAAATATTTTTTTATATTCTTTTTTAAATACTTTATATTTCTCGTATTTTCAAGGAAGTTAACGATGTAGTCAACATTCAACTTTTGTTAAACCTTGTCATTTCAACTATTGATTTGTGCGATTTTCCAAAACTCCAGATTCTCTTTCGCAAAATATTATAGACCTATGTACAAAAAAAAAAAACAGTTTTAAATAAAATAAAAACATAGCTAATTTTTTTAGTCAGTCATTAGTTCATTACACTCAAAAGTCATGAGAAAATATTGTACTATTTTGTTTTTTCTACTTATTTGAGTTTAGAAATTTAATTTGAATTTTTTTATTATTTAATTACTTAACTACAATTATTTTTATATTTTTTTTAATTTATAGATAAATAAATATTTTCAGATTGAGTTTCTCTATCTATTTATAAGATAGATAGTAAGTTAAATAAATGATGAAATTTTGGTAGTTTATTGGGTAAGCTTCTATTTTTTTAATAAAAATATAAAATCTAATAAGAAATCAAATGTGATATTTGTTCAAATTAGTTTGTACATAGATTGTTAAGGTAGATTTAACAAAAAAAATGTACCAAATTAAAAATATATTTGAAAGCAAAATAGTATACAAGTTTAATAATCTATCTAGTAGTATATATCAAAGAATGATAGGGTTGAGTGAGATGGGAGTCCAAGTAAAACTCACATGAATTGACAAGAGGATATTATTATTATTATTATTTATTTTTTTTTTTTGAAAGGTTATGTTTCCGGTTCAATTTTTCCATACATGTTTTCAGGAGGATTCGAATTCGAATCTCCGGACTAATACTCAAGGAGTCTAACACCACAATCACTAGACCAACTGAGTATTAGTATATTATAATATTTTTTATTTTTGAACTAGAGGTGTAAGTCGTGTGACTAGTAAACTGTTAACACTTAACAACAAGCTGAAAGTGATAAGATTATTATATCGTGATAAGATTATTATATCCAAGATAATGAATTGCTAAATATAAAACACAATTAATGAGTATTGTGTTTGTGTGACTTGTTAATTTATAAATAATTTTTTGTAACAATTGCATAAAAAATAAAAAATTTTAAGGTTGAACCATACATACTTATAGATGGTTATAATAATTTAAAATTGAAGTATTTACATGTATTATATACATATATGTCTTAGAATAATGAAATGAGTCTAACATTATAGACCATTTTATCATTAATCTTTTATTATTTTTTCACAAAAATTATAAAACGCAAATGCACTATTTGAAAACTGAAAATTTTGGACATAATCCGAAAAAATATAGAATACATGGGCAACATCCGTAATTTAAAAAAATATAAATTGTGGAGTTTTGAAGGCGATTTTTCCCAAAGTCCACTTTCTGTCTCTCCGTTACCACCAGTTCCCGTCCCACCGCAGGCCATTCATCGCCACCAACGCCACCGCCGATCCTCCGCTTCTTTCTATTCGGTCCTACATCTCATCTGTGGGAGCAATTTCTCTGATTCAGGTCTTTCACTGTCCATTTCGCTATCTTCTGTTTATTGTTTTTTTAACTCTTTTTGGATCTTCGTCTTGTGATTCCGATCTGAGGGCGGTTGAAATGATCTCTGGCTTTGTATCACCTAAACCTGTATATATCTCTTTTTTTATGAAATTAGTTGGGATCTATTTCCGTTGTGGTAGGGAGAAATTAAGAGAAATTTCACCACTGGAAGAGCTGAAAAGTTCGCTTCGTATCAATTGGACAATGTACGATTAGGTAATTAGAATTATAGCTTGCACCACTGTTGATTAGGCAATCTTAAATTCGATAGTGTACGATTAGGCTATCTCAAACTTGTACTATTAGGTAGGAGGAATTTAAAACTGAAACGCAGACTGCTAAATCTCGCGAAGTGATTCACTTCGATTCTGAATTAATATCTTCTATGATCTCCTGGACGTGTATGAGTTCACAGAAGCTTTCCTTTCTTATTGCTATTAGTTACAGGTCAAATGAAAGCTAACGGTAAGTCTCGAGGAGTGGTTCTTCGGGATCCTAAATAGAGTCCTTAATCTTCTGGTTGTGAATGAGTTTATAATTTGTGAGCTTCACTCGTTCTATTGTGTATGCATGCTAAATTGGCTAAATTCTAAATGCTTATTGGTATTCTAACTGCTTATATCTGCTGGAAGGTTACTGCCTATATTAGTTCAAAGGAATTATTGTGAAAATTTGACCTTGATCTTTTCATTTCTCATATTTACTTAATCATTTTCCATCTTTGTTTGGTTAAGCTTTATCCATTGGATAATTGGCAGATATGGCAAGCACAGCCTGCTTCATGATAGTGAGCCGGAATGATATTCCTATATATGAAGCTGAGCTGGGAACAATGTTAAAAGTATGTCTTCTTTCACTGCCTGCTCGTTTATACTTTACATAGGTATTCATCTTCTTAT
Organism: Fagopyrum homotropicum; assembly: GCA_033239125.1. Taxonomy (NCBI): domain Eukaryota; kingdom Viridiplantae; phylum Streptophyta; class Magnoliopsida; order Caryophyllales; family Polygonaceae; genus Fagopyrum; species Fagopyrum homotropicum. The sequence continues at coordinate 803,073 of BSWB01000003.1, read as the reverse complement.
ATTGATTGGAGCTTTTTATGAAATTTCCTCCTTACTGCTAGGCTTGGTTTGTTAATCCTAAAAATACTTGCATTCTAGTGCTCAGTGACGTTGGTGTTAGGAAGAGCTACTATTGTGCTTGTATTTCAGTAAGAATCGTTTTCTGGTACTGGTTTAATCTTAAGTATGCCTCTTTTGGCAGAAGGAAGATGCTGCACAGCAGCATCAGTTCATATTACATGCAGCTTTGGATATTGTCCAGGACCTTGCTTGGACAACCAGTGCTATGTAAGCCTCTGGTTTTGATTACTTTGGTACATTATTTTTGCCTTTTGTATCATTTTATGATTTTTACTGTTGTCACTCTTGATCTAGGTTCTTAAAAGCAATAGACAGGTTCAACGATTTGGTGGTTTCAGTATATGTTACTGCAGGTCATATCCTTCAATATGCTGACCGTTCTTTTGTTGTGAATATTCAACATTTGATTGTCTGATTTCTTTTTGAACAAATTTTTCGAAAAAGAATTGCATGAACAAGTGCCAACAATTGAAAAACATTGCTCTGTATCTAGTGTCTTGCAGTTCTATTTTTTTGTCAAACCATTTAAGTTATACATAATAGTTTCATGATTGGAAAACTCACCCTTTTCTTTTCTTTCTGAAAAGCTCCTCTAAAATGAAAAACACGTATCCCTCATGTACATTATTGTGTTTCTTCGTAAGTACTTACTACATATGGTTCAACCTTTCAAAGAGATTTGCATTTAATATGGAAATCTTTCATTATGTTGTTTGAATTTTCCTTGACTACCTCATCCTACATACGAGATTGATGCTTCTTCATGATTCTCGCAATGATGATGGAATTAAAAGCTTCTTTCAAGAGGTCCATGAGTTATATATCAAGGTACATGGCCAGTTTCTCCATTTCTCTCTTGTGTTTCAATTGCACTTTTTTTTTGTCGATCATATGTTTGCATTAGGAATCCAAAGCCCTATATTTGAGCTAAAAGGACACCACGGTTCACACTAGAATACAACAAACATTGAGAGGGGAGAAAAGGAGGAATTGAATGGAATTGAGTTGTATAAACTGGAATAGATTAGTACTTGAGGTCCCTATCAATAAATCGTGTCAGTAACAATTCTTCTCTTTTTTTAATCCCTAGACTATTTGCCTCCAAGAGCCTTAAGCTTCCTTGGGCATAAACTTTGTATTTATTACAAAGAGCTTATACTTACTTTTCCAGCACTAAAAAGGCTTATAAACTCTTAAATAAACAGAGGAAACTTCAACACTAATCAGGTTATCTGACATTTATCCCATATTATACTGATACTTATCCTAGTGTATCGAAACTTCAACCTATATTATCTGTACCCTAGGCTAATCCTAATATAAGTTAATTAGGCTATCAAAATTTCATAACTGCTGTTTTGTCTATCTGATTAATAAAATATATTAGAAAATTTTGAGATAGTAACTGCAATTATAGTAGAACTCTTCAATTTCAATGATGCCTAGTAATCGATCATTCATTTCTCCAGTTTCTTGAAATTTTCTATTCTGATGGATAAAAAATCATTACTTGATACAATTTGGATATGACTGAAGCTTTTGTAATCTAACACTAAGCATCAACATTTCAGATTCTTCTCAACCCCCTCTATCTACCTGGTTCCCGTGTCACGTCTTCCCATTTTGACACAAAGGTCCGAGCTTTAGCAAGAAAATATCTGTGATGGCAGTTCTTGGCTTGCATTGAAACAATGAAGCATCAGCATTTTGCTGTTATATTTGTTACCTTGTTTTTTTCAGTGTCAGCTGATCTTTCAGGTATCTTAATCGAGAATGTTACTGTGATTGATTTCCAGCCCATATTATGAACAATTTTTAGTCAAGAGAACAGATATCCAAGCCCTAATTAGTGATTACCCCAAACCATTTGGATTATGCAGCTGCAGACTTCTTTGAGTGGCCATTGGATTGGAATACAAATGGTTTTAGTAAAAAAAATCACAATATAAATTTAATAGATTTTTTATGCACATTTATTCATTTTTACAGTGGTTGAACTTTCATGATAAGAACACTGTGGACTTAGGGTTGTACATCCAGACTGGAATTCTCACAAGCGCCCCACCGTAAACCAGACTGGGTGTGGACTGTTTCAATTTGGTCCATTCCATACTGGGTTTACACCGGAATTTTCGAGTGTGATGGCCGGAGGTTTACCTGTGTGAAGACGGCACAACTTTGGTCCGGACCCAGTCTGTCGATCCGACACGTTAGTTCAATTCCAACCCCCCTCCCCCCCAATAACATGTATAAGGTCCGACTCCGACCTGGTCTCCCGGTTTTTCCGGTCCAAGACTTGGTCCGGTCTGAAAATTGGAATTTGGTAAATAGAGGACAGTGGCACGGACCGTAAAAAACCGGACCGGAACGGTTTCCCGGTCTTAAATTGCTTAACCCTACAATAACCAACAAGGTTGATACTTGATAGAGACATTAAACCTTAAAAAGTTTTGTCATATATGTACGCTAAACATTATTAGTAGAGTAGGAATTGTTGTGTCAAAGAAATACATTACAAAACAAACAAAAACTAGTACAGTGAGTGCGATGCAACACTTGTGCCTTACCAAAATATAGACAAAAAAATATAAAGAAATATAAAACAAATGCAAACACCTTAAGGAGCTAAGGGTATGTTTGGAGTCCAAAAAAAACGTTTCTTCGTAAAATATGTACCAAAAATAAGAAGAAAAAAATCTACAACCTCTGAAACACGATGGGTGCATTGAATTGTGGGTATAAAATCATCAATATAGTAGGTGCATGCTTGTAATTAGGGGAGAGTCGAAACGAGAAGCGTTGCAAGATCATAGCCATAGCCAACTTAGTTTGAAGAATGACTAGGTTTTGCCCAATGCATTGGCGCGCCCCGACCCCAAATGGCATGTAAGCAGTCGGGTGCTTAGCGGATCGGGACACGCCTTGTGAGAATCGGGTCGGGTCAAATTCATGCACGTCCGGGCCCCACATGTTCGGGTCGTGGTGGACGGCTATGGTTGGGATTAGGAGCTCTGTTCCCTCTGGGATCTTGACCCCTCCAAGCTCCACATTGGCTTTGGTTTTTCGGATTGTTGCTACCACCGGTGGGTATAGTCGAAGTACTTCGTGGATAACCATTCCTAGCTGCAAAGAAATTTTATTTTAGAAGAAAAAAAATCTAAAATATTTTTGAAAAAAATAGTGTTTGCATTAGAATTTAGATGGAGGCTATTATATTAAAGAAAATATTTTCAAGATGTCGAAAATATACTCTTTTAGTTTTTAATTATTAGTATAAGGTCAATGGCCCAATGTTAGATGAACCCGTAAATTATGAAAATTGAGAAATTTTACACTTCTGATGCGAAATTAGGGAGATAATTAAGATTAATATGGGCTCGTTTAAAATCCCCGTAATTTCAGATTATATCCTTTTACTTTAGACTTTTTCAGATTGTGTCAAAAAATTTTCTATTATTCGGATGTATCCTTGAATTTTATAATCTATCAGAATATGCACTTATACAGTTCGTAATTTAACATTTTGAGGGAAAAAAAAAGATAAGTCATTTATCCAAAAAGTTATCTAGAGATTTATAATGACTATTAACAATAACTAGTAAATAGTAATTATCTTTTTTCTTAATTGTTAAATTATTGATAATAAAAGGACATATTTTGTAAACTATAAAGTTTAGGAGCACCATCCAAAAACCATACGATAAGATCATTGATAATTAGACCTAAGTTACTTTGTTTTCATATTATATATGTTTTATTTTTGTGATTTTACTTTTTTTTAGAGGGATAAAATTTAGGGGCGGATGATGGGGCGGGTGAGTGGGTTTTTAGGGTACGAATGACGGAGGTGTCCCATCTACCCATCAACCGGTCAATTACCGTCCCTACTCCGGTCGAAATCCGAAAATGCCGAATTCTATTGCTCATGCAAATTATCTATCCCAATGGTGATCAAGAAATTCATTTATTAGCAATTTAAAGTTTGAAGAATCCAAACTTACAGTTTTGAGACTTGAAACATTATCCTTGGTTGGGGTATCACTCGTCCCACACACACTGTGAATCTCCTCACGAGCCAAATGCTGCCATTGAGGATGCATAGCAAGCAAAACGGTTACCCAAACCAACATGTTAGCCGTTGTGTGCTTCCCTACAAAGAAGAAGCTCTTACACTCTTCTACTATATCTTCTCCTTTGATTCCTATCCCATGATCTCCTTCACCCTCCTTCAAGCTCTCCATTATCAAATGCTCTAGCAAATCCCGAGGCCCCGTTTCGTCTTTCCGGTCATGACCCTTCAAGATCTCCCTCTTCTTCTCGATCAACCTTACTAGTAACGTCTGGATCTCCCTATCGAGTCTCCATATCGCCCGATTCCTCCTCGTAGGGAGGAACCTGGAAAGATTTTTTTTTAATAATAATATAAGTTAAGCGTGTTTGAACGAGAGTATGAATATAAGTATTTAGTTATAAAATGAGAGGGTTTGTACTTGTAGCCGGGGATGAATACTTTGTTAAACGACTCTGCAGCGTAAACCATTTGTTCGTTCTGGAGTTTGTAGATGACCTTGCCATCCTCGTAACTTCCTCCGAAAATTGCCCTCGTGATAATTTCTTCGGATAAATTTTGAAACGACTCGTATACGTCAATCTCCGAGTTTTCTGGAGTGCATATTTGTGACCACTTTTGTAGCATACCTTCTACGCTTTTAGCCATTATGGGCATCATTAGCTGTTGTGTTGATGAACAAGAAATCAAATGAAGAATGATTAGCTTCAAAAGTCAACTCTTTTGATCAAGCAATCAAATTACTTAAATGTTTAAACCAATGATTGATTTGTCCAGGCTAGACCCTTCTTTGTTCACCAAATTAACAACCATTCCACTTAAATTAGGGTTAATGTTTCGTGTGAAAGCAAAACGAAATAATAACTCAAGGTCGTGTGCATACGAACGTACTGTAACTTACGTGTTACGATTCCGATGCATAGAGATGGACTTACTTTGAGATTTTCAATGTGGAAGATTGGAGAAATGACCTTTCTCCGGTGAGCCCATTTTTCTCCTCTAAGAGATACTAAACCATTGCCTTCAAGCTTCTTCACAAGAGGGTGTGCTTCATATTTTTCATACAAGTCCGATGATGTCGCTAACACCTCTCGAATCAGGGCCGGATCCGAGACGGTTAACCGAGCAATCTGTCCGAACCATATCAGAAATTTATCGCCTGAATATATAGCAAAACATAGTATGAGGAATTTCCCACAAATTTCGATAAACTTATATAACTTCAACTGAATTATGTCATAAAACTCAATTGCATGTTGTCAAAGTCTCATACAGACGGATCGTAAAACAAGGTCGTGAGATCTAATGTAGTCTACTGACCTTACATACTAGACTCCAAATATCCCGATCTTTCGATGCAGGAACTTAACAATTGTCTATAAAAGCAACACCGAGTTATAAGTTTGTTTATTATCGAAAGTAATGAATTACCATAAATCTTGTTCCAATGGTGATAGAAGGAGAGAACCCTAGGGAGAATATTATGAGAAGGAGGAGATATCGGCTGAGCCGAAGCCGCGGCCATCAGCTCCCCGAGCTCCTTCATGTTCCCCAGCAGCGGCAACGGCGGCGGCCCCCCTACGCCTTGTCTTAAGAAGTGGCTCCTGATCTTAGCCGGCTTGACCCACAGCTTCCTCCACACGTGCCACGCCCCGAGAGCCACCGTCACCGTAAGCTGAAGCCATAAGCCTGCATTCCATAGCCATAGCTTCTCCTGATCTTCGTTTTCCATTTTTTAAAAAAATTTTGATTTTCTGATGTTTTTGATATATACATTTGTGTGTATATATTTTAGAGAAGACAAAGGTGTGAACAAATAGAGTTGAATTTGTCCTTGGCTGATTGGGATCAAATCATTTTCTTGTATAGTTTTAATTTGTTGGGTGGCTTCATTTTTTAAACTTTTAGTCCAATTCATACAATTATTCGATAAGAATAATGAAATATAATAAACAATTTAGAAGAATTTCGGATAGTATTCCTATATTATTAAAAATTTTCAAAAAACATTCATTTAAAAAGTTATTTATACATTAAAAACAATTATTAATAATTAGTTAATAGTAAATATTCTTTTTAAATGTTAACTTATGGATGATAAAAGTATATATATTTCGAAAAGTTATAAGTTTAAGACGTAATGTAAAAAATGAAAATTTTGAATTCGAAAAATATAAAATATAGGGACGTTAACGAAATTTTCCAACAATTTAACTAGTGTCTAACAATATTTTTTATGAGATTATTGTCTAAACATGTGCACATCTTTTAGACTGACTAAACTTTAATATTCCGTCGTTTAAACTATCAGAACAGTGCCTCACCAATTGAGCCCGACCAAAAATTAGTACCTGCATTATGGATCAAGGGTCTTCATTTTGGGTCTTCAAGCTCGTGGAGAAGAGGAGCGTCAAAATCCGATTGTGTTCGTTGCTACCATGGGATTCCGGCGACGATTTCCACTTGCAGGCGACCTCCTAACGTCGGAAAACGATTCTATGGTCGTATGCAGTGGAAATTTGCCCCTAATATTTAACATCGATATGTTAACTTTACGATCAATAAGTGAGGTACCATGCATTCTGATAGTTTAAACGACGGGTGTGTGACTAAAAGATGAGGTATATTATGTGTCCATTGGCTATGCAATATATTTTCAAAGAATTAACATATGATCAAACCCAGCTCATAATGACAACTGTCTAACACAGTAACAAATTAGGTCAATAATTTCTCAATTCTATAAGTTTAAAGTTCACGTTATATTTTATTTGAATTTAATCTGTGGTAGATGGGACTTTATCTAATTAATGAGACATATTCGAATAATTTCAAATAACATAAAAATTGTATATTATATGAACGTATTATACGTGAGAAGGTTAATTAAGACATAAGTTAAGACTTTATATTTGTTTATAATCGGTGTTGTATATTCTATGTTTACACGTTACCCTCTTTATATTTGTTGGTGAGGTTGTATTAGGGTTGTTATATTAGATATTAGGGTGTTACGGGTACGGTTCAAGATTTCGTTAATGCACGACGTTTACGGAATCCGTGACCGTCACGGTCACGCGTTTCGTAACCGTAAAAAAAAAGAGACCCTGATGGTGTCAGAAAATTTTTTTTTTTCGGGTTAGAATTCATGTAAAAATTATCACGGATCCGGAACCCGTAATCATGACGGTTACGGGATCCGTATGCGTGGTGCAATAACGAAATCTTGAACCGTTTGGTATCAACTACCGGTGTAATATGAGATAAGTTATTCAGGTTCGGTTTGCGTTTGGGTCGTTAAAAGTTTGGCTCAAACTCGTTCATTTTCTAAACGAGGCGAATATGAACAGATTTTAAAGCTCGTATAAATCAGGATATGCTCGTTTGGTGAAAATAACACTATAGGATCATTATTATAACCGAGCTATTCGAGCTTGACTCGTCAAAAGCTCGGCTCGACCAAATATGAACACGTTTTAAAAGGTAGTATAAAAATTAGAGTTGGCTCGTTTATAACATGTCAATGCTTAGCTCATTCGGCTAAAACTTTGCTTGTAAGGCTAGAATAAATTCGATCGAGGGTTGTTATAAATGTCGAGTTATACGGGATCAACTCGAGTTTGATTTGAAAGAAAAACTTTGATAGGGTTCATTTACTTTCGAAACGAGATGAATATAAACATATTTTGAAACTCGAATAGATTTACGTTCGGTTTCAGCTTATTCGGCTCGTATAACGACCTAGGTTGCATGGTACATGCATGTGTGGGCTGTCAAATTGACAGAAGGCGATCAGCATCGATGCACAATTGCACATTCATTGTGTAGTGAGTGTAGGGACAAAGCCTATAAGTGGTATTTAGGGGCAACCAACTTTTGTTTTCAATCATCGACCAATTTCATATATATGATGGGGCACTTCATTCTGAATAGTTTTCATTTGGTAATTCTTGCTGCAAATTTTGTACTAGTTAGTGTAGTTGCATGTGCTTATAGCTATAGAGGTTTTCTTTGGAGTTGTCTTTAGTTCTTGTCTTGACCTCTTCAATGATCATATCAACATATTCATTCATATGATCACAGTCGATGAAGAATAATGTAGGAAGTAAGGATTTATGCAAATTTCGTAATTATGACCGTTGTTACAAAGTTCGAATATGCAGTATAGTGTGGTTGATCCTACCGTACCGGTAGAGCATCCGATGTTCGAATCCAGCATTTATAAATACCACCTTTGTTCAAACATTCGAACACACCTAGTGAGAGTCTTTGTGTTCTGGTTGAGTTTGAGTTATCTTGTGTTTCTTTAGGACTTGTTCCTAGCCTTTGACTTTATTTCCTTTGGATTGGTAGATTCTGTTTCTAAATTTTGATGTTGTTGGCCTCAAATTTGCCCCGAATGTTGTTGTCGTTTTTGAAACCTTTAATGGTTGACGTTATGGGACGCCTATTGGTTTTCATACCTCTATCTTTGGCAAGTTTTTATGTACTTGTGTTATATCTCTGCATTCATTTAAGGAGTGCTTGTCCGGTCTCCTGGCGTTGTGACGCTATCCCATTTTTGGGGGCTTATCACCGTTGTTCTTTCATTCGAATACACATTACAGTGGGACGAACTCCCAATGTGTGTGGAGCTTAGTTGCAGTATTCATGCTTTGAGTAACGTTGCTTGCATTGGGTAAACATCAATTTTGTTCATATTATCTTAACTTAACGTATGAACAAAGACGAGACTTGAACATCTCTGATTTCGGATAAGACTTGAACATTGTTCATAACCGTCCTTAATATGGTCCGGACGGTGTAAGAATAATATTCTTATAAAATGTATCCAAATGACTTAGCTTTATTCATAGATAAGAATGACATATATATACAATAAAATCTATAACGGTAACATTAAACTAGGAAACTAATATTAAAGCTAGAAAGCCTACAAGGAAAGGAAATATATATATACAATATTATTATTGATTATCATTCCCCCTCAAGTTGGCGCATGGATGTCACAAATGCCCAACTTGCTTAAGAAATGGTGAAATAAATGTTGGCCAAGAGCTTTGGTGAAGATATCCGCAAGTTGGTTGTTGGAACGAATGTATAGAGTTTTGATCGTCTTCTTTTGAACTTCATCTCTAACAACGTGGCAATCCACCTCGATGTGCTTGGTACGTTCATGAAAAACAGGATTGGACGCAATATGTAAAGCAGCTTGATTGTCACACCAAAGATTGATTGGTTGGTTGTGAACAATTCCCAAGGAATGTAGTAAGGATTTGATCCACTTGACTTCACATGTTGTGGATGCCATTGCTCGATATTCAGCTTCCGCGGAAGATCTTGAGACAGTACTTTGCTTCTTAGTTTTCCAAGAAATAGGAGACTTGTCAAGAAAAATAACAAAACCCGTTAACGATCTACGAGTGATGGGACAAGAAGCATAATCCGAGTCACAATAAGCATTAATTTGAAATGTACTTGTGTTTGATAATAAAATACCCTGACCTGGATTATTCTTCAAGTAACGTAAAACTCGCAATCCTGCATTCCAATGGTTGAGCGTTGGTTTTTGCAAAAATTGAGACAAAATATGAACCGAGTAAGTGAGGTCTGGTCTGGTAATGGTAAGATACACGAGGCGCCCAACTAATCTACGATATCGATCGGGATCCGTGAAAGCTGCAGACTCGTCGCGCCCTAAACAGTGGCCGGGTTCAATTGGGAACTTGACGGGGCGTGACCCAAGGGTACCTGTTTCAGAAAGGATATCTAGGACGTATTTTTTCTGAGCAAGAACAAGACCATGTGGAGTATGCGTAACTTCGATGCCTAGAAAAAAACGTAACTTACCAAGATCTTTCATATGAAAACAGGATTTGAGATAAGTTTTAAAACGAGAAATAGCAGAAGGATCATTACCACTTATTATTAAATCATCAACGTAAATCAAAATATGGATACAAATACCTGAGCGGACATACGAAAAGAGCGAGTAGTCCGCTTTTGACTGAAGAAAACCAAAATGACTAAGTGCTTGACTTAGTTTGTGAAACCAGTTGCGAGGGGATTGTCGAAGTCCATAGATCGATTTATTGAGCTTACATACTTTGTTAGGATCCGAGATGGTGAATCCTGGAGGTAAAGTCATGTAGACGTCTTCATGGAGATCCCCATGGAGGAACGCATTATGGACGTCCATCTGGTGTAATTCCCAACGTTGACTGGAAGCTACTGCAAGAAATATTTTAACAGAGACTAGTTTAGCGACTGGTGCAAAGGTTTCAGTATAGTCGATACCTGGTCGTTGACGATTTCCTAACGCGACTAGACGCGCCTTGTGCCGTTCGATGGAACCGTCGGCATTAAGCTTCGTTTTGTATACCCATCGACATCCGATTGCCTTCTTGTCTGGAGGAAGAGATACTAGACTCCATGTTTGATTGCGTTGAAGCGCATCAATTTCGGAACGCATAGCCGCTCGCCATTCGGGTATGGCTATGGCTTTCTTGTAAGAAGTGGGTTCATGGGTAGAAAAGGATGCCTTCATATAGCATAGATACGAGGGAGACAAATTAGTAGTATGAAAATAATCTGAAATCGGATAGTTACACTTACCTGTAGATAATGATTGGAGCGGTAACTTTGGGTCGGAATGCATCGGTATTAAACTGTTGCAATAAAAATCCTTAAGGCGTGTATTTGGAAGGGATATTCGACTGCTTCGTCGAATGGGAGGATTGACGTTGGTTAACTGGGAAGGCAAATCCGAAGAAGCAGGTAAGTGATCGGGAGTAGGAACAAAATCGGGATCAGAAGAGGCAAGTATATGTTCGTGAGTTGATTCGGTATTGGTATGAGAAGAAGTAGGTATGTTATCCTTATTTGATACGGAATTTGTATCAGAGGAAACTATATCTGGAGAAGATAGAAGATCGCCGGATGATCGAATTTGGGAACCAGAAAGTGAAGGTGAGTATTCACGTATGGAAACCGAATAATCATCCGATGCAACTTGGTCTGAAATAGGTAAGGAATCGCTGGAGGTCGAGATTACCGGTTGAGATATGGGAGTTTTCAAATCAGTTAAGGATACAGTTTGCGTGGGAGGAAAATAATCCGTGAGATTAGGAGATTGATTAAACGATTGATTAGGATTAGAATTAGGGATAGCCAAATCTGCAGATTCCTCGTCAAAAGTGGAAGGAGTGGATGTAGACTTGGACAAATCTGCCTGAAATTGAGATTTGAGAGGCTGATTGGTAGGAGAAAGATCTGCCGCTTGTGTTGAAGGTAAGAGGGAAGCATCAGATGTAGAAAAGGTAAGTTTAGGGTTTAAGTTTGAAAATAAATTATTTTGATTGAAATTTAAAATATGGGATGAGGTATTGTCAGAAACATGATTTTTATAATTTGAAAAAGGGAACTCATTTTCGTAAAAAGAAACGTCCCGAGATACAAAAATTGTATTATTTTGAAGATCCAATAAACGCCAACCTTTTTGGCTAAACGGATAACCGATAAAAACGCATTTTCGAGATCGTGCGGAAAATTTATTTGTATTTTTTGGTAAGATAGAAGCATAAGCTAAACACCCAAAAATACGTAAATGTCGGTAATCCGGTTTTTTGTTAAAAAATATTTCAAAAGGAGATTTGCCCTTTAAAATTTTTGTTGGAGTACGATTGATCACATAACAAGCGGTTAAAACCGCGTGACCCCAAAATTCTATAGGTAATTGTGATTGAAAAAGTAACGCCCGTGCTACGTTAAGTAGATGGCGGTGTTTACGTTCAACCCGACCGTTTTGTTGCGGTGTATAGGTACAAGAAGTTTCATGGAGAATACCTTTTTCTGAAAATATTTGTCGAAGTTTGAAAAATTCCGAGCCATTATCAGTTCTAACACGTTTAATAGTCATATTAAATTGTGTTTGAATCATTTTGATAAAATTTTGAAAAATAGTAAAAATTTCATTTTTGGTTTTTAAAAGATAAACCCATGTAATTCTTGAACAATCATCAACAATGGTTAAAAAATATGAAGCTCCACATAAAGACGGAATCCGATATGGACCCCATAGATCACAATGAATAAGATCAAATATAGTATCGGAATGAGATAAACTTTTAGGAAAAGACGAACGAGTCTGTTTTGCCCTATGACAAATATCACAAGGAACATTTTTAGAGTAACGAAAAACAACATTATTCTCATCCAAATTAGATGTTATAAAATTAAATGCCGGATGACCAAGACGTTTATGCCAAAGATGTGACTCTGAGGACTTTGAATCGACACGGATAGCGGCGGAAATGGGAAATTTGAAGTTGGAAAAACGTAACCAATACACTCCGTCCTTAGGTTCACCCGCTCCAATCAGCATCCGCGAAGTTAGGTCCTGAATCACACATAATGTCGATGTTAGGATAATCTTGCAATTAAAATCATTAGTTAGACAAACTAAAGAAATTAAATTACATTTTAATCCGGGAACATAAAGAACATTATTAAGTTGAAAATTTTGACTCAAAATAATAGTTCCGGCTTGAGTTGCATTTTGTAACACACCATTTGGTAATTTAATAACATAGTTATTGACCGTTTTTAATTGAGAAAAAAGATGAACGTTACCCGTCATATGGAAAGAGGCTCCGCTATCCAAAATCCAAAAATTCGATTCAATAATACCTGTCATAGATTCATTTGACGGTGCATGAAAATGTTTAAATTTCTCAAGCAACTCAGTCCATTGTGCATCGGTTATTTCGGCCCCAAGGTTCTTTCGATCTTGATTGGTAATGGAGGCGCCAGCTACTGCAGAAGCAACACCAACTTGGACGGCATTGCTGGTGGCCGGACCACCTTGCGTTTTCCCTCCAGGCTGGCGGCCGTGAGCGACTCCAAACGGTGTTTCAAGAGCAATCATGCTCGAGTTTTGCGGAACGTATTTTGTTTGAGGATCGATTCAAGCCTGATACCATGTAAGAATAATATTCTTATAAAATGTATCCAAATGACTTAGCTTTATTCATAGATAAGAATGACATATATATATACAATAAAATCTATAACGGTAACATTAAACTAGGAAACTAATATTAAACCTAGAAAGCCTACAAGGAAAGGAAATATATATATACAATATTATTAATGATTATCAGACGGGCTAACTCGAGTTCAAGTACTAGGTATTGCTAAAATAACTAATTACTAGCAAAATATTCAACTCGAGTGTTCATACAACTTTAGAAACAAAGTGGAACACAACAAAGTATACGATGAACAAACACATATAATCATAATGGTTGTTAAATCTTCAATATTATCATTGTGATAAACAATGTAAAATTGATAATTTTATACATATGAAGTCGACTTTTCTGACCATTTACGTAACAACTAATTTTTATTATAAAAGTTTTATGATAATTTATTTTATATGCTACAAATGTATATATCTAATACGATGTGGTGTAGGTTATAACTTACAACCTTTTTTTATACATTAAAAAATTCCAATGGACTTCCACGAAATTTTGGAGATAAAAGGTCTCGCATCGAAAGATGGGGACACTCCGAACCTAGTATATAAGCGCTTGATGAGCTATTCCTCCTATTGTCAATTGATTTTAGGATGGAACCTCATCGGGTTTATGTGTTGGGTTTGGGTCAATGCGCATGTGCGCTCGTATGCACACGATTCTTGCTCACTAGCAAGAAAAAAGCTCATATATATTAAAGGAATATTACACAAAAGACATACATAAATGCCGATATTAAATACCAAAGCAATCTAAACGCGTCGTTTAAGTTTCTCATTGGGCTTTGACAACCTTAACATCGTCAATGACAGGCCCACAAAGCGAGCCCTCGACGGTCATACTATAAACATTACTCAAGAATCTAACCCGAGTTCGTGTCTTCTCAGCCTTGAACCTTAGTTGAGCCCTCACGAACCCACCCTTGCCTTTCGAGTTGTAGATGCCCTTAACGCTATCGCGGCCCACGAATGCCTCGACTTCCATCGGGCCAATGCAGCCGTTGCCCGCGTCTCCTACGGCGAAGGTGAGTGAGTAGGTTTGGCCTGGGATGGTGCGGATGATTTGAGCTAGGGCACTTTCTTTCCCGGCTACAAGCTCGATTGCACGGGCTCCTACGGGAACCGAGAAGTGCGGAGAGTCGATGTACTTGACGGCTTTGAGTGACTCGATCATCCAACCGGGTAAAGGAGAGTGATCATCTTCTATGTTTGGTGGGATTAGGACTCCCCATGTCGATTTTCGGAACACGTATGGACCTTCTTCAAAGTTTCCGTTCTTCACAAGGTTACCTGTAATATCATAAGTTTAAGTTTCGTGGAGTTTCATCCTAAAACCAGTTGACAATAAAAATATTTTTTTATTTTCACATTTACCTTGGGTAAGGTGGGGTGGGCGCAAGATGTTGACTGCCACGGTGTCAACGAGGGGGCCACAAGCGGGATCATCATCCTTACCGGGATTATGGAGTGTAATCTCCACCTCCTCCTCCTCGGCTTGGAAACCCCAAGCATAGGAATCGAATCCAATGCTACTATACATGGTTTGGAGGGGGAGGATGCCCCAATCGTTAGGTTCGGAAGTAGGGGAAACCGAGACATTTAGTTTTTCCTCTTGGGCGCAAGTGCGCGCGAAGCTGAAGGTGATTGCGTAGAACTTTCCCTTTTCGAGCTTTACTCTTTGCTTGATCGACGCCTCGTTACCTAAACGAACCGCATAGTTGCCTTGGGGGACGACGAGGAGCATGTCGCCTTGCTTGTAGCCGGTTTTGATGTATTCTACGAACCCGTTTGTTTCCCAGTTTGGTACCGAGTATTTTCCGTTTACCTTTGTCCCACTCATTTGTGACGGGTTTGGTGCCGTCTCAAAGTTTCCATTTGGGAGTAAACCTATGAATATATCAACAAGTTAGAATTGCGTAAATAACGCGTATCAAAAACTTACAAAGAGAATATCAGACGTCCTTCACAAAAAAAAACAACGTTTTGAATTGGGTCGCTCCATAACATCAACCGGTTTAGCTTATAGACAACACTAGTTACTCAAGTCTAAGTTGGGTCAAGAAAGTTTAGTCTAAAACCCTACGATAAACTAGGACCCAGACAGAATCTGAACCGAAAATCCGAGTCCAAGCTTAATCTTTAAATTATTTCCATGACAACCTCAAAAGATCCCTAAAGATTACATTTTTAGCACTTTACATCTACTTAACTATATCATAATGTTAACTAAAAATGATTGTTACAACATGTTACAAAGTTGTAGAATAAGAATAATAAAAGGAAAAAGAGATCGAGATTGATAATAATGTAGATAATTAGGTGGGGAAAAACTTGATAGATATGAGTTTGGTGAAGCATGTGATCATGTGAGATGATAGAGCTAAGCAGATCTCCAATATCTGACATCTCAACATGCTATCCATCTCCTTCCCACTTCATTAAAGCTACGATCTTTATTATCCGTTTATAAAGAAATTGAACAAATCGGTTAACCGATTTTCCGATCTGTTTAAGTTATATCAAATTTCATGTATAAATATAGGTGAAAACAAATAAAATTTCTCATAAAAATTAATTTCATTTCCGATCGGTTTAATTTATTTGTTAAAATGTGGAGAAAACAAATAAAATTTCACAAATTTCTGGGTTTTTAATCTCAAATAATTTCGTTTCTCATACAAATAATTACCATAAAATTAGCATTTTAACTCATAAATACTTGATAATATTGATCACGTGTAATGTTTGAGAATTAAAAAAAATCCAAAATTAAATAAATGAGTCATTTATTATCCGTTTATCTAGAGATCGAAAGAATCGGTTAACCGATTTTCTATCGGATTAAGTTATATCAAATTTCATATAAAAATACAGGTGAATTTTAAGGGATAAACTAAAACAAGTTAAAATGTGGAGAGAAACAAATAAAATTTAATCATTGGTCTATAGATTGAGAGTTAAGATTTAATTATTGTAAATTTTATAATTTTACTTTATCCGAACCAAATTTCCGGGTTTTTAGTCTCATTTTGGGAAAACAAAAAAAAAAACATTTCTCATAATAATAGTTACTATAAAGTAATTTTTTAACTCAAAAATACCTCATAATATAGATCACATGTAATGTTTGAGATTTAATATTTTCTATTTTTCCATAATAAAATAAATAAGTCATTTAACTACAAATATTATCGTGTATATATATATATATATAATATTAACTAAATCAGTAAATAAATAGCTCTACTGCTTGAATTAAGATATCAACTTTTTTTTTTAGAGGTAATTAGAACACCCGGTTCGATCGGCAAAGCCGATCTACGTCCGGATCGATCGGCAAAGCCGATCTACGTCCGGATCGATTCCATACATGTTGACGGGAGAATTCGAACTCGAATTTTCAGACTAACCACTTAAGGAGTCTAACATCACATCTCACTTGACCAACTGAGTATTGGTTAGATATCAACTTTATAACAGTAATAAAACTAACCTAACTAGTTCAAATCTAACTACAAGAGATCTTATATATTGTGTTTTTGTCCATTTTATAGATCAAAATTGTTTAATTTTTTTCATATACTTATAGACCAAAAGATTATTACTTTTTGTTCACGAGTAATAACAAGTATTTTTTTCCTAAATGTAACACTCTTGAATATTTTTTTTTTAAATCTGGAAAATTGAAGAAGCTTTTGCTACTAGTTTATTCTGCAATGACATTCTACTATTGAAAAAATTACATTAAGTTATGAAAAATGTATAACTAATAAGAGCCCGTTTGGTTTCAACTCCGGAAACGGAATTGAAACGAATTTAGTCCATATGTATATCCTTATTCATGAAATTTTATGAAATCATTCCTTGTGAATTAATGCAAAATACAGTTGTTTTCCCATATTTTGTTTCCTATAGGATATCAAAATTAATCAAACTCTACTCAAATTCTTTCAAACCAAAAAGAATGATTCCACAAACTTTGATCAACAATGGCATACGTATGGACTAGATTCGTTTCCATTCCATTTTCGATTTCGGAGTTAAAATCAAACGGGCACTAAAAATATATGATAATTAACTATTCATATATAGAAAAAATGAGATGAAATTTGGATTGACTAAGCAGAAATTGCAGAGAATTGAAGCAACTGACCTGCAAAAGATATGTGGAAGGAGGCAAGAAGAAGAAGCAGTACTGCATACTCATTTTGTGTCAACATTTTGTTGGTTTACAGAGAGCAGAAGAAGAGAATCAGAGATTGATTTTTGGTTTGGAAAATGAAAGAGATGAAGTCCTCCTTATATGTATTTGAAGATGTGAGAAAGGGCCTCAATTTTCCACCTAATTACATTCTTGCCACTGCCACATATTTGAGTCATTAGGCTTACACCTAACCAAATCCGGATTCGGACCGGACTTTTGGATTTTTTGTCGTTTATTCATCTTGGACCCGAACTTTGGACCTAAAGTCTTTGCCTAGATCTGAATGAGTCGGGTTTTGAGTTCTGGATTTTTTATTTTGAAAAATGGTAAAAATATTCGTATTACATATATAAACATAAAAAAAAGAACTATCACACAAAAACAAAGTAGTTCGATGTTTGATTTTTTTTTTTAAGAATTTGGAAAATAAGCATTTTTCTATAAGAAAGTAAAAGCATTTTAGTAGTGTTACCTTTACTAAAAAAATATTTATACCATGAGATTAGCTAGTAGAAAGAAGTCTCAAAAAAACTTACTTAACTAATTTGACACTTTTCTTTTGTCTTTTATCAGGTTGGACCCGAACTTTTGACCTAAAGCCTTTGCCTAGATCTGAATCATTAGGGTTTTTGGTTCCGGATTTTGTTTATTTAAAAACACGGAAAAAATGTTCACATTATATATAAAAAAAAAAAATGTGTAGAACTATAACAAGAAAACAAAGGGCAGTTCAATGTTTGACTTTTTTATCGTTATGTTTCGCGGCAGCTAGTTTGCGCTATCTCTAAAGCCATCTGATTGTCCGGTGTCACAAATCTCTTACAAAAAAATTTTGCCGGTGTGAAAACTTTTAGTGAAATGATTCTTATTCGTGAGATCTTGAGTTCAAACCCTATCATTCTACCTCTATATATTTAGATATACGATTCAAAAAATAAAAAGTAGCTTTCAGCTGGATCTGTATCCGTATCCGAGTCATGCTCCGGTTGGCGGTCCGAGTTCATCCAAGTCTAATCGGGTTACCTATTTAGTTTGATTTATATTTTTTTTTTTTGTTCTTACCTTTACTCCAAAAACAAAAATAAAATAGATAAAAATATTCTTAACTTGTTTGATCCGCAGCCCACATTATCTGTTGGTAGTTACGGTAATTACGTCTGAAAAACGGCGCTATTTTTATTACTAAATTGCCTTATATTTAATTATTTATTATATAAAACCATATAAGTCGTAATTATTAAATTTTAAGCTAGTTTGCTCAATCTTCATAGGTCTTGTAAATGTGTTCTTATTAAATTAAATAATTAGATAAACAAGGGTTTAATTTAAAAAAATACAAACGAAAAAAGAAATTCCTGGATTTGTCAACTAATTCTACAAATTCTAAACAAAAATTTCATTTTTTTTTGCTTGTATGTGAAAAAGTACAATTTATAAGAATTTATATTCTGTTATGTTAAATTTTAAAAACTATATAAAAAGGGCTTTTTTTAAAAAAAATTTGTTTATCTGGTATGTTAAATAATGAAGGAAACTGTATCTAGGGCTGAGCAAAATCGGATCGGACCGAAATTTACGGTCCGGTCTACGGTCCAGGTTTTTTGAAAATCTGGGTTACGGTCCTGTTCGTTTTTTGGACCGTATGAAACCGTAACCCGGGTTGGACCGTAAACTACGAATTTCCGGTCCGGTCCGGTCCAGTTCGGTCCATTCCGGTCCGATTTTGGACCGAAAAACTTCACAAAAATTGCATAATTAAGGTACAAACCGGTCCAATCCGGTCCGGTCCACAATATTCAAAATTGTACAATTTATGTACAAACCGGTCCAACCCGAAACCGGACCGATCCGGTCTACAGTTCAATATTTTCTTAATTTACGGTCCACCGGTCCGATCTGGACCGTATGCACGGCCCTAACTGTATCTATTTATTTTTTGAAATAAAGATAGACATAGAATAGCAAACAATAAAGAATAATAATATTAATATCTAAAATAAGAAAATTTTCAAAAGACCATAAACTAATCCACATAAATTTAATATAAGTTTAGTCATTAACATGCAAAAAAAATAAAATCATGACATTGCAGTCTGCCTCTTTGATTATGAAAAATATTCTAAAAATGTTACAAAAAAGTCAAATATAGGTTTAATTCTATATGACAAACATTGATGAGTTTATGATATCTATGATCGTGTGTCTCTACTATATTACCTCATACACTTATTACCAATTAAAAACTTATCGACCTGTCCGCTTCAAATTTATAATAGGAAAATTTCAGGTTAAGTCTTTATATTTTAGTTAGGGCTGTGCATCGGTTCAAAACCGCAAATCGAACCGACCGAACCGCAATCCCAGAAAACGTGAACCACACGGTTGCGGTTCGAACCGCAAATGAAACGCATTTTGCGGTTTGGTTGCGGTTTTGCGGTTTTTTTGCGGTTTGCATTTTTTTTTTTTGCGGTTTGAACCGCAAATCGAACAACAAATCGCAAAATAAAAACTTGCGGACCGCAAACCGAACCGATTAAGTGCGGTTTGGTGAACCGAACCGCAATCTGCTCGGCCCTAATTTTAGTCTCTTACAGATTATGCACAATTTTTTAAAAAAATTTCCCTGAATTTTATAATTTTTTTGAATATATACTTACATTCTCCATAAGTCCATGTTTGTTAATATTTTGAGGGTGAAAAAGTTTATCTATTTATGAAATTATTTTAATATTTAAATTGAATATATATAATAATTTGTAAAATGATAATTATCTATTTTTGACTATTTAAATTTGCTTGACGATGATGGTACGTGTCATGATTATATAACCCCTTTCTTTTCTATTTATAAGAAGTGCGAATGGATGCGCGGAGATCACTAACTCCCCTTCTTACCAAGAAAAGAATTATCTTCTTTTTCCTAAAAAAATAATTTTCGAAATTATAAAGCTTCTGGACATAACTCAAATAAACTAAAGTACAAGGATATTATCTGAAAATTTCTTAAATTATATATATATATACTTTTTTTTTAATTTAATGATAATTTAGAATATACGAATTATTGCCGTAAATTACTCGCGAGGAAATGTGTTTGGCAGGAAAATCGTTACGAAATTGCTTAATAAAATGAATTTGATTAAGTACAAATTAAGTGTAAATTAAGATAAATCATAACATAACCAATTAGGCATTCTCTGGAGCAGGTTCAACTGAATAACGGAAACCAAACAGAACGTGGTGTGTTTCAGGGGCATAATTGTCACTTCATCTTGTATTCTTTTCTTTTATTGCTCCGCTTTGTTAGCCTTTGACTAGGGAAGACTCATAAAACTTATGTTTTAATTTGACCAAAATACCCCCTTATGTTTCACCTTGTTTTTTTTTTTTTTTTAATGGAAAGTTGTTCGAACCATTAGACGGCGCGCTGTCTAGTGGGTCGAAAGGCCGAAAAACAAAAAAGTTTTCGAAGGAAGATCCAGCCAACAGGAGGCTACGAGCATAAACGTTCATCTTCGAAGGAACTACACTCATATTTGGATTGCAATAAAGCCATCAGGAGTCGATCACAAATTCACGCCCCCTTCTCGACAAACACTCAAACTGCCGTCAAAAGACTGCATCATATCTCGGAAGACGAAATTATTGAAAACGGGTATCGTGATATATAATCGCCGTCAAAAGACTGCATCAAATCCACGCCCCCCTTATGTTTCACCTTGTTGGCTGCCATTGCACATCTAACAAAGTTAAGTTATTTTTTATTGTCATAAAATCACTTAATTAGTAAGTTAATCTCTCTATTATTGATTTTATAGGGATGATGCTAATGATGATATGATTATTTTCCTTTCATCCAATAAAGCATTTATAAATCAATCTGAAAAATCAGATTATCCTAAATTATCGATATTTGTAACAAATCTAATATATTCTTCGGTCTTAATATTTGTCATTAAAGAAAACGTATCCAGAAAATTAAGAGTAGAAGGTATATTATTTATTGATGTAATATAATTTAAAAAATTTGTATGAAAATAATGGTGGAATGTAGAGAGTTATACGAGAATAAAAAAAATGGTGTTTTGAAAATACAAATAATAAATAAAAAGGTAGTTAAAATTAAAGTTATATAATATTTAAGTATTAATAATACTTGTAAAGTCAAATATTGTGAAATAAAAATTTAAAATTTTAATGATAAATATTGAGAACCAGATAGAGTAGCATACATACAAATTGATCAATATAGAACAAGTTAAGATGTATAAACCAAGAACAAAAAAATAAAAGAAGATAGACCGGTTGAACTGAAAGAACTCATACAAAATTTTCAAGCACGAGTATGAACCTTTTGATTTTCTTCGTACTCCACACACAATGTGGTAACGAATCTCTCAATTAAACAACGTCAATGGTGACAACAAGGAGCTCTCTTAATCTCTTTCTCGCTTTGGAGGTGAAACTCTTGATAGTGAAGCAACTAGAGTTATATACTTGACCCAATTTATCCATGGTGCTTTCAGAATATCATCGGAACCATTTAACACAATAGTAAAAACTCATAATACAAACATATTACATTTTTTTACATTTGAACCATCGTCACAACCATATTTCGACAAGTTAGCTTTAACATAGAGGGTTCATCGTACATCCAAACGCATAAAATTTCTAAGCATTAAAAAAAAGGTTTATTAATCTAGATATATAGTAACCCAGATAGTTGTAAAATATCCACGAGTTAGATTTGATGTAGAGAGTTCATCATACATTCAACCGTACATGTACGTTGAGTCCAAATCCAATACATATAATTACAGAACTTCATTATAAAATCAATTGACAACAAAGTTCTCCGGGTAATTCTGAAGCTGCCACGAAGACCACCGGCTTGAATCTACAATCCTTGGATTGCTTCCATAGAAAACCAACATTTTAGTAAAATATTAAAAATAAATCAATGGTTGTTGACAAGATACGGCTATGTGATTATTATATATCAAATGTAGAAGTAACAAACAAGATCGATATTATGAGTGAATGCAAAACCCCCATGTGCTAACCCACATTTTCAGCCATGCATTTAATATAATTTTTTTTTTTACATTTTTGATGATTCAACTAATTTCTTCTTTGAGTCTATCCAAATTAGTGATATCCATCACCATGTTGAACGAGCTGCCAAAAATGAGAGTACATAAGTGTGAGTAACTATCAAATCATATAGGTACATAAGTGTAACTATCAAAACTTTAATGATGTAGTATGTAGGATTGAACTCGTTATTCGGTTTCGGTTTAGGATCAAACCTATAAGCTTTTATTAGACCGAAAACTAGACACAAATTTGGATCCGTTATTCAGGTTTGGGCCGGTTCTTAATCGGTTGGACCACCGAGGTTTTTTAAGTAAAGTATTTGTTGACCTTTTTAGTGAAATTTTCACTGGTCAAAGACCATGTACGTGGGCTTTCATCGCACATCGATTCGTGTTGGATCTGAACTCAACACATAAGACTAATGAATTACATCCTAAAATTAATCGACAGTATGAATAGCTCATCAACCTTATATATTAGGTTCATTATCTTTTTATTGTTACAGTTTTAAAATTTGTGTTAGCATGACCTTAATGAATGCTCTAGGTTCAAGTCCGGTCCAATGAGAGTTTTTCGATCCAGGTTACAAACCTAGTATATTGTTTTTAGGATGAAACTTGATTTGTGTGTTAGGCTTAGATCCAGTCCAACACATTATGTTCGAACGTGTAACGAATCCCTTCACGTGATCTTTGATCTGCCGGAATTTGATCGGTCCAATTCGATTCATGCCTAGGGTTTAATTTCTCTTCATATCTTACAATTATATTTAAGGTAAAACAATGAAGCTCGTGGGGATAGGATGGGTAATCTTGTCCGTTATGTTAATGTTGCTGTGTTGTCGGCAATCATTTGTGTAATGTCGAAGACAACATGTGCTTTAGTTCAATCCTTACACAACTGCTTGTAGAGGTTGGCAGTCTGCGAGATTTGGTCTGTATTATTCACATATTCGGTCACGGACAAGATATTCGAACTCGGCTCATTAAAAAGCTCAGTTCGAGCTTTTTTATTTTTTAAACAAGTCGAATATGAATATATTTTAAAATTAGTACATTTCCCGTGCCCTGCACGGGTTTGTTTAATTTTTCTGAAATGATCAATATAAACAATATTATAAAATATAATTATTATTATATAGTTATTGTTAATAGTAGTTTTAAAGTTGTAAATAATTTTTTTGAATAAATAATTTGTATTTTCGTCCCCTTGAAATGTCAACGGATATTAATTTATAAATTTTAGAAGAGCATATTTTCGAAAATTATAAAGCTCAAGGTTAACATCCAAAAACTGAAAACTTTTTGGCATAATTCAAAGTAAAAAAATATAGGGGCACTATCTAGAATTTTCAAAATGTTATAAGTTTCGAAATTTGAAGGAAAAAACTAAAATTAGGAGTACAATCCATTATTTTTCATGACAAATTAATCACATCACCTGGAAAAAAAAAGTATAAACTTATAACGTCACATATGATAAATAACTTGATAAAAAGTTGAAAGAGAATAGTGTGAAAAAAAAGTATTTTTAAATACATAAACAAATTTGTTATTAAAATCGATATGAATAAAATAAGATTTATATTATTTGTTACTAAAAAAAGATGTAAATTGTTTGGAAGAGGTCGTAGAGATTTGATTTTAATTATGTGAATGGTTTAAAGAAGGTTATATAAATTATATTTAATCGTAAATGATTATTTTAAATTGATTTGAATTTTTTCAGTATATCTACTTTTGTTAATATCAAACTAATTAATTTTATCGGTTGAAATAATTGTTATATTTTAATTGAAAAATAAAAAAATATGAAATATAAA
The DNA here is from genome assembly GCA_033239125.1 of Fagopyrum homotropicum. Lineage (NCBI taxonomy): Eukaryota > Viridiplantae > Streptophyta > Magnoliopsida > Caryophyllales > Polygonaceae > Fagopyrum > Fagopyrum homotropicum. The sequence continues at coordinate 778,778 of BSWB01000003.1, read as the reverse complement.
ATTTGATAGATAGATTAATATAAATATATATATTTTATTAACTATAGGATTTTGTGAACTTAAAAGAAATACGTAGATCAATATAAATATATATTAATAAGGATTAAATTTGATATTAGTTTTGAAGATATTGAAAATTATCACAAATAAGAAAACAAAATATGAAATATAAAATTTGAATTTAAAATTTTAAAAATTATTTAATAAAATTCGAAAATTAAAATTAGGCCTTCATTATATTTTGAAAACTATAAAAACGTCATATATTGTAGATATGTTTTGATTTTTATGATACAAATTTATTTTTTTAATTAATTTTTGCGTAAAGATGATGTGGTCTGGTAATATATTTAATGAAGGTGATGTGGCATGTTGATTGTGTATTAATTCTAACTTTACAAAAATTTAAAATAAAATGATTAATCCGTAAATATTATTGCCTAACTTCTAAGATTTGTTAAACCCGACAATTGTTTATTTCTAAGATTTGCTTACGGAAAATAATTATAAAATCTAGTTTGTTATCAATATCTTATATTTTTTTATTTATAAGATTTGTTTTGTAATATTGTGGTAAATTTATAACTTGATAAAAAAATATGCTTATGTGGCATGGATGTGATGTGGCATTGATGACTATTTATTAATGCTTATAGAAATTATTTTGTAAAAGAACAATGGCAAATTTGTAAATATCTTGTGGCATATCTGTAAATATATTGAAAAAAGTCCTAGGTGACATGCCTTAGACGTTGACATATGGACTAAGTGGGTTCTATTTTAGTAGTATATATAGATTCGTATAAAATTTAACTCGGCTTGAGCTCATTCATTTTCTAAACAAGCCGAATATGAACACATTTTAAAGCTCGTATATGATTTATACTCGACTTGTTTATAAACGAGTCGAGCTTGAGCATGTCAATGCTCGACTCATTCGGGTAAAGCTCGGCTCGTTCGGTTAAAATAACACTACATGAATAATATTTTAGGTGAACTACTCGGGCTCGGCTCGTGAAAAGCTCAGCTCGAGCTCGTTCGTTTCTAAATGAGCTGAATATGAACACATTTGAAAGTTCGTATAAAATTTAGGCTCGACTCGAGCTTGACTCGTTAATGAACAAGCCGAGCTTGTGCATGCCAGTGCTCAACTTGTTCGGCTAAAATAACACTATATGAGTATTATTTTATACGAGTTACTCAGACTCGGCTCGTCAAAAGCTCGGCTCGAGCTCATTCGTTTTCTAAACGAGCCGAATATAAACAAAGTTTAAGGCTCGTATAAAAATTAGGTTCGTCTTGGACTCGACTCGTTAGTAAACGAGTCGAGCTTGAACATGTCAATGCTCAACTCGTTCGGCTACACCTCCACACTTCATACATACTCACTTGCCCTATACAATCTTTCCTTCTCTTGGACAAACAATGCCTCATGACTTCAAAGCAAAATCACTCACAATGAAATCTCACAATTAATGGAGTGGAAAAGATAGAGGGTATGGCCATATGGGGTTGTTTCATGTTTGGTTGGGGTAGTTGAAAATAAACATAAATGCGTAAACTCATATCCGCAACAAAATCAGAAATTTGATCTCGACTTTCATCATCTCCATAATCAATCAAAGGAGAACATGAAGGGATCGAAAATAAAACTAAACAAGGGTTTATCGATGAATCAACAGAAGAAGCATAATATTGTCCCGATGATCGATCAAGTGATGTCTATGAGCAATGCAATGCGCCGGGTGACGAGGAGAATGTGTTGTGGCTTTGTAGGGATAAAATTATAGTTGATGATCGATATTAAACTTATCTGTTGGACTTAAGTCTGTACGTAACATGCATGAGTCAAATGAACTTTAATATGATTGTGCTTGTACGCATACGACACTGTTCTATAGCGAAATGAACTTTAACAGACATGTTAAATCATTTTCTCTCTATCGATATGAGATAATCTAACATCTCAACATCACTTTCTCTCAAATGATTGTGTGTTGATTCTCATTATCAACATAACATCTACATAATTTCCCTGAACTGCATGTTCATCCGATCTACATATTCAAGCACACAAACAAAGATCATGTGCTAGGGAATCATGTGATGGAACCGATGGACCGAACATGTAGTTATAACTAAGTATAGTACCTAAAAATTCAGATAGGACGACATAAATCCAAAGCAACGTTGTATATGCACCATGTGGATAACACATGACCTTCCTCACGGCCAATAATAACCTATTATTCACAACCTTTTAGATAGTGACAAGTTTAAGAACATGCTAAATCTCATTGCATTGTTTTTAATCATTTTTATGTGTCAAAGGCTAGATCTTTCATTTTGTATAAAGAAATATAAGAGAATTTAGGCATTCATATGTTTTGAAAAGACATCTTGACTAGTAGCCGGTGTAACCCGTTTTTATGAATAAGGTATCGAGTTTTTCGGGTAAAGAAAATCTCTGTTATATTTAATTTGGTCTCGAGTTAAAAAAATGTTGACCCTTTGTGTGTGACCTCCTAAATCAAATAGCCGGCAAAAGGTAAGTCTTTCGTTCATGTTGGATCACTTATAAGTTTGGATAAAGAGCAGTGTCGTCCCTGGTATAACGGAGGTCCCGGTGCAAATCTAAATTAGAGGCCCTCAACGTATAATTTTTTTTTAGTTAATACTAAATATTAAATTGGGCCCATTGAGAAGTGGGCAACGTTGAGTAGGATTTTATTTTTATTTAACTCATTTTTTTTTTACTAAAAATCTGCGCAAGAGGAGATATGACCGGTGTGTTTATTTTTTAGTGTTACTTGGACTATTTTTGACCTGTTTTATCTATACTTCATATAATATAAATTAGATAGCTAAATTTTAAATTGGATCCCATGAAAAAATGGGCCCAGAGCGGAAGCCCCTATTGTCCCTCCCTCTGGGCCAGGCCTGGGAAAGAGTTATGAATTAAGGTGATTACATGTCAAACGAGCATGAGGGATGAGTATATTCGGTTTCTTTAAAAAGTGAGCGGATTTGAATATATAGCTTTCGAGGAGAGTTGGAATAACTCGTTTTATATAACAACCCTAAACGAGTCAAGTACATGTAGGATTAGATGGTACTTGAGCCGGGCCGTGCAAAATTTGTATTAGATGACTTGAAGCTTTGGGGTAGAAGCACATTTGAGTATCCAACAATGTAAACTTAGAAAAATATATTACCTGGATGTACTAAATTGGGCCGGCCCATGTACATTCATAAATGGGCCAAACAAGAGCCCATGAGGCCCAAAATGGAAATGCTAACGAGAAAGAGCCATAAATTACAATTAATGCCTAGCGTGAACTACTTCGGTGCTATCGGCTTTCAATCTCCAGAAGGTTCCTACCTCTCTCTAGGAATCGCTTCGATTCTCGGCGTTCCTCGTCCTCTTTCCCTCTCTATCCAATTTTTATTTAAATTTAATAAATCAGTTGTTTTCCTACAGAAACTCGATCGAAAGTCCAAAATTTGGGAGGGAAAAAGTTGAGAAGAAGCACCAGTAGACGAAAAATGTCGGGCAAAGGAGCAAAGGGTTTGATTACAAGCGGAAAGGCAGGAGCCAGCAAGGACAAAGACAAGAAGGCCCCCATTTCTCGTTCTTCTCGTGCTGGACTTCAGGTTTCAATTTTTATTCTTCTCTACCGTATGGTTTACGTCGTTGTTTTGCTAGATCTGCGCTTTTCTGGTTGAAAGAAAGAAGTGATTGTTTCTGGGTTAGGGTTTTCCGGGTGGACTTGTTTGGAAAGGACGAAAATTTGGCGTTTTGATTCGTTTTGTTTTATGGGTTTTGATTTATTCTTGGTTTGGTGAAAAGATACGCGAAAGCTGAATGCGTGTAGGTGTTTTCTTGTTTAAGGAGTAATTCATATGTTTTGTCCTGCTGTGCTCTTTTGATTGGAGGATAAATACTCCAAAACTGCCTTTAATGTAGCTTATTTTGCCTTAAACCGCCAATAAATTCCAAGCTTTGTTGGCATTTTGTTAGCAAGTTGGTACTTCTTAAATTGGACCTCACATATGCAAAAGAAACTGAAATGTGTTTGAATAAGCAATTTCTTTTTGTTTAGTGTTTTACACTAGCAAATCATGTTGGTTGTATGGAATTTTGTTCAAAATGAATGGGTTTGTGTAGCTGCTTTGTATTTTGCTATAGTCTTGCATACGTGGGTGTTACACTGATCTAGCAGTTTGTTGTTTTGGGCAAGCAAATATTTCATGTAGTGTTGTATGTTTTCTTTACCCTTCAAAGCCAATAGTAATGATGGGAAGCAAGTGTCAGTTGTGTGCAAGATCATCAAATTTTAGTTTTAGCCATGAGATGGGAAAAAATAATGGGAGGAACTATTGAGAGATTGCAACATGCTTGATTTTGTTGAAGTGCTAAAGTAGCTTTTCAGGAATGTGTACTGAGGGTACATTTTCCAGGATGCAAGAAACTTGAATGAGGATTTTTTTAATCAGTTAGAGAAGTCTGCAAAACATATAGATATGAGCTTTTTTAAAAGAATGATAACTTAAATTCACGTTCTAGAAGCACATACATATGTTTTTATAATACTTCATTTGATTAAATGCAACTTACGAGTTTTTATTAAACTAGAGCCAAGTTATAAAGTTATGGTCGTGTAGATGTTCTGTACATCCATTTGAACTTCTAGTTCAGGTTGTATGGTTTTGGAATCTTTTATACATTGTATATGCTCTGTCAATTAGCTCAATCCTTGTTGTTTTGTGTTGCAAATTGCTAGGTTTGAATACCCTTGAGAAGTTCACTTTTCAATGAATTTTAATGTTTCATAAGTATATGTAATTTATCGGCACAGTTAACACTGATCCTGCTTTCATAGCATTTGTCTTGCACTAGTAGAAGTGAAAGTGAGAGCATATGCTTCTATGTTAAATTTTGTTGCGTGTCAAAACTTTTCACTTGTAGATGTTTGTGGACTGTTGAGTTTCTGTCATGTATGATGGTGCCGTTTTGTTCATGGGAGTGCAAGGAAGACACTTGATATTTAGAATGCTATGTACTTTATGCGTGCTGACAGATTTGTATCATACTCTGGGTTATTCATTTATAGCCAACCTAGGATGAAGTGTTCATCTGTGTTATCTTGAAAGAATTGAAACCCACAAACCCTATGTTACAAGTACAAAACACTGAAGAGTTTAATTTGGTTTATAGAACTTTGTCATTAAAGAGGGTGGGACTATATAGAATTAGAATCAGCAATTGTTTTCTCGTCCTTTGCATGTTGAATTGGTGATGTAGATAGTGGAAGTGGGGCTGGACATTCGGTGGAGCTTTTATAGCTTTCTTCAAGGGTAGTTTCACTTTCAGCCATAAATGATCTACCACACAATATCTTTATCTTTACTTTGCTGAACAATCTTGGTGGTCATTTTTACTTGTACTATACCTAAAGTGGCCAACAAACTTCACAGGCAGTAAAAAACCACTATAACCACTCTTCTTGCAATTTGAGTGCAGCACATGATTTCCAGTTAATTGATTGATTTACTGTCCTTTCATATCCGAAGTAGAAAGCTCATTCTTTCGACCTTGTACAGTTCCCAGTGGGCCGTGTCCACCGTCTTCTGAAAACCCGAGTCTCTGCAAACGGAAGGGTAGGAGCAACAGCAGCCGTGTACACAGCCGCCATCTTGGAATACCTGACAGCTGAGGTCCTCGAGCTAGCAGGAAATGCCAGCAAGGATCTCAAGGTAAAACGTATCACCCCAAGGCACTTACAACTAGCCATCCGAGGAGATGAAGAGCTCGACACCCTCATCAAGGGGACGATTGCAGGTGGAGGTGTCATCCCACACATCCACAAATCACTCATCAACAAGTCCTCTAAAGAGTAACTGTTTTCGCTTAGTAACTGCGAGAGGTGGGTGAATGAAGGATGAAGATCCAACCTACCTTGAACACTGCAATGGAAAGGGTGTGTTGATGCTGTTTGTTATGGATTGAACTTTTCTTGCCTAGTTTGTCGCGTTCTTTGTAGGTGTAGTTTGTTGCCTTTGGCATTAACTTTGTGTATTGCTACCAGATAAGGATCGACTGATTTCTGTTTTCTAGTGTAATTGGATATTTGCAAATATGTGCATTTCAATTTATTAGTCCGACTTTGATGTTTAGCCCTAAACTCATCGCCCGATCCGTTGTCATAACGTAAATTGTACTTTTTTCTCGATAGGTGTTTTCACAATTGGAATCAGTTCATGTTGGGAGCTTAGCATTGTCCTCATGAGTCTATACTGTGTTACAAGAGAATCAGATAATACGAGGGTACAACTATTGATGACGGTTAGTCCGTCTGCCGATCATTTTCGGCCTTTCGATCCATTAGACGGCGCGTCGTCTATTGAATTGAACTGCTTTCCGACTTTAAAAAAAACAAAAGGATGGTTGGTTTGTAGTAACAACCTCATTGCTTCAATATGTTGTAATGTACTTCAAGTCTAATGCCCCAAAAGTCAATGGTTAACCAAACGAGTTCCGCACCTACCCAACTAAATATGCGGCCAATAATCTTCGATTATATACCTCCCCAAATGGTAAGAGATAATCCCTAATTATGAGGGTGGTAATGAATAGTATAATCAACTATACAGGTTTGTGCACAGGCCGAGATTCGGTGGGATCGAGGTTATACCACGTCTCATCCCGATTATTATACATTACATAGTATCAGAATGGGCCGTGTGGCTTTTAGATTGGTTTCATCGGGTTTATTCCGGTTGATATCGAGAAGGGACGGGATCAATCACGGCTAATGCGGTTGTAAAGAATCGATTAAATGATAACCGTAAAATCGTTACAACTTTGTTTGAGAAGTCGGATGGAAACTGAAAGTGGAGAGCACAATGATAAAAACATAGAAACCCAAGAATTGTAATTCAACTGTGTCAACTAAGCGAGACTATAGAACTATAGAAGTGAGAAAAAAAATTTTAGAGGTGGACATTTTCGGATATTCGATCCGGCAATTTTTAAAAAGTCTTATCCGAATTCGATCGAGAGCACCCGAATATCCGAAAGTTTTATCTGGACAGATATCCTATCCGGTCGGATATATCCGTTCATATCCAATATTTTTCCTCGAAACGGATCGGACTCGGATCACCAATTACCGGATATCTTCGGATTCAGATTTTTTCGAATCGGATATTCGAATTAGTGGGTCGGATTAGTAGGATCGAATATTTTTGCTCACACAAACAATAACGTAATGGTTGAGATTACTAGTTCATGATTATGATAAATTTAAATAAAATATTTAATTATACGCGGGACATCGGGACGATACAACTCGCAGATCTCGTTATCCATTGAAAGAAAACCAGAAACAACGTGGTGGTAGGTAAAAACCACCTATCCCCACCACCACCAAAACCGCCGAGGACCAGTTCACCTCGGGGGCCCCACCCCCACCAACCACCCACCAACTACATCTCTTCAAAAACCAACAAACACATCTCACCCTTCCTAATTTCAGTCCCAAATCCACCAAAACAACCACTACGCGACCAACCACCATGTCGGCGCCGGAGACGAAGCCAATTCCGGCGAATTTCTGGGGAGACATGCCAGAGGAGGAGTACTACAAGTCACAAGGAGTACGGAACAAGAAATCGTACTTCGAGACTCCCTACGGGAAGCTCTTTACGCAGTCGTTTCTGCCTCTAGATGCTCCGGTGAAAGCCTCCGTTTACATGACTCATGGATACGGCTCCGACACCGGCTGGCTGTTCCAGAAGATATGTATTAGCTTCGCCGCCTGGGGCTACGCTGTCTACGCTGCGGATCTCCTTGGCCATGGCCGCTCCGACGGAATTCGCTGCTATCTCGGCCGATTGGAGGATCAGGCTGCTCCGGCTTCTCTCGCTTTCTTCTCGAGCGTTCGTAACAGCGATACTTACAGGTTAGTAGTCAATCGATTTCATCAATCAACTCCATAATTCATCTTCTAATCTAAATTGCATACTGGTTCAACATATTTGCGACTGTTGACATGATTACATCTATTCAGGAACAAATTATGGTAGGAAGACGTTATAACTGACTGTTGATCATTTTCATTGCGTATGATTTGACAAACTGACCGTTGATCAATTTCATTTTGTAAGATTGTTGACATTGATTTTAGTTGATGGCTTGAATTGTTGGCATTCATAATACTAAGGTGTAATTTAGTAATTTAGCATTGATTTTAGTTTTTTTTAGCAAACTGGTTCAACATGATCGCGATTGTTGACATGATTACATCTAATCAAGCACAAATTATGTCAGGAATACTTTAAACACTTAAAACTCACTGTTGATCAATTCCATCACGTATGATTTGGTAAGCTGACTGTTGATGAATTTCATTGCATATGATTTGGTAAGCTGACTGTTGATCAATTTCATTGCATATGATTTGGTAAGCTGACTGTTGATCAATTTCATTGCGTATGATTTGGTTTAAGATTGAGTAGTAACGCAGAAAGACTATGAGAACTAAAGTATGATTTCTGCAGTTACCAACATTATAAGTCTATAACTATCAAATATTCATCTCCAAGAAGAACACATTTCAATTTGATTTGAAACTATCAAGTCTAATACATGAATTTGGTTCACTCAATCCAGAGACCTCCCAGCCTTCTTATTCGGCGAGTCAATGGGCGGACTCGCAACACTTATCATGTACCTCCAATCACCACCAGGGCTATGGACAGGCTTGATATTCTCCGCCCCACTCTTCGTCATCCCTGAAAACATGAAGCCTTCAAAGGTAAGACTCTTCATGTACGGTCTCCTCTTTGGAGTCGCCGACACATGGGCCACCCTACCCGACAACAAGATGGTAGGGAAAGCCATTAGAGATCCGGAGAAGCTCAAGATCATTGCGTCGAATCCTAGGATGTACAAAGGCCCGCCTAGGGTCGGAACAATGAGGGAGATCTCGAGACTCACCGAGTATGTTCAGAACAACTTCGACAAGGTCACGGCTCCATTCCTCACGTGTCATGGAACCTCTGATGGTGTAACGTGCCCTACGTCGTCGCAGCTGTTGTTCGAGAAGGCGTCGAGCTCGGATAAGGAGTTGAAGATGTATGAGGGAATGTACCATTCTTTGATCCAAGGAGAGCCTGATGAGAGTGCTGAGATTGTTTTGGGGGATATGAGGGCTTGGATTGATGAAAGAGTTCAAAGGTATGGAAATGGTAAGACCATAATTGTTGACTGAAATTGATCTAAGCTTTTGCTTGTGTTTTTTCTCTTTGGGTTTGTTTGCAATATTGAATCGTTTGTACTTGGTACATCTTTATATGCAACAAATGTAACTGCATCATTTATAGCATGACTCATCTTACCATACAAAAAATAGAAGAAAATTCAAAATAGGTTTAAAATTAAATATGTACTTCTTCGTATAGTTATATTATTTTAGACAAAATAGATTTTAAATAACTTAATAAATAGATGGATAATTTGGATGATGTCATAGTATTTTCGTTATTTTGGTATCATGTTGAAGAGTTTTTTTAGTTTTGAGATGTTATTGGACTTTAGGGCTGATACAAGAGACAAGCTTCTCGGGCTCGGCTCGTCAAAAGCTCGGCTCGGGTAAAGCTCGGCTCGTTCGTCTAAAATAACACTATATGAGCATTATTTTAGACGAGCTACTCGGCTCGGGTTCAGCTCGTCAAAAGCTCGGCTCGAACTCGGCTCGTTTATAAAACGAGCCGAGCTTGAGCATCCTAAGGCTCGGCTCGGCTCGTATAACACCCCTATTGGACTTCATAATTTTTCATAATATATTCTTCGATCACGTGTAACTTAATATTTTGAGAAGAAAAAAATGTAAAAGTTATTCGTAAAAAGAAATAGATGGACAGTCAAAATGATTTACTACTAAATGATGATTATTTTTTTTCCTTTTCAAAATCTTAACTTATGGTGTTTAAAGGATACATTTCAAAATATTAATACATTTTAAAATTCGACTTAGACTCGACTCGTTCATAAAAGAGTGAGTTTGAGCATGTCAAAACTCGACTCGTTCGGCTAGGATAACACTATATGATTGTTATATTAGCCGAACTACTCAGACTCGACTCCGGCTCGGACAAAACTCAATCGACCTTGTTTGTTTCGAGATGAGCTGAATATAAGCACATTTTAACATCTCAATTTAAATTTGGGTTCATCTCGTTTGAGTATGTCAATACTCGACTCGTATAAAAGCTCTATTTGTGATATATTGGACAATCAATGGATCATGAACCAAACGTCCCTTTATTCATGGCCTCCTGCCCTCCTTTGTATACTGTTAGGGCTCATTTGGATGCGCTAGGAATTATTCCGGGTAACGGAATAATTCCAAATCAATAAAAAACTATGTTTGGTTGGAAGTCTTCTAACACATGAATATAATCCTATCATTTTCATTTCCTTTCCTTACCCTTATTCGATTCCATTCCGTTTTCATTCTACCGCTCCAACCAACCGGGCACTAAATATATAATAAAGTGGTCGATGGAGGAAGCAAACCAAGATAAACTTTCACGGTAAAGAATAAAATGGAGAGAGATTATACGAAGCAAGAATAAAGAGATGAATCGAGGAAGCAAACCAAGCTGAAGTGCAAAGATCATTGTCAATATTCCTCACAATCATTTCTAAAACTTAATCAATTTGGGTATTTAATGGAGAGTAAGGAACTCTTGATTCATGCCTCAAACCCTAGAGCTCAGAAGAATCCCCCAAAGGTAAGTATATTTTACAATTTTATCTCTCACTCAATCTTGTAATTTCCTCTTGTTTTGATTACTTCTTATCCAGTTTATACTGATCCATTGTTCCATATGTTGTTCACACACAATCTTACATAGTTAGAGAGGTTATGTTAGCCGAACTACTATAGTTTGGTTCGAGGCTCGGCTCGACTCGAAAAGAGCTCGGATCGGACTCTTTTATATTACAAAATAATATTTTTGTTGTAATTCATAAAAAAAAGTTTGCTAGATCTACGCCATATGTTTGCGTCTCTAGTCATATAACATTGTGGGTTATAAGCAGTAAGTGTACGTAGGTTGTGCACCCGATCCAGGTCCGGAAGTTTGGCGAACTCCAAACCGTAGATCGACACGGGACCGGATCGTGTGGCCCAGTCCATTCCGGTCCGGATTTAGACCGGGGTTCATTCGCGAGGGTTGTGCGTTAACTCGGAATGAAACCGAAATCAGACCGGTCCAGATTTATTAAATAGTGAGTAATATAGGGTTTCAAAATTTACATTTTTACTTTTTGATATATTTACGGTCCTAAGCCGGGACAGGACCGTAAACTGGAATTGTCAAACCGTAAAAAAAAAACGCCCAACCTAGTTCTTGAAATGAGCACCCGTTATATGTTCAACTTGAAGCTCATTTTAGTGTGGATATAGTAAAGTAATGATGTAGATATGCCCCATAGAGTAGAGTATGAACACATTATGAAGCTTGAACCAAACCCAATCGGTTAACGAGTTGACTAGTTGAGTATCTCATTTGGAAATGTACTTACGAAAATGCCCCTGTTGTATATGATTTTATAAAAGTGAGCAAAACAAGATTGGGCTTGGTGAAAAGCTCACGAGCAGAGTATGAAATATACTAAGCTCGATTCTAAACGAGTTGAACATGAATATGTCAAAATTTTATTCATATGACTTGCGTAACAACACTAGACAAAATAGAGTGTAAACCTGTGACTTGATAGTCTTCCTCCAGACATAGTCGCGGATTTGTGACAAATAAGATAATTATTTGTTATATCTTTTTATCTCTTGATTGTATTCTAACCCCTACCGTTGTCTACCTGAAGTTTTGTAGGAAGATATATCATAAATGGGATCCAATTATGCTGTCCAACAATTACAAATAGCCATAGAAGCAGCGCTAAATAGTGTTAAAGATGATCATGTAATCTCCAACCGTTGCATTAGTAGAGTCCCACAGTCAATCCGCGAAGCAAATGAACATGCATTCACACCAATGGTGATCTCACTCGGGCCTTACCACAATAAGGATCAGAGGTTATCCTCAATGGAATTTTATAAACTCAATTATCTCAAGTCCTTCCTTTTCCACACTAGAGACAATGCAGATCTCACCTCATACGTGAAGATTTTATTCGAAAACGAATCCATGCTTCAAAAATCCTATGCGGATTCCGTCAGTTCCTTGAATAGGCAGACATTCATGGGAATAGTCCTAATTGACGGAATTTTCATCCTTGAGCTTTTCCGACGGTGTTCTAACCCGTCGGAAATCAAAGATGATCCACTTCTCGGGTCAGTTACGATCAATCAAGTGTTTCGAGACATCTTGTTGATAGAGAACCAACTCCCATTTTTCATTCTTAAGAAACTCTACTACCAAGGTTTTGGAAAACAATTCGACGATGACAAGGCAGATCGCTTAACCGTCATTGCATGCAAGTTCTTAAGAATATCTTGTAACGAAGTACGCGTTCATAGCGTGACGAATGAGGCTATATGTTGTCATCTTCTAGACTTGTTCCGTAGCCATTACCGACCATCCAATGAAACCGCAACCAAGATTGTTCATAGCGTTACTCGCACACCACACTTTGTGTCACCGACGGTTTCTCTTCTTCAGAATGCCGCGGTCAAGTTTCAAGTGGCGAAAACTGATGCATCCTCCAATTTGCTTGACATAAGTTTCGACGAACAATATGGGATTCTAACCATCCCAAAACTAACAATGGATCAAGAGCCAAATCTGTCCGTATTCAAGAACATGATAGCATTCGAACAGAGTGATTACCCGTTCAATACGGCTACTTATCTTCTTGATTATTGTTACTTCTTGGATTGCCTGATTAGAACACCGAAGGACGTCGAGGTTCTTGCCCATGCAGGAGTAGTCGAGGATTATCGTTTGGGATGCGATGCTCTGTGTGATATGTTTACTTCCGTTACAAAGAACATGGATCGTACTTCGTCGTGGAGTTATTACTATGCTGGCCTTAGCAAACAACTCATTACTTGGTGCGATAAGAACAGGCATGGCGACGATGACATGACTATACTAGAGATAGTGTAGACATCCACGGTGTCGTTGTATTTGAATAGTAAAGAAAACATGTTTAAGAGATTATCATATGTACTTAGAAACATTGAATCGTGCGTAACGCGAATGCATATATTAATGCATATATTATATAGGGACGTGTTCCGGTGAGAACGAGTGGGGAGGTGAGAAATTAGAACGATTATGGACCCATTCCCGATCCGCTCTCGAGATTCATGGTGTGGGCATGTGCGCCTTACGAGGGTGCACAAATACACCTACAGCATGCACCTTATGGGGCTTACATATACACCCTTAGGAGGTTGCACGGCTATACATGTATGAGCAAAAAAATCCGATCCGACTAATCCGATCCGCTAATCCGAATCCGAAGATATCCTGCAGTTGGTGATCCGAGTCCGATCCGATCCGTTCCGGGCATATTTTTTCGAATCATCGGATACGGATCGGGATTTAGAGGAAAAAGTCGGATCGGACTTTTTAAAGATTGTCGAATCGGATATCCGGAAATGCCCACCCCCACTCTAACACCTATATTATGTGTTGCAGATATGTGACTATGAGAGGAGCACATATACCTTCCCTCTATGTTCATCGTCGGATGGGTCACATCCGACAGTCGATGTACGTTATCTGATCTCACCCTAAATTTCGTTTTTATTCTCGTTTTACTATAGGAAAGTTTCGATAAGTCCTCTCAAATTTTGTATTTAACAAAACTAGTGTGGGGAAACATGAGCTAAATCAGTTCAGTGGGAAATCCGCCTTTTCAAAAGCATAGAAAAGAAATTGAATGCCAAAACTTCTCACATGTGATGTGTTTATACATGTAGAGAGACAAAGATACTCAAAGTACAACAAATCTATTCTCCTCTTTCAGATGAAAGACAAAAAGGACCAAATCAAGAACCTTCTATTAGAGAAACAAAAAGATCCTCTCTCAACCTGAAAGTGAAAAATGTAAATAATCTCTGTTAAAAACCAGGCTGCAACTAAACACTAGAAATCTTGATTAATTGTACACAGTTTTGAATTTGCAGTGAATGCAAATCAGCAGTTGTGGACATGATGAAATTATGAATGCTTGAACGTTGTTTTGTGATCTTCTTTGCAGCTTGTCTGCAACTTGTGATCAGATGATGTTGTTTTCATGGCGGCTGGCTGTTGAGCAAACACAACCATCTGAACATGTGCATAACTTAGAATAATTTGGGGTAGGTACTTGCTTCTGTGTACCGTTAGATTTTGAGTTGCTTAAACGCTTCAAGCTTTCCGTTTAATTCAGCAGAATCAGCGGACGGACCGCCTTCTGGATGATCAACGGTCCCGTTTTCAGAATTTTGGAATACGCCCTTAAGGTAGCTGTTTGAGACTGCTGAGCTTTTGCTGCCTTCGAAATGAGTGGAATGTGGGAAGTACTCGGCACATCGGACTTTCCATCCTACAGACAGTAGACAGGAAACTTCAGAGTTATAAAGATGAACAAGCTTAAAAATATGACAAACGGTTCATTTCAGTTTTCGGTTAATCAAGAGTAACAGCTGCAGGCAAAAAGTAGCAGCTGGACCAATTCAAGACCTGTTTATCAGGTCAAACGGGTCGAGTATGGTCCATGTTGTTTAGATACAGTCTAGGTGCGTATGGTTCTCTAGGAAAGTTGTGTTATAACGGGTCCTAATGTATGTGCAAGTTTTCATTGACAAACGGACAAAAAGGAACTTACTAGATGCAGCATCCTTATCAAGCAGGACATTCTCCAATAACTTATGGACCGCAATACAGTTTTTGAGCTTAAACTCCCCAACTTGACCGAGAGCTCCATTTCTACAAAAATCATGAGAGTAATTATGAATATCTAGTTCATCTACAGAACTAAGGCTGAAAATAACAGACAAGTAATATAAATATTACTTGGGAACAATGTCGTTAGAAGAATCTTCAATTAACTTAATAGCTTCCAACTTCTTGCTCGGGTCTAAGAGATACAGCATTTCAGCAACTGCCGTCCTGTGTACTAGGGAGCCTGCCAAAATATGTCAACATATGTAAGGAGATGAAAGTATGGCTTACATCTCGTTTGGAAAAGTATATGTAGTGCGATTATGATTACCTTCATGTTTCTTCAAGAAGGCCATGTTTGCTTCCTCCAGTGATTTCTCGTGCAACTGACTGAAGTAAGAATTAGGACACAAAATACGGTTAAGAAACAATAAAGATCATATCAAGAAAAGATTGACTAGCACCGGAGACCTTATAGAGGGACGCTCTGCTTCTAGGACATTCCATACAAGCCGTTCGGCATCTGACACTGGAGCAGGCATGGACTTGACCTTATGGAAGAATCTTATCTGTAATTCAAAGGGAAGTGAAAGTACAAATGAATGTTTTGGCAAGATAATTAACTAAACTATCCTTTTTGGAGGCTTTTGAAAAGAAAAAAAAAATTGTCTGTGGTTAAAACTCAGGAAGAATGCCAGTTTCCAGAAATAGAACAAAAGAGAGAAAGTAGTTACTCTAATCAAATAAAGAAAACGTACCAAGCAGCGATGAGTATCAGGGCTTTCAGCATCCAATCTAAGCAATTGCTTTAAGGCCTGCAAGTGCATACAATGGCAGCCAATAGTATATAAGATCTTTAAAAGCAGGTGAATATAATGTTGCTGAATTCATACAAATAACACAATGGATTTGTATAACAAGCAAGCAGACATCAATTTCTATGTAATTTATTTTTTGTCAGATACATCTCTGCACATAGTGATATTTTTTAGAAATCGCCATCACTAAAAATATTGATGAAAAAATAATACTATTATTAATAATAATAACATCAACGACAAAGGCTCGGTAATGTAGAACATATCACCTGGAAAGCGAGTAAAACCTTCGGCTTTCTTATGTTAATTTCAAAGGAAAGTAAATGTGTTTGCAGGGAATCTTTAGAGTTTTCCTGAAGCAGCTTCAGATATTTGGTAGCTTCCATCATCGGGTCCTCTACCTATAATCAGTAGTAGTTAGTAAATAAATGGAACAGTAAACAAATAATCCCTTCTGAACTCAGATAACAGACAGAGATCCTAGAAGACAGTGTAGAGTGGTCTCTTAATGACCTTCAACAACTGTTCCCCGTTTGGATCAGGATCCACAGCTTTTGCTTGTTTCTTTCCAGATTTGGAGGAATTATTAGCAGTTGTTTCCTCAATTTTACTTTCTGCCTCCTACAAGATCAGGAAGAACCAACAACAATCGGTTCAGCAAGGAAATGTCCGTGAACAAATTCAACAGGAATCACGTGGAAGAAAGAGGAAAAAACACTCACCTTCTTAGCCCGTGCCTCTGCCTTCTTCTGTTTTTGCCTTAACTTTTTCTTCTGGGAAGGAGCCAATTTTGACATTTCTTCGTCTTCCTCACTAGCTGACTTGGGAGGACAATCAAACAACTTGATATAGCATCTGCATCGAAACCAAAGAAATCATCAAATTTTCTATCAAAGATATATAATAAAAGAAATTTTGGCCAGGGCACAATATGAAGATAAAAATGCATACTATAAACATGTTTGACATGATAACTTTTAAGTGAATTCAAAATTAACCTAGATAGATGCACGACCAAAATATAGTATTAGCCACAGAAGTTCTTCAAAATTTAGCATTAACCACAATGTTCTCCATCCAAAATTATCCTAAATCAGGAATCGTCGAAAAAGGAAAGGAAAAATATGAAGGAGAGACAATGATTACATATAGAGCCCATTGTGGGTTTACCAAAGGAGGAGAGACTATACCTGATAGCTCCAGCTGCTGCTTTTTGGAAATACGCATGCGAATGTAGCCGGTCCTGAAACTTGAGCATCTCCACGTATGTTCGCAGAGTCATTTTTCTTAAGCAATAAGAATGAAAATCAAATTGGTCTTCGGTAATATCAGCATAGTGCTTCTCCACAGCTAAGAATTTCTTCAATGCACGGCCAAGATCGCCTTGACGGAAGTAGCTATCTCCAGAAGCAAGTTCATACCTTCCAATAGAATAATAACAGGTGAAATATGTAGGTATGACACCTCTTAATTCACAGGAATAAACAACTGGCAACTGATACACTTACCACATACACTGCATGTCATGTAAGTTATTATGCTGATCTCCCTCTTTTGTGAACAATACAGCTGTTTTTTCTGCCAATGCAACCTACAAGAAAAGACAGTTCAAGCAAATGCCAACCAAGAATAAGAATGCTAGAAAGAAGATATAAAGACAAATAAGTGAAAAAATGGAGGAAATAGAAATTATCAAACATATTACAAACCTGATCAGCCTGGAGCATACGCTTCACACAATCACTATTTAGATAACGATCTGCAAGATCCATACACCGAGCCTCATCTGCCAAGGCAGCAGCAGCTTTCAAGTCTCCAGCATGCTTCAGAATCCGACTCTGTATCAAGACAATGATTGGTACAGTCACAATTACATATGATTGACATAAAATGTGTCATAACTCTTCACAGAGTTCATATTTACTCCCCCTTCCACAAAACATGCCCAAATTTAAGGGGAGGACCATCCCTTTGACATTTGTATCTTTTAGTAGACATGCAAATAAAAGACAGATGTCAATGGGGGCTTACCGATTTCAAAACCCATCCAAATAAGAATTCCAAAAGGGCTAACCCAAAACATAATTCATGTGGTAGTATTGTACTCAAAACATTGGTTGAGACTAAAGGCTTATTGCAGTTGAGCATGAGCTCCTATTAATGTTGGGATCTGGCACACCATTTACTACTCGGATAAAACTCAAAGATCTTCAAAAACAACTCTGCATCGATAATACAAACCTTGACCAAGTACAAGTCACACACTGTGGGAGTATGTGATATAGCTTCATCAATTGTTTTGAGAGCTAGCTCCTGTTGGCCCCGTCGATCATAGTGCTGTAATTAAAAAATCTTCATTAGGACAGGAAAGAATATCTCTATTAAAAAGATAGTACACAAATAAGAACAAAAATATGACATACCTGGGCCACGAGAAACAAAGTCCACATTAGAGTTGAGGGAGGATCTTTCTCTGCACTGCAACCAATTGACAACAAAAAAGATTACCAAAACAGCAATAGACTCAAAGAAGTTGTCAAATCACGTGATGGGAGTCTGGAACACCCTGTAATCTTAACAGAAATAGAGATAAAGACTACAAATTGCAACATATCTTCAACACTGAACTAGATGGCATGTGAGTCAAGACATAATACTTTAGATGTTTTTCACAAATAAAGCATTACAAAACACATCTGGGATAGGAAGAAAAACATAGGCAAATCAGAATTGACATCTGCGAAACTGCCAAATCTCCTCATGTTAACGAACTATCAATTAGGGATAAGTAAGTGAAAAGTAAAAACACGCTGATGCAGACATCCAAAGAAGAAAAGGCCAATATTATAAATCATACATCATCAAAGGGAATACACCCGTAGAACTGTCGAATAAAGGCTGCTGTAAGATATGTTGAATCAACCACCATATCTTCCTCGTTTTTCTTTGTCCACCCCGACCCTAGCCAGCGCCCATAATTTGACTTTCTTACTCATTCCTCCTTTTCTATTCCTCCTTTTCCAGCCCCGTTCGTCTGTCTTATTACACCTGTTGCATCCATCATTTGCTTTAACCTACTTGCTCGTCCTACTACTGCCCATACCCCATAACCACTCTTTGCTCTTCTTCTCATTGACCCATAATCGTGCAGCCTGATCATCAACAACAACAACCACTACTTCCTTCTTTACAAAAACTTAATCCATCCTCTTCTTCGAACCCTAAGATAATCGACACCAGTGAGCCCAACCACCCCCGCCCAACCAATAATAAGAGCCAAAGAGCCCAATCTGCTCGGACATAAGGATTGGTTCTACACCATTATGAGGACTCGTATTTGGTGACCCCAAAATGTACCTAAACATGACAAATGAAGTTGGCTTCCCAAACTGATTTCTAGTTCCTAATGCACAAGCAGAAAAGAAAACCCCCAAAAAATACTTTAATTTAGAACTTCACAAAATTTTGTCAAAATGACCTTATAAGAAGCGGTAATATTCAATAACTAAACTCGAAGTAGAGTTTATGTGTCCCTCATATACCATTATTCTAGACTGACATGGAGCATAAAATTTGATGCATACCTCCCAGGGTAAGCCCCATTTTTCCTGATTGAATCCTCCAACTCCATAATCAACTTCTCCAAAATATCTGCCTGTCCAGGTTGAAATAGAGGGGGAAACAAGATTCTACTCAGAATAGCTATAACAAAAAATTATTAAAAAGTTTTACAATTTACAACTCATATATGAAACCATAGATGCACCAACCTTTCCAGGCTGATTGTACAAGGGTGATAAATCTGAGAACAAGGAAGGAACTCCCTGCATGTAGTAGATAATGATGAGAAGCCTAGCTATATTCAATCTCAAGGCAGTCAAACCTTGATTCATAAATCGTGAAGTACCTTGGTAAGAAGAGGCCTGATATAGTTATCTGCTGCCTCATAAAACTTATCACCTTGCAGAAAATCAAGTGGAATTCTCTGAAACAGTTGAAAACAGAGATGAATTAAATATCAACAAGAACAAAACATATGAGAACATAATGAAGTTTCCTTAGCAGCTATCTAGGGAAAAGGCAAGTGAGTCAGATAAAAAAAACAAGAAAGTAATCCTAGTAGAAACAAGAGACTATCGTAAACAAGAACTTTCAAGACATACTACAAAATATGATGACTAAAGCTTTTGAAGACAAACTCATGCCAAGCACACCACAGGATCCATTTAATGTTCAATACAATGAAATAATCAGTATATCCATAATGTACGTGATAAGCACAACAGAAACAGCAAGTCCATCCAACATGTCACCTTAACAGCAGATGACCAGGTATACTGTTGAACGAGTGACTTGTATAAAGCATCCAACTTTTCCATTTGATCGATAGCATAATGGCCCGTCTCTGAATATAGCCCAGCACATTTTTGCAAGCCTTCATAATAGCTAGA
Organism: Fagopyrum homotropicum; assembly: GCA_033239125.1. Taxonomy (NCBI): domain Eukaryota; kingdom Viridiplantae; phylum Streptophyta; class Magnoliopsida; order Caryophyllales; family Polygonaceae; genus Fagopyrum; species Fagopyrum homotropicum. Next base: position 758,602 of record BSWB01000003.1, on the reverse strand, counting down.
AGGGAAGTAATATAAATAAGCTAATCAAAAGTTAACACAGACATAAACAAATTCGACATGCACACACTGCATACAGAAGTGAAGATACGGATACAGAATAGCGAAAAAAAGGGAATGCTTTACAACAGAAACACATTCGTAAAACACTGACAAAATTCAAAATTTCGAAGAACAGATATTAGCAGGATTTTAGTCTGTATGAGAAAATTACAAAGCACTTTCAGTCACGCATCATGGAGGAAAATTAGCCTTTTTAATAAATATAAGCCAAGTGATTTCTTTAAATCTGATTGTTGAAATAAGGCAAGGAATAGAGCACCACTTGACACCTATTTCATTCCTTGAAATACAATATTCATACTAAATCTTTAATGAGAATTCCACCTCACATAGTCACATACCAACTCAGTATTGAGCTCTTCACCTAGCCTTTTATCTTGAGCATGCAATGCAAAGGAAAAACGTTCTACTCTTCGCCTACATCATTTCTGATACCATACAGATACCAGTACATTTAATTCCCCAGAAGAAGGAAAGTAAAAAAAAAAATAGATTCTGCAGCACAAGTCTACAACTTAGTTTGCACCCCAGTTATTTGGCAAATGATCTCTGTTAACTCTCAAGCAATAACTTCCTTCAAGCATGTAATATACCCCAATTATTCTGACTGATAAACTTCCATAAGATTTGGAACATACCATATTAACTAATAACTTATTGATCCTTATACGGCTTCATCATCATAATCCAGACCACAATTTCAAATAAAAGTATTTACTTCAATCTTACAAAACAATTTGTGAAACAAAATTGACCTGGATGAATCTCCAGAAGCTGTACAAAGATAAAGTACATAATCCCAACAAAAATATGACTGTAATACCTGTAATTGTCAGGATTCATTGTAAGCAAATATCTGTATAGCTTCTCAGCTTCTTGAAAACGATCGAGTTTCATCATAAGAGAAACCTCTTGCTCCTTGATACCTAATTTATCGACCTAAATAAACAATCAAAGACGAAAACAGATTCAATCAAGTCAAAGTCAGATGCTTAGAAACTGAAGTCATTGAGAAACAAAAGTTTATAAATCTCACAATTCTGGGTTCTTTCTTTTGCAATTCAGCAAGAGCTCTCTCATGAAATCCACATTCTTCCATTAGTGAAACCTGAAGAAGAAAAAAATCTAAATCCAGGGCACAATGTAGACAATGATAAATATTAACACAGCTAAATGACTCTCCAATGCTTCAGGCAAGCCCAAGCTGATTTAATGAGAACCCTGTTCTCATAATTTTCAGCAACTTCTTCAAGAACCCCAAAACCATCAGACTCATTGATTATGTTCATTTGATGGTTTGCTTAAAACAGAAACAAAAACCTTAAAAAAACAGACTAACTGATCATATACATAACCTTGTAAAGGAGCATTTCGCTATGCTCACAGCGTTCACTGTCTGGTGGATAATCATCTTCAAGTGTTCCTTCATATGCTTCGAGAATTTCAATAGCTTTTGCAGGACTGTTATGTAAGTTTACATTAGAATAATGATAAGACAAAGAGGTATTAGATTTTCAAACATTAAAGATTTCCCAATAATGCAGGGGAAAAGGACATGTATGAGCTATCTCTACGCCAAAAGACGGCAACTAAACTTCCATATTATACATGGCGCTGACATAAAGCATCTCAAAGCAACAAGTCCAGAAAAGTCTTACAACTAAGGGTGTGTTTGGAGATATATTTATAAAAATGTCTTACATTGAAAAACTGCAGGCCTGAGCAGCAAATAGTGAGAGGAAGAAAACTATTTTCAATGAAAAAAAAAATTACAAAAGGCCCTGCCACACACACCCTAACAGGTTTTTATTGAAATCGTGACAACAATATAGTTGATGAAAAAATAAGAGCAAGGCAGTATAGCACTTAGAATCATTACAACCACACTATTCATCACATCATGGGTTTGTTTGTTCCCAAAAAGAAAAGAGTAAGGAATTCATACTTGGAGTTTAGATGGTGAGAGACTGCAAATCCAATCCAATTCATGCGATGATTCGGTTTCAATGTCAAGAGTTGCTGCCTAGTTTCTACGAATCCACCCAAATCCCGCATTTGTGCCTGCAAAATAGGGGTTTGTCACTTGAATATAAGTCTTGAACTCTTGATACAAGTATACACACAACCAAACCAGAAAACGCACATGCTAAAGAAAAGAAACATTTTGAGAAACAACATAAACACAAAAAGGAGCATCGATGTGTAAGCAATTGAGCCTCTGTGAGATACTTCATCTAATAATAATAGTATGTCTCACTTTCAAATGTATACGAAATATTTATTATTTATTAGCTTTTTAAATAGCAAAGACATATGTTAAATGCAGTTTTGGCACGGAAATTTGATAGCCAAAAATAGGGTAGTATATGTTAGTAAACACCTTTAAAACACCATATTTCATTGTTCTACTTAGGTAACAATCCGACCCACAAACACCATCAAGTTCACTTGAAATGTGCATGAAAGACAGAATTAAATAAGCAATTACTACCTGTAGAAGAGATAGATCCCGCAGAATTTCAATATTATCCGGATCAATTCTCAAGGCATTTCTGTAGCATTTGATCGCCTCCCTATATTCTCTATCAGATCGATAAAGGAGACCATAAACATGCCAACAAACATGACTTTTCAAGTCATTCTGCATCACAATTAGAATCAACATGTAAGAAAGGAGATCGTGTTATTGTGAAATGTACAAGCAATTATTTTTATATAAAGATTGCAAACACAAAAAGTAACCTTTAGCCCGAGTCGAACAAGCTCATATGCATCTGCTTTGCGGTCCATGCAATTCAAGGTCAACCCTTTCATGGACAAGGTTTCTGAAATTTTTTATTAAAAAAAAATTAGATAACCATACAATTATAAGGGCAGCAAGAACATTAAAAAAAAGCACATGAAAACAATAAAATCTCTATACGCAACACAAAATATATGTTTGCCACTGCTAGGTAAGAAAAGATGTCCAATCACCCATTATTTTCTACATAAATAACATTCACATGAGAGGACACGTAGCACCCATTATTTCTACAATTGCACACCCAGGGTCATAAGTTGAGAGCAAGAAAAGAAATTACATCAACAACTAAATTCTAAGCTCTGTTTACCAAAAGGAAACAAATTGAACAAAATAGGAACACAGTTTGCCTATACCCTTTTCTTCATATGACACATGCATATCCAATCACCCATACCCCGTGGGCACAGCATTGCAACATGGTACCCACCCAATCACCCATACCATGGCTGCAGCATTGCACCACGGGGCCAGCATATAACCACCGACATTGCCGCCCTGAGCATACCATGGTCGCAGCATCACTACCATGAGAGCATGCATCGTTCCATCCAAAAACCTTCAATATAGATAGGTAATAGAACACCTCAAACATGTATAACATTGGGTTTTTTCCAAAAAAATACAGTTCATCATATGCATAGAGAGAACAAGTTGTTTTTATAATTGCAGTTGTCATAGAGAACAACTCTGCTTACATAGCCAGAACCCTCTTATGATTGTTACTTTGCATCCTCATTACAAACAAGAACACACAAACGCTCAAGACCGTATAATAAGCAAAGCATTCTAAAAGTTTGGCACCAGAATCATACCTCCATGATCGGGAAACTTCTTCAATATGGCATCAGCTGCCTTCAAGCCCTTCTTATACTGCTTGGTTTCATATGATTTCTGCACAAAACAAATTTTAACAATAGTTAACAGAAGCATTAACAGTAATTCGTCAGCATAAAATGAGACAGACCAATAAAACTTGGTGGACATTTCCATGTTTCAGGAGCTAGGGTGGCTTCACATCTAATACTAAACGGAAAACGATGAAGTAGATACAAAATTATTATTCCAGTAAAACAATTGATATCAAAGTATCAAACTTGGACAATTTATTCAGGAACACTGTATAGCCTACATTCAGTTGAATACAAGTAATTGCACAATGCAGAGCTCCTCATCAATACATCATTAGCAAAAACAAGTGAACCTTTAAATGTCTGACGTTTCCTACTTGTAGAATGATAATAATCCACGTGACTAAGTAGATAGCAAAGAAGTATAACATGCCTGACATAGATAAATCCAATCAAAACTCCAACCTCGATAGTGGAAAACTTAACATCAAAGAACTCTAACTAACGCAACCCCGAGAGCTAACAGGCCCCAAAAATATCAACGCTACTGAATCCAAAACCTCAAATCACGAAGCTCATGACATGACAAACAACAGCCTAAACCCTAAAATTTACATCTTTGATAATACTCCATGAAAACTAAAGCTGCAAACTAACAAATTGGGATAGGCGGGGAAGACTATTGAAGAATAATAGTCAAAATTAAACATCATAAAAATAGTATAGGGTTTGGGGGCTATAAATCTAAGAGCATCGAAAGGAAAACGAAACATAATAGAGTAAACAGTTATGAAGTTCGATAATCGGTGAAAGCTTACCACGATGAGCTTGAAAAGATTGGCCTCCTTTGGAGGAAGCGAATAACCCATTGTCGGAGGGAGAGGAAGATAGAGAAAGTGAGAGTGGGGGAGGGAGAAGAAGGGAGCGGAGGGCAGAGGAACAGTGGTGGGTTTTAGAGAGAGAAAGGGGTGATGGCGTTTATCTGCTGCAACCCTACTGCGGAGGGAGGAAGACAAAGCACAACGACGCACAAAATAATTTTCTTAAAATTAAAAATATATAAAGAGAAAAAAGGGCAGTCGGGGAAAATGTTATAATGTGGTAATTTCTAGGGCAGAATTTGTAATTTATACAATTATGAAGGAGGCTAATTTTCAGTAAACAAATTACAGAAAACCACCCTTACAAATTTAGATAGATGATTTTTCACAACAACCATCCTAAACCTGCACATTTGGTACATTAATGTTTATTTATAACATTTTTGTTACAAAATATTAACTTACTAGTCAAAATTATCCACATAAGTCTCGGAGATCGTATTAAATGCAATCAAACAAGTTATTTTATGAACGGTAAGCACGTTTAGATCTTGAGTTTTATAACATAATTATTTAGTGTTAGACTTCAAAATAAATTATAAAGTATTTGACACAATGGTATAATTTTATAATAATTATTAGTAACATCGCCTCAATTCACAAGATGATAAGGGCGTCATTTTATCCTCATTTGGTGCAATGTCGCAACACATATTTGATGTAAGTATTCATCCATATAATTTAGGGTGCATTTGAAATGATAGTATGAATGAGATTGGAATCAAGAATCAAAATGATATAAATAATTGGAATCGGTCATTCCTGATGCTTATGTTTGAAATGATATTGGATTGAATGATTATTAAAATATGTTAATTGATTTTATATGAATTATGAAACGATAAATCACATGATATTTGTATATATGTGTTATAATGTAACTAAGTATCATAGTCAATTAATTAATTTAATATTCTTTAGTAAAAATCATTTTTTTCTACAAAATTATTGAATATAAAAATTGATTGATCGGTAAATATTTTTATTAAAAAAATAATTGTATTTTATAAAGTTAAATAAGTGAATATAGTTTGTATAATGTGAATTAGCACCCCCTCCTTCTCAAGTCCTATGAGAGTTGGTATTTTCACTACTTGAAAATATCGAAATGTGGTGTTAAATTTGAATGGGTAATATATTGTGATAGATGATATTCACCTTTACTTTATGGTTATTCTTTGAAGTTTGGAATAATTCTTTTATACAATCATTTCATTCAAATTTAAAGTGTTACCAAACATGAGGTGTAAGTATTACTCATTCCCATTCTCGATTTCTTGAGAACCGGATCAAACGAGTCCTTAGTTTTATTTGTGCAATTCCATCTTTTATTACAATGAGCGATGTACTTGTGTCAAACAAACAATTTAGGAATGCATATTAGAGTTTAAGAATTACCATTTTTACACTTGAGTTGGCCATACTTTGAATATAAGGTATATAGTTGTGGTTCAAAAAGAGTATTTTGGTAAGCAACGATGTCCGAGGTGTGGCGACCCAACGGCTTGTCATTTGTTAGCCATTTCCCTTAGTTTTAATTCATCACGGTGAAGTCTTGCTTCATCGTCTCAATTACCAAAAAAAAAAAAAAAAAAAAGAGTATTTTGGTTTTCAAAAAAAAAACTTTTTTAGGAATCTAAAGCAAACAAGATTTTTAGAGATTTTTAATGGTATTTTTGTATTTCATTTGAAATGTTATCCCAAGACCCCTTATTGTTTGTTCTTCATTATTATTCTTTTAGAAGAGTTTGGTAGAAGAGAAAAAGGTTGTCTCACCGATATCGTCCGACTCCATTGCAGATGAAGCAAAGCACCAATGTCGTCTATTACAAATTTATTAACCCCTAACTAAAAATCTTATATTTTCTTCAACTTCGACCCTTTTTCAACAATCACGGGCCGATTTAGGGTTTGGTTCTTCATCTCCCTTCATTTAGGAGCTTCAACTAACTAAAGCTAAATTTGGTCCAATTTAGGGCATGGTTAATTTCCAAAACAATTAGTATAACATTTGTTTTCAAAGGATTTATTTTCAAGTAGTAAGATCACAACTAGACTTGGTCCAATTTAGGGCATGGTTATTTTCCAAAACAATTAATATAACATTTGTTTTCAAATGCTTTATTTTTAAGTAGTAAAACATCGATTACAATTCTAATTTTACTATCTGCGTATAATTTAAATAAAAGTCATGTTATTTTTCTTAAAAGATATAATGAATATATTAACTCTCTATAACTCTTATAGATTGGCAAAAATCAACGCAAGCATAACCCATAGACACTAGCAATCTGCTTTAGTATAATATATATAGAGTATTGACATAAAATATATGAATATTACACATTAAAACCCCGTTTAGTTGAAAACTCAAAAACGGAATGAAAATAATATAGTCCATTAAGCCTCCAATTGGCTATAACTCCGAAAACATAATAAAAATGAATTTAGCCCATTTATGTACCCTTATTCATGATTTTTTGGAATTATTCGTTATGATTTCATGCAAAATTGTTTTTGCTTTCCCAAATTTTATTTTCCTATAACAAAATCAAAACTAATTAAATTATTATACAATTAATTTATACCACATGGAATACTTTAAAAAAAAAAACCAATATCAGATTAATTTGTTTCCCAAGTTGAAACCAAACGGGCCCTAGGTGTGTGCATGTCTATCCACCAACTGAATATTTTTAGGGTTTCACCCGCTTATTCGGTGAGGTTATCAGGTTGTTTCATCATCCTCGGGTTATTTCCAGCCGAAACTTTGACAAACCATAATCACATGTAGTATACCTTGTACTAATCTCAAAAGTATCGAACAAAGTTGTGAAAAGTGTTGAGTTGAGCCCAAAAACAAGGAAATTGTACGATCTCAACATATATAAAAAGGAACAAGAATAAACGATGATTAACATTCCGATCAGATAGGTCTTGGGACTAAAGCTTTCACTTCCCTTCACATCTCTGATCTTCACAGCATTGATAGCAACACAAGCCAACCTAAAATAACCTGAAGAGAATAAAACAAGAATAATTATACAGCCAAAGGCTAACTGGAAAACTAAAACCAAGGCACGTCCTCACTTACCATAAACTATACAATTAGTAACACCTAACTAGCAGGCATTACCCACTTTCGTTCCAAGCAGAGGCACAGCTTGATGAGCAAACATCACTCCCACACTGCAAAAAAGAACAAACCTTAAGGGCCCGTTTGGTTTAAACTCCGGAATCGGAAACGGAATGAAAACGAATCTCCTCCATACGTATGGCCTTGTTCACGAAAGTTTTTGGAATTATTCCTTATGTTTTGAAGTAATTGGAGTAGAATTTGATTATTTTTGATACCCTACGAGAAACAAAATGTGGGGAAGCAAGTGCATCTTGCATGAAACCACAATGAATGATTCCATAAAATTTCATGAATAATTCGTTTTCATTCCGTTTTCGGAGTTATAACCAAACGGGCCCTAAACTTCTGTTAAGATTTTAGACCAAATTTGCCCCTTACTTTGATTAATTGATTCATTCAGTTCCATGTATAATCATTTCAGTGGGACAATGACAAGCAACACAATCATTAATGTGGCTTATAATGTGTCTAAAAACTCTAAATGGAGGGAGATTGACAATTTACTTGCCTGGACAACAGGAGAAATGATATTCTACTATCATACGAGCTGCAGGGGATCTCATTTCAGAACAGGTAGATTTTGTTCATAAACCGATCAAAATCATCAGTCCGTAGAAATGATATTCTCCTATCATATTCAGATAATATCCTACTTTGCTTCTTCACTGCTCAAAATTCATCTCAGAGTATCTGTATGGAAAGTTAAGTGTTAAGTTTATCAAAATTACAAGGATCTGGATTGCAACATAAATGTCATGGACTGAAATAGTAAAGGAAGGTAGTGAATACAAGTGGAAGAGAGGTCGGTTATTTTGCATGCAGGGATTTATGCTAAAAATAAAGGGTTGCATTCAAACCTCTGCTACCGGGAGGCTGCACTAATGGAGGATGGATACGTTAGCTGTCCAAATCCATATAAATTGGTTCTTCTTCATTCACTTATCTTCTTTCCTTTTGCATTGTCTTTTCAAATCATTTAACAAAATTTTCAACTTAGGGAGTAATAACATAATCACAAAGGAACAAAATGTACTCACTGCTTGTTTTGTGGTGCAGGTGCCTCACTGCTATCCCTAGTTACCGCCTGATATCGTAAGGGACCTCGCCCTCTGACAGTCTTAGACTCTTAGGCACAATGTTCTGATTGTTGTTTTCATTATACAACCTTGATCTGCTTCCTCTCACAAATCCATGACCTCGAGAACTACCTCTAGGAAAATTCCTTCTCTGAATGCATTTAAGGCATTTATAGTAATTAGCGGAAAGTATGAAGAAGGGATATAGCAGGTGCAGTAGCCAAGGAAGAAGTGAAGAATAATAGCATATTGAAAGTATGTATCTTGTATAATCCACAAATAATCACCTCATCGTACTGTTTGTCCACATTCATCTCTTCAAATTTGTCATGGCCCCATTTCTTGTCATCCTTTGATTCCCATAGTTTTCTTCCACTGAAAGTGTGCCTGTGCAACAGGGCATACAACATTCATTAGACAGACATCATAAAATTTTGCCTAGAAACATCACCCAACAAAGCACAAGACCTACTGGTTTGACGTGGGGAAAAGCTAAGGAGAACAGCATACATTTTTGCCTAGAACCATGCTTCAACTGATCTGGAGATGTGGATACTGCAATAACTAACAAGCTTAAAGTGCCAACCAGATAAAAAACAGTGCAGTATCCACATCTCTAGATCAGTTGAAGCATGGTTCATTCTATACTGAAAATATGGGGCTTTATAAGGCTAAACTAAACAAATGATAAAATTTGTAAGGGATAATCACGTTCTTCTCTGTTTTATCACAGGATGAATTGGTAAATGATAAGAGAACCCAATAGAAGAGCCTATCTGTCATTTCTTTAAATGGATAATAAAATGTACAGCAAGAGAGAAGAATCTTTAAATCAGCAACTGAGAATCATTTTCTTTATCTTTGTCAAATATCATCTTGCTACTACTTCTAAGTAGTGTTATTTTGGCAACAATTACTGCATCTCATTGTGAAAATTCAGATTAAGCATTTTAATTTTATACTTCAGTATAATGGTAAAGCTTTGCTATTAATATGCTCTGATAGTGCACTGTGAGTCTGTGACACTGACTGTTCTAGGAATATCTTCAACGAAATCCATTATGGCTTCGGTATATCAAAAATCCCTTTGGCTACATTGGGTTATGAAAAGTACATGGTGGAGGATTAGGTGGTTGTTAGGCTATGATGGGCTCGGACTCAACGCACATAGTCACAAGGCTTGTGTGCTAAGTGGTTAAAGGTAAAGAAAATTGTGAAAAACAAAATGAAAATGAAGAATTTTTTGAGGGTGAGGATATAGACTTGAGGTCGGAATTTGAACAGAAACATCTCAAAGGATGATGACAATACGACAGCCAAGTGCCTAGCATGGCGTACTGCTACATGTATGTCAACTACAAAACAAACATCAGAATTCATACCAGATGCAATTTTTTCATTGTAACCGAAAGTTTGAATTCCTCAACCAGAAATTGTCGGACAATAGCAGTCCTGGACTGGTGCACGACTGTTAATCTGGGGATCTATACCATTTTATGTCCCTCAGAATCCATCACTGTTATGTACTGAATCTATACCATTTTCTGTCCCTCTAAATCCATTGCTGTAATGTACTGAATCTATACCCTTTTTGTCCCTCCAACAACATCACACTAGTGTACAGCTTCAAAGAAAAGCAACAAAGGTTGTAGATGACCACTCTTGCATTTGGCTATAACATCCTCCCAGATCCCGATTATCTGTACATGAATGCATGCATCAGTGTTTGAATGAATCCGAATCAGATTGTTTAAAAGAAACTTTTATTCATAAGACATACCTCAACAGTTTTATCACCGTACATAATCCATTGTTCCTCTTCTGTGATATAGACAAAGCAGCGGTAAAATTGACCAAGGTAGCAAACCTGTAGCAAACTTCCAAATTTATCACAAAGGGCGTGTAGAACATGAAGAAAAAGATTGACTGGAAGTTGCATACCACTGAAACAAGATGATGACCCTTCTTTGGATATACACTGGGATAAAGGACGCTGATGTCTATTTCAGGGTTTAATGACTCTAATGTTGCTGCTACATCAACTATATCCTCTGTAGTATTTTTCCAGCCAATAACTAAAAAATCAACAAGTAAGAGCACAGCATAGAGGTGTTAAATGAAATTGGAAACTTGAATGCATTTTAAACTGTACAATGTACACGAGTGCATGCCGTTTGACTGCACTTAAAGATTGTTGTATGATATATGTTACCTAGGATAAAGACTTGGGGTGGTGTGGAGAGGTTATAAAGGGTAGGGCTAAGGATGCCACATGAACAAACACGGGATGGACTTTCTTGAAATCGTTGCGGTTCGGCGAGAAGATAATGGATTCGGTTGAGCCCCTGAATTTTTGTATGATCACAAGCTTCGTGGTGATTCATTTCCACTAAATTTAAAAGATCGTCCAGTGCGCTAACAGGGCACTTTGCCTGAACAATGTTAAAGATCAGCAATATAACCAAAGGAAAAGAACACTACATCAATAATGAAAGAACATTCATCTCCTGAACATACCTTCATTGTTCGAAGAGAACGGGCATTGACGTGATGAAAATAAGACGTGTAAAGCATATAACGAGACTCCAAGCCACAATAATGGCACTTCAAATGTCCAAATATATTCATTCCAAAAAGGGAATGGGCCGTACAGGAGTCAAAACATACCCAGGAATTCCAGCTCCGGCCTTTTACTGAGGCAGAAGTGTCTGACTTATGGAGACACTCAAGTATGCGTATAATTGCCGACACTTCAGAAACACCATACATCTGGCCCTGTAAAACCAATCACCATGATGTCATAATCTTCTGAATTTATGGCATAAGATTAACTCATAAAAAATTTACCTCAGGAAAAAAAATGGTTTCGGAATATAGGTTGCTTAGGGCAACCTTAAGAGAAGCTAGGTCCCTTTCCCCATGCAAGGATCCCTTGCTAAAGGCATCTAGTCCATCATACAATGCACAGACAACGCAAGGATCTCCGACGTGAACGTGATGGGATGATGGTACATTCAAGTACCTTTCACGAAACTCTCGTAGATTCCAAAGGGACTGAAAATATACAATTAAGGTTGAGAATAAAGGACAGTTACAAAAAAAATATAGTAAAAATACACTAAATGAATGTTATTCACCTGAATCATCACATTAAGAAAAGAATCATATTTGCCTACTCTATTCTGTATATCATCCCCAACATCCAATATATTTTGCAATGTCCTCGGTTTTGAAGCCAAAGGCAGATCCAGATGTGATTGATAAGTGTCTGAGATGTGAACAAACATTAAAATATGAAGGCTCCAAACAATTAAATTGCTAAAAGAGCAGATAAACAAAATTAAAATAACAGCAATGATGACAAGAAAAGGCTATTGCATATCTAGTTACGGTGCAACATAACACAGAGAAACGCCCATTCAGAATTTGAACTTCATTTTCTACGGCAGACTAATGTGCATGAGAAGTCCTAAAATCTCAACATAACAGGCGTTGCGAAAGAGTACAGCTGCTTACTTCACATGTTACAAACAAAACATAAGGAGAGCAAAGAAAGTTGAAGATGAAACTCCCTATGAAACATAATCACAATCTCATGCTTAAGGGTTGGCAGAAAAAAGTTTAATACGAATAAAAACTAATGCACATCAATATCACACTATCAACCTTAAAGCAAGCGATACTAAATACTTTTCAAGACAGTATTGATAGCAAGGAAACTATTAAGCTAAGGTTAGGAACGGATGTTACCAAGTCTTTGGCACAGAGCCTTTTCCATGTCCGCCTCTAATGTTCTTCTGTCAGTATCCTCTGCCCTAAATGGCTTTAATGCCTCAGAGTCACCTTCCCGAACTGAATTTTCAGCCAAAATTAACATTAATATTAGCTTCGTGCTACAATTATTTCTCTAGAAACTAACCACATTAATGGCAAGGAAACTATTCGGATAATTTCAAGAACAGGTGTTACCGAGACTTTTTTGAAGCACTTCTCCTAAATCCACTCTAGATCCATCGTAATCTTTATTAGCGTAAAGTTGAGCCAGAACCTCGTAGAACCTCTCCGCCACTGTGTTATGTTAACAGAGCATTATAAGCAACAGGTTGCAGAACTTAGATCGGAAATTATAGTATCTTACACCAAACTCACCTGAGTCAAGGAAGTCACACTCATCCTGCCCGTCATCAATCCTAAGGTTAACCATAGAAGCTTCTATCCAAGCTTGACCGGCCATTTCACGACAGGAACGGAGTTCTTCACGCACGGTGGCGATCCTGCCTTCTGCGTTTGAAGTTTGTTCCTCCTGGAAACCCTCATAGGCAGGATCCATGGGATTAGTGATATTAAGCGCTGTAGAACACACCTTAGCCACTTCATCGTAGGTATCAATTCCTTGTACAGACTTCAAGAGCAGATTGGCGTAGAAAAGCGGAAACTTAAGCGAGTTCGGCGAGAGCGATAACGCTTTTTTAGCGGAATCAATGGCGTGTTTGATCAATGCGTGCTTAGCTGTACTGTTATCCATGAGCTCCGCGACTTCCACTAAGATTTTGGCCTGACAATGGTGAGCGAGAGCCGAACTCTCATGGCGCTGACACGTATCCTTGATCAGCCTCATTGCGTCGGTCCGCCGGCGAGAAGTTAGGGCACGCTCGCACTCCAGCTTGATCGCGGAGTAGTTGATTTTGTCAGACTCCGATTGAACGACGTCGGTTTCAACTCCGGAAGGGACCTCCATCGTCGGTGATGATGGCGGATTGGGAGAGAGGGAAGCAGTTTCACTACGCAGTTCCATTTTCCGTGTGAGGTTTGACTGGTTACGGGGTTGTCGAACCATGCAAATGGGAGTGAACTCGTAGACAATCGCGAAAGTGAACTCCACCAAGCTTGCAATTCCAGCTAACCAGAAATTCATGAGAGTAATATTCATAAAATTAATTTAGAAAAAAGAAAATACAATTAGTATAAACTAACTTTAGGTTGGAAAATTATCAAATTTCAAATAATGTTTTTAATATATCTAAATAGTAAAATATTGATAACTAAAAATATAATTTACTATTTATATTTATTAAAACCTTATTTGAGTATTTGTTAATTTCTAACCCAAACTAATTTATACCCATTGTCTTTTCTTTTCTAAATTAGTTTTTATTTATTATTTCTTAAATAAAAAAAATATTATAAAGGAACCCATATTTATTTTCATTAAAGGTAAAATGACCAAAACTAATATCATAATAATTATAAAAATAATAATACAAAATATAAAAATTACGATTTGGTATACAAATTATTTCACATTAAACCAGTTTTTTTTATGCGGGTGAAATTGTGGCCAAATTTTATTACAAAAATTGTCTATATATTTTTAAATCAAACAAAATGACCCCTACATTCTATTTTCTTTTAAAAGTCACCCCTATTATTTTTGAATACTTAACGAATTATGTAATAAAGGTAGTCATCGTTTATTCTTAAATATTTAAGATAGTTTATTCATTAAAAAATTTAAAATAAAATTTTAGTTAATAGAACTATATTTTGTGTCATTATTGTTTTATGGGTAGTTTGAGGAAAAAAAAATCCAAGTTTGACGGTAAAAGTTAATAAAAGAATATCACTTATTGGAAAATTTGTATTAAAAAAATCAATCATACTTTATACCAAAATTTTGTGAGAGTCGCACCAAGTATGGCTTCTATCAAAAAGTTTATTTTAAATTTTTAAAACTTATCAACGATTCTTATAGATATATTTTAAATAAATAGCCTAAAATATCTAAAAATAAATAATACATAAACTTTATTAGATAATTCGTTAGGTATATAAAAATAATTTGGTGGTTTTTGAAAGAAAATATAATGTAGGGTGATTTTGTGTGATTTAAAAAGTTATGGGCGGTTTTTGTAATAAAATTGGTCATAATTTCCCCCCGTAACAAAATTGGTTTAATGTAAAATAACTTGTATATCAACTAGTAATTTTTTAAGTTTGTATAATTTTTGTTCATGTCTCGTAGTTGGTATTAAAATAAAATTTTAGTAAAAAAATATTTTATAGGTTAGTTATAGATTTATTTAAAAAAATTATTTCTTAATTACTCATTAAAATATGCATAAATTATTTTTTTAAAAATATTAGTGAGAATTTATTATTTATGTATAATTAAAAAATATAGCGTAAAATATTATTTATAGTTTAAAACAACATACCATTTTTATATATAAAATGTAGGTAGATACATCCATCAAGTCCTTTTTTTTTTAAACAAAAAGCGGTTAGGAGAGAATTACCTTCTAGAGGCAGCCTAAAACATCCTTGTTGATGAGAACACTAAGTTCGGGGTTCTCATAAAAAGGTGTGTTGGGTTCGAAATTCCCAAATGGTTCAATTGATCAGCAACACAGTTGATTTCTCTTGAGCATGTACTTGACATGGACTTCCTCAAAGAAGCGAATATCCAATATGGAGTCGGATATGATCATATCGATCTCTTAGGCACAACTCCAAAGTCCTTGGAGTTTCTGGATAACACAAATCAATCTTTTTTATATTTAGTCTTATAGCTTCTTTTAGTCCAATTTTTAGCGCAAAGACATTTGCTTTAATTACCGGGTTCAAATTATTTTTTTTAGCGTCCAAGCTAATAACATCACCATAATGATTTCGCATAACAAAACCAATTGAGGTTATTCCCGAATTGAGTTTTGATCCATCAAGGTTGAGTTTTGATCCATCAAGTCCTCATTGTATCTTTCGCTCCAACACTCTATGGCGTGTTATTATCACCCACAAAACAAAAAAGCAAATAAGAGGTTTATCAAGTCATTGTTGCATCTCTTCGCTTCAAGCCCAACACCCTATCGGTGTGTTATTATGGACGACAAAACAAAGAGTAAATAAGGAGTACATCGTCTCATTGCACTTGTTCGCTCCAACAACCTTTGTTCAAGACTCAATACAATGCACATAAAGAGGAGCAAAAACCTTAAAATTTATATTAAAGTAAGTCAAAATGTGTTAACCATCGTAGCAATAAATCCAAAATCAAGCACTTAATAAATTATCGAAAATAAACACCATTATCAAACAAAACAAAACAAAACTTGTCGTCGACATTTCAACCATCGTAGCAAAGTAAAATACACGCCAAAACTAACCCCGTGCGTGGTAGCACGCACGCACGGCCTAATCCGGACAAATAATAAAATAAGATCAATCTTCCAAATAAGATTATATTTTATATGTAAAAAAAAATATATCTTCTAAAAAGATAAGATCTATAATGTTAGAGGCCACAAATAAAATTATGTCATGATTAAACATGTCTTTATGGACTTAAATAATAAAATAAAAGGCCCAAATTAATCTTCCTATTCTTATAACATGAATGATTATGTTCTCATGCATTACTGACCTTGTAGCTTGGAAAGACATTATCCATCTTTTCTTATTGTCAATGCTCCACCTTATTCTTTTAAGCATTGGATTCCATAGTTGCATATGTTTCCCTTACAATTAATCTATCGGCATTCTCTTAGTAGGAGGCTTTGAATATGCCCTTACAACCATGTATGATCCTGAATGTGATCATGTAGCCATGGATGATCATGGATGTAATCTTGCGTCCATAAGAGATAATCAATCGTCATCCCCTCCTCCTTTAGAAAAATTTGACATCAAATCCAACTCTTATAGTATAGGGGTTGTAAGGGAGGGTGACCTTGAGGGAATTGGTCTTGCAAATATCACAAGTAAACAAAATCCATTAGGATGAGTAAAAAGTTCAACGGTTGTAAATTTCTCATGATGTAATGATGAAAAACTTCCTTGAAATGGATATATGGAGTTCCAATAACTAGGACTAAAGTATAGATATCACTAACCAGTGTCGTTGTACATTCATAACCATCAAAATGTATCCTGGTTTGCAATGAATCGCATTGGAGTTCGACATGTGACCATGTTATGCGTGAGCACATATCATAAATAATTTCGAAATTGTCCAAAAATGCATCAACTAGTTATAAGTTATGCAAAAAAAAAAAATCTCGGAATACACGAAGCTCAACGTAGGGATCATATAATCGTGTTTGCGTGATGAGAGGATGGTGGAATGGAACTCATATCCACAACAATCATCGATCCATTCAACAAATGGTGTACCATGATTGCTGGGCCTTGTTGTCCTTCCCTCTCTCCGGGCTCCTACTACTTCGTTTCCTACTAGATGTTGCAAGGTTTCGAGTGCTCGAACACTCTATATCGTCGCTTGTCTTAACTGCATAATCCCCATACTACTAAATTAAAAAAATAGTACGTAAAATGACTACAAAAAGTATGAGAACGTGAATGTATAATTTTGAACGAATTTTACATTAAACCACGAACCTTACAATGTTTTCATAAAAATTATAAAAATATCACCGCATATTTTCTCAGAAGACAAAATTGTCCCATAAACCTCTATCCTCTCATAATAAATTATTAAAAATTAAATTTCATCTCCTAGTGCAGCTCGGATAACAGTCTTCTACTGCCCTAATCCTAATCCTAATCCTAATCCTAATCCATAAAACTCTATCCTCTCATTCAAAGACGCAAATTATGGACATACATATCGATTAATATTCTAGGGTTCTTCTATAAACCCTTTGACCTGAAGATTAGATCAAGTACCTACGCGTTCTCAATCAACTTGGATTCTGCTAGTTTGTTTTGATTGTTCGGAAACTTTGTGCGGTTGTCTTTATTATTGGAAGCGGAAGGGCTTTTTCGAATTCATCGTCGGCGATGGCAGGACACGGTGAAGAAGATACGGAGTACGAGAGCGATCCGGAGGAGACGAAGCTGTCGCTGAAGATGCGGAGGAGGGTAGCGAGCGACGATGAAGGGGAAGTAGATAGAGATGTGATGGAGAAGTCTGATAGGTCTGGGGTGGATTCTGGCGGGGAGTCGGACGGTCAGGAGGGAGCTGCGGAGTATAATGATGAGGAATTGGAGGATGATGAAGATGAAGAAGAGTATTACGATGACGAGGAGGAGGAGATTGAGGCTGAGAAGGTTGAGGAGAATTGCGGTGATGGTGAGGTGTTGGAGTTGGAACAGACAGGGGCGAGTGAAGGTCACGGCAATGATGCACAGATCCAAGTTCAGGAAGAAGAGAGGAAGTTAAACGATCCGTTATTGGTGCCAACTGCTGGGGCATTTTACATGCATGATGATAGGTATAAGGGCAATACGGGTGGTCGAAACAGGTATTGGACTTTCTCTGCTCAATTCGCATGGTTTTGAACATTAGTTTGCCTGACAAGTTGTAGCTTACTGATTTCATATGTTCAATAGAGTGTTCATGGATCAAAAGAGGTGTTTTCTTTCATCTCAATGAATTGGATGGCAAGGAATGAGGAGCAAATTATTAATTGTGTAGAAAGTACGGATTATTTTCATAAATTGTGGATCCATGGATCAAGAGGAGTTATAAACTGACAGTATTTGAGGGAACTTCTGTTAAAACGACCCTAGTTTTCTTTCATCCACTTAAATATGCAAGTATAAACAAATCGATGCTTCAGAAAGTTCCTTGTTGATACACAGTATTCGCAAATTGTGTAGAAAAGTTGGTATCCAAGCTCACCAAAGTAAAAAATATGTGGTTATCTGCTCTCAACAAAGGGGAAAAAGGATTTTTGATATGTTTTGTAGCAATTTATTTTTTGAGATTCTCATAGGAGGCTGTTTATGAGAGTTGATTTGTTGAAGTCTGAAAAGTAGAGGTTATTTGATGGAAAATATTGTGGTGGTTTAGAGAAGAAAATCCTAAATTTATAGACGGTTTACACAATTTCCCCCAAATTAGAGGAGTTGATTTCCATTTGCTTCAACCAAAAGCATGATTTTGAACATTTAACTTGTTACTTAACTCAGCTCGTGTTTTTCAAATGGGCACCACATATGTTTGCATTGGTTCAGTTTCATTTTCTTTTTGAAGTTTATGTTTCCTTCTTTGCCATAAACAATGGGATAAGCTTTCTGCTGTTGTTCTCCTTAGCTTTTCCCCACGTCAAACCAGTAGGCCTTGTGCTTTGTTGGGTGATATTTCTAAGCAAAAATTTATGCTGTCTGTCTAATGAATGTTGTATGCCCTGTTGCAAAGGCACACTTTCAGTGGAAGAAAACTATGGGAATCAAAGGATGACAAGAAATGGGGCCATGACAAATTTGAAGAGATGAATGTGGACAGGCAGTACGATGCGGTGATTATTTGTGGATTATACAAGATACCTACTTTCAACATGCTATTATTCTTCCATTCTTCCTTGGCTACTGCACCTGATATATCCCTTCTTCCTGAAGGTTTTATACTTTCCGCTAATTACTATAAATGCCTTAATGCATTTCAGAGAAGGAATTTTTCTAGAGGTAGTTCTCGAGGCCGTGGGAGAGGCAGAGGCAGAGGTGCAGATCTTGGATTTGTGAGAGAAAACAGATCAAGATTGTATAATGGAAACAACAATCAGGACATTGTGCCTAAGACTGTCAGAGGGCGAGGTCCCATACGATATCAGGCTGTAACTAGGGATAGCAGTGAGGCACCTGCACAACAAAACAAACAGTGAGTACATTTTGTTCCTTTGTGATTATGTTACTACTCACTAAGTTGAAAGTTTTGTTAAATGATTTGAAAAGACGATGCAAAAGGAAAGAAGATAAGTGAAGAAAGAAAAACCAAAAACTATGGATTTGGACAGCTAACGTTTCCATCCTCCATTAGGGGTGATGAATCCATCTCACTATTTTATTTTATTGGGTTATTGAACTTTTAGAATAATGTTTTGCAGCTTTTGCTTGCTATATCTGCTACTAATAATGTTATAGACTTATAGTGCAGCCTCCCGGTAGCAGAGGTTTGAATGCAACCCTATCTTTTAGCATAATTCTCTGCATGCCAAATAACCGATCTCTCTTCCTCTTGTATTCACTACCTTCCTTTATTATTTCAGTCCATGACATTTATGTATTTTCAGGTCCAGGAAACGTCATGATAAGGGTTCATATGGTAGTTCAGGGAGAGCTGTAGCACATACAGATTCTCACCCACTTCCTACAAAGATAGTTGCATCAAACTTAAATTCAGCTTCTCCTCCTTTTTATCCGTCAAGAACCTCAAATAAAGAGAATCGCACATTGACTCAGAAAAGGAGTGATCAAGCTGTAAGTGCAAGTAGGGCCATTCGTCCATCTATGCGGGGGAGTTTGTCTGTACAACAACCCAACTCTTTGTTGAGAGGCAAGACTGTTTCTGACTCAGTTGGGATGGAGAAACTATACATAGATCAGCCCTCTTTGGCAAGATCAATAGAAAATGTACATATGCCCTCTGCTTCCTTGCCAGCAAATGTTTCTCGGTCTAGAGAACATGGCGTTGGTGTTCCTTTGTCAGGATCAAACTCAACTCAAGTATTTTCTAATCAGGATGAAGTCAGGAGGAGATCTTCAACTGCTCAGTCTCATCCTGCTCTATGGAACCATGTTCCACGTCAAGGGCAAACATATTTGCCTGTGTCGGCTCATCAGTTGGGCCAGCGGTCGGATAGTGCTTCTCATCGCTCCTCTCCACCCCAAGCTGGATTGCCCTTAACAGCAATGGAATCTGGAGAGGAAGATTCACTTGGTGGGTCAGGTAAATTAAAGGCTGCTAACACTGCTTTGGTTGGAAAGGGGAAAGAGACCGCTCAAGGAGGTCAAAGGGGCTCCTTCCTTTATGGAGCTGGTCAACTTATGGGATCAAGTGGAACTATTGGAGATGGTCAAGGTGATCAAAATTTTCCTGCAGCTCCAGCTTTTTTGCCAGGTATGTTATTTTGATATCTCTATGTTGTGCTAATTGTGCTCCTCCCAAGTGTATAAACTGACAAGAACAAAGCCATCACTTCTTTCTTGTTGCTTCTGCATCAATCTCCTCTAAGCCTCATAAGATGAATGTTTATTTTGTGTACTTGGGTATGCTGCTTGCAGTTATGCAATTTGGAGGCCAAAGTTCAGGTGGTGTTGGCGTCCCTGCTGTAGGAATGGCGTTTCCTGGATATGTTGGTAATTGTCAGTCCCAGCTTGGGTTGGGAAATTCTGAGATGACATGGTAAACTGTTCTCTGATTTTATCCTAGTCTATCTATTTTTAGAACTGATCTTGCTGGGTGCTGATATATGAAAGAATCTCATTGTGGGCTAGAACCTTTTGAATTCTTCGTGTGAATATTCTCCTACTCTATCTTTCGATTGTTGACGGTAAGAGCAATGCATGCATTAGATGGGGATCTAACCTTGAGGTTAGGTTTAGTATCACTATATGGAATCATAGTGTATCTTTTTGCATACCAAACTGGAGACGACAAAGATTGTCGTTTTAGCAAGTCAGCTACTAACTAGACTGGGAACATTCAAATTATTAGACCGGACCACCATCAGAATGCCTGTACCATCTCCAGACCAGAATACTGAATGTTTGCACAAGTTTCTGGTCTAGAAAAGATCCGGAGACCAATAGTCATCCAAACAAATTTTGTAACAAACAAACATAATTCTGATGCACAGTGAGATATAATAATATATTCATGTTTTTATACACTTACCATGCTTTTGAACTGTATACAGGGAATGTGTGTGTATGGTATGGCTTTTTACAGTTTGCACTTTGCACCTTTGTTCTGAATTTGTCAAGTTTCAGTGTATCCCAATATCACTTCTTTCCAAATTTTACTTCTTCCATCTTCTAATTTTATCACCTTCCAGTTTAAATCTTTGGCCCTTGCTTTAACTGGATTCCCTGTTGCCTAAACTTTATTTTAATATCCCTTTAATCAGCCATCATTTCTTATCTGTTACAATCTATTGGCTCTCCACTCCTGCTTGTATGTGCGGTTGTTGCCTTATATATCTAGCTGAATGAGTTGTGCTGTAGCATGATGGGTATTTAATGTGCTGTCTCATAAGTATGTGAAGACATTATGTGTCTTATAGTTATTTCTTTTATTCACTCCCTAAACTAATACTTCAACCGTTTTAATGAGTTCAGGCTGCCAGTTTTGACCGGTGCTGCGGGGTCTTTAGGGACTTCCTACTGTCCACCTTATCTTGCTTTTGATGGTAATTATCATGCTCGCCCTGCGGCTCAACCACCTGCATCCAGGTTAGTCTTTGAATACCCACTTAATTTACCTGTAAAAGATTAAATATATTAGCCGATCTTTTATAGAACAATCTATATATTTATAGAAGATATATGCATTTGAAAAGTTTCTTGTGAATAATTAAAATGTACATATGTAGTTGTCATGAAATGAATTATATAGATATGTTGGCTATTATAGTAATATAACAGTTAAGTCTATGGTTGGTGTGGTTTTATATAATTTAAAGAATAAAATTAGTTTCTTATTTATATGTTTGAATTAATGATATTATGTACGGGCAAGTTTGGATACTTTAAAGTTGTAATACTAAAGTTATATCAAATTTGTACATTTTGAACTTCTAATAATTTTAAATAGCACATATTATATTGAGTGTTAGATACTTAGGTCATAGTGATTTTTGTAGTACTATTAGGTTACTTGTCTCGCACCATGTCATTAATGTTATTTGTAATGCTATATATATATATAACCTCCTATTATATCAGCCAATATGTTATTAGGTATAGAGAAAACATGCTCAGTCCTAAATTATTGTGACTAAAGAAACTAAGTTGGGAAACTAGTGGTTAAGCTTATGTACGAGGAAATTGTTCAGGCCACGGGTAGTGGAGTAATTAAGGACAAATCTGGTACAGTGGTTTCCAGTGACGGAGTGAGACCAACTGCATGTTGCTGTTGAGAACACACATCATAACGTCGTTCGCTATCTCACATCATACTATTGTTGACGTCGCGTGTCGGGTCGTGCAAGTGAGTAGTCATCAGGGCTATATGTAGGGTGCCATTGTAGTTTCACCTGTAGTTCAGACATGTGGTTGATGATTTAACCTGTTAAAAACTTAAAATAAATCGGTTATGCAATTTATCTTTGGGTTGCCTCAAGATTACAAACTTGAAAACCTGAATTTTGGTTTGCGTTGCAAAATAATTTGTTATGCTCTTCTTGCAGCAAAGACGATAATTTCAATAGATCTAATGATGAGTTGGTGGCTCAGCAGAAATCTGGTAAGGATCTTACACTTCACTATGATGGGATTCTGAGAATCGAAGCATACCATACTTTGTCTAATTTTGTTGTCATTTTATTCTTGATCGAGGTCTTGTAGATGAAAAGTTTAACCAAAGGCAAAACAAACCTCGCAGGTAGAAAATTGCTCTCCTTCGATGCTTCCAACTTTCTGTTCTGCCCTCCTAGTTCATGTTTTTAAAAGACTGCAGCTTCGGTGCATGCTTGTTCATGTATGGTTCCAGATCCTTGTAATTATGATAAACTTAATTACTTAACTTTCCATACAGATACTCTGAGATGAATTTTGAGCAATGAAGAAGCAAAGTAGGATATTATCTGAATATGATAGTAGAATATCATTTCTACGAACTGTCGGGACTGATGATTTGGATCGGTTTATGAACAAAATCTACCTGTTCTGAAATGAGGCCGCTGCAGCTCGTATGATAGTAGAATATCATTTCTCCTGCTGTCCAGGCAAGTAAATTGTAAATCTCCTTCCATTTAGAGTTTTTAGACACATTATAAGCCACATTAATGATTATGCCGCTTGTCATTGTCCGAATGAAATGATTATAGTTTTGTACATGGAACTGAATGAATTAATTATCAAAGTAAGGGGCAAATTTGATCTAAAATCTTAACAGAACTAGAAATATAAGGTTTGTTGTATTCTGCAGTGTGGGAATGATGTTTGCTCATCAAGCTGTGCCTCTGAATTTGGAAGGAAAGTGGGTAATGCCTGCTAGTTAGGTGCTACTAATTGTATAGTTTATGGTAAGTGAGGACGTGCCTTGGTTTTAGTTTTCCAGTTTGCTTTTGAATGTATAATTATTCTCGTTTTATTCTCTTCAGGTTATTTTAGGTTGGCTTGTGTTGCTGTCAATACTGTGAAGATCAGAGATGTGAAGGGAAGTAAAAGCTTTAGTCCCAAGACCTATCTGATCGAATGTTAACCATCTTCTGTTCTTGTTCCTTTTATCATATGTTGAGATCGTATTTTCTTGTTTTTGGGCCAAACTCAACACGTTTCACAACTTTGTTCGAGACTTTTGAGATTAGTACAAGATGTACTACATTTGATTATGGTTTGTCAAAGTTTCGGCTGTAAATAACCCGTCGATGATGAACAACCCCTGGGGCCATAACTTTAAAAACGGACACAAAACGAACCTATCCGAACCAAATACGGAACGGAATCTATCCGAACCAAATACGGAAACGAATCTATTCCCGTATTTTTTTCTGAAATCACACTTCATGATTTTTTTTTGAAGTTACCCTTTTTTTGAAATCATTGTCGGCTGAGTCATAGAATGTACGAAACTATAAGGAACTATTCAGAAAAAAATCATGAATAAGGGTATACATATGGACTAAATTTATTTTTATTCTTTTTCCGGAGTTACAACCAAATGGGGGTTTAATGAACTAAATTTGTTTTCATTCCATATCCGGATTTACACCAAAACGGGGGCTTAATGTGTATTATTCATATCTTTTATATCTACTAGGTGTGGCGCCCGTGCTTCGTATGCGCTTTGCATGTTGATTACGGATATAAGATTCGGTTATATTATGGTATATATCAACATTTTATGACTGCATATGGAGAATGTTATTAACCCATTGATTATGGCATAAAATTGAGAAATTAACTTACATACATGAGTGTGGAAATTGTACGTATCGAAAGAAGGGAACAACTTACAATCGACGACTAGTTGTGGTCTCTTCATAGAAAGATCGCTAGTCATGAGTTTAACACCAGATCTTCCAAGGGAACAATGTTAGATACATGAGTTTGTAAATTGTATAAAAAAAGACTAGCATATATTTTTCAAATCAGCCAAATAAAAATCATTTTAATCTCCAATTACACTTAGTAAGCTTCCTAAAATTTATGTAGACTTTTAGTTGCAACATTCTTTAATTAAAACGTAATTACAATAAATATAATATCAAAGAAATATGATGTAATTTTAACTATTGACTTATAACTAGCAAATTATCATATTTTATAATAACTTTACACATGTATTATATAACTCGATGCTTCATATTATATTCAAATAAAATATTGAAATGAACTCTATTAGATTTTTCAAAAACACTCATAATGTGCCTATATTAATTTTGCTCACTATTTTTTTTATGTCATACTTGTAAATGAGAAAATTTTAGTACTCTTACTTGTGAAACATAAATAAAATGGAAGTTATTGTAAGCTTACTTATAACACATTTTGTCATGTATTAGAAAAAATATATAAAAAAAATTAACTAATTCATAAATATAAAAAAATTCAGAAATTTAACTACTCGATACTTCAAATATAAAAGAAAAAGTTCATAAAACGAAAGAAAATAAAGGTAATTCTCCCTTTATAGCATTTCTCAATATTTTTAATAAATATTTTTAGTTAATCTAAATGTGTGTTAATCAATATTTTAAATTTTTTTTTTGTAATCTAAAAAAAAAATATCTCTACTCCGTGTCTCAAATAGCTAATTAACAATTAAGGGCTTACTAATTTCTTGAACAAAATGTAGAAGGGTGTTCAACCATATTCATGATATTATTTTGAGTTAAGAACACAAAGTAATTTATTGAGTTAAGAAAACAAAGTAATTTTATGTTCATTTTATCAAAGTAATTTAATAAAAACAAACAATAACATTAAAAAGAGAGAATAAATATAACAAATATATAATAATTGAATGAGGTAGAGTGACGGAGAATACTTTCGATAAATTTTGAAAATACTAAATAAATGTATCTATTTTGATAATATTATTTTTCCTAAAATAGCATTAGTTATTCTAATTTTATAAACTTAATATTTAATTACTATCCTTAATTAATAAAAGATCTGATCTTTAATTTTAATTAGTGGTGCAGATTTATTAAACTTCACTGTTATGTTTTATTTGAACTTCACTTGAGCCATACTCTCAAAGGACGGTTAACATCGAATGGAAGCTAAGTTTAACGCAGCTCCTGTGCGACTATATGCTCGTGGTCCAGGTACTCCTGGCGTACGCGTAACAATAAGTTGATTTTCGTACGCAATAATAAGTTGATTTCGTTAAAAAAATATAGGAAAATGACTACGCATGCGCCATGCGTAGTCGCCCATATAAAAAATTTCGATAAAAATACTAAGAAAAAAAGGACTACGCCTACGCCTCGCGCAGCCGTATTAGGGTAAAAAAAAAATATATAAAATTTGCCTACTACTCGCGTAGCCATACCTCGGGTATTGATAGCACGAAACATGTGGTACGAATAGCAATCTCGCGGTCCGGCTATTCGTACCACATGTTTCTTGCTATTCATACCCGTGGTCCGGCTACGCTTGACGTACGCGTAACAATAAGTTAATTTCGTTCAAAAAATTTAGGAAAATGGCTTGCGTAACGCATAGTCCTACTACACATACGACATGCGTAGTCGCCCATATAAAAAATTCAAGCAAAATGGACTACGCCTCTTTTTTTTTTTTTTTTTTTTTTTTTTTTACTACGGCTACGAGAGTGTACCCCGGATAGTATAACACGAAACCGTGGTACTAATAGCAATCCGCGACTACTACTACCTAGGGCAGCCGCCAAAACGGCCAAATTAATTCGTCTGTTTAGGGCGTAAATAACATCTCCCGGAAGCACTGTTCATCGCTTCCTTCCAAACCCACAACTGTTCCTCTGCCCTTCGCCCCCTTCTTCTCCTTAACCCATTCTCACTTTCTATCTTTCTCTCTCTTCCTCTCCGTCCGACAATGGGTTATTCGCTTTCTCCAAAGGAGGCCAATGTTTGCAAGCTCATCGTGGTAAGCTTTCAACTATCATCGAACTTCACAACTGTTTACTCTATTATGTTTTGTTTTCCTTTCGATGTTCTTAGATTTATAGCCGAAAAACCCTATACTATTTTATGATGTTTAATTTTGACAATTATTCTTCAATAGTCTTCCCCGTCTACCCCAATTTGTCAGCCTGCAGCTTTAGTTTTCATGGAATATTATTAAAGATGTAAACTTTATGGTTTATGCTGTCGTTTGTCATGTGATTCTGTTGTCTGTTCTTTCTTGTTTATATGTTTTGTTTTGATTTTATTAGTTAGGGGTACACAATTTTGCTTTTTTGACTGATAAGATAATCATAACTCAAGCATAAGTTTGGAGAGTTGTTTGAGTATTGTAATATAATTGTACTTCCCTTATATTTGGTGTTTGTAATGATAAAACTGTAACTTGCAGGCTGAACCCAAGGCTTCACTCTCACTGGAGGAACAAGAGAGGAAGGAAAAGAAGGAGAGCAAGGTTTTTCTATCATTTTCATTTATGCTATTCTTGTGCAGTGTTTGTTTGCTTCATTTATGTTATTTTAAGGTTGAACTTTTGAGGTTAGAGATACACAAGTTCAAATGTGGCTACAGATTTTTGTTTCCTTTTGTTTGTAGACTATTGGCTTTGCAAAGATGATTGATTCTCTACAAACTGCAATTTTTATTAAGAGTAAAGGCACTGTGGCATCATAAGTAACTGTACTAAATAAATTAAATTGTAAGCAAAATCCTCTCAGTATAATTTTTGGTTTTAGAACATTGCAAGAATTGTATTGATCAATCCTTATGCATTGCTCAATTTGATGGGTTTTGCAAGCCTCCTGTGGCATAATTTTGCTGACTTTGGTTTAGTGATATGTGTGTGTTCTCTCTTTTTTCAACCAGAGGTAGTAGATCAATGCCTTCATTTTTAAAGTATTATCGCTCTAATAGCCTGTTGATTCATAGTTGACTCTCTCTTTTTCTTTTGTTTCCAACGTTGTTGTCAATTATACATGAACCTTCATCTTGGGATGGCACTGTCGAGCTTATTGTCTCTCTCTTTTCAATTTGGCAGGCGAAGTTGAAAGAATTGAAGAAGCAAAAGGCTGCACAAAAAGCGGAAGCTGCCAATTTTCAGGTGGTGATTTAACAATTATATATGTTTTCCTGCAAACTTTTGCCGAGATATCACACTTATTTGCTTATTGATTTTTCATTTGTAGTGCTATAATATATTGGCTCGATAACTTGCTTGTCAGTGACTCAGTTTATGGGTATAATTGCATTGTTTGTTTGATCAATAAAAGTAAATTGATTCTGTATGGCTCAGCAATCGTCAAACCCGTCAAAGAAGAGGGAAAAAAAGAACCTAAAACAAGATGTAGTGGAAGAGAATGCTGAGGATTATGTTGACCCAGAAACCCCATATGGTGACAAGAAACAACTATCACGTATCATGGCAAAGCAGTTTAATCCAAGTGCTGTGGAGAAAGCGTATGTGTACTTCTTTAGCGTGCATATATTGCAGAATGGTCTATCTGCGAATGTACTTACACAGCTTTCCTATTGTATCGGTCCTTAGATGGTATGCTTGGTGGGAAAAATCAGGCTTTTTCGCAGCTGATCCTCAAAGTTCAAAGAAGCCTTTCGTCATTGTCAGTCCTCTTTTCTTCCTCTTAACTTTATATTCGTGTATCATTGTCTGCTTTTATTGGTGTATTGATGGCTGCATTGTTGCAGCTTAAATTATGTTTTGCAAAACCCTTTCTTTTTTTTAAAAAAATTCCTATAATTTAGATACCTGTTAAATACACGTAGACCTTCCAGAAACCAATTTCCTATCTTTCTATCCACATTGGAATCCTGATGCTAACTATACTCTCGTTCTGTAAGACTACCACTGTGCCTTGTAGTAACTACTACCTAAAGCAGCCAAGATTATTCTTATCCTCTTCATTAATGGAAGTTCTCCCATATGATTTATTCTGGAAATATATTTCTTTGGTTAATGATAAACATATAATTAAGTTATTATTCTTTTGTAGTTTATGTCAAGAACACAAGAAATCTAGAGTGTTTATTACTGAAGCTACAATTATATTGCTTGATAAAGAAAGCATTGTGTATAACGTTGATTTGATGAATTGTTGCTTTATAGGTTCTACCACCACCTAATGTCACTGGCGCCTTACATATTGGTCATGCTCTCACCAGTTCCATTGAGGTATTGCTTGTATTTGCATCTCTGTTTTCAAATGATTTGTTTTTTCCCTTTGTAATATTTAAGGCTTTTCTACCAGGATATGATGATTCGCTGGCGGAGAATGTCTGGAGACAACACCTTGTGGGTGCCTGGCATGGATCATGCTGGAATAGCGACTCAGGTTCTTTTGATACGGTCACTCTTTGCATATTTGTTTATGTGTACCTACATATATCCTTGTCAACGATCGGTTAAGTTGAATAGGTTTTCTATTTTATTTTTAGCCCAAGAAGATAAAAGATACGATTATATCTCGATTCCTTTTCAATTTCCATATCAAAAGTTTGCATCGTCCTAGAAATTTGCTTCAAATCCATTTTCTTTATTCTCGAACCGTTATTGTAAAGGTCATAATGATATGAACTTTCCATATCAAATAGAATGACAGATTACTGATGTACACAATGTTCTCATGGCTGCTGATAATATTTACTGACTAGAAATAAGCAACGACTTGTCAGTATCACAGCATAGTCAGTCATGATTAGTCCTTGTTCATGGAATCTTTCCACCACCCTCAGTCACAATAGTCATTTTCAATTTGCTACTGTAAAGGTGGCTATTACACCAGTTACCAGCACACTGATGTATTATCTACATTTCAATTAAACCAGCTCAAAGGCTAGCAGAACTAGAAAAACATAGAAGGAGAGGAAAGGAACTGAAGTGTTCTAGGATTGTAATTGACTGGATAAAAGAGGGAGTCATTTACATGACATGTTTCTTATACAAAGGGGAGCACCCTGCCCTTGCAGTCATACCTCTTTCCTAATTTATACACTATGGTGTTCCTTCTTCATCATATGATTTTTGTATTCATGTATGTCCTATCTAGCTCACGCTAGTTAAGGATCATGCTCTAGTTAGCCCATTTTACTTTACTAATTCATCGTTCGTGTTCTCTCAACTGTTCCCTATCTTAGTATTATTTCCATTGGTGCCATTTTGCTGTTATTAATTCTCTACTTTCATAGGGTATTCTGGCCTCCTGCCTGATAATAATAATGCTTATTTTCTTAATATTCAAGGTTATATTTGCAGGTGGTTGTAGAGAAGAAGATTATGCGTGAAAGAAATCTGACGAGGCATGATCTTGGCCGTGATAAATTTGTTTCAGAAGTAAGTTTTGAAGCTTTTGGGACTTGCTGATGTATTGCTTTTGCAAAGCTGGCTTAGGCTTATTGATTTTCCTTTAATTTTTGTCATACATGGTCAACCTTATTTTCTTTTAACTCCTTTCGTTAGGTTTGGGAGTGGAAGAATGAGTATGGAGGCACCATATTGAGGCAACTACGCAGGCTTGGTGCATCTCTTGAATGGTCTCGCGAGGTGACGTGTTATCCTCCCTTTTAGTAAAAATGGCCCTACTTGTAATAATTATGAGCATCTGTTATAACTTTTTACCCATGTGTCTCCAGTGTTTTACAATGGATGAAAAGAGGTCCCGAGCAGTCACAGAGGCGTTTATCAGACTGTACAAGGAAGGTCTTATCTATAGGTAAATTTAAAAATAGTGATTTTAGTTGCTAAACTACTGCTTTTGACCCTTCCTTGTTCTATGGTCATCAATTTCCCTTCTTACATCATCTTTTAGATTTAATATCTTCACTCTTTGTTATTAATCATCATTTTGTCACATAATTTTCACGTTGGTAATATGTTTGATTCTTTCCTTTTACCATATAGTTTTCAGAAATGAAGGGTGAGAGTATAGGTTTACCAGGGCTCTAAGTATTCTTCTGATGTGTGTCAAGGCCAAATATATATATTTTTTCATTGCTTAAACAGTTAACTGGTTTGTTAGCTAAGGTTTGATTTTTTAGGTCAGTCTGCAAATTGACCCGTAATAACACATATTTGGACGCATACAAACATATCTCTAGTATTTTGTACGCTCTAGAATGTTCTCATATCACTGTACATGATTTTGACGTTTTATTTTCTTGGATCTAAATGATCTCTTACGTACTACCCTGGAAAAAAACTGAAGCGAGAAGTTTTCACAATTTCTCTATGTACTTTAATTACCGGATATTTCCATGTTAGTATGAAATCATTGTCTTTTGGATGACTGTGGTTGAGTATATGTTTAAATATTCCTTTTTGCTACATTTTCAGGGGTTGTCGGTTTGTAAATTGGGATTGTGTGTTGAGAACTGCGATTTCTGATATTGAGGTAATGCACCTTTGTTGCATCGTCATATCTACTCCTTTTCTTGCTTACACGCTTACTAGAGATCTTTGTTTTGCAGGTTGAGTATATTGACATCAAGGAGAGAACTCTCTTAAAAATTCCAGGTTATAAAAATCCTGTGGAGTTTGGTGTTCTAACATCCTTTGCATATCGTTTAGAAGACGATCCAAATGAGAAGGTGGTTGTTGCCACTACCCGAGTGGAAACTATGCTCGGTGATACTGCAATTGCCGTTCATCCTGATGATCCAAGATACAAACATCTTCATGGGAGATATGCTATCCATCCATTCACGAATAGGAGGATTCCTATTATTACTGATGGAATACTTGTGGATCCAGATTTTGGGACAGGATGTGTGAAGGTGGGGATTCTCATGCGCTGTTGGTTACCTTTAATTAGGCATCTTTGTTAGCATAATTTCATGATATTTCCTTCATTTGTTAACTTTTTCTATTTGTAGATTACACCTGCACACGATCTAAATGATTTTGAAGTCGGAAAACGTCATGCTCTTGTTGAGCCTATCAACATATTGACGGATGATGGGAGAATAAACAGTAATGGTGGCCCACTGTTTGAAGGAATGCCAAGATTTGAAGCACGTGAAGCAGTAACAAAAGCACTGCAGGAGATGGTATGTGATTGTGATCATATTCTGCATCCAGGATTTAGTATCATAGTATTTTGCTATGTCAATACATGTTGATAGAGACGCAGATCTTAGATTTAGTACTGTCTAAGCTCTGAGGACATATTTCCCTGGTTTTCTTGCATCATTCTATTCTCAAGGAGGCAAATTTGGGAAAGATTTTCATTCTGGTCCTTGATGATTTTTATTATGATTAATTATTTTTTTTTACCTATAAATGTTAGTTAATATTAAAAGTGCCCTTGTTTTTCTAATGGGTATCTTCTTTTTAGTTTGCAACTGTTTAAATAGTAGGGCAATGAACAATTCAACATCCATTTTTCTATTGTAGGGGCTTTATGTAGGTGTTCAAAACAATGAGATGAGGCTCGGCCTTTGTTCAAGAACTAATGATGTTGTCGAGCCTATGATAAAGCCTCAGTGGTATGTTAAGTGCGATAGCATGGCAAAGGAAGCTCTTGATGCTGTGTTGGATGAAAACAACCAGAGAATTGAGATCATTCCTAAACACTATAATGCTGATTGGAAAAGGTATTGAGTTTTATAATGTTACTCCATGGATTCTTTAACATAACTTAGCTTTTCTTTTGTTAAATTATCTGGGTAGTTGCTGATACATTGTACTTGTAAACACTATAATCCCTGAGTGGAAAAGGTATCGAGTTTTATAATGTTACTCCCTGATTTGTTCAATATAACTTAGCTTTTCTTCTGTTAAATTATGTGGGTGGTTTTTGCTAACTCATATTTCCTCATTTACTGACCTTTAAGCAGAATTGCCAATTTCAGTTGGTTTAGTAATGGGAGGTTTGAAACTATGGCAGGTGGCTTGAGAATATTCGGGACTGGTGTATTTCTAGGCAGCTGTGGTGGGGTCACCGTGTTCCTGCTTGGTATGTTACATTGGATGATCAGGCGAAGGAAGATGGTGACTGGGTGGTTGCTAGAAATGAACATGAGGCTCAAGAAGAGGCTGAAAAATTATTTCCAGGAAGGAAATTCCAGATAACTCAGGATCCTGATGTTTTGGATACATGGTTCTCCTCTGGTCTTTTCCCTCTATCAGTTTTAGGCTGGCCAGATGAGACAGCTGATTTGAAGGCATTTTATCCAACTTCAGTTCTTGAAACTGGCCATGACATCCTCTTCTTTTGGGTTGCTCGAATGGTTATGTTATGTACTAAACTTGGAGGCGACGTGCCATTTAGAAAGGTAATGTTTCTTACATGAAAAATCAGGCCTATTTCACTGCTGTCCTGCCCGAGGACTAAAACATAATATTTGAAAATCTATCAAAAACATAATATTATCTCATGCAGTATGAGATGTTCTTATTCCTAAAGTTAGCTGGATTGTTACAAGGTTGAAGTCTAGTTTGATATATTTGCAGGTGTACCTGCATCCGATGATCCGGGATGCACATGGGCGTAAGATGTCCAAGTCATTAGGAAATGTTGTTGATCCACTTGAGGTTATAAATGGGATCTCGCTGGAGGGTCTTCACAAGAGACTGGAGGAAGGCAATTTGGATCGCAATGAGCTTGCAGTTGCTAAGGAGGGGCAGGCTAAGGACTTCCCTGATGGTATTTCAGAATGCGGTGCAGATGCCCTTCGCTTTGCCCTTGTTTCTTATACTGCACAGGTCATTTTCTTCTCATGCATTTCGATACTGGATAAAACTTCAACCGATGGAATCTGACCAGTTTTGTGTTGTGATGCTCAGTCTGATAAAATTAACTTGGATATTCAAAGAGTCGTCGGATACCGTCAATGGTGCAACAAACTGTGGAATGCCACCAGATTTGCTATGAGCAAGCTAAGAGATGGCTACACCCCACCTGTGAACATCGATGAAGTTTCTAAAGATATGCCACTAAGTTGCAAATGGATATTGTCTGTGTTGAACAGCGCTATTGATAAAACTGTGTCTGCACTTGAAAGATCCGAGTTCTCTGATGCAGCTAATGTAGTTTACTCGTGGTGGCAGTACCAACTATGTGATGTTTTCATAGAAGTGATAAAACCATATTTTGCCCGCAATGATTCATCATATCCATTGGAAAGAAACTTTGCACAAGATGTCTTATGGATATGCTTAGACACAGGTCTCCGCTTGCTCCATCCTTTCATGCCATTTGTCACAGAAGAGCTCTGGCAGCGTCTTCCTCAGTCAAATGATAACATTAAGAAAGAATCAATTATGATGAGTGCATACCCATCAAAAATAAAGGTGTGAATTCTTTATCTTCAAAATCATGCAATAGAAAAAGACATAAATTGTCTTTGGTGGTTAAGTGATAAAGTTGTGCATCCACTTCACCAGAGAAGGCCTTAATAATTAATGGCTTTTTTGTCCCCTTATGCCCAGTTTATCATCTTGCTCATCATGCTAGTTTGCATGAGGCTACTAAGTTGCCATGTCATTTATCATTGCAGTCGTGGGAGAATGAAAATGCAGAGGCTAGGATGAACGTTATTGAGTCTACTGTGAGATCTCTTAGATCGCTAAGATCAAAGATGCCTCCAAATGAGCAGCGTGAGAGGTATGCACCTCTTTCTTCTTTTTGATGTTTTGTTGATATCTGTAGTTTGAGATAAATATACGCCTATGTCGCATATCAACAGAAGTGAGAGACAGGGTCAGTTTGGATTGGATAACCTTCTTGGTGGACCAATTTACAATTACTGTCACAAATTAAGATTTATACATGTCCCGTATTGAGTGATTTCAACCTTATGATTCTACATTAGGTCTGGTTTTATTTGTAAGTCATTGTTGCTTTATTCCTTATACTTAACATTGAGTGTATGTATATTGTTTGTCCAGGAGAGCAGCTTATGCACTTTCTCGGAGTGATGAGATTGCAGATATAATCAGGAGTCATGAGTTGGAAATTTTAACCCTTGGGAGTATATCAACTATCAAGGTTTGACAATTTAGTTTTAGTTGTATTGATTCTCTAAAATGGTGCATTATTGCTTCTCTACATTTCATCAATTTATTCTTATTTGAAGATGGGGTAGACTTCGTTTATCTTCTTCCTACCTGGTTGATCTTGTTTATTTTGCTTGAGTAATTGTGATCCTACTCTATTGGATTTCCCTTGGTAAAATCGCAAAATTTTCACTTTTGAGCTGTGTTGGTTGATGTACAGATCATAAATGAGAGCCGTGAAGCGGGTCCAGGATGCGGAGTGGATATTGTGAATGAACACCTTTCTGTGTATCTCCAAGTGAAAGGAGCAATAAATGCAGAAGCAGAGCGTGAAAAGATGAGAAAGAGAATGCATGAGATTGAGGAGTAAGGATCACTTTCTATGCCGCGTCTATTTTTTTAATTGATCTTTGATTTCTATTTTTTTAATTGATCTTTGATCTTTGATTTCAAGACATTTCCTATATGGTTATTAAAATCATTCAAATTCTACTCCAATTACTTGAAATCACAAGAAATGTCTTGAAATCATTTCTTGTGATTTCATCAAATGTCTTGGAATCATTTTTGTGATTTCAAGTAATTGGAGTAGAATTTGATCACCCCATCTCAGTGCAACTCCGGAAATAAAAAAGAATATAGTCTGCTTGCATGTTAAAATTAATTCTTAGGGTTTCGTTCGCTTTCTCCTATATTGTATCCCTATACGGTTATTAAAATCATTCAAATTCTACTCCAATTACTTGAAATCACAAGAAATGTCTTGAAATCATTTCACGTGATTTCATCAAATGTCTTAGAATCATTTGTTGTGATTTCCAGTAATTGGAGTAGAATTTGATCACCCATCTTGACGAAAGTTCACAATGCTGATGACATGATGCAATGATGCGTGTATCATTTTCATACATGAGCTGTTTGTGTTGTGCATTTGATTGATTTTTGTTGCTATACACAGGCTAGTAAAGAAGCTGAATAATGTGATGCGTGCAAATGGGTATAAAGACAAGGTTCCGCCACATATTCACAAGGAAAATGAGGAGAAGCTGAGTAATCTTCAGAAGGAGCTCTTCAACATCAATGAAGCAAAAGAGCACTTGGAGCAGGAAACTGCACCCCAAAATTGACATATATATCTAATCGTCTGTTTCTCATTTTGAAATGCCTCGACTTTATTTTTTATTGACTCTTTTGGCTGCTTTAGATAGTAGTTACTACAAGGCACAGTGGTAGTCTTACAGAATAAGGAGAGTATTGTTAGCAAAATAGGAATTGATAGACCAATAAAAGCAGACGATTATACACGAATATAAAGTCGAGAGGAAGACGTGATTTTTTGAACCGATAAGCAAGTTATCGAGCCCGTTATTGCAGTACAAAGGTAAAAATCATTAAGCAAATAAGTATTACTGGATGCATCCACCACACATTATCCGTCGGGTGACTATTGTCATATTTTTGTGATTTTGAGACTAAATATGTGACAAACTATTGTCATATTTTTGTGATATTAAGACTAAATATGTGATGAGAAATCTTGCGTATATCGAATCAGTGATCATCTGAGCTTTCAGCTGTTTTTATAGGTCAGGTGATTGTCGCCCCTACAAATAAGTTTGATTTTCTCATCACACTTATTATTTGCAGCTTTTTTTGCTTTAATTCTTTGAAGAGAGACTACGACAAAAAAAAATATTTATATCTAGTGGATAATACGGTTCTTGCATTGTTCTATAACCAAAATTTATACCTATGGATTTTGCTTACAGGTTTGTTGAATATTTTTAAGTATCAAAAAATTTATTTTATTAGTACATATGCGTATTATGCCACAATGTTTTCAATCAAATAATATTTTATTACTACAAATGCTTAGAATTATAAACTTCAAAAAAAATTATAAATAAAAAGATGGATTTTCCACAATGTTTTCAATCAAATAATTATTTTATTACTACAAATACTTAGAATTATAAACTTCAAAAAAATTATAAACAGAAAGATGGATTTTCAAATGAACCAGTTCTATTTGCATTTAGGGATAGTATGGGCATAAATGTGTTCATGTCATTCTTAAACTTGTTTTTCGTATTAGTTGTATTTTTTATTACATGGTAAGTGGTCATGGATAATATACCGTCTATTGGTGGGTCATCCTATAGCATCCTTGCGGACGATAACTTCAACTTCCTCTAGAATCTCTCGTTCGACGGTAGAAATGTCGTGGCTTAAGTAAGCGAGTTTGTCCGCAACATTCTTAACTTCCTTGAATACGTTTTTGATAACGACCTTTGGAAATTGAGCAAGGATGAGTGAAATGTCGGAGATGATATCAAGTTCTCATGGTGGTTTCCAACTTGTTTTGATTGAGTTAACGATAGTGAGGTTGTGATCCTCAATTTTGAGTTTTGATTGTTATAGTTGGGCTCTTAGTAATCCGCTTCACACTGTGTGGGCTTCTCCCATCAAGGCAGATGAAGTCCCACATTCACCATAGTCATATGCAATAGTTGATCCATTATAGTCCTCATGATGTAGTCATATGCACTCTTATTTATTCTTCGCTTTGACTCATCGAAGTTGAGTTTGATGTTTTCAAAATCCGTTTTTTCCTAGTGCATATTGTGTTTTTCTTTGCTGCATGATGTGTGCTTCGGATTTGTTTTCAAGTGTTATCAAGTCCCATTCACGGATTTGTTTACTGACTATTTCCATGACATCTTTTGGTTGTTGGTTGTCAAAGATGCATTGGTTTCTTATGTACTATATGTTCCACCGTGCGGTCAAAGATGCATTGCTATCTTAGAGACATAATTACTTCAACAACCAAGAAAATATTAGTTGAAATGCTTATCTTTAAATTTACCGGTTTAGCATATCCACATATTCAATCCGTGTCGATTCAGCTTGATCCTCAAGAATTCCAATCCATATCCGATGTTCCAAAAATATCTTAAATTGGACTCAGATAATCAATTATAGGATATTATCGGATTAGTCAAATTGGGTATTTTTCTCACCCTACCAAACACGCCCTAAAACTCACTTTTCTTTTATAATAATAATATTACGGTTTTTTTATTAAAAAAAAAGACAAAAACAGAGCTAATGAACCCGTCGTTATTGTTGGACCAACAATTTAGCCTGTAACAGAAAATCAGATTACAAACGTGACAACAAAAGCCAAGCTCTCCTCAAACTAGGGGCAAATCTTATATGCAGTTCATAGTTCATACCCTTTCAGGCTCCACATAAGTCAAGTACCCCAAGTAGCTCATTCATGTAGAATACAAGTATTACGAGAAACTGCTAATACCATTGAACCGCAGGACAAAATCAAAATGACCAAATCGCCCTCTCGATGAAAACCTAGATCTTGATCCAACATCCAAGATGAATATCAATTCATTGTGGACATTGATACCTTCTCATTCTTCTGCAGCCTTGGGAGAGTTTTCGGGTGTCTTTGACGCGAGTGTTGGTTCACCTGTTTCGCCCTTGTGAGCTGTGACAGTAGCGGAAAATGTCTCAACAATAGAAACATCCTTGAACTTGAGAGCGAAAGTGGCCAGCCCGGTCTTACCCTCGGAAGCGCTGTTCACACAAGCAAAAGTAATACCCTTCTTGTCCATCTTGGTCAGCTTCATGTCGGCGTACAGATACGCATTCAAAATTAACCTGTAATTTCCTCTACCTCGCATAACTAATCTAGCTTTTTTATCCCCGGAATTTGATACATTAACTTTCACCTCTCCTTTTCCACGTTCCTTCCATCCGCCATCAGAATACTCGAATAAAGCAGAATCAGCAGTGAACACTGTTTCCTCATTCTCTTCACCTGTCTCAACAGAGACCTCATTCATAGATGGGAATGCAGCAGCTCCCTGACTCTTATTTTCGGTTGCTCCTGTTGTACCGAATATGGGATTGCTTCCATTGTTAGAGGCACCAAAATTGAAAGAAGGTAGAGCAGGTTGATCTGTTTTGGACCCGAAAGAAAAACCTGACCCTGATGGAGAACCAAATGCAGAGCTAGAGAAACCAGTGCCAACAAGTCCAGTGAATGCATTTTTACCGCTTGAAAGTTGTTGGAAAGAACTAAAGGCAGTAGCTTCTGTACCTGCAACGGAGTTATTGATATCTTTCTTCATTTCAATATCATCCTCTTCCTTATCTCCATTCACAGTATTCTCTTCAACAGTTTGAACTTGATCATCAGATGCCTTAGGTTCATCTATTTTGTCACCGGCAGTTTCAGATTTTTCCTTATCCACCAGAGTTCCCGTTCCCTCAGAATTTGCTTGCTCAGCACCATTGAGTTTGTCTGCTGAGGACTCATTGACAGCGTTTTTAGTCTTCTCTTCCAGCTCGTTCTCATTCAACTTACGTTCTTCACCGTCATTGACAACCTTTTCAGTCTTATCTTCCGACTCTTTCTCATTCAGGTTGCGTTCTTTACCGTCATCGGCAGCCTTATCAGTCTTATCTTCCAACTCTTTCTCGTTGCATGTTTCACCAGTTTCTTCATCAGGTTTATCTTTCTTATTTTCATCTACAGCCTCCTCAAGTTGAGCTTGAACCTGTGATTCTTTCTTGCTTTCATCTGTGGTAGTAGTAGAGACAGGAGGCACCAAGCAGATACCAGCAAATGGATTGAAAGCGGGTGCAGAGGGAGCAGATGAAGCTGGTTGTCGACGAACTTTGACTATTTTTCTTCGAGCTAATACTTCATCACTAGCTTTTTTGAAGGTTCCTGTCTCTAGTTCTGAAACATCCTCATCATCATCAAGACCGGGATTGTCTCTAGAGAGCTCCCTTCCTGCTGCTCTTTTCTTTGAAGGAGGAAGAGTGTTCT
This sequence comes from Fagopyrum homotropicum, assembly GCA_033239125.1. Classification (NCBI taxonomy): domain Eukaryota; kingdom Viridiplantae; phylum Streptophyta; class Magnoliopsida; order Caryophyllales; family Polygonaceae; genus Fagopyrum; species Fagopyrum homotropicum. The sequence continues at coordinate 718,858 of BSWB01000003.1, read as the reverse complement.
CGTCTCCCATCTAAAATAAAAGGTGATCACTGATTCGCTGCACAAAATCATCAAGAAATAGTATTAAAAAAAAAAAGGTTCAGATTTCAAGCTACAAAAGCTGGCAGCTGAGAAGTGGAAGAATCAAAATTAGCTAGTATCATCCAAAACTAATTACTACTTGATTTCGTTGACTTTGAAGCAAAAAGTAAAATTAGCAATACAAAAGCATTTTTGTACCATAGGACTTCAGAAGGTAAAGCAGAAGACAGTGACATGTATAGCTTCTTCAACTATCACCACACATCAAACTAATTCCACTAATTGTTCTGCTAGAAATTTAAATTATTAGCATCTTCTTCTGCAAAATGCACTATAGATATAGTAGGTTCATCAACAATTGCTACCAATTTTCATACAGGAAGCTCGGAACACTAATTTGTTATTTAGCAATATACACGATGAAAAGATCACCCCACCCCGACCTAAATGCCTTATTAGAATGTCCAAGCTTAACTTGCACATATAGGAACACAAGCAATGCAACTTACGCCATTGTTTAGATGATTCGACACCATTGAAAAAAAGGGAAATAATATAAACCATCATAGGCACCGAAACTATGCAGTGAAAATAAGGGGATATAGATAAAACGGAAATGAAGTATACAAGACTACTTTATCCTCGGCTGTGTAGCCTGTGTGTCACAAAAGCTTTTTAAAAAATCAAAGAACCATTAAGATTTAAAGCATCTTTGTTTTGCAGATAGCTTAAGTAAATCAAGTTACAATTTGAAGCAACCAAAAAATTGAGGTAAATAATCATCAGCTCGGTATTCGAAATTTCGGCTGAAATCCAACATTGCACCCAGAGAAAACACATAACCCATTTTACAAATCTGAATAATCGGTAAGGCATAATTTAACAATAGAATAAAGGAAGTATAGTTCTAAAACAACCTCAATTTACTAACTGAGCGACATCCTTTGAGAAAAGGAGACTTCAAACAGCTTTCAGCCTTTCACAAGTATCACAAATGTTGAAACGACCAAACAAAAACCACCAGTAATTCAACATCGCCGCAAAGAATAATACACACACACAAAAAAAAAACGAATATTGCCAAAGAGCATCTTTTCACGAGGATCAAAATCATAATATACACCGACAGAATTTTCGATTCAGATTATCTATTCTCAGCTCTTCAATTCTACTTAACAGAAACCTGGACACTCAATTTAACCATGACGTTCCAAATTTCAAACAACTTTTAACATTACCCTATCAACCATCCGCTCAAACAGCAAGATCAAGAAAGAGGAGCTTTAAGTTCAAAAACGTCAGAAATCGAAGCACGGGAGAGAGAGAGACGAACCAAATAACACCGAAGACCAGCCGAAGCTCGTTGGAATGAGGCGGCGAGAGTAGCGTTGAAATGAGACTGAGATGTCGAGCGACAGTGAAGGAGGACCAGAACGGCGCTTGAAAAAGATGGAGTCCAGGAGTGAGGATTAGGGCTTTTCCACTTTGTACAAATGACTCAAATAAACTCACTTGTTTGTTCTCGTCTACCCACCCTTTTATAATTTTATTAAGGGGCGTGTTATATACACAATTTTTAATTTACTTGGTATCGAATGCGAACGTTTTGCGCCGGCGCTTAAATTGATCTTAGCAATGCTTTCCGCCGATGCTCAGATCTTAAAATAAAAATAAAAAAATAAAGATAAAAGATAAAAATTCGACAAAAATTAGGATTTTCGGCGCCGGTTTACTTCCTTTTCCTTTTCTTTTTCTCCTTAAGTTTTTCTTTTAAGAAGTAAGTAGGTCACCCGGTTCGATCGGCTTTGCCGATCTACATCCGAATCGGGTAATAAATCGTGGCACATTGCTGGACATACCCTCTCAATATCAGTTTTTTCATACATGATTTCGATTAACCACTATAGACCAACTGAGTATTGGTTCCTTAAGTTTATCTTGATCCAATGATACTTATAGTTATACCTTCCATCAATTAACCATAGTAACAAAATGTAGAATATAGGAAAAAATAACATAGAAGGAATATATAGGTGGAGTAAATCTATAGAGTGATTGAAGGAATGAGATGTATTTGGTCGTTCGTCTTAGGTTGTTTTGTACTATGTAAGATAAAATATAGGCAACTTATTTTTTTTAATAGACACACTTTATGTATCTTATAACTTGAACACAAAATTTATTAAAAAGTTTTTGGAATTAGGCATGAGATTTTTTCCGAATTTCGTGTACTATCCGTTAAACATTTTATTAAAAAGCGATAAGTTTCAACTAATTTTTTTAATGGACATAATCCATGCTTTATAAAATGTGTACACAAAAAATTTCAAAATTTTGGAGCAATGGATAAAGCGTTTTCGAATTTTAGATATTTTTAGTGATTTTTGTGTACTATATTTTGAACGTCTTTTCATTTTATTAAAAAACGTTAAGTTTCAAATAATTGATTTTTTTTAATGACATAATCCATGCATTATAAAACGTGTACACAAAAAAAAAAATTCAAAACTTTGGAATATGGGATAGAACGTTTTCAAATTTTAGATACTTTCAGTGATTTTTGAGTACTATATCTTTGAACGTTATGAAAAGAGGACATTTTTTAAAAAAACAATTGAGTTGTTATTTTAATAGACACTTTATGCACCATAAAAGATAAAACTATTACTAAAAAATGTTTCAAAGTTTTTTTTAGCTAGAGATAAGACTTTCTTTTAATTTGAGAAATTTCGGGCAAAATTCGGTAGTATAATTTGAACATTTAAAAAAAAAAAAGACAAGTTTTGAATAATATAATTTTTTAATTGGATCCAATGCATAAAAATCTCTAAACAAAACGTTTCAAAGTTTTCGAGGAAAGTCATTAGATACTTTTCTGAATTTTTTTATATTGCGATGAAGTTCATAAACACAAAAAGTTTCAAGTTTTTTTAATTGCCATGTTTTAAGCATCATAAAACTTGGGCACAAAATCTAACCAAAAAAATTTGTGCACAAAAATGTTTCAATGTTTTTTTTACCCAGGATTAAGATATTTTTCGAATTTTAGAGATTTTCAGGAATTTTCTTGTACTAACCCATTGAACATTTTAAAAAAACAACAAGTTTCAAATAATTGAATTTTTAAACGAACACCATGGGGCGCAAGTGTCAAATGCCAATGCATGTCGCATAAACATACCTATACTCTATCAATGACAACATTCACAACAAATACGACCGTATTTTTTTTATAGATCGGTTATGATGGCCAAGCGCGCAAGGGCTAAGTCCTTGAAACATGTCGCATACACATACCTATACGCTATACCCTAGCAATAATTTCCATCCTGTCATGATATATTTTAGTCTTGTTGGAACATGATCGCAATTTTTTATGAAATCCCGTCAGATTCGGGATGGATCACAATTTCTTTATGCCTTGTTGGAACATGATTCCAATTTTTTTTATGAAATCTCATCAGATTGAAGATAGAATCTATCTATACCGATATCGTTTTGCCTTGTTGGAAAATGATTGTTATTTTTAAAGAAATTTCATCAGGTTTAGGACTGGATTTGTGTTTACCCCTAGTAATACTAGGAGGTTCCACTTGTGATTGAGCAAGGTAGAAACTGCGATTAGATCTAAAAAAGGACTGAGAATTCAATTGCACCGTATATACCCATCGGCCTTATGTGCTAGGTTGTGCCTGCTGCACCAGGCAACGACTAGAATTAAACTACTGAACTTCCATGAGTCCAATATGAAAATGTTGTTTTTAAGAGCCAGAAGCATCCTCTTCATCAGATTTACGACTAAAATAATTTTTTAAAAAAAAAAAAAACCGGCAAAAACAACCTACTATGTTGATATGAAACAGTATAACAAATTCAAGCTCTTCAAATCTTAAAATACCTGCAAAACAAGGGCAATCCGGGAAGTATAGGGAGCCTGTATCCCAAGCAGAAAAGAAAACGGGGCAACCAACGTTGTACAAACAAAGGCTTTTCTCTACAATCAAAATGACACATAAATGATCAATTTATAAGAGGTAAGAAGGGAAGGGCTGCCCACGCACAAAGAATAAACTATAAGAAACAGCTACGAATCTCTGGAGAATTAACTAGTATAACGTCCTGCCTGTCGAAATTCCCATCCCGCAGCTTAAGCACTTAAGCAGTGATTTGACAACAGCAACAAACTAATTCTCTTTGGCTAATTTGCATCCATCAGTGAAAAACCTGAAGTGAAAGTAAACAAAACCGTTGACATATAGCCAAAGTCACCAAGACGTTGAAAGAAGGCAAGTCGAGATTTCCAAAAGAAACTCGACGCGAAAAAAATCTCTAGATTTCTTACCTTGATAAACCAGCTCAAACTGGGAACGTCTACGGATGCTGAGTAATCACTGCAAAACCGACAAATAAAACAATGTAAGAGTTAGAACCCAACTGAATTACAAAACAAGATAGTTGAAAGAAGTTATAAGTAACAAATTTACAACATATATGATAAGGGATCTCCCCCTTCAGTTCTGCTATAATTGACTTGATGTAATAGAAAAAGGAAAATAAAAGAAAAAAGAAAGGCATAGAGAGGTTGCTTGAAATCATTAGAAAGAACAAAACTATAAGAGTCAATGTGATCCTTGCAGATTGCAGAGGGATTATAGTTGATTCAGTAGTTAAGGTCAAGCATAATAGTAACATAAAGTGGAAACTAAAATGGAAGTAAGTTAGAGGTGGCATTTTAAAGAAAAACAACTAATCACCAGAGGCAAAATTTGGATTTTCACACTGGCCCAACCAATTTGCATTTAGGCTGATGGGGATCCTTCTTTATTCGTACCCCACTCTTCTTCAGCCTCGTTGCCATTAACTTCTTCAGCCTCGTTGCCATCAACTTCTTCAGCATCGTTGCCATTAACAAGTACAGCACCATCATTGGAATCAGCATCCACCACCACTGCCTCTTCGAGACTCTCGTCTCCATTTTCCTCTACTTCATCCTCCAAAACCTGCATAGCAGCAGAAAATTTGGATTATGGTAAATCCTGAAAAGTATTGGAGCTATCTGCATTAAATATCCAATAAAAAAAACAAAAAATCAGGTTGAAGGCATGGGATTTGTAGGGGATATTATGCTTTATACAGCAAGTAATAGTGTAATATCGGGCTTTAAAATTTTAACTATGCAGTATTATTAGATGTAAAATGTATCATCAATCTTACATATATTTGATTAACAAAACTCTTCCGCTAATGCAATATATGGAAGGCTATCCAAACACAGATTATGCTAAAACAAATTATAGATAGTATGAATCCAAACACACCCTTAATTTCCCGCTCTAAGCTCTTATCACATATAAATCTAAAGAGCGCATACCTCATCATCATGCGGCCCATCTCCATTTTCAAAGGGTTGATCTTCACCTATTTGCATGCTTTTGAAGGCTTCAACAAGATCAACTCTTGACTTGTCAGCGTAATTCAAGTACTCATTAGCTGGGGGATAATTGCCCCTGAAAAATGTAGAAGAAAGCAATTCATATTATTGGGTTGAGAAGGATAGACTAGAACTCCATAGCAGCACACAACCTTTCATACACCTTCGTTATTCATGAAAACAGATGCACAAGTGATGAAGGAAACAACCCTTTTACTTATTGATGGAGGTGCAAGTGATTCAATGTATGCATAAAAACTTTGTATGAACAGTCAACAGGAAACTACTATACCGGGTCTCTGCCACTTTGGACTCAACGGACAGAGCTATTTGCCAATCCGAAAATAAGTTAGGGTATTCTTGAGGATCTGCCAGTGATTCTGCTGCTTTAGGATTGATCTGCAATAAAGATCAAGTAATGATATGAAGTGAAGTGTTCAAATCAATAAAAAAAGAATAAAATAACACATTGGAAGATTTAACAAAAAAAACATAAGGGCCAAACAATGTAACATAAGTGAACTTCAAGGGCAACGTCATAGAATGTGTACAGTGTTCATCAAACATATGGGTTTAGTCATTGACCCGAATCAAAGTGCAAATGAAAGGCAGAGATAACCTTGCTCAGATCTTTTCTCCACAATCCAACAATTTCTGACACCCTGCTAGGTAGATAAGATCGTGCCATCAAAGCAGCCTCAGGTATTCGATTGCTGCAAAAAGAAACCGGCATGAAGAAAGAGGTGAAGGGATCAAAGGATGTAAATGTTAAGAATATATAAGCTGACCTTTCCACCAGCAGATTAAGGCACTCGTCCAATTTACCCAACATGAATAGTGAAAGAAAAGCAACATTGTTTTTCCCTTGCTCTTGAGCTAGATTTGCGAGTCGGGAAATTCCCTCAGCATCACCAATGGAAGAATATAGCAATAACAGACCGCTCAAATCCATTGCCTTGTTCAGACATTCCTCGGCCATTTCAAACTGACATGCAATGTAGAGCATAAGATCACCGGCACATAAAAAAGTAAAAGAATATTTGTAATTACCCAAAGAACAATAATAATGCAACATTTCAAAGGCAAAGAAGAAAGTTTAATGAAAGAAGAAAATTTTAAAATTTATGTTACAGCATCTTCTTATGCAAGATTTCTACCATTATATAGCTAATAAGGCTTCTCTATCTCCATCGGTCTATTCAAGGGACTTGCACGTCTACAAGTTCTATGAACATACTTGGGTGGCATAAAAAGATCACGAATGAGTAGTGTGATGTTCAGAGTAAGTAAGAACCTTTCCAGTGGACATGGATAATTCACCCAACTGCTTCCATTTTGACTCACTCTCAACTTCATTAGCTATCTCCTGAATACATAAAAAGAGTTCCATGGTCAGAACAAGTTTTATATTCAAATACAAAATATGAATATTTCTTTCACAGCAACTTGCCTTTGCAATTTCTAGTCTACCAAGCTGTATAGCTAACTCAAACCTATAGTCAGGATCTGTTGCCACCTCAAGTGCTTCCTCTATCATACCACGTGATTCCAAGAAGCGAGCCACACTGGCATATAACACGATTTATCATTAGATAGATATACAGAAAAAATAATCATCAAACTAAAATTTGAATTAAAAATTTGTTTGTAATAAACAAGCTGAAATAATATGTCATGTTCCTATATCTGAGATGCCTGGCTGGATTCATACATGTAAAATTAACCCAACAATAGTTGCTGCATTTGAAGCAAAAGCAAAACTATTGCAGCTAAACTCATGGCTAACCTGCAAATCCTTGCACTCATTATTTGCCAGATTACAAGAATAAGAATACTGGAGAAATTGGTATCATTCCCAATCATTAAACAGGAGTTTCCCTAAACATCACCCATTGTTACAACCAGAGCGCCATAGATCAGGTTCAAGTCTTTTAATATTCCCCTTGCTAAAGTAGCTTAGCTTTAGAAAAAAAACTCTCCATAATCTTGACGTGTTCGCAAAGAGAAAAAATGCATTAGCCAGTACATTAAACATGTGAGGCTTCATATGCTCTTATGTCTTACCTGTTGTGGTGCTCCTTAGGAATATTAGGTAAGAGAGCATTGGCTCTTTCAATGTCCCCACGCATCACAAGAGTCTTATACTCAATTAAGCTGAGAAGCAATGTGTATCCCATGACACTGAAAACAAATTTGAACAAAGAAAACATCAAGGAATTGAGATTCAGAACAAACATGATTGGCAATTGCAAATTCTAGATGCAAGCTTACTTGAATTCCTTGTCAATGAGATAAACACGACTCTGAGCAGCAAGGTACCCTAACAAATACATTGGGCGATCCAAGTGAAACATTGTAGTTACCTGTAACAAGAGTTTAAATATAAATAAGTGTAACAGTTCATTAACATGGATATCAGTTAATCATTAAGACCTGGGGCACAATTATAAACAGGAAAAGCTGCTATACCTCACCACCAACACAGTAATTGAGTCTCCAGGATGAGTTGTTATAAATGAAACAATCGCCAACCCATAAACCAGTTCTCACTCGTTCATTGGTTTCATGCAGGAGCTCAAATGCATCCTCCACGCCTTGATCATCGACTGGCCTTCCACTATCTAAATAGGATGATACTATGTCACGCTGTAACAAGGAAAACAAGATCAATCCACAATCCTATCCACCAAAATCTAGTACTATCCTCCAAAAATAGTTAGTCCTGATTTGTTTGGGATTGAAAACAAATACTCAGTTTTGTACATTGATAACTTAAATCATGTCATATATTTCCAGCTTTCTAGAGCACAACATCAGTTGATTTACAGAAGGGGTTACGGATATATAAAGCACAAGATGTGAGAAATGAGACGCTTACATTATACTTAAGAATGTAAAAGGATGTATCACTGGCAATAGCCACCAAATCCCCACTGTCAGCCCAATAGAGATTCTGATATGAACAAAAAAGTCAACAGATGTTCCATAGCACACTGCATGACAAACAACTGAAGATGATAGAAGTTTTTCATCTTACTTTGACATTAACATCAATTCTGCGAAGCAATCGGCATTCTGCCCAGTCATAGAAACAAATGAAGTCATTGGAGCACATTGCCAACAATGTACCTCCATATATACGCTCAGCGGAAAATGTAGGTCTAATACTCTTCTTTTCCTGAAATAATAATTCTATGTCAAGCTCCAATATGGTGTTACAAAGCATCAAGTAATAGCAGGAAATTAAATTTAAATAGATCACATCTTAGCATGCTCGGGTCCTTTTAGTAGAGAGGGGGTGAAGATTACTTGATGGGATGAAGATTAAAAAAAGATGATGGGGATGACAGTTTAACCATTTTTTACTCGCATACACAATGGCCTCGTACCAGTGTAGCACATCTATAGGCACTGTTTCTATTCATATAAACTAATTACTAATTAAGTTATTAAGGGAATAAAACCATCCAACCTGATAAGATGCTAGCAGTACTAACCCAGAAATTTTTATTTCTCACAAAAAGAACCGTAATATTTTTACTTTTAGGACAAACAAACATGTTCGAGCTATTTTCATAGGGATAAAACCAACCGTCTGCCAAATATCTACATTAAAACTGCAAGTATAAATGCAAACTTTCAGGCATCTTCCTTAAACCTTGTTCTGAGCTAAAAAGAATGTTATAGATCAGATAGGGAAAAGATATATCATATAGCCAAGAAGCCTTACTATGGCAAAAGAAGTTTATCACAATGCAAGGAGACTAAGGAGTAGAATTATACATTACCTGGAAATTTTTGCTGAAGATCTTGATTTTAGATGTGCTTTCTCTAACAGCATACTCACCATCAGATGACCAAACAAATTCCAAGGCAGAACCAAATGACCGATTCCTCCATGCCACGGATGTATAAATGACGTATTCTCCATCACCGCACACAACAACAAACCTTCCATTTGGGTTGTGCTTCAGATTCTGAAGACATAAAATCAGCAAGACCGTTAACCGGTACACAACTCAGTCCAACATATGATTAGAAAGCCTCAAAAGCAGAAAGTGAGGAATGTTGTGCTAGGCTATGCATATATTAGTACATATCAATTGCATTTTCTTCTAGAGGATAATGACTTTATTACATCATATTATATATAAGTGTTACAAAGAGGAAGTGACAAAAGAAATCCAGACTAGTCTTCCTTATTTTCACTCCATAAGATAGTTACGCAGAGATTCCTAACCATGCCAAATTTACCTGCGGATAAAGATCACAGTTTCCCAGCTCCTTTACAGATAATGGTAGCCTTTCACCGTCAGTAACCTGAGGAGCAAGAGTCAGAATGCAACAATGAAAATTTTCAAATCATGTTTCGTTAAGCAACTATGAATTGTCCCACTGAGCTCTAACCTCATAACCAGCTCCCACGCGCCTGATATCAGCTGTTTGAATCTCGTTATGCTTTGCCCATATTATTTTCCCTGAATTATCCATGCTAGCCACAGGTACTTCACGACCAAGCTTAACCATAATAGTCCCTTCATCGTAACCAATTGCAACCCTGCAAAAGTTATGGAAACAGTATAAGCAGTTCACTAAATATCATGGATAATTTGGAAAACAACCCAAATTCAGCTTAGGAGGGGAAAAGAAAGTAAGGTTTACCGTCGGGAACCTTTCATGTAACCAATAGCCCAAACTCTTTCCAATCCATAGTTTAGGGTATTCTCCAGTCTGTATAGCAGATGGAGGCGTTAAGAAGACCATAGAACAGAAGAGTGGAATATACACATAAGGTAATGAAATAAGACTGATATTGGACAATCAAAAGAATATGTATAAAAAACTGTCTGATTTATACCCATTCTTGCCACTTAACAATTTATAGAAGAAACCAGGAAACTTCCGAAAAAAGTAAAGCATATCTGAGTAGCATTAGTTTGCACCTCTAGCAAGAATGCTTAAGAGGCCGAAAAAAGCTAGAGCCACTCTGACGAGTTTGGACACCAAATAACTTACAAAATCCGAAGTACAGCAGAATAAGGTCAACAGGGGAAATCAAACATCGATAGGCATTGTTTAAAGAGTATTATGAGTATATGACCTATTATCCTTTTTTTCCATTGAATTGAATTCTTTCTTAAAACTTATACAAAGATCAAAGGTCCACCGGATAGTCACAGCGACAATGCATCATTTTTTTTAACAGGGAACAGTGACAATTTCACATCCAGGCCAAAAGAATACTCTAGACTGATAAAGAAGCTTACCTATAAGTAGTAGAGTGCCAGATCCGAACTGTCCCATCTTCAGAACCAGTCAAAATTATAGGAAGATCAGGATGAAAACACACTGCAGAAACATTGTGAGTGTGCCCTTCCAAGGTCTGAACACAGCTTTTGGTTTGATAGTCCCAGACCTAGAATTTCAGAAAGTTCATAGTTAGCAGCTAGTTATAGAGAAATCAGCTGAGACACATACTTGGAACAAACTCACTTTTGCGGTATGATCATCAGAGCCAGTTATCAGATATGGTTTATCACCACCAGTAAAGTAATCCACACAGTTCACTCCTTTCATATGAGCATCTAGAGTAAAATTCGGGTCTGGTGATCCAAGATTCCAAATCTGAGTAATATTAGCATAGACAAAAAGGTAAAATAGTTGTCGTCTAAATCATTAGAAAGAAGTCGTACTACGAGTGGCGTAGTTCCAGACATAACAAGAGGGGATGAGTAGATATTTTCTTCTACCTTTATAGTGCGGTCAAGAGAGGCACTTGCAAATGTGTTGGTATCTTTGGGATTGAATGTCACTTGCATCACATAATGGGAATGCCCTTCAAAAATCTGGGTGCACACCCAACCCTTGTCCCAATCCCACAGCTTAATGAGCATGTCATCAGATGATGACAAAACATATGGAAGTGTGGGATGGACAGCTACACATCTGATGTAATCTGTGTGTGCCTCAAATACTTTGACTTTATCCATAGTGTTATAATTGTATACACGTATGAACATATCATCAGCTCCGGCAACAACCCACTGTTTTCGCGCAACAAACTTGGCAGATCTTACTGCAAAAGGTGGAACAAGTATGAAAACCATGTTAAAAAAATTGATGCAAGAGATGCTTATGCGTTACAAATAATCCAACCTGTCACAGATACAATAAAGCGGGCAGGGGTTAACTATACATACCTGGTAACTCAGTGACCTCAAACGACTTTGCCATAGTCTACAAGAAATATCAACAGCTATCAGCATTTATAAAAAAAAACAGAGGTCTCTAACCAATGTTGTAGGGAATTGAGATCCAAAATAAGACTTTCATTATTTCAAAATAAACAAAGAGCATATATCTGTCCTTTATCAGCAAATAGTGTGATAAATATAATAAGCATTAGTAGGAAATCTGCTTCAGTTCTTACTAGAAAATAAAAAAAACTTAACGAAATTCAGATGATACACCATATATATGTGCTAGTGGAAGTTTTCGAGGGATCTTTTTAATCACATAATAAATACACCAGGGAACATAGACCAAAACCTTGCAATTATACTAATCATATACTTTATATGATGAGTGGTAAACAAAACACCAACAGCGAGGCATAACAATAACTGTAATGAGAGCTAAGACGAAGAATACCAAAACTTGACCAGATAAGAAGACGAACAGACAAGCAACAGGAGGGGAACATAGTCCAGAGGAACTAGGTACTGGAACTATATTTTGAGCATTTGTTTCTGATTTGTCACTCATTGTTGATCAAATGATGACATGTTGACGTTTATGCTTTATCTTCACCAGTAACTAACAGTGTTGTACTCATACATAAATGGATAAAGCTCATCCACTTCTAATCTTATCGTAAAATTTCCTTGTAACTTGATCTAAGATGTTTGCTTAAGCACGTAGAATCTTAAAATAGCAATTGCAGCATAAACGGATATAGTAAAAATCAATCACGACAGTTCCTGACCTGTGACTGGTAATTCCAGATCACCACGGTACCAGAATACAAACTCGCCAGAATCCTGCATTAAGAAAGGGCTTGAGCTGAATAATCTGAAACAAGGTATGATAAAAGAGCAATGTACAGAAACGAGAAACGAGCAGATGAACTACCATGGCTCTGTCGGGTGCAGATCCACAGATTTCACCCTCTCTGATCTTTGAGCAAGTTTCCTCTGATCCAATAACCACAATCAGCGCATTGAACAACCATTCCAACAACAACAATGACAGAAATCTACATCGCAATTTCGCGAGAGAACGAAGCAATATTACCTTGATTTCAAGTCGCAGCGGCTGAGCAAAAACAAACGAAATAGCGTTTAATCAGCGAATCAGATCCCGAACAAGATAATTCAATTGCATAAAATTCAAACAGAAAATCGAAATCAAAGCAAATAGGGATCAGATCTGAGTTAAACGAAGAACAAAACATTGTACTAACCATCTTGGGAGACCGATCTACGAGCAACGAACTATCAGTGCAAAGTCGGAAGGTGGATAGGATCGGAACGAGGAGGAGCGATTCACGAACAGAATGAAGCAATCAGAGGGACTGATAGCAATGGATCTGTCCCTATGACTGAGATTCGATTTACCACCCTAGAATCGCGAGATGAGGAGAAGGGAAGTGGGTCTTTGTGACTCGAGACTCATAGGTGTAAGGGGGTCTAGGGTGCGAAATTCATATGGCGTCTTAAATGAATAAACAAACAAATCACATACGAAAAATAAACAAATGCGACATTTGTAGCATTTTCAAATGTTGTATATGTAATGTACCAATCTTGCCTCCGACAACAAATATTTTGTCTATTTGGATTAATAGTTCATATACTTATACGGTAACGACGTAAGTTAAAATATAATTTATTTAATTGTGTGGTATGTTAAAATGAATTGTTACTAAAAATTGTATGATATATAGTAATGAATATTTCTAATTTGATAATGGATTATGCTTCTTTTTTTTTAATCTTCATTTATAAAAATTTGTTTTATGTGTATATATATTATTTTATTTTCGTTTTATACCTCATTGTTTTAAAAGTACGAAAATGCTAGAAAAACACCAAATATTTACCTTATATTGTTAATAAAATAAACATTGTTAGTTAAAATTTAAAAAAAATTATTAGTTATTTTCAATTTTGTTTATCTATTAAAAAGATAAAAAGAAATTAAGGCATAACAATATGTTTGGCAATAAACCCTATCGAAAATAAGTATCTAATTACGTTTTTTACTCATTTTATTTATGGTCAATGTTACATGAACCCGTATAAGTTATTTATAAAGTTACGTAACTTCACACTTCGTGTGCGGAATCAATTAGCTCAGTAAAAATAAATTAATTTCGGTTTTGGGCCTCAAGTGCAAAATTAATTAAACGGAGTTTCGGTTATGTATACAAGTACGGGGTTATATAAATTCAAATTCGATTTCACACTCTAAATGCGAAATTAATTAAACATAATTTCAGTTTCACGGCTCAAGTGCATAATTATTTGAACACACTTCAAGGGCGGAGTTAAATAGATGATTAAAAGAAAAAACATAAATTTGTTTAAATTTCCATTTTTTATTCCATCTAAAGTCTTAACTATTTTTTCATCAATCTACTTTATTTGTTTCATGAGAAATATCTCATTATAAATTTTTGATAAATTATAATATCATAAAAGTATATAAAATTTATTTCCCCCACAACTTAAAAATAAAAAGCTATACAAATTATGTTTACTCTCAAGTATCAATATTCCTAAGAATGTATGCCCTTCTTTCATTTTACTAAGTGATATTTATTATAAGATAATTATGTCGTTTTTTCAATTACTTAGACTCTTGTATAGTGTGTTCAATAACACATCTAAATAAGTTAGAAGAGATGATAGAACAAACAAAGTGGATTTCTTACTTGCTCTTTCAACATCATGTTACAATGAGAGTGGCATTTACTTATTAGGCTAAACTTGGATGAATTTCCTAACTAAATATTGAGAAGGTAAATAAGGTGAATAATTCACGTTGTACAATTTACATATCTCTTTGGAATTTACCATGCAATAATTGACATTAGAAGGATCTATTTAGAATTCACCATGCAATAATTCACATTAGAAGGCATGTATATGCAGTGGTAATTTGTACATGTATTTGTTAAAGGAACCGGAATATGCGTTTGATGTCATTACAATGTCTTCTTGTGGGTGCACAATTGTACCCACATAACAAATTTACAAGAAACGCTATGTTTGGTCTTGTACATTTAGTTAAGTACACTAAAAAACCAATTGCACTTAAATATGACACTTTCAGGACAAATATTCTTCATCCTCTTTGCGATGACAAAATTCATCATTTTCACATTGAGGGATCGAACAACCATGAGTTAGCTTAAAGAGTGTGTTATGTCCATGTAGATTCTCTTTAGTATTTTCTTTGTGTAATTAGATTGATGGATAAAAAATATGTGCTTTAAGTGCTCAATTTGTATGTCAAGAGAAAACTTGGTTTTTCCGAGATCTTTCATCTCAAATTCTTTCCTTAAATATTTCGCAGTTTCTTCAAGCTCGTTAGAGTTTCCGGAGATATTCAAATCGTCAACGTAAATTGTGATTATAGAAAATCCACTTTTGGAAATCTTGATGAAAACACATGTGCATATAATGTTGTTCTTATATCCCTCTTTGAGAAGATATTCACTAACACGATTGTACCACATTCATTTTGATTGTTTTAATCCATACAACGATCTTCTCGATTTTATGGAAATCATTTCTCGCGGTTTTAAAATGTTGATCTCGTGCAATTTTAGTCATTGTGGGACTTTCATGTAGATGTCGGTATTAAGTGACCCGTGAAAATAGGTAGTCACAACATCCATAAGGCGCATCTGTAGTTTTTTTTAAAGACAATCATGCCGAATAGGAATCTAAATGTGGTTGCATCAATTATGGGGATTATGTTTCATCATAATCGATTTCGGGAAATTGGGAAAACCCTTGAGCAGCATGTCTCGCCTTATATCTCACAATTTTGTTTTCCTCATTTGTTATTTACAAAAAATCATTTATAACTGATTGGTTTAACACTCTTTGGTGTATTGTCTACAAGCCTAAAAACTTCACTTGTTTCAAGTGATTTCAATTTTTTTTGAATTGTCTTTTTCCATATTGTTTAATCCTTTTTATGACCATATTCATCAACTATTTTTGGCTCAATTTCATCACATGTAATTGCGATATCAATATCCATTAAATAGGCAAATATACAATTATATTCTTTCTATTCCACTATATTCATGCATCGACATAGTTTATAGAGATTTCATAATTGTCGGCTCTTTCATCATCAATATGAATATTATCTTAATTTGGAATGTTCTCATCCTCATTTTCTTTGTCTTTCTCAGGTTCCTCATTTGACTAAGTCAATATAGCATCTCATGTAATATCATTTTGGTCTCATGTTTTTTGGGTTCCAAGTCTTTTGAACCAAGTGGTCTACCAGGTTTTCGACATGTCATAAATTCATTTGCAACTGATAAATTTGGTTGTTTAATGGGTACATCAGTTCTCGGCAGAGCATTTGTTGCAACTACATGTGACTTTACCACTTTCTTAGTGCTTGTAAAGGCATATTGTAATTGATTTGCAACACTTTGTAAGTGAATGATTCGTTGAACTTGTTGGATTTGTTACCACTTTCTTAGTGTTTGTAAAGACATATTGTAATTGATTTACAACGGATAAATTTGGTTTTTTTGATGATACACAATATTAATACATAATTTCAATTACATAATATTAATGCATAAAAGACTTGCGTAATCAAACATTGTATAAATAACAGACTTGTGTAATCAAACCTTGTGTAGTAATATATTTTGTGTAAATGACAAACTTGTATACATGACATAAAGAATGGAACTTGTGTAATAAAAAATGACCGAATGTGTTAACTACATAAACTGACATAGCAAATGAAATTGTGTAACCAAACCTTGTGAGAATGACGGACTTGTGTAATCAAACCTTGTGTAAATGACAGACTTGTGTACATAACATAAACAGACTTGTGTACATAACATAAACAGATTTGTGTACATAACATAAACAGACTTGTGTACATAACATAAACTAGCAGCGCGAAAGTTTGAATTTCTTATTCCCGTAAAAAAAATGCTATGAATATCGCGGCCCAAAATATCCGGGTTAGTTACACTTTATTTTTTTTATTTAATGGTTTAGGATATTGATTAGCATCTTTAATTAGGTAAAAAAATTAAAATTAAATAGGAGAGAAAAATATGACAAATGAGGTAGGTTCTTTAATTAGTTTCAATTAAATCTTTTTTATGAAAATAGAGGGTGCATACTTTGTCTACCCATAACAAAAAGTACCTAGTTTATACTCCATGTTACATAAACTACCTATTTGGCCAACTCATCCAACTATTAATAATTAGCTATTCAAAATATATTCATACAAAATAAAATGAAAAGTGGAATGAAGGTCCAAACAATTAAGATAACAAAACGGAGTATTCGGATGTAGATGCGTAAGATATTATGCCGCCTTATTCTCATCATGTTGCACATGGCTCCATAAACACCATTCAAAACAAGTCATCAACCTTAGAAATGTGAGTCAAGCAATATGACTAAAAGAATCACTATCATCAACCCAACTTTGAGCGTCACCTACATAACACCAGAAAGTAATTCGACCACGATCACCTCCATGTCCAGTTAAATCCTCCTCACTCTAACCAAACACACTAAACGGCATGATCACAACCGACCCACCTACCCTATCCCCCCAAATATATATTACAAGCGATCTTCATCATTCCCTTCTCTTGTACATCCATCTCTACTAACTTTCTCTTTCCTCCCACCTCCATTTTCACAATCATGTATGGTACACTACTTGTGACCCAAACCCCTATGAATAGTTCCAAGATCTCCGTGTCAGCTCTCCCACTTGAAAGTGATAACGTTTATGTCCTTCAAACAACATACCATTTTGTGCACACCATATATCCCAAAGAAGGTAATTCAATCTTATTGTACTTAAGAACATGTCACGAGAATGTAAATAAAGTCTAAGAAATAATGGATTCTCTATCTTCTATTTGCCCTAAAATCAGTACTCTTAATAGAACAAATACCCTACACCGCCGAATACCCACGTAAGACATGCATTATAAACTTCACTCCTCACTAATCACAAAAGGACCATTTAAATAAACCATAGGTTTTATATGTTGATAAGCGAAATGCAAAAATAGGAAATTAGGCTTTTTTAATAGTTACTTTACATAGCCATATTAACATTTTCATTACGGCTACGATTTATGATCTAAAACCCTTAACGCTCTTTCTAAATTAGTAGTCTAGAGCGAATACTTTTCCGATAATGCCAAATTAAGTCATTTCTACTCATTCAACCCGTAAAAATCACTATTCGATTGTCATAATTAGATCATTTAAATAAACCGTATTTTCCGTGAATTTACTCTTATCCCACTCATTTATTAGAGTAAAAACACAGATATTCAATTATAATAAAAACACCCAAATCAAATTAGGTTAAATATCAATAGCAAATAATACAAATACAAATTGTGTCAATATATCTTAGGTTAAAAGAATTTTACATATGTTTCTTTTACTACTATTAATAGAAAAAAAATATTACATCTAATATATAGCTACATACACTGTAAAGGATAATATTTTCCCAAAGAAAAAACATATTATTCCTGAAGCATTTCTAATATACGATTTTTTTACGTGCAAGAAAGTAATTCTATAATTATTAGGTTTAAAAAAGAATTTCAATTTTGTCCTAATTAAACCTAATTATCTACTATTTATACATCCTCATCCTTACCTTGTTCACATTGCAGCTGGAAACGGCAACATCCATGGATATCCACACCTACTTTACCGACGATACTCCGGCGACAAGGATCGCCGGAAGTCACGACCTCCTCGTCGAAATCCTATCTCGAGTCCCAGCGAGATCTCTCTTCCGATTCAAAAGTGTTTGCCGGAATTGGCGCTGGCTCATCTCTGATGATCGTGTTTTCGCTCTCCTACACACCACTCGCAATCCTAAGCCGAGCTGCACCGGTCTCATCTCATTCTCATCTCGAGCTTCGACGTCGAGAGTCGGGAAGGAGAAGAGGTTTGACTTCTTCTGGATAAGTGACCGTCGTCGATTCGCTCCACCTCCTTCGGCGATCTCGTATCTTGAATCGCTATCCTGCTCGCGGATCTTGCAATCCTGCAATGGATTGTTGCTTTGCTCCTCGTCTCGCTCTGATTGCGCTTATTTCGTTTGTAATCCGTCGTATGGACGGTTTTGCAAGTTTGATTTGCCTTTGGAGATCGAGAATAAGGGGGATTGGAAGATTCTAGGTCTTACGCTGGTGTTTGATGTTTCTAGATGGAGTGGATTTAAGGTGATATGCTCATCGACGGGCGCAATCGATGTGTACTCCTCGAAGGAAGAGAAATGGAAGAGGCTGTTTGAGGGACCTGTTAAGGAATTGAATCTGGCATTCGATGAAGGAGCATACTGGGACGGGAAAGTGATTTGGCTATGCAAATCTTCGTTGAATTTCCTTGTGGATATAGATATAGATTCCCGTTTCTCATACTGTCTCGTATTCGACGTTGACAGAGAGACTTTTGATTCACACAAATTGCCTTGTCCTTATTCAAAGGTTTGCTACTTCGGGGAATCCATGGGACACTTGAACCTGGTGAGCAAGGGTAGAGAAACCTTCGACTTGTATGAAATGAGGAAAGACATGGAGTGGAGCTTGAAGTACAGGGTGATGGAGCATGTGATGCGAACATACGTAACTGGAGACTATTTAGGGGTTTCATCTTTTGTCTGGGATGGATCTTGGGTCATCAGTGTTGTATGGAGACAAGAGCAAGGAGAAGACGATGAGTGTCTTGTGATGTGGTATTTGCCTTCTGGTGAAGGGAGAGTGATTAGCTACAACTGCAAAACTAACCTCAGAAGCTGTTTATCTTCATCCAAAACTCCAGGTAAGACTTTCCAGTTCATTGAAAGCCTTCTCTGGATCTGATGAATGTGTTTGATCCTGTTTAGGAAGATGCTGATATCTATCAATCAATGTTTGTAGATTATGTGTAGTCATCTCATCTTTAAGTAATAGAGTTTGGTAATAGGGTATACTAGGAATGTGGCTTTTCATAGCATTTGTGATATCCCAGATGTTTATCTATTAAGAGATGTTGTTTGGATTAATCGTGATTTGCACATCTCTCTTGTTTTTCAAAAGCCGAACATCCTTTATGATGGTTGTTCTAGTGCTCCAGTAGTAGTGATAAAGGATTATAATAATGTTATTTTAAAAGAATTACTATTGAAGTTTTTAGTAAAGTATTCCAGTGAATATGTCCATAGTTTCACAATTGTGTTTAACCCAAGGAATCCGATCACGGTATCTTGTGTTATTGACCGATTGACCCGAACTACCCGTCTCTTATGTTTTAGGGTGAACTATTCTAGAGTGAATGATGACAATTTCACCCGTCTCTTATGAGTACCCGAATTACCTGACCTAAAAAATGGGTGAAAATCCGAAAATTTTTGGTGATGGGTGATTGGTGGGTGAGGGTCCTTCACCCATAACCTGACCGATACACCCTAAATATCTAAAAAAATATTTTTTACATATTTTTATCCTAAAATCAGATAAGTATGAAAATTTTATTATTGTTTATGTTGTAATAACACATTATATATACATATACTTTTTTATATCTTATTTATTAATAATATTTTTTTATATCTTATTTATTAATAATATGTTGTTTAAATATGATTTTGGGTAATATATGAAAAATATATAAAAATGCAACGTAAGTTAACTATAATAATCAATTCTAGGGACCTGCACTTGAACCGGATCCACAAGATCACTCGACGGGTGATGGATGGGTGCACCCGATAAGGTTAACGAGTGGGTGATGTAAGTAGTACACTCGTCCATCACTCTTATCATTCCTTGTTAGGGGTGATTTCAACTTGTGGTAGGGCAAGGGTTTTACTAAACTTGTCTATGTTTAGGTAACCTTTCTTGGAGACGATTTAGTCCAATGCTCTTCCAAACACCAATAAACTATTTAATTGCTTTGTCGTATAAGCGGAATAACAAGAAACATGAATTAATAAAAATAATCTATCCGAATTAATTTTTGGATTATTTTTTGGATTATTTTTTGTGATATATAAGAGTATACTCTCCACTAAAGCAAGTTCAATCCATTTAAAAAAACATGTAATCAATAGATCTTACTCATTCCAAATGCTTTGAGCCCTTTCAAAGACTGATTAATGGTGAACAATGAGTCATTCAAATCAAACATAGACAGTCATCTATGATACGATGTTATTGGTTTGTCCTGATCCATACAAAAACATTGATAGTGGACCATTCATGAAAATTAAAGCAAAAGTGTGGCAACTTTATGGCAATTGATAATTAGGGGCGTGCAATAATCCAATTTAAGTATTAAGGTATTTCTATACTATTTGTATTTGGTTGGGTATCCTACAATACTCACTTAGACGAGCCGAACTTTGACATTCTAATGTAGATTAATTTATAAACGAATCAAACTTAAGATTAATTTTTTTTTCATATTCCTTTAAAAAGTGAACAAGATCAAGTGTTGTTGGAGATAATTAGTTCCGCACATGAAAATTTGTAGGCACTCCGAGCCTAATATATAAGGTTGGTGGGCTCTTATTGTCCATTGGTGTTAGGATGAAAACTCATCGGGTTTATGTGTTGGGCTTGAGTCTAACGCACATGTACGCTTGTATGCACACGATTTCCGCTCTATCGGTCCGTCTTTATCGGACTTTGACAAGTCTTTTTCTAGCCAAATTCAAACCGCACTTAAGTAAGTCGGTTTATAAAGACATACTCACATGCATTTTCTAAGATGTGACACCATAGTTTGTTGTTGTACTCTATATTCACCGAAGTAAATGTGCACATGTACCATCAGCTGATTGATGGAAACAAGTGAAGCATGCTGAGTCAATAATGTACCTTATTGACCCCACAATTTAGACTTATGAACTGTGTATCGGACGACGTTAGGCCTTGTACACGAACAACAATAATGCATTTGCTCAACGTAATTTGGACCGTCAAATTTTGGATCCGCTGATTTTACATCTCTAAACCCGGTTCACTACAAATTTCCGGTTCATCTAAGTACTTAACAAACATCAAACAGAATTCAACTTTTTTGAATGTCCACGACATCCATGGACATTCACACCTACTTCTCCGGCGAGTTTACGGCGGCAGAAAGGATCGGCGGTAGCCACGACCTCATCTACGAAATCCTCTCTCGAGTCCCTCCAAGATCTCTCTTCCGATTCAAATGCGTTAGCCTAAAATGGCACAGTATCATCTCCGACCGCAGTTTCGCTCTTCTCAACTCCGAACGCAATCCTAAGCTGAGCTGCTTTGGTCTGTTATCGTCGTCGTCTCGAGCGTCGACTGTCGTGAAGGAGAAGAAGTTTGAGATCTTCTTGATGAGAGAGCGACCTAGACTCACTCGTTCTCCTCCAGCTATCTCGTTTCTCGAATCGCTTTCCTGCTCGCAGATTTTACAATCATGTAACGGATTGTTGCTTTGTTCTTTGAGTGGTCGCTCCCCCTCTTATATCGTTTGTAATCCGTCGGTTAAACAGTTTTGTAGCTTCAAAGTGCCTAATGAGATCGTGAGCGTGCCAAATTGGAAGCTTCTAGGTTTGACGCTGGTGTTTGATCTTTCTAGATGGAGTGGATTCAAGGTGATATGTTCATCGAGCTTCGGAATTTATCTGTACTCGTACTCATCAGAGGTACGCGAATGGGAGATGCTAGTTCAAGGACCTGTTCAGAACTTAAATCTGGCATTCGAAGGAGTGTATTGGAACGGTAAAGTGATCTGGCTGTGCAAATCATCGCTCAATTTCCTCGTCAATTCCAATCTAGATTCATCTTCTTTCTATTGTCTCATATTCGACGTTGAGACAAAGAAGTTTGATCCACATAAATTGCCTTCTTCGTATTCATCTGTTTACTACTTTGGGGAATCCATGGGGCATTTGGGCCTAGTTACCAAGGATACAGAAGCCTTCAATGTGTATGAATTCGAGGATGACATGAAATTGAGCTTGAAATACAAGGTGCTCAATCATCTGCTCAGAACAAACCTAGGAGGCTATTCGGGGATTTCATCATCTGTTTGGAATGGATCATGGATTATCAATGCTGTGTGGAAACAAGAAGAAATAGGAGAAGATGCTTGTGTTCTGATATGGTATGTGCCTTCTGGTGAAGGGAAAGTGATTAGCTACAATTGCAAAACTAATTCTACAACCCGTCTTGAATCCAAAACTCCAGGTAAAACTTTCCAATTCATTGTAAGTCTCTATGGTTTTGAAGACTGTGAATCCAATTCAAAAAGATCCTCATGATTCATGAATGTCAATCATCAATGTTCGTATATTGTCATCCATGCACGCCATAATAATAGCCACTGTATTACCAAAAAATAATAATAGCCACTGTTATTTCCACTAATGAGTTATGTAATTGAACAATGAACAGATGCATATCATTGTTTAAGGTTATTAGTTAAGAGTTTGTGTTATTGTATTTTATTTGGTATGCAACGCAATCCTACAGGTTTGCCGTATTGTGTTGTTGGTATTTCACATCCAAAGTCCAAATTGATGTGTAATGGACCATTTTTAAGTGTAAAGTTATATATATATATATATATATATATATATATATATATATATATATATATATATATATATATATATATATATAGAGTTAGGATCAGGTGAGAACTTATATTACGGTAAGAAATAAGAACGAATTTCAACCACAAGATTAAATATACTCAACGGTTATGATACATTTAGAAAATAACCGATAATTAATGTAAGATTTCTTATTTCCTATTAAGATATAGAAATATATTTATTACCATAAATATGTAGGCCACATACGATATCACCGTAGTTAGTTTTTTTTTAAAAAAATTTTACTTAGTAGTGCATTAATCAATATATTGCTCGATAATTTTAACCTATGTGTATTCAGTTTTTAAAATTTTTTTAAACATTATCTAATAAAGAAAAGCAATCTCTACTTAGTCGTGCAAGTACATTGCCAAAAAAAGCTTAGTCGTGCAAGTGCAAGTATATGAGATTACTTAGTCGTGCAAGTGCAAGTGTATAAGTATGCACGTGTATTGATCCAATTTTGATAGCATGCACGAGTAGTGAAGTATACAATGTATGCAATATGAATGCGTATTGATCCAATTTTGATAGTATGCACGAGTAATAAGACTCATGCACGTATAAATTAGATATATTAATTATTTGTGCATTGATTCAATTTTTATAGCATGTACGAGTAGTGAGATAAATTAGATATATTTATTATTTGTGCATTGATTCAATTTTTATATGTAGTATGCACGAGTAGTGAGTATGCATGTGTATTGCTCCAATTTTAATAGCATGCACGATTAATGATCATGAGTATGTACATATAAGTTAGATATACTTATTAGCCATGCACCCGTAAAGTAGAGTATATAAAGTCTCTTTCCATGATAACAAATTGTGTAAATTATAATTACCATTTGCATGATTATGTAATAAATTAGAATATATTGATTCCTTATTTAGACGTCAAATCGGAGTCATCCGTGCATTGATCCAACGATCCTTAATTGTTCCTATTTCTTACGGTGAAACATGTTCTTACCGGATCCTGACCCTATATATATAGGGTGTGGTTCCCATGAGAACACCTCTAACGTGAGAACCGTTGGATGTGAGTATTAAGGGTTGAGATTTAGAGTAGATATCAAAAATAATAATAACTACGAATAATAATAATTAGGAATCCAACAATAACTACGAATAATCCACTCAACCAACAATAACTACGAATAATACATTAAACGATATAACACATTCGTAACAAAACTAATAATAATTACGAATTTGTTCTCATGTTCTCACGTTAGGGGGTGTTCTCATAAGATCTATACTCTCTATATATATATATATATATATAAAAGTCGAGTTAGAATATGTTTCGACTTTGAACGGGAAAATTCAACCGAACATTCAACCGAACATGTTTCGACTTTGAACGGAAAAGTCGAGTTAGAATATCTAAAAAAGGACTGATTGGCGGCAATAGGAGCAATATGAAGCCGGTTGGTTGAAGTCCCGAATCAAAACTCCTATGATATATGTAGATGACATGAAGTTAAACCCATTTTATTTTATTGAATAGTATATGTATACACGATGAGTAACCCTACTTTAATCAAAATATACGAAAATAAATTAAAGTAAAAAATATCATATACTAATTTATATAATTCTGTTTCGTTTTCAACCATTCAAAACTAGGATAATAGCAACTTGAGGATATTTGATTTTCTGATGACGACTAAGACCAAACACAACAACACCAAACGACCCATCGAGACACACGTGGTTCACTTCCAGCCTTAATGACGCCCATCTCCATCTGAGTCGCGTAGGTGTAGAGTAATAAGGCATCGATGTTGAAAAAAATATGATGGCAAAACCCAACTGCATATGATTCAACATTGAAAGGAAACGTCAAGTTAGAATCTCTAAAATTGGATTGAAGTTGGTGAACAATATCATTAGGGCTAATTTGAGTTGTTTTGGTATTGAATACGACGTATAAAATAGACATATCTTACTACCCTATAACTTGAGCTTTTGAAAGCACTAAATGCTTCATATTAAGACTATATTTTGCTTCACATTAGGTCCATATTGTAACTCCTAACATGAATTTCATATTTAAACTTTTTTCTCTACTTATTCTTAACTTTAAAAACTCTAAGAAGGTACCGGTGGATTTGTTGTCCTCGCAAAGAGTTTGGGACATTCACTTTTTATGGATTATCTCAAACGTATTTTTCAAAGTGGAGAATATGGCGTCGGTTCGTGTTCCAACATGATAAAACTTAGTTGTGAATGTTTATACTAGAAAAATAATCATTAAAAAAGAATCCAAATGAATATTGAGTTGTCTATAAACAATTATATTAAGTTGATCTTTGAATGTGAATGTTTTTTTTTTTTTTTTTTCTATGTAGTGCATTTGGTTGGAGTATAGATATTTTTGTGCCCATTGTTGCTTCTTCAAACCCTTCAAAATTTTCAAAATCTGTTATATGAAAGAGAAAGCGATCTCGGCAATCTATTAATATCTTTGTTCATGGTTTGAAGAAAACTCTCTACCACTATTTTTCTTTTTATTTTTGAGTTGAATTGTCATTTGATAGATTTTTTTTTTTGTCAAATGATTGCAGAACCCATGTCCACATGTGCATCACGGTTTGGAATCCATAAACAATTATTTCAGTCTACGTAAGTTCATAAACAATTATATTAAATTGATCTTTGAACGTGAATGTGTTTTTTTTTTTTGGCTATGTAATGTATTTGGTTGGAGTATAGATATTTTTGTACCCTTTGTTACTTATTAAAACCCTTCAAAATTTTCAAAACCTATTATACGAAACAACAAGCGATCTCGACCATCTATTAATATCTTTGTCAATGGTTTGAAGAAAACTCTCAACCGCTATTTTAATTTATTTATTTATGAGTTGAATTGTCATTTGATAAATTCTTTTTTGTCAAATGATTGCTGAACCCATGTTCACACGTGAATCCACGGTTTAGAATTCATATGCCGGTAAATCATCACTTACATTCAAAGATAACTCACATAATACTATTGATTAGTACTTTCCTTGATGAAATATAAACATATCAACATCGTATTATTGCAACCGTGCACAACGCATGCGGTCTCCACCTAGTTATAATTTATAAACCGTATTATTTCATGAATTGCTTATATAAATACCATCAATTAAAAAAGGAAAAATATAATAAATTAACCTACTGATAACATAAAATCGTAAATGGATTCCATTCGTATCCTTTTTGGCCTTTTGTTTTGCAATTTAAAGCTCAGGTAGTGTGTTTGTTTACTTGATTAACGCAGTAATGGCAGCTCGATTTCAACTCTTCCAGCCCCAATCCTGTTCATACACGGCCCTAAGACTTCCAAGATCTCGCCCTCTCTTTTTCAATCCAATCACCACCACAATCTCCACAGTCCCCTGTCTTTTCCATTCCGCTCGACGTAGAATTTCTACACGTTCTTCTCTCTTTTCGAATTCCGATCAGATTCATGAGGTATTTCTTCTATTTCTCTCCCTTTATTACCAATTTCGCTTCCGATTCTGGTGTTATATTTACGCGTTTTGTGTTTTGGATGGTACTATGGTAGGGTTCTTCAGAATCAGTGTCAGGAGGGTCCATCGTTGGGAATCTACTGGATTATCTCAATGAGTCTTGGACTCAGTTTCATGCCACTGGTACAGTGTCATTACATTATTACCATTAGCTATTTGCAGTTTTGGTGTCATCCTTGAGTAATTGTTCGTGTTGTAACATGACTTGTTCATGTAGCTAAGCTGCTTGTTGAGAGTTTCTTTTCAAGTAATTGAACTCTTGAATCCGTATTTTAGGAATAAATCATCCATCAAGTTTCAACACAATTTACAGTTTGTCATTCCAATCCCATGATTCAGTTTTATTCAAATGCCAGCTCTATCACAAGTGAAGGATTTATTTTATCTCCTTGCTTATTGGATATTGGGGCTTTCTAGAGGCATACACTATGGATTTGAATTTTTACGTGTATAATATTAGCTTGTGAAAGCTCTTTTGTCGAAGTTCTTTCTTAAATGTGCTTTCTTATGCCAGAGTTGAGACTCACTACTAAATATTTTCAGCTGAAGCGAAACAGCAACTTCTTACAGCTGGTTTCCATCTGCTTAATGAGAATGAAGAGTGGGATTTGAAGCCTGGTGGAAGATATGTTTTTACGAGGAACATGTCGTCGTTGGTTGCTTTCACAGTTGGAGAAAAGTGAGGAACATTCCTGTTACAAGTAGTGTGTTGAACAAAGTTCTTCTGATATGCTTGGTCCACGTATCAACATTAGATATGCCAAATACTTCGAAGAATAATATCCAGACAATTTAGTTCACAGAATAGAGATTCAGATAAAAAAAATCGTGTGCCGTTAAGGATTCCATCTGTTTTTGGGGTCTAAACAATGACCAATGATTTTTTCTGAATCTTCTAAACAATTATGTTCCAGGATGCATTTGTTCTATTTGCTTCATTTTCTTTGAAACTGAAATTCTATGTGCTGCAGTTGCTTCCTTTTAGCTGCTGAAAATCCACTTTTGACTTCACAAACACCTTTTCTGTGCATTCATTGCTTAACATGTCTGTGCATTTGTTTTCATTTGCAATTTAGTGATGCAGCTGATACATGTTGAATTAATAGATCATGTTAGTTTTATAGGTACAGCATTGGAAATGGTTTCCATGTAATTGCTGCACATACTGATAGCCCGTGTCTAAAGCTGAAACCAAAATCTGCATTATCAAAACCTGGTCATTTAATGGTCAACGTGCAGACATATGGAGGAGGTTTATGGCACACTTGGTTTGATCGAGATCTCAGCGTGGCAGGGAGGGTCATCATAAGAACTAATGATGGTTCTTTCGTGCACAAGTTGGTCAAAGTCAGGAGGCCCCTACTTCGTGTACCAACACTGGCCATTCACCTTGACCGGTTTGTTGCTCTACTTCTATGAGGATTTTGAATTTATAAAGGTCTCTAGTGTAAAGCATTGGATAATGATGGTAGCTGTACATATGACATATGCTGTTAAACGGCCATGTCTCATATCTAATCCCTTTCTAATGTGACTGAGTGAGCAATACAACCCTTTTCCGAACGTAATGGTTTATTTCAAAATTTGTGCTTCAAGACCTGGGATTCATCTTTTTGATGAATAGATTATTATCACAATTTGAGAAAATGGAATAAGGTTTCCAGATGCTCAATGACTAACCGGATAGTGCTGGTTTGAAGTGTCCATGCACGGATGGTTTAACCTGTGCTGTCTAGTATTCTCATAAAAAAATATGAACCAGATTTGCTTTTGGGAATCAGCTACACGGTTACTATAATATTGTTCTGAGTGAAACTAAGCATTTAATCATTTATACCATTATTCTGATTTGTGTTGAATAAACCTGTCTTTCATTTTTCTAGGACCGTGAACAGTGATGGTTTTAAACCAAATCTGGAGACTCATCTAAATCCGCTGTTGTCCACAAGATCTGAGGATGTTTCGGGGTCTAAATCTAAAGGATCCACATCATCTTCAAAAGCTCTTCATCATCCTGAACTCTTACAAGTAAGTCTTTGCTGGTCACTACTCTAGTACTAGCTGTCAAGCATTTTATAAAGATTGCTGTACCCATATAAGGCAAGTTTTGATAGGGTAATTTTGGACGTATTTTTATTCTATTAATTTGTTGATGGGTAGTGTAACTTCTTGTAGTTTTCACTTCCCAGGCTTTGTCCCATGAGCTGGATTGCAGCATAGATGATCTAGTGAGCATTGAGCTAAACTTGTGTGACACACAACCTAGCTGTCTTGGGGGTGTAAATAATGAATTTATATATTCTGGGAGGTTAGATAATCTTGCTTCATGTTTTTGTGCCCTGAGAGCTCTAATTGATTCCTGTCAAGCCCCTGGAGCTTTGTCAGATGAACATGCTATACGGATGGTGGCTTTATTTGACAATGAAGAGGTAGGCTTTTCTTGGACACTTCTTCTTGAATATTTTATATAACATGGTTTTAGTTATACTCTCATACTATGTATGTAGAACATTGATCGGAGTTACTCTACAGTCTGCACTTATGGATCTACTTGGTTATTTTTATTCCATCAAAATTGTATACACCAGAAATGTTAGCATTAGCTTTGTGATAGGTATTATTTTTTTTTTTTTTTCTTTCTTTTGCTTGGATACAATGCTTTATTACTTTCCGTTTCTTCCTTGGGGAATTGTCGTTTTCACGCTATTTATCTTCCTGGCATAATTGGCATTCAAGGCTGGTTGTACTATAGATTCCAATATGCAACACCATTCCCAGGAGGCCTATTCCTTGAGTCACCTAAACAGTCAAGAGTATTTCCTTTAACAAGTTTCTGGCCTACATTCATCTAAAAAATCCCGCATGGATCTAACAGTTAACCTAAGTCAAGAGTTGAGGGTGTTTTTTACTGCAAGTGTGTGCCCTGTGATCTTTCAATTTCTCACGGAATACTAAATTCCACCTCCCTAATTCTTAATAAATGGGTACATTGTATACATTTTAATAGTTAATTTCTTTCATTCAAAGCTGAATCCTTTCTATTTTAGGTTGGTTCAAATTCAACTCATGGAGCTGGTGCACCAACCATGTTTCAAGCTATGAGGCGCATTGTAGGCTGCTTAGCTAATCAATATGTTGGCGAAGGAGCTGTTGAGCGAGCCATTCGTCAATCATTTCTTGGTTAGTTCAACTAGAGATTTAGTTCAACTATAGTTTGTCCCTGTTTCTCTATAGTTATGCGACATGTAATACTGTTATAGTATAATCACTTGTAATATTACTTGTGGTAATTCTTGAAATAGTATCTGCTGACATGGCTCATGGAGTTCACCCAAATTTTATGGAAAAGCATGAAGAGCACCATAGACCTGAACTGCAGAAAGGATTGGTTATCAAACACAATGCCAATCAGCGGTATGCTACCAGTGGAGTTACAGCTTTTCTGTTTAAGGAAGTGGCAAGAATCCATGATCTTCCAACTCAGGTAAATTAGTTTGTCAAAACTGTTAATATGTTTAGCTTATTAGTTGACTGACAAGCTAAGTCATACTTTTAATTGATTGAACTTGATGGGCACTATATCAACCTGCTTCGCAAAATTGTGCAAGGATTTAAGCTAGCAAGTTTAGCACCAAATCTTAGGTGAAACAAATAAATTTAAATGATTGATATCTTAACTTTAAAGCTATTAAGTCAATCAATTTGATAGTCTCTTACTCTTTGTCAGCTTCCCTATATATATAGATATCAGTAAAAAGTCATATTGCTAGTAGTTGCAATTGCTCATTGATGCTAGTATGAATGTGTTACTCTAGTTTATCGTTTACAACTTTTTATGGGTAAATAGAATACAAGGTTTTTGTCTGAAACTTTTAGTATTCAAGTACATACAAATTTCCAATTATAAACCCATAAGATCAAGGAATGAAATAAATATGCTTGGGACGGGGCCAAGAATACAAAATTATCAAGCTGCTTTAGTTGAACCAAAAGGTGGATTGATGCAGTGAAGCGACTCACATACATGTTCTAAATATGAAGACGGATCCCTAGCTTAGGGCCTAAGTACACAGTGCTTTCCTAAGGTCATCCACGGTCATATAGCATATCTGTTCACATAATGACCCTTTCCTAGTCTTCCTGGTACCCACTTACAGAATTAGCTACACCTTTCTGTCAGCAATCTAACTATATACCCATGCAAAAAGTCACAACTTAATGCCCTCCCTTAACTCCAAGTCCAAGTTCCAATAATCCAATGTGGTGTTAGAGCATTGTAAAGACCCTTCCATAGTACAAGAGGACCTCGGGTCAAATTAGAATAGCTCCTACATTCAAGCTCCACATATTGCCATTGGACTTCCGTGCTATCATAAACAGGTCTATTACTTGCATTTGTGATTTTGCACGTGTATGGTTTACACTTGGTAATTAAATAGCGAAACTGAACTAGTTTGTTATTTTCTAGGACTTCGTGGTAAGGAATGACATGGGATGTGGATCCACAATAGGCCCAATACTTTCTAGCGGTGTTGGGATCCGCACAGTTGATGTTGGCATTCCACAGCTTTCTATGCACAGGTATGAAATTGAGTACATATACTTTATATCTCCTTCATGTTAGTCGAAATATAGGTAACATTCATGGAATATTCTTCATGCATTACTGCCCATCTTGTCTCTATTGTTTCCGCTTCCTTCAGCCGAGCAGGATATAGACATATCTAGAATCTACATCAATGGTAATAGCTATCAATTAATGATTTGGTTTACTTGTTTCATTTCCACTTTGCTAGTAGTTCATTCCATCCATTTTTCACAATATAGTCCACCTTGCTAATAGTCCACCTTGCTAGTAGTTCATTCATGGAATATCCTTCATGCATTACTGTGTTGCGCAGTTTGTTCCATGCAGGGGCGGCCCTTGGGTGGGGCAGCCGCCCCACCCTCCAAAAAAAAAAAAAAAATTTTTTTTTTTTTTTTTGAAAAAAAATCGTTTTAAAATGGGTTATGGCTTCTCGTTTATAAAAAAATTTTCTACGATTTATTAATTTTTTTAAATATCACTATTCTTGTGTATATTTAAATGTTGTTTTGGATCTTTCGTCGAAGTAAACGAAACTTTAAAAAAATTTCCTATTTTAGGCTCGGAGTGAAATAATTCATAATTCACCTAAATGCACGAGATTTGTTGTTTGAAGTAGAAGCGTGGTTTTAAACCGCACTATTATTTGTAAAATGCGTTGTCGATGACAATGTTTTAATATCCGAAATAAAGATAATAAAAACACAAATAGAGGTGCGGTCCTAGACTGCGGCTATAGTGTAACGTTTTTGAAAGAAAAAAAAACTAAAGAGGCGCGGTTATATAGACGCACCTATAAGGCAACTATTTTTTTTTTAAAAAAAAAAATTATAGGCGCGTTCCAAGACTGCGCCTTTAAGTATAATATTTTTTTATTTTTTTTAAATTTTTGTTTATTATAAGTAGATGACATATTGACTTTGTTTTTATCGCTATTTTATTTTCATAGATATATTTAACGAAAATAAAATTTCGCCCCACCCTTTGAAAATCCTGCGGCCGCCACTGGTTCCATGTTATGTAATATAAATGAAGATCGGAACTAGGTAGGATACTAGGATCTAGATTTATATTATATAAATCTAGATTCTACCTAGACACTATTGTGAATCCAGCTTCGTTTGTAATAATCTATAGAAATTGGGAAAGCGAGAAGCAAACGTTGTTGCTAATGAGATTAAAACAATAAATTTGGAGAGAATGCTTGCCGCTATTACCTAACAAATAACAATCCTGCATCTTGATGCTATACTTTTTAGATTGAAGATTGTATTAACAGCAATGTTCATCGCCCTCTTTTGTTTGAACTGCAGTATAAGAGAGATGTGTGGAAAAGAGGATATAGACTTTGCATACAAGCACTTCAAGGCATTTTACCAAACATTTTCATCCATTGATGTGAAGCTACAAATAGATTAGTAAGTTCTTTTTCTAATTGATTTGTTATCCATGCATATTATTGTTGTAGAATCAGCTCCATCATTCTGAATCAGTCCCTAGACAAGAATTTTTCTGTGTACTTGTTTACCCTATGATATGGGACTGATATCAAGGAATGACCATGCCATCAAATCTCCTTCTTTTATTTTATTTTTTGAAAATGGAAAGCGTTCGAAACCACTAGACGGTAGTGGGTCGAAAGGCCAAAAAAAATCAGCAGACTGTCAAACCGTCATGAAGTACACGGATAAAGAAATCACTAGACGGCTAGTGGGTCGAAAGGCCGAAAAAAATCAGCAGACTGTCAAACCGTCGTGAAGTACACGGATAAAGGAGAAAAGAAATACACAAAAATACATCAAATTCGCTTCTGTTATTGAGTTTCACCATGGCCTCCATTGCCTCCTCGTTTCTTGGTGAAGAGATTTAGACGTCCATTGTCTTCATCAGATCATATGCCCAACACTAGGTTGCTCTGGCCATTGAACAACGGAGTCTACTGGGTGATCCGTGTCCATCGTCAGAGGTGGGAGTGTATCTGCCGCCGGCAACAAATTCCCTTTGAATCGATTCCCTTACTATATTAGGTAACTCGAAGGCCTTCTCGAGTCCACTCGTGTTTCGTGTTTCGGTAGCATTGAACATCCTTTTCGTTCAAGATTATAGTCACTTACTGAGTTTCGTATACAATCTACAAGGCCGCAGTTGGGTCAAAATCTGCCATTGGCTTCAAATGTGGAACCCAATATTCTTTAAACAACATTAATTGTAAAAAACTGAGTAATTACTTGACCAACTGAGCAAAATATCTGTTTTGTTCGTTTGTTTAAGGATATATAATCGTCTTTCATGACTGATGTTTACGAAGTGGTAAATCTGCGTCCAGAGCTGTAAGGTTCTTCGCCGCCGCCGTAGATTCCTCCTTCCGATTTGCCTTGCCAAGCCATGGATCTTAAAAGTGGATCCAGATCCAAGTTACTATGGCTTGCAATCTCCGCAGTCTTCCTCGCGATCGTCATTCGATTTCTACCTCTTCCAGTTTCTCTATCCGTTTGCCCCTTTCATTCTCGATCTTCCACCGCAAGCAATTCCGCCACCGTCCTGGCCACCAGGCTATTCACAGCCGATGAACTCTCCCTCTACAACGGAACGGACGAATCTCAACCGATCTACCTAGCAATACTCGGATCCGTCATCGACGTCACAAAAGGCCGATCTCACTACGGTCCTGGCGGATCCTACAACCACTTCGCAGGCCGGGACGGCTCTCGCGCCTTCGTATCCGGTGATTTCTCCCCTACAGGTCTCACCGACTCTCTGGCCGGTCTTCCCGCTGGAGAAGTCAAATCTATCGTTGACTGGCACGGATTCTATATCCGGACCTATACGCAAGTCGGAAAGTTAATCGGACGGTACTACGACGCAGAAGGGAAACCGACTAAGCATCTTCGAGCGGCGGAAGCGAAGGCTAAGAAAGGGAAGCAGTTGGAGGAGAAAGTAGCGCAAGAGGAAGAGAAGATTCCGAGCTGCAATTCTCGGTGGAGCCAGAATGAAGGCGGTGAAGTGTGGTGTGATAATGATAGCGATGGCGGTGTCCGGTATCCGAGGCTGGTGGCGCGGCCGGATTCGATTGCTCTGACGGGGAAGTTGAGCAAGAGATGCGCCTGCGTTGAAAGGGAACGTCTCGATGAAGCTGATTTGGAGGTCTACGCAGGGTGTGATTTTCATGCAAATAGGTGCAAGGTTTGACCGTCAATTTGGTTACGTTCTGTTTCAATACATAGAAACTCGTCGAGAGATTTTGTTCGGTGAATACTTAGAATTTTGTTGTAGAGATCAAATATTTGAGATCTTGTTTATGAATATGTATTTATGTTTTTTGTTGCTAAGTTGTTCCTTTTTCGAGCTCGATCTTGTTCTCAACGTTGATATGTTCAGAACGATCCCAATGTTGAGAACGAGGACGAGCTCGAAAAAGGAACAACTTTAGGCTCGGATGGATTCATTCACTTATAACGAGTTAGAATATGAATGAGCCGATCTTGAACATGTCAATGGTCGGTATATTCAGCTAAAACTCTCTTTAAATTTAGGCTCGGTTCGGAAAAAGTTTGGACTCGTTCATTAAAGCTAGCTTGAAATTTAGGTTGTCTCGGTGACTGCTCATTCAGCTTGTACTTCAAAGCGTAAATGACTACTTTCATGTCCAAGACATACTTTCGGCTACAAAACAAGAATCCAACGTACTTCAAAGCGTCAAGAAGAAACAACATCAAAAAGGCAGTCCAGCCACAAGCGGCATGGCATGACATGAAAGTAGTCATGGCCAACTATGCTCACATAAAAGAGACTTATCATAAACCGTAAACCCCTACGATAAACACGATCCATCTTCAATCATACACCCCTGATGCCGTCTCTCATAGCCTGGAAATGCCGTATGTAAAAGCCTAAACACATGAGTCTTAATAAGGCGCATCACAACGTCCTCCAGCAGTCGGTTCCCCTCAAAGATAAGGCTATTCGGGCATGCCAGATATAATATACCGTAGCAACAAAGGCAAAGGGCATGCCAGATATAATATACCGTAGCAACAAAGGCAAAGCACCTGGCGCTTGATCTTCTATCCTTCTTACTCACCTTCCGTCGTAGCCATCGCAGGGTTAGCTCCAAAGTGTCTAGTCCAGACGCCATCCCGAAAGTCCGCCTAATCTCTCTCCAGATATCTCTCGAATATCTACATCGGAAGAAGAGATGGTCGTGTGATTCCACCTCCCTCCTACATAGATGACATACCGGATCAATATCCAAAAACTGCATCCGATCATGGGTTGAAAGTCGTTTCAGAGTAGCCATCCACGCAATAAACGCATGCCTTGGCGTATGTATAGCGTCCCAGATAACCGCATGCCAATTGACTCTATCACCCACCTTTCGTAATCTGTGGTAGGCCTTTGTCACTTTGAACCTTCCTGCGGAATATAACTAAGCCATAACCTCATCCAGACTCATTCCGTTTGTCCTCATATTACTCATCATGTCCCGTCCCGCCAGAATTGCTTTGATCAGTGGAGTGTCTTTCAACATCTTGTTGCATTTGTACAACTGTCAGGAAGTCAGATATGCATATGTAATTATGTATAGTAAATCAAAGGATTGTATAATTTGAAATATAATTTTTTATGACACTGAGAAACCTTCTGACTGAAGAAATAAAAGAGAAACTTCTTGATTGCTGGTGAATCACAATCATTTCGGGACTAATAGAATATATTGTTGAGATAAACATGAACCTCGGAATATTTTTTACATAATGGAAATCACACAACTACTACTGCATACGCAATTATGTATAGTAATCAACCATGAACATGAACACAGTCAATCGTTTTCAACTTTATACTCAAAACTATTGCTAATGGAATATTATCTTTCAGATCAGTTAATGGTACTCTACATGAAGAAAAGCATAACACCAGTTGTATGTTTTGACAATAGTCATCCACCCAGGGAAAAAAAAAGAGTTTTTGCCACTGTCCTTCAAATATGACCACCCCAAATTGAGTAAAGAAGGAAAAACGGCAATACTCAAACAACGAATCATTTTCCTTAACAATGTACCTTTCCCATTCGAAGTGTGAGCATATGTAATCCAGTAACTCTTTTGTTTCCCCATTGTTCTTTCATCATCATCAGGACAAGTGCAGATAAAATTGATGTAAGCTTCCACCAAACCAAGTACAAGGCAGCTTTCCCTTTTAGACCAAGGCCAGGGCAGAGGAAGTGTTGCTCCACAAGTCACACCTTCAGGCCTCGGTCTTCATGCCTGCACACCTTGCCTGCCCACTAATATTTTAAGCGTTTCAATTCTTTATAGCAGGCAGGGTGCAGGCATTGCCCGTGCCCATCAACGGGGCCGAGCAAACCCAAGAGTTGCATTGTGTTGCTGCTGAAGAGACTGCATCTTGTATTAATAGCCGTAAGCAAATCATTAATAGATGAACCAAACATAGAACAAGAAGATGCTGAACTAAGTGAAGAGCAAAACAAAACCACGTTATCTTTTACGAAAATAATGGAACACGAGAAGGAAAATGGTATAGACAGCATCCATGGTGTGCCAGTCACTGGAGATTTCACAAACTTCAACTTATGTCTTACCTTATAACTGTCCAGGAAATAAAACTGAACTGAACTCTTTCATTTCTTTATTACTTTTTTGGCTTTGGGTTTAAGACGTTTTAGCTATCAGTTGTCAGTCTATAAGCAATACATACTTCAGCGGAGGGAGGCCATGCACGAGAATGTAAAAAAACAAGAAGAGAGAGCATTGGCCTACCTGTGAGAAGGGTTGGTGAATGTATTCATGAGAATGAATAAAAGGCATTCCAGGATGCTGACCAGGATACTGTGAAGACTGCATATACATGGCAGGACTGGACCTTGCACTAACTTGATTAGGAGGGTACATGGCCATCATTGTATCTGGATGTCCATATCCAAAACCAGCAATATTAGACGGGGGAGCCCATGGAGTCGGGAGATGATGAGGAACAGGGTGAGGTTGGTGCTCAGCTGCAACCTGTGGCCTATGAGTTCCAAGTTGTGGAAACTCTGTATTATAGTTTATTGCAGGTACATACATTGGTTGGATGGTATATGGACCCGGATTAAAGCCAAACCCAGGATCAAACCTTTGTGTGTACCTAACAAAGCAAAAATTTCAGCCTACAAACTAATTTGTTGACAGCATCAGTAAATATTCACATCACAAAACATCAACAGAACCCTCTTAGTCATAGTCTGCATATTCACGTCGACAGATTCGTATTCTTCTTTAAAGTCAGTTCTTTGCTCAGAAAAGGTTAAGACACACATATTGATGATGCCTATAACCAAAAAAATAATGCACTTGATTAAAGGGTACACTGTTTAGTATTTAAATTAGTGATTCAAAAATCAAAGCAAGAACTTACCTTTGCAATTTTCTCTACTTTACATCTGACATCATAAACATTAAATTGGTACGCTAAATTACCAGAGCTTTCAAGTTTCAACTCAGCAATCCACCCCCATTTCAATATGACATACCCCATGTTAGCTAGATTAGTATATAAAAACGAGGAATTTACGCCACATCAGCATAATATTAATGTGATCAAATGTTGATGTCAAAATTATATGCAACAAAACACTAGCAAGAAAGACAGCTTACCTAACAAAACAAACATCTCAGTCCATCATTGCAACATTTGAGCTAGATCGTAGTTATACTACATAAATACTTACGAAAATCATATAAGCTAAGCTTTTGAGCAACATTTGGCAACCTTTTAGACCTAGTTTTACCCTATTTGGTTACATATATTTCCCTCCTTGTAAGATCAATTGTCCAGAACAATGCATAGTCCAAGTGATCCGAGTAAGACAAAAGAAAAAGGGACAAAAAGTATATAGATTGCAATAAAAATTAAAAATCTCCTTCAAAGAAATAAAAAAAAATCCCAAAACCACATCCTAAACCCCCACCGCATAGGAAAGGAAAAACAGAGATGTGATGTCGTCAACAAAAGGAATGAAGATTATAAATACAGAAATGCAGCACGAAAAACATATACATTATATGAAAGGACAGTACCTATCATAGTTCCTGTCAAAGTCGGGATCTTTGCTCTCAACTTCACGGTCCCTGAAAATAGCAACCCTATTATTAGGCTTGTAACCAGAAACTGGCTCCCTCCCTATCCTACTTCCAGCTGATCTGCTGCTTCTTGAAGGAGTATTATCAATTACAACCCTAGAAGTATCCAAAATGGCATCTCCAGGAACACGTTCCTCTTCAATTCTCGGTCTTCCTACATAAGCATGATTCGAACTATCATGTATTGATTCATTCTCTGGATTTGTGTCAGAGGTACTGGCATGGACACTAGAACTGAAGATTCGTGCACGAGCCCGGTTGTATTCCTCTTTTCTTTCCTCAACACTCTTTGACTGACTTGTCTTTGCAGAATTCAAACCATTATTGCTCACAGCATGAGAGTGCTTTTGTGGCCTCTGCTTAATTGCTAACTTGACAACACCACCCTCTTCCTTAGGTAGATTTATAGGGAAATCTGCAAGGCGGATTCGAGGAAATCGACATTCATCAGAAGTCTTTCGGACAATGATTTTGGTCACACTGCCATCAGGAAAATTGTCGTCTACAAGAATCATTGACTGCAGAAAGTAATGTTGAGCCACACGATGTGCGGCTAAACGCAAATAAGAAGTAGGTAATTGCTGAAACTCCAGCTGCAGCTGAGTAGGATCTTTGATGAACTTTACAACATCTTGTTCCATTCGTAGAACTGTGAAGAAGTCAAAGATGCATAAACAATTAGCACAGAAGTAACATACAGATAAAAGGATAAAGTAGAACTACAATTTGTCTTGACAACAATAGGCCTTCTAAAAGAAGAAATCAGACAAATTCTTGATTGCTAGTAGAACACAATCATTCCAGAATAAATAGAAACTTGTTTAGACATACACAAATCCATAAAATCATGCCAAAGGGATGGTGCGTCCAGATGCAGACACCTTTTAGAACACTGGTCGGGATGATCCTAGTGTGAGTTCTGATTAGGGCTTCATCCAATTTCCAGTTATTTTATCTAACTTTTATCAACATGTAAGTTTCTCTACTAAATCTTGTTAGTGAGCTTGAATGAAAATCTTGCTAGTGAATTCTGACGTGGGTCTTGTATTGAAATGTTCGCACCGTGACCACTATACGCCTCAATGCCTTAACAGGCCAACTAGCAGAAATTTTATTTGTAGGGCTTCACCTTAATCTCTGTTTCTAGTAATAGTCGATGGGACATTATGTCAAACTCGCAGCCCTAATAACATACCCGAAGAATATGCATTATACAAAGAAAGACAATGATCAAATTCTAAGATTCGCAACTATAGTACGTTAACTGTAGCACACGAAAAGAAAATCAGCGGATAAACTTACTCGACAACCGCTCACGAGGGTTTTGAAGAGCCTCACGAAGAAACTGATCAACCTGGTTGATTGCATCTTCATACAAGCTCTCAACCTTATCCGAAGCACCGTTAGACGGAGACCCCTCCAAATCCGTTGAGACAGAGACAAGAGCGTCAAGATCCAGCTCAGAAGCCGAAGAAGTGGAAGAAGAGAGTAACAGCCTCCTCATGCTCTCCTCCACGTCAGCCGCCTCCCAGGATTCAGGAGCTCCGAGATCATCAGGAGAGTCATTAGAAACCTCCGTTGTGCTGTTCATCGCCCTGATTTCTCCCGGCTTGGTCGACATGACAGCGTTAGGGGTTATCGTCGAGTTTGCAGGAGATGGGTTGATCATAACAAATGAAACAAAGGATGCGAGTGGGGAAACCTAACTCGATCGATATCGAATTTCATGAGACGTGATGGTGGGGATTTCTAGGGTTTGGAGGGAGATGAGATTGGAGTGATCGGAGTCGCCGGGCGATAGAGATGGATCTGACGAAGCGGACAAGGTAAAGGTTGCAATTTGAAGTGTGCAAGTATAAAATATTTTAGTTATTTTGTTTTGGGGAAATTCTGATAGTATCCCATATTTTGGATTTTTTCGAATTGTGGTCAAATATTTTGCGGTTTTTGAATGTTTTTTTTTTTTAAACGGAAAGCGGTTCGATCTAACAGACATACACAGACAGGAAGTCTGGAGAACAATTGTGGACACCTCAGATTTTGTGGTTTTTGAATGTTGATGAGAATGATTGCGGTGACCTCATCTCAAATTGCAACCTCTTAACCTCCGTTTGGTTGCTACTCTAGAAACGGAAACAAAATGAAAATCTAGAAACGGAAATAGAATGAAAATAAATTTTTAATTCATATGTTTACCTTTCTTCATTAATGTTTTTGGAATCATTGTTTGTGGTTTAAAGTAATTGTAGACTTATAGTATATTTTGATTAATTTTGTTACCCCGTATGCAAATAAAATACATTTTGTATGTAACCCCTTAATTTTCAAATTAAAAATAAAAGTAATGTTTGTAATATCTTAATTGGATAGAGGGTATATGTGTAAATTTAATGATCAAAACTGTAAAAAAAAAAAAGAAATAATTGCCTAATCAATACCCCATCTTATAGGCTGACTAAACTTTAGTATTCCGTCGTTTAAACTATTAGAATGTTACCTCACCTATTGACCCTGACCAAAGAGTAGTAACTCGATCACTGTTTACACATTAAACTATCTGAACGGTGTTAAACTATCTGAACGGTGTTAAATATCAGGGGCAAAAATTTTCACCTACTTTAAAACGTAAATTTGTAACCCTAAGTCCCAAATTGATGATGAGAAGTTGTTAGGTTTTGAACTTGAAATTCCATGAAAGCCCAAGGGAGAAAAATTAACATCTTTCGAAGAATGATTTGTTGTAGACTTGTGTATGTAGTTTCATATGCCCATCTCAACTCTATTACTCTCCACTTTCCTCTAAAGCTCCATTGCAACCTCCAATGGAAGATAATCTTAAAATGTTAATGGTGTGGTTCTCCCTTCCGGAATTAAACACTCATGGGATAGTTGATGACGTGATTGTCCCACCAATGGAAGATAACCTCAACTCTATTACTCTCCACTTTCCACTGAGTGGAAGAGGTACGCTTCTGGTCCTCTAAAGCTCCATTGCAACCTCCAATGGAAGTATTCACAAAAAAAATAAAGAATTCGAGCTCATCCTCATCACTCTAATCTTCCTCCCTCCTTTTTTCCTTAGCTCAAACCGCTCAACCACCTTGCCTTCCGCAATTACCCTCCCTTCGAATACCAATTGGGGATCCGCAACCCTAAATTTCAGATCCAGCATCTCATTAGGATTTGTGAAATTGTCCGCTTCACAATTGCCCCAAAGATGATCAGAAAAGGGTGGTCCTCGTGTTCCTCGCAATAGACGCTCACCTTGCCCTTCAGATCTTCACACCATGGATCTCCCTCTTCCACTCAATGAAGACTCCTAAATCATGCAGCATTGTCTCCGGCGGGTTCCTCTAGATCTTCACACCATGGATCTCCCTCTTCTCATCTTCCATTGCCCGATTGCCTTCTTTTCTAACTCTCCTACTTCACAACTGCCGCCATTTATTAACTGTAATAATGTGTATGACTACCTAAAATACTCGGGCTTAGGGTTGCAAATTTACGGTGGGTTCCTCCAGATCTTCACACCATGGATCTCCCTCTTATTTTCCTGTCCTCATGTCCCTCGCAGTAGAAGATTATGTATAATTTTGTAACTCCTTTTTTGTTTCTAAAAAATTGCCTAACAACATCTCATCAGTCAGATTGAACAATTCTTCAAAAAATGTTAATTTTCCTCCCCTAGGTGTTCATGGATTTTCAGGTTCAAAACCTAACATCTCATCATCAATTTGGGACTTAGAGTTGCAAATTTACATTTAAGGTATGTGTTCATTTAAGGTAGGTGTTCATTTAAGGTAGGTGTTCATTTAAACTTAGGGGCAAAATTAATACACATTTAATACACAAAATTGTCCACCTACGGCATACCGAACCGTACCCAACCATACCCAACGTTTACATAACACTACTTTACCCAACCCAACTATATAACCTTTTACCCGACCATACCCAGTTTGTGAACACACCCAACTTTAACTTACAAAAACACTTAAGCAAACATACCCACAACAATCCCACCCAGCTTTAACTTACAAAAAAAACTTAAGCAAACATACCCACAATACTTTACCCACCAACCGGTTACCCAACATATTCAACAACTATTACGGAAGCAAATTTACAAAGTCAAACAATGTTACCCAGAAATAGGACAAAAACATTAAAGGAGGAGGAGTGGGTAACGACATTGAAAGAAATAGGAGAAATCTAACCTAAGGCAGGAGAATGATGACAAACACTGCTGCTTACCCACAAATAAAAGTAGTAACTTCAGTAGCTTGAGATTACCCATGAAGTTTGAGGGTTTCAGATTCACAAAAACCAAAGATAAGAAGTTTTTATCAAATTACCCAACAATGTATCCATGGAGTTTTTTGTATTGGAACAGGAAAATGAGTTTATAAATAGTTCAAAAAGAGGGAAGAAGGAAGTAGGTTCAAATGGGTTATGTTTGTTTGGGCATAAATTCCCTCCAAAATTTCCATCAAAACTGTCACCAATCAAATCAGATGGATTGCCCACTTTCATACTATTTCATTTATCAAATTATATAGGGGCCCAATTTCTCAATTAGAAATTGGGAGGGCCCTAAATTTCAAATCTATGGTGTAAAAGACTCAAAATGTCAATTCTTCCTGAAAAAAATCGTGATAGACGTTGACAAAAGTCACATAATACAAATTTGAGATGTCCACAATTGTTCCTTAAGCTTCCTCTGCACTTTAACTTTTTATGTATTGTTGTGGTGTCTTTCGAGTTTAGAGCTAGTTTCGGTGGCGACTTGAGTTGTTCGTCTATAAGGGGTCGTGAATTGTAATCAATTCCTAAAAGCTTTTTTTTAGTCAAAATCTGAGGTGTCCAAAATTGTTACACAGACTTCCTATGCACGTTCTTTGACGATGAACTTTGTCTCTCCGCTTTCATGTGACTGACTCGTTCTCCTTTCCCTTAAAGACTCCTCTACTACCGGGATTTCAAGTGTATTTCTTTGTATTTAGTTTGTTATGGACTTTCTTGACGGTTTGCCCGTCTACCGATTTTCAGGTTTTTCTATTCATTAGATAACATGCCGTCTAGTGTATCAAACCGCTTTTTTTAATAAAAAATAATAATTCACATAATACAAATTATTTTGTCTAGTCTTTAGGTTTCCAATTTATCTAATATTTTATATTCGAATCAAATACTTATAAACCTTTGGAAAGCATCCCATTAATATATTTTCTCTCTCTTATAATTCGAACTTAAATTGTACTATTTTTTTTTGGTAATGAGTACGGAGAAGGACCTAGATCCAGCCCGTAATTTTTATTCGAATAAAAAAGAAGCTAACATTTGACAAGCCGGCGGGTCGCTACTCCGCGGGCATCGTTCAATACAATAAAAATAACGGAAATAATCTAATGGGTAGGAAGCGCCTAAGCAAGCCAGATGGTCAGCCGCTGTATTAGCTTCCCGGAAAATGTGTCGGAGTTGAATGGTCCAACTCCTACTGATGAAGCCTTGGCATCTTGATACCAGACTAAAGAGCGGATGTGTCGGAGACACTTTACGGGAAATGAGTTTGATGACGAGCTCCGAATCAATCTCCGCTATGATCATTCGGTATCCCAATTACCGTGCATGATATAAGCCCATACATAGACCCCATAATTCCGCCATAGGAACATCAACCAAAGCCTTGGTCACACCTGAGACTCTCGTTTCAAACGCTTTAAACGCGTTCTTACAGTTAGAGAAGATGGAGGCCGTCCTGTTGGGAGGGTGGGATATCTGACGGAAGACGGAGACAATGCGCCGCCTCCAGCACCAGCAACCGGTAACCGAGAAGCAAGTGTTCCACGGTAAAGCAGTTGTAATGAGCTCGGAATTGGTTAACTTGGAAAGCAACCAACTGTTAAGATCTAAACTGTAGAAATCGGCAACCTGCTCAGTAGATACGAAGTGTCCCCAAAGATTAAAGACCTTCGGACAGTCACACAGTAGGTGAAGTTGATTTTCTAGACCATTATGACAAACACTAGAATTACTGTTGGTAGCAAGGCAACGGCAATGCCTCTCGGCGTTAATCAGAAGTTTACTGAGTGCAACGGACCAAAGGAATGCCCGTATACATTCCGGAATCTTCAATCTCCAAATGACTATGAAAATGGGGTTCGCACACAACTCATTCCGAGCCTGCATAAGACACGCGTGGTAGGCCGAACTCGTTGAGTACATACCGTCGGACTTCAGGTTCCAAGCAATACAGTCCTGGAGCATAAGACCAGGGCTTAAGAGAG
Organism: Fagopyrum homotropicum; assembly: GCA_033239125.1. NCBI lineage: Eukaryota > Viridiplantae > Streptophyta > Magnoliopsida > Caryophyllales > Polygonaceae > Fagopyrum > Fagopyrum homotropicum. Next base: position 673,970 of record BSWB01000003.1, on the reverse strand, counting down.
TGCCAGCGATCGAAAGGAGGGCCTGTGCAGATACTAAAGTCCCAATCCTTCCCCAGTCCCACCCATCTCCTTCAGCCCAAAAGTCCTGAACTAGATCAGAACGAGCAGCCCCGGCATGAAGCAGATTGGTATCACTAATCAGAGGTCCATGATTTCCGGAAATCTTGGTTTCAAAAAGACAGCGTAGATCTATTTTTTGACGGTTAACCATGTAGTTTAAGGACTTGCGGAACCGTCGATTTACCGCACCCCTACAATTCCATAGTAACACTATCATTAAGTACCGCCATTAATGACGGACCTTGGTGGCTCTGATGATATTCCGGATGCGGCATTAGTTTCACCCATGACAATATCAGGAGGATCGGGAAGGAGGGTAACAATCCCCGTAACCGGACCAACATTGTCGATTTCCATTTGAGGTGGGACTTGGTGGGCATCGTGGGCATTAGGCTTCTATGGAGTAGCGACTTCAACTTGATGAAGATTCTTGGTAGAATTATAGGAGGTGGATATGACGACAAGAGGAATGTCAATTGCTTTTGGACTTGGTGGTATCTCATTGGGCTTAGGGTTATGAGGTGGGCCTGATGTTTTGGCTCTTTTAGAATTCTTTTGAAGTGTTCCAGGATTCTCAAGAATTTTAGCCGTTATTTTCTTGGAAGAGGAAGGAGTTGTGAAATTATTGCCATGATTAATTGCAGCAGTAATTGGCACAATAATATCCTTTGAAACCGGTATTTGACCATTAATACTGGTGGTTGTCTCTGGTGAGTCGATATCCACCGTGCCGGACAGAACGTGGAATTTGTTAACATTCATAACCTGATTGCTACACTCCGGCTTAGATGTCGTGCTAATTGGAGGTTTCCTAGTTTTTCTGACTACCGTCATCCAAGGTCCCAAGAAAGATTCAGAAGGCTTTTGATCGGCATTTGGCGTTACCGCTTCCTGTTGGTCAGCGGCCTCCATACTTGTTGTACTTTCGTCTGAGGTAGCAGCTTGCTAGGCCGGCGGATCAACGTGAGTACATCTCTCAACACCATGTCCATACATACCACATCTATGACAGATGGCATTCAATCCTTCGTATTCAACGTGAACCCGAGAATCCCCGATAAGTATAGTACCTATCAAAGGTCTGACCAAATCAATCTCAATACAGACTCGAGCGAACTTACCCCTGGTTGCATAAAGAGTATGCAGATCGACCTTCAGTGGAGTACCCAGAGCAGAAGCTAAACCATAAAGGACGCCCTCGTCGTAAAGTTGCATGGGTAATTCCGACAATCTAGCCCATGCGAAGATGGTGCGCAAAGTGTCATTGTACGGATTAAACTCTGCCGACCAAGGCCGAACTATGATGTAGTGACCGAATATCTCCCACGGGCCATCAGTGAGCACTTTAAAGAAATCTTCTTCTTGGTCGAATCGAACGGCATAGTAACCATTGGGAAGATCTAGAATTGTCATAAGACCTGCAGGGCGCCATAGTTGATATAACCTTCGTTCCAACAACCGAAATGCGACCCGCCTACCAAGGACTTTAATAATGACGGCCTGTTTCCATTTTTCCGAAAGTGCCTTAACCACATCGGAATCAATTTCAGCCACCGCGAGACCTCTAGTTCCATCGGGAAAAGATATGCGCATCTTCCTCGATTCGATCAGTGTGTCACAACAAAGCGGAGCAGCCGTTGGTTTTTCACCGCCAACAGCAGCAGCGTAAGACTTAACGTCCGGTGGTTTATCTGGCGGGACTGGATGTGGGACAGGGGTTGGTGTGGCTGACGGGGTTGAGTTTGGGGATGCAGACATCAGAGAGAGTTTCTGTTGATAAAATATTATTGCATCATTAGGAAAAAAAGTCTGATAATGTACTGAATTATATATATTGTGTATGATGTACAATATGAAATGATAAGTTTTAAAATAGATTAGATTTAACGAACACGTTATCACTATAATTATATCGTTATTTACTATTTTATTAACTCATATCACTTCATAAGAAAAGTATCTTATTGACTAATCTCACTTCATGCGTCCGTTAAATACTGGGCAATTTTGATAACTGAGCCTTTTTGAAAAACTACAGTAGTAACTAGATTTTTTAACGTTTCAATTAAGTAAATATACCTCAACCTTTTTGTATTTATTCTCAAACTCTACACACTCTTCTTTCAAGGGTACATTTAATAAACACAAAATTAGAAAAAGTCTAGTAAATCAAATTGTTTCTTAAAAAATATTTCTATGCATATTATCGCTGATTCAATCAAAAAATATATTTAGTTACGCTATTACTTTTTTTTTTCTTTTTACAAAAAGAAAAGAAAAGAAAAGTATCTTATTGACTAATCTCAATTCATGCGTCCATTAAATATTAGACAATTTTGATAATTAGACCTTTTTGAAAAACTATAGTAGTAACTAGACTTTTTAATGTTTCAATTAAGTAAATATACCTCAACCTTTTGTATTTATTCTCAAACTCTACACACTATTCTCTCAAAGGTACATTTACTAAACACAAAACTAGAAAAAGTCTAGTAAATCAAATTGTTTCTTAAAAAATATTCCTATGCATATTATCGCTGATTCAATCAAAAAATATATTTAGTTACGCTATTTATTTTTTTTTTACAAAAAAGAAAAGAAAAGAATAGTGTTCCATTCTGGATCAGTCTATGGTCAGGACCGAACCCGGAAGTATGGAATTAACATATTTTGGGTTCATTCCATACTTTTGGGTTCGGTTCAGACCGTTGACGGATACAAAATGAAAAATTACGGATTGGTTTGAATTTAGAACGGGTTTCATTCTCTATTTCTGATTACCCGTGTAAATTTGTATAGTTGGTGTCATTGCATATAATGCGTAATATTCATTTTCACAAGTTACCGATTAAACTTGAAGAATGGAGAGAAGAGAAGCGACGACAATGGTTGTGAACGTGAAAAAAAAGTTGATTGGTTTTATTAAGTTAGTCATAAGATTATTTTACAAATTTTTTTTAACTTTTACAGTATCTTTACGGTCTGGTCCGATCCAATCTACTGATTATTTCCGGTCTTAGACATAGATCAGGCCGAAATCGAAATCAACTTAAATAGAGACCGTGGATTGGATCGGATATGGTTTGGGTATGAATATGACCGTAAAAGAAAAAACTAATTCCGTTTGAAAATACACATCCTATACTTAGATGCTACTCGATTCCTCTATCGCTTTTTTCCCCTTTTTATTTTTCCATTAGAAGGGGTCCAGTACCCTCCACACATCTAGTCACGTTTATCATATATTACTCCACACATCTAGTCACGTTTATCATATATTAAAAATAGGCTAAATGATGATCAACATATAAAATAGTCCGACCCCTTACATCAACTATACCATCGATATGGATCAATCAATGATTCAAAACTAACTGAACAATCAAATTTTTTTCTCTTGTTGCACTTAGAAGTAAGTTAAGCTGTTAATTCCCCTCAAAAAAAAAAGTTAAGCTGTTAATTTTTTTATTTATTTTTAGAATGATGTTACTTTATATATTCGTTTCATAAGTCAACCAATATAAGAATACTCATAAAAATAAGAAAAGAAGATCTAAGATAGATTATGTCATTATGAAATACGGGAATTTTAGACGTACCGGCGAAAAACGCTATTTGTAGTCATAACTACGCACTTCGCGTGCGTAGTTTTGTTTTTCAGCTCCGGAGTCCAACTACGCTTGTGGCGTGCGTAGTTGGAGCCGATGCGAAGCCGATAGGAGCCGAAAGAACTACGCTTATGGTAAGCGTAATTAAAATTATATTTAAAAAAAAAACAAAAAACTCCAACTCCGCGTCCCATTTCCGAAGTAGCTGGAGTTGAATTTTTTTTAAAAAAAAACTCCAACTACTCTTATGGCAAGCGTAGTTGGAGTTGAATTAAAAAAAAAAAAACTACAACTTTGGATCCCATTACCAAAGTTGAATTAAAAAAACAAAACACTCAAATTACGCTTATGACAAGCGTAGTTGGAGTTTGTTTTTTTTAAAAAAAGTCTCAACTACGCACTCCATTTCCGAAGTTCAAAATGCTAAAAAAAAAAAATTATCGGCTCCAACCGGCTTAGACGGCTCTCCAACTACGCACGTCATTTCCGTAGTTCGAACTCAGATGCGAAAAGCGAAACTACGCACTTTAAGTGCGTAGTTATGGCTACAAATAGCGTTTTTCGCCGGTACATCTAACATCCCTCATGAAATATAGTGCAAAAATTAGTTTTCGTAGAAGCTATGACTTAAACTATTTTAAATAGAAAAAACTATTGTTTATATACATACTATAATATGGCTAAGGACCTATGGCAAGCTCTCTCAAACCCTATAGTCCAATTTCCGATTCGACTTTGCCTACGTCCGGATAAGTATATACCGTGACCCATTAAGGGAATCCCTCCCAATACCAATTTTTTCATACATGTATCCAGGAGGATTCGAACTCGAATATCAGTCTAGCACCACAACCATTAGACCAACTGAGTATTGGTTTGATGCATTGTTGATTTTCATCCACTCGCAAGCTTGATGAATACTTGTCATTCTATTTACGTAGGAAATGAGATATTCAGTTCCGACACGTCTACAAATAAGCTAATACCATCGTCGATTACTTAACATCTTATGCATTTAACTTTCCTATTAGTAATAATGTTTTTTTTTTATGCATTTAACTTTCCTATAATATATACATGTTCAAGTCCGACATGTCTACCATGAGACGAATAACACTGGGGATTACCTAGATAGTTACACTTTTAATTTTTCTATTGGTCGATCTTTCTATATTGCTTAACAGCCTTAACTCTCCAAGGGTATAATTGATCTTCTTGCTTGCGATGTAAGGGGTCGAGCTATCCTTAAATGATTACTACTTAGTTCTCTTTTTCTTATAAATAAAAGCGCACCCAGATTTGGTTTCGTTATACGAAATGACAACGGCAATGTAATAAGCTTGAACGCTAGATAAAAACAATTTCAACTCGGTCATTAAAGGAGAAGCATACGCGCTGAAAGCTGACCTTAACGAAGCAATAAGGCTCAATATTAAAAAAGATTGAAAATGAGGGTGATAACTTATGTGTTATCAAGGAGTTGTCCCTGGGAGGTCGAGATGATGATATCCGACTCCCGACTGGATCTTCGCTTCTTTGAGGAAGTCCAGGTCAAGCATGTGTTCAGAAAAATCAACTGTGTTGCTGACCGATTGACCCATCTGGAAATATTGAAGTACCCTTTTCTGATGATCCCGAACTAGAGGTGGGTCGCAAACCTAAACCGCCGGTTTAGGTTTGCGAACCGCCGGACCGTCAAAATCCAAACCGGCGGTTTAGCCGGTTTATTAAAAAAACAAAAAAAAAAAAAAATGAAAAACTGGACCAAACCGGACCAAACCGGCGGTTAACTGACGGTTTAGGGGACCAAACCGGCGGTTAACCGACGGTTTGATCTCCAAACCGCCGGTTTGGTCCATTTTTTTTAAAAAAAAAAAAAAAAAATAACCGAACCGGCGGTTTAACCGCCGGTTTAGGTTTGGCCAAACCTAAACCGCAAACCGCCGGTTCAACCAAACCGTCAAACATAAACCGCCGGTTTGGTCAAACCGGCGGTTTGCGGCGGTTTGGTTTAAACCGGCCCCATCTCTATCCCGAACTTCGTGTTCTCATCCAAAATGATATTTTAACATGAACTATCTCTAGAGATAGGCCGTCCACCCCGATACAATGAACACCAAAACCTCTAATTTCCAAAAAAAAAATCCAAACAAATTTGGCTCATTCGACTCGTATACTAGTCCTATTTACAGTTATATAAGAATGAGCAACTTTTAAGTCAACGGCTGACGGCGACTACTTAGCTTACACGTACAAATACCATATTTTGCATTTAAACTTAGGAACTAAACCTAATTAACGTAGTCCAAATCTTGAACTATACAAAATATAGTTATGAACCGACCTCAATTCAAGTTTGTCGTCTTCACGTGGCCAAAACATTTTAAAAACAATGATTGAAACATAAATAATATGGTGACGAATGATGTTTCGACACGTTGACAAAAAATGGAAACCTTATTTATGCAATAAAATAATATATATATTATATGAAGGCATCGACAATGTATAAGAATTAAAGGTCACATGGGTATCATTAGATTGGAGGACACGTTTAATTAAGGATATCTTAGATTATTAATACGTGTTATAATATTAATTTGATCTCTTTAATGAAATTATCGCCCGACAAATACTAAGGGTCCGTTTGGAAGCACTTGAAATCATTCCCGATAACGAAATGATTCCGAATCAATCAAAAATTACGTTTGGTTAGATGTCTTTTAACACATAAAAGTAATCTCATCCATTCCATTTCCTTTCTCTACCCTTATTCGAATTCATTCAGTTTTCATTTCACCGCTCCAATCAAACGGGCACTAAATTGTAATAAATAAATGTCAAAATGTTATACATACGAGAAAGAACTATAGAATATATGTGTAATATGGAGGGAGTCTAATGTAATGATAGGCAAGGAGACTAGGAGAAATTCACATCTATGAGTTTTGTGTGTTAACGAAAACGAGGTTGGTGGTGCTAGACTTTTTAAGTGTTAGCCCGAAGATTCGAGTTCGAATATTCTTGGAGACATGTATGGAAAAATTGATATTGGGAGGGTATTCTCTTAATTGGGCCACTACTTTATATACCCTATCTGGAGGTAGGCGAAACCGAACCGAAAACGTACCATTTTTAAAAAAAAGGTTGGTGGTGAAGTGAAGAACGGGTTGATTGTCGCAATAAATTTGGGTAGAATATGAATGGAGACGTCCATGTTTACGTGATTTTAGATTGTGGCTTTTACGTAAATTTTTATTGAAAAATAATCAAAAAAGGAATAATATTTCTCGCATTAGACATAATGAAAAACTAATTTCGATAATAGAAATAAAGTTAGGGTTGAACCAGGTCCCCCCCCCCCGAAGACTGTGGTGCCTTCATTTTTAAAAAAAAAAAACAAACAAGAAATTTTGAAAATTTTGAAAAAAATCCTAAAAAAACAATCTTGACTTGTGGCTATCAATAAGATTCTTATACAACACAGTATATTGAAGTTGATAGACTCGTTTATAAACAAGTTCAAACATAAACTAAACTCAAACGAATTTTAAAATATGTTCATATTCAACTCATTTTAAATATGATTTTTTTTACCATTCGAATCCGAATAGATACTCTAGTACTTCTTCAACCCATAGTTATCGGTTTTGTGAGCCTATCTACTAAAAATCTGGAAATAAATTAACTAGATTGACTATTAACAATGTTATCATATGTAATTTGATTGGCTATTAATAATGTTATCATATGTATATTTAATAGAGGCTCTTATCAAGGTTGATTAATAAAATATAATCACTCTCGCAATCTAGCATGAAATATTGGCAATAGTGCATCGTCACATTCTATGCACGTGTATACCTATAGATCATGACCGTCCAATAAATTTAGAAATTTCTGAAATAATGTTTTTGTTTCTTATATCATATGTATCTTTATATTTTTGTATAGATGTATCGCGAAATTATTCTAATAAATAATTTGGTTTACTAGATTTTTTCTAGTTTTGTGTTTAGTAAAGAAGAGTGTGTCGAGTTTGAAAATAAATATAAAAGGTTGGGGTTTTAATTGAAACATTAAAAAGTCTAGTTACTACTCTAGTTTTTCAAAAAGACCTAATTACCAAAATTACCCATTCTCTAATCGTCATCACAACTACGTACTTCACCTGAGTGCGTAGTTGATAGAATCATCAATTACGAATATGATGAGTGAATTAGTTTAAAATTTTTTTAAAAAATCAACTACATATCGGGATCATAGTAGTAGTTCCCAAAAAAAAATTGGGGAACTAGTAGCAGTTGCCAAAAAAAATTGGGGAACTAGTACTACTTAGAGATTTCAACAGTATGTTTAGAAACTTTTTTTTTACTTGGGCAATAATTTGTTTTTATCATTATTTCGTTTTAAAATTCTAAAGTAGAATTTAAACCATCCACATCCACCATTATTATTTTAATTTTTTTGATAAAGAAAAGTAGTTCGATGCATTAGACGACACACCGTTTAATAACTCGAAAGGCCGATCAAATCGGCGGACGGACTAATCATCGTGAGGAAATCAGAACATTCAAAAAAGAAAAACAAATCAAAAGAAAACTTCGATCACAACAATCCGTTCAAAAAGGAGCACAAAAGGAAGCGCCAATAAACAACGCAAGAAAGAGGCAACGAGAACATGTTTGTAGAGTCAGTGCAAACCAAGGACCACCGGTGAAAACCTTGAACTCTCTTCCGAGCCTTCAAAATTCAATCCCCTATCCTTGACTCCTTCTATGAACACAATTAACTCTTCATCCCGATCCACTTGATAAATGAGTAAAAGTATTTGTATAATTTCAAGAGAAAATTGTCTAAACAATATCCATATTTTAGGTTGACTAAACTTTAGTATCCCATCGTTTAAACTATCGGAATGGTACCTCAGCTATTGAGTCCGACCATATATTAGTACATGATTATCGTTCACACGTTAAGTTAACGTATCGATGTTAAATATCAGAAGCAAAATTATCCACCTACCTTATACATAAATCTGCAACGTTCACAATTTTACCCTTTATATTTAACACCGATCTGTTAACTGAACGTATAAAGAGTAATGCAAGTACTAATTCTTGATCGGATTCAATAATTAACATACCGTTATGATAGTTTAAACTATGGATATGGATTAGTGTTTAAGCGGTTTTCTCTAATTTCAATATGATAGAAGTTAGGTTTACAATATGTGATTTTCACCTAACCCATGAGTCATGCACTTCCTTTTTTGGTGTAAGAATCATGCATTGCCTATAAGGCTAAGATAAAAGCATTCCTCTATATATGTTTCCTCTTCCACTCTCTGTTTTCACTCCTACACAGACCTGTACTCAATTCCCAACCTTCCATGGATTCCCATTACCTTCTCTTCTTCATCATCATCTTCTTCCTATCACTCTTCTTCATCCTCAAATGGCTGTTAACCCCTGTTTCCTGCAAATGCGACATTTGCCAAGCATATCTCTCATCTAGCTGGATTTCTAACTTCCATAACCTCTCAGATTGGTACACTCACCTATTATCAAATTCCCCAACTCAAACAATCAATATTCATGTCCTTAACACCACAATCACAGCAAACCCTAAAAATGTCGAGTATATTCTCAAGACGAAATTCGATAACTTCCCTAAGGGCAAACAGTTCTCCGCCATCTTAGGAGATCTTCTAGGTGAAGGAATCTTCAATGTCGATGGGAGTATGTGGCATTTTCAGAGAAAGATTGCGAGCTTGGAGCTTGGTAGTATGGCGTTTAGAGTGTTTGTTTTTGATGTTGTTGTAGATGAAATCAAGTCTTGTCTTCTTCCTCTGTTTTCTTCTGTTTCTGATAAAACAGGGGAATCCTCTGTTTTGGATTTGCAGGAGGTTCTTCGTCGATTCTCTTTTGATGTCATTTGTAAGCTTTCTTTCGGGTTAGACCCGGATTGCTTGGAGTTGTCGGGTCCTTTATCGGATTTTGCTGAATCGTTTGATTTGGCTACGAGATTATCAGCTGAGAGAGCATTGAATGCTTTACCTCTGGTTTGGAAAATCAAAAGGGTTTTGGGTTTAGGTCAAGAGAGGGATTTGAGAAGAGCGATTACTAAGATTGATTTGTTAGCTTATGAAATTATTCAACAAAAGAGAAAATTAGGGTTTCAATCGAACTCAAATGATCTTCTTTCTAGATTCATGGGTTCATTGGATGATGAGAAGCATTTGAGAGATATTGTAATCAGTTTCATTTTGGCTGGTCGTGACACCATGGCGTCGGCGCTCACTGCGTTCTTTTGGCTTGTTTCGAAGCATCCGGAAGTAAAGGAAATGATTCTTGAAGAATCGGGTCGGGTCACGGGCCAAAAAACGAACTGGGTCGGATTCGGGTTGGAGCAAGTTAGAAATATGCATTATCTCCATGCATCTATCTACGAAAGCATGAGATTGTATCCTCCGGTGCAATTCGACTCGAAGTTTGCCTTAGAAGACGATATTCTTCCGGACAAAACGTTTATAAAAAGTGACACAAGGGTTACTTATCATCCATACGCTATGGGCCGGATGGAGTCGATATGGGGACCGGATTATCTCAAGTTCAAACCGGAAAGATGGTTAACCGATGGACAATTCTATCCGATTTGTCCGTTTAAGTATCCGGTTTTTCAAGGTGGGATTCGGGTTTGTTTGGGTAAAGACTTAGCCTTGACCCAAATGAAGTGCACTATTTTAGCGGTGTTGGAAGATTTCGAGATCAACACGTTGGGGTTGAATTCCGAGCCCCGATTCGATCCGGGGCTTACCGCGAATCTAAGGGGAGGGCTTCAAGTTGTGGTGAGAAAGAGAGGACATGGAGAAGCAAGACAATGTAGTGATTAAAGAATGGTCACATGGACTAATCACAAATGTGTTATGAACATGTTAGTCATTAGATATGTAAGAATGCAAGTGGGGGCTTCATGTGGGGATAAAAGATCTGAACTTTAGATTCGCAATTTAAGGAACAAACGAAACAACGTTTGCAAATAAAGTAAGACGAAGTTTGGTCCGTATTGAATTATCTAATGATTGATTGATTTACTTATAGTTAAGATATATAAGTTCATATATATAGTATGTAGAGAAAATATCTTGTATATGAGTCGTTTATAAATTAAATCCGAGTCAAGTCTAAATTTTAAACCAGCTTTTTTCGAGTTGAGTCCTCTAGTATATAAGCCATATAGTGTTCATATTCGACTAGTTAGAAAATGTACGAGTTCTAGTCGAACACTCTAATATATCGATTATATATAGTGTTATATTTGAGACTTGTGAATTGTCCCTACATTCATCTAAGGGGATACCCTCCCAATACCAAACCCAGGAGGAGTAAGAAGTCTAGCACCACAATCACTAGACCAACTGAGTATTGGTTCGATCTCAAATTGTTGTCTGAACCTAACAAGGTATCTCTATATCCTTAAAATTTTAAAATTTTGGTTCATAATAGCTAAGCTTGTAATTAATATGGAATTAATAAACGTACCAGCAAAAATGTCTAATAGTTACCCCAACTACACACTTCGCGTGCGTAGTTAATAGGATCCTAATGTATAATATCATTAATGGTCATGACTAAGCACAGTAAAGAAGCTAACAATTACAAATTTAAATTGTTTGACATAAAATAAAGTTTCATTATTAATATTGAACGCATGGCCGGTGAGAAAGGTGGCGCAAATATTGCATATAATGCATGTGGGTCAAAGTTAGCTATTGTATATGGTGTAGGATCATACTATAGAACAAAATAATAATATTTCATATCTACATGCATTTATGTCGACGTTACATCTTCACATGCAATGCAACAAGTAGTGTACTATCTCATTAACACATCTTTGTCAATTCTAAATACATAATTCTAATAAGGGGAAGTTGATATTAATCTCTTATTTATATTGTATGATTATAAAATTGTGAACTGGAGGTTAAATATAAAGAATTATGTTATATCGCGACGTTTTTTTTATGCATTACTCTAGATGATCGGAATAATAGTACGAGTTGCAAGTTGAAGCATAGTGTAGAACCCTTATGCGAAACGTTATGGGCCTCGCCTTGTTGGTAATAAACTCTAAACTCCGCTTTCGTCGTACCGTTTCATGAATGACATTGAAAACCGAATTCGAAGAAAGAGAGGGATATGGGACTCGTCGCGTTGGTGGCATTTACTACTCCGTTTTAAACTATATTATCCGACATAGTTTATAATAGGGGGCATAATCGGATTGATCCGGTATGAGAGTTCATATATCCTATACGATAGTCCGAATATCTGTTTTGAGAAAATTATAAAAGGTCGATCCGAGTTCCATCTAGGAGTATGAATATCCATTACTTTTTAATGGGATCGATAAGTTATCCAAGCTAGTTATATGAGTTCCTAAATTTCCCTTAATTAGTTAGTTATGTCTTTACAAGATAGTTTGGGTATATATTCGTCGAAGTATCCGGTTGATTTGAGTAACTATTATCCGGATCAGTCGGATATATCCGATCCGGATGGTCGGACATCCGAACAACTGTCTATCAAAACCTCAATTCGATCTAGGGATCCGGAAAAAAACCTCCCGGGTCGAATTCAAATAATCAATCAACACATCATTTCATATGTGGATTTCAAACGAATATGTGGATTATTAGATTCAGTACTTTTCCTCGTCCCTAGTTTTTAATATACATTAAAAAACCTTTTTTTTTCTTTTACAATTTTGTTATTTTCTCATCGACTCTACCACTTATTGAACGAATAACATCTCATTTTATAACAAATTACTAAAAACTAAAAAAAAATCATAAATTACCAATTCTAATAACTCAAACGTGGGACCCTTTTACGAGTTTTTATACAGAACAATGATATTCTGGTGACGGAACTGGTGTAAGTGGTGAATTTTGATAATTTCGAATTTCATAGGTGATTAGTTACAAATAGTCCTATTTAAGGAATAATTTTCGCTATTTTCCTCAAAAGTATAATATATCTTTACTTGATCCAAATTAAAGGCTAAAATGTCTTATATATTGATCGGAGAGTAACCAAAATAATCTATATACCAATTGTACAACAAAATACAACCTAATTTTGTTCTTTATTCAAATATCATGGTATGTTATGTGGCCAATAAGCAAGTTGATATTTGATAGCAAAGCTTTGCATATCCACAATTGTTCAAATGTATGTGGTTTTAGTTCGATATCCCAAAATTAGAAACATACAAAACACTTTATTATTTCAAAGATAAAATTGGCCATTTGGTCCCAACAACATTCAAGTGGTACCCATAAATTGTAAGTGGGATTCTTATTCACATGACAAATCATACAATTTTGATATGCCTACGTGTTTAGGCTATCCATAAACGGGTTCAATCATAAAGGTTTATTTAGCAGTTTTGTTCTCTTAGAAATACCTGAATACTTTTAAAAATTCTATAAAATTAGAAAATTAAACTTAAAACTACATTATTATAAATTAAAAAGATTTGAAGAGAAGATAAATTTAATCTAACTATTAGTTTATAATGTGATAGTTCTACCAGCTTGAGAATTCACCGTCGTTTGACGATCATGGCGGGCTCTTCTTGCGTCATTATCAAGGGATTTAACTCGGGTTGTTGAATTGTGATGGAGAATCGAACGAGCTTGTCGCATGGTTTGGGATCCATGAAGAAGCGCAAAAAAAAAACATGGCAAAATTTGACAGAAACGTGACAAATTGTTCTAAATATCAGAACAGTTGGTGTATTTTTGCAATTTTGAAAGTTTTGTGAGGTTTGTATGTTTTTGAAAGATTTCGTGTGTGTGTGTTCATTAAGCAATTTTTTTTTGAACAACTTTGATTTCTATTAAGTTCTTTAGACAGATTTTTAATGGTTTTGTAGATACTAAAAACCTAGTAAGTATTTATGATATATAAAATAGGTCAAAGGGTATATTAAGGGCCCGTTTGGTTCCAACTCCGGAAACGGAAACGGAATGAAAACGAATTTAGTCGATATGTATATCCATATTCATGAAATTTTATGAAATCATTCCCCATGGTTTAATGAAAAATGCACTTGGTTCTTCACATTTTGTTACCCTATAGGGTATCAAAAGTAATCAAATTCTCATCCAATTACTACAAACCACAAGGAATGATTCCAAAAAATTTAATGAACAAGGGTATACGTATTGACTAGATTCGTTTCCATTCCGTTTCCGATTTCGGAGTTAAAACCAAACAGGCCCTAAATATCGAAATAGCTCTCAAACATATTCTATGAAGCTTTTGAGAAAACAACTCAAAAATTTCGTAATAATCTCGTAAAACTCTAATCAATTAGATTTTTAAATATCATCAAACCTTTTAATATGTACTCAAATAACTATCCAAATGACTTGAAACGACCAAACAAGCTTGTGGTATCGAACACATTTGTGTTACCAAACAGGTCCAATCTATTCTATTCTAAAACCAATTGACATAAATAATAATTTTTTCACAAAAAGTGAAATATTAACCTTAGGAAACAGAAAAAATTACCCAAGATGAAATCCAGCATTTTATACCAAAGATTATATACACCATTTATAACTCATATATGCATGAGCCGCAGGGTGAGATGACATGCATGATAAGTAACATTCTAGTTTCCTATATAGCTCAAATGTAGTACATGAAACTTACGTACAGCTCCAATTAGTATACATTGCACATAATTATAATAAGTAACAGAAAATCAGATTGATATATATTCAATAATCACCAACCTGATACTGCTAGCGAACAAATTTCACAGCATCTTCCTAAAATGGATGCATGCGAGTAAAGAATTCGGTTTCTTCGTTCATCTGAAGTTCATATTAGTATCTGCTTTGAACTCCCTGTAGGGCCACGCTTTCTCCTCGGATTAGCACTGATCATGCAAGAAAAGGCATTGACTAGCTCGGCGTCTTCATTGGTTATTAGCATCTTAGCATCGTTGTGATCAGCAAGGAGTTGCTTGGCAACAAGGTAGCCTGCAATAGACCAAGTCTGGAATAATTGAGACTGTTTACCGACGAATTTTCCTCTCTTGGTGTCATAATATTCAGGCCACTTGTCTTTTTGCAAGCGTTTCTCTGCCACTTTGACAGCCCGTGCTGCAATCTCGGGTCTATTCATCTTGATGCATGCAACAGTGAGCTGCAAGATTAAGGGAAGTTTGAATTGCATGTTCAACATCAGGAATATGATTCGGGTTTGTTTAAATGTCGTACATTATAATGCACTAATGCAGGTAGTGAATGTCAAATGGTGTATAGATAGTACATTTATGAGAAGAATGGTTACTTAAGCTTTTTTTTGTATAGCTGATACAAACTAGGCCCCTTAATTTCTTAATTAAAATTAAAGGTAAAAAAATTTGGTTGTTGGCTGTAAAATATGAAGTAATAGGGGCTTATTTTATCCCATTAGAAATATAAGAGCCTTGATTATGTTCATTTGTACAATAACAACCCACAAGCCCATTTTACCCGAATGTCAAATTTGGTTCACAAACCAATCATGAAAACATGTAGGATTCATCCAATGATCCAAACACAACCTTAGTTTACATGTTTCCAAGTATATAAACGACTATTATTAGGCATATATGGATAGCCAGTTGTTAGGGTTGTGAGGGAATTAGTTAAGGTCACAACATTAGCATCTATAAATAAGGCAGTAGGTCTCTTTTTCTAATCATCCAGAAATATATTTGTGTGAGGCTTTTGCCTTTGGCTCTTAGGAGTCTTCTCCTTTGAGATTGGCTCTTGTGGAGTTTCTCCCTTGAGTGACTTAGTGGGTTCTTTCGGGTTTCCCTAAGATTGTGCCTACTTTGTTTGCTAATCTACTACTTTGTGTATTTTGAGTTTGATTCCCTATTTACACTCTATCAAGTACAGTGATAATACCTGCCAAAGCAAAGTCGGCCACGATCCAGCATTATGGTAGGACCAAGGCCTGAAGATGAAAAATACATAACAATTGAGTATGTGAGCACAACTGCTAATTGCTGAACAATATATATATGTATCTAGGAGAGGAACGTTACGTGTTCTTAGGGTCGCTTCCTGTAATAATCTGCCACTCTTTACCTTCAAGAGCAGGATAACATATCTTGAGTGGCATGTCAGCCACCAGATCTGCCCATTTGGACTCAATTAGGTCCAATATTGCATGTGATTGCTCCTCAGTGGCAAGGCCACTGGTTATAGCCCATAAGTTTCCCAAAGAAAAGAAGCGGAAATCCATGTGTGCCGGTTGGAGGTTACCGATAAAAAATCCTCCCTTAACAGGCATCCAGTCCATCAACCAAGTAGGAATTTGATCTGGGTAGATGTTAAATTTGTTGACGGCGTCATAGGAGTATTCTTCAGTCTTGTAACGGTATATTTCATTGAGTTTTTTCAAGTCAATCCAATAATACTCCCTGATGTGGAACGACAAAGCAACCAGACGATTGTTAAGTGCACGTATAAGGTCATCAGATCCTTCCGCTGGAATAAGCATTTCACGAGCACAGAGTAATGCAGAATAATATAAAGCCTGCGATACAATTTCCCGTTATAATTACTTACAGACTTATATATAAATGTTAGCAAATAATTATGGGATTTTACTATTTTAGAATGCCATTTTATAGCTTATTCTGCATCTCTATAAAACCAAGCTCAAGAACACATTATGCTCTGGGAAGGCTGGAAGGGATTCATCACTTGTAGAAGATGGATGTGTTTCAAATGCTGAAGAGGACGCGATTTTCATATAGATTAAGTACTGGAACTGTTGGTCTAGTTTCTCAGGATATACAGATTCTGGTCATACAGTTCAATTACGGTGAGCATATTAGAAAAGGTTGGCTGAGCCTAGTTATAAATTATAGCTTCAATCAATAAAAGTGTTTGGGTTTCTTTCTATTCTTTCTTTTGCTCAGGAATATTCAAATAAGTATACCTGAATTTCCAAAGGGTGGCCGTGAATTCCCATACGACGGTCTATCATGCATGAACCATCAGTGACCAACAGTGTCGGGAACATATCAAACCCATCTGCAAGACACACTCTCAAAATCATCCTAATTCCAGTTTGGACATCAACTCTTTCCTGAACAGAAAGATCTCCTGAGCATTTTCCATATGCACGTAGTAATATGATCCACCACAGCCCTGAATTTATACATATAAGGAAAATGCGGAAATGGAATGTTAAAACTTGCAAGAATGTTTATAAAATAAACAGTTACATGGTTGCAGTCTATCGACCTGAATCAATTGGTGCTACACGTCCGATAGCTGCCTCGCCAAAATCAGGGTCCAAAACCTCTTCTGTTGCAGTCTCATCACCCTCTAGGGGAATAGTTCGAACTTTGAAGCTGGCAGGCATCAGTCCTTGACCGGGATTATGGCAATCCATTGTCTTCTCCCAGCTCTGCATTACCAGGAGCGATGATTGACAAAACAGTCAGTCATACATATAGGTGTTTGGATAGTCAATCAAGGACGGATGATTACTAATGGGTATGTCCAAATTAAAGTTTTCCATCGAAAAGTTACCATACAAGTAAGGAAGTTCAAGCTCTATCACGTAAACAATGAAAACATGTGATGCAACCTTAATTTTCATACCCAAGTCAACATATTTAAATTTAATGAAACAAATAAATATTAGTAAAAAATAAGAATAATGCATGTACTAGCCATCCTCAAAAAGATTGAGGCGTAGACCATAAGTGTTTGCATACCTGCAATTGAAGTGTGTAAATAATGAAGTTGCGGACAATATCATACTCTTCTTTCAAGAGAAAGGCCATTCCAGATGAAATAAAGTCCCGAATGAACACCTGATCATAATTCAAAATATCTGAGCTTGAAGGATCCGGCTTAGCAGCAATTGTTCCTATTGGACCAGAACAATAGTATACAACAGATTCCCTCAGGAGGTTCCAGGCTTCTTCAACAATGGAGTCAGTAGAATCCTTATCATCATCATCTCTCACGTTGCTACTACTAGAGTTAAATTTCTCCTTAATTTTGTCGCTTTTGTTTTCCTCGAAGTCTAGAATGTTGGGCAACATGTCGCCAATTGTATTTAGGCCATTACAAATATCTCCATACCACGTTCTATCTGCATTTTCAGTGATTGCCTCTTTCTCATTCTCATTCTCTGGTTGCTGGCAGTAGCAGATCAGCGGACGAGAATTGTTAAACATCGGATATCTGTACAAATTATGCCCCAATATTGGGAA
The DNA here is from genome assembly GCA_033239125.1 of Fagopyrum homotropicum. Classification (NCBI taxonomy): domain Eukaryota; kingdom Viridiplantae; phylum Streptophyta; class Magnoliopsida; order Caryophyllales; family Polygonaceae; genus Fagopyrum; species Fagopyrum homotropicum. The sequence goes on along the minus strand of BSWB01000003.1, from coordinate 655,986 downwards.
CTGTTGAATACCCATTCTCCTTCTCTGTACATTCGAGCAATCAATAAATTGCAGAAATCTATGCCCTTTCCTCTTGTTGTATCTTGTGTGTGACCCATAACTAAATGTTGATCCTGATTTGCTTAATTGTGTATCAGGAGTGGAAATGCATTGTACAGCCCTAGAGAGAAACTGAATGGTTGCCTCAGAAGTTCCCATTGTAAAAATGCAGCCACCTCCCAGTTCAAAATTCACTACTTGGTTAAAGACTCAAAATGCTGCTGCCTTTACATATGCCTACACCAAATACCTGTCATAGTAAACGTTGGAATTAAGTGAAATATGTCAAGAAGTATAGCTGTATATCCACATGCAAAACAGCCTAAGTACATATTTGAATCTATTCAGATTTTTTGAATTGATCCAAGAAAGAATGTCTTCAAAAGTGATTTGTTCCAATATCTAACAGTACTTTGTATGTCGGATCCACAGTTGTACTAAACTAGGGGCATTGCCAAACATTTTTTCGGTACCCACATAACGTATGCTGTTGTATCTGGTTCCCAGTTCCATAAGTTAACTGTATAGCAGTTAATTGCAGTTTGGTATATCATGAAAAATATAGCTTTGTCAACAAATCAACCACCATACCGACCTTATTTGAGAAATCTCCCATGATGAAATACGAGACTTCAAATCTGTCTAAATCCTTTTTGCTAATGAAAAAAAGAACGTATATTTTGCTAAACAACAAGCTGCTAGAAATCACATTGTTCAATACATTACACCCAATCTTCATGGCGGAAAACATATAACTCAGCACCTATTCAGAAATTTTTTCCTCATTTGAAGCATATGAGCCGAAATATCCAAGCCTTTGGCGGCAAGTTGCTCATTATAGATATTTCGTAAAACTTGTATAATTCAAGGCAAATGTTGGGACATTCACAGCAATTTCCCCTTCCCCAAATTTGCAGATTGATCATCAATTGTGAAAGCAGATTTGATCATATTCCTTTTCTACCATGCACCAAAACAATCTTAATTCACTATATTAATCATGATAAATTGTTATAACAGCATCAAAATAGCAACGCAGACGATCAATTTCGAAAGAATTACCAGCTAAAAACAAAGCCTCCTTACTTCTCCAGACCAGAGAGAACCCGTGAATCGGAAATCTCGTTATGGAGAAGAATCGAAAAGCGAAGATAAATCTACTGCAATTTGCAGCAGACGATCAATATATTACAAAACAGCATCAAATTAGATGAAAGAAATATGGGGAAGAACCTGAATGAATGGTGATACTGTCCCGATAATTTCGAATTGGAGAATGATGACCAAGGCCACAAAGGGTAGGAGATGAGTATTAATATAGCGATGTTGATTTGCCTTGCACGGATCTTCTCCCACGCACACTCGTCGCCTCGTCGATTTTCCTGAAATGTTTTGCATTTCATTCGAGCAGTTGGATTCGTTTTCGAACCAAACAAAGAGTTTGAGTATTTATATTTATTTTTTTAATGCCCCTTTTTAATTGAAGAAAAATTAAATAAAATACACAAAAACACCTATTAAATAAACATATTTTATTATCAATGGACCATCCATGATCCGACGCAACAACGGTTCCCAATTGATTGTTGTAAATAAATTGTAATTATCCTCGTACCTCCTAAAAATAATAAAAAATTATCACCGTATATCTCCTAAATTATAAAATGACGTGTATTAGTGTAGACTATTATATCAAGTGAATATTACTCCGTAATATCACATTGTAGCAAAGCTCTATACTTGAACTAGACCCAAATTATTTAAACGCTGCATGAACTACGAAAGTTATAAAATTTAACCAGCTTAAAATATAAAAAATTTAAGATAAATAAATCTCAAATTTATAAATAAATAAGAAAAATACAGATTTAAAATAAATAAATCTCAATTTTATATTGGGTTTTATAAATAAATAAGAAAAATATAAATTTAAAATAAATAAATCTCAAATTTATATTGGGTTTTAGTCTTTGAGATGACTCATTCTTAGATATATGTCTCCACACATTTATTATTAAAATTTTTTTTTATAAAAATTGTAATCCAAGTATACAAAGTTAATAAAACTTGTAAAATAGTTTTATAAATTTTTTTTTATTACGATTGGTTCAGTACTCAATAAGTCATTTACCCATATATCAATAATTTAGTAAATTGACTCACGTATCTATAAGTAAAATTTATAAAATAAATATTACACACGACGCACATATAGTTTTAAATTCGCGTAAATCTTTATTTTCAATATGCATATAGATCAGTCCAAACCTAAATTTTATAGTAGCTTTTAACCCCGTTTGGTTAGAAGTCATGAAACGAAATGGAAAGAATCTAATCCATATGCTTACCTTATCCATGAAAAAAGTTGCATGAAAAATGTTGTTGTTTTTCATTTTGTTTCCCTGTAGGTATTAACACTAATCAAATTTCAATACAATTACTTAAAAATATAAGGAATAATTCCATAAAATTTCATGATACATATTAACTAAATTGGTTTTCATTCCGTTTTCAAAGTTGGAACCAAACGGAACCTAAATTTGTTCATATACAACCCGCTAAAATGTCCAAGTGAAACTGTCTAACCGACCCGATTACTAAACCGATCCGATTACCAAATAGTCAACTACCAAGTCTGAGACTCGTAGAGTATATAACACAGTCGAGTCAGATACGCTCGGGTCCTAATTCACAACGATAAAGAACCCACAGTTCGGACAACGAGCTCGATCTCGGAAAAAATGGAAAGAAGAGAGCGATTGCATCACTGGATTCGAGCCAATTCGTCCGACTTCAGAGGCACCATTCCTCCACCTCGAAGGTCTCTCTGCTGCTCTGTCCTTTTCGTTTCAAATTCCTCTATTACTATGTCAAAACTCAGTTCAATTGATCTGAAGGATCTGAAACATTTCTATTTCCATGGCTTCTGTTTGTAATTCTCAGTGGTCACAGCACCGTCAACGTAGGGAATTCGAAGTTAGTAGTCTTTGGTGGCCTTGTTGACAAGCGGTTCCTTAACGACATTATTGTTTACGATGCTGGTACTCTCTAATTTAAGTACCAAAATTATATTCGTCAAATGGCATGATATCATTTTGGCTCTATTTTTCTTTTGATTTAGTAATTTCTAAATATAATTGAAAATAAGTATTGCTAATGTTGTTTAGGGTAAGGTTCTTCAACATCAACATTTGAATTGCTTTGCAGCTTGTTTCAACTTGTATTTTTCCTATAAAATATTCTTTTTGCTAAAATTTTAGCTGTTAAGGCTGTGAAAATATTTTACTATTTGAGCCAAACAAGCACTGACCTGAGAAGTGAGTTTTAAGAAAAGAGAGGAATATAACTTAGGATGGATGTTATGCTTTGCGTTTTTGCTGTGAGGAGACTGTAGGCATTGCCATGGTGAAAGACTTGTTTGAGGAGTTGTAATTCATTAAACTATATTATCTTGAGCCTTGAGGTGACTATGGAGTCTCTATATAATCTCTTATTGAGATTCTTCAAGATGCCTAACCAAAAGCAATTTGGATGTTAAGACAGCTCAATACTTGAAGGGACTTGGTATGTTTCCAATTTAGCTTTCTGATGAATAATTATTCAGTCTAGGCACATTATATTGGCCTAGCAGCTTATCTTGTTACTGATTGTTTGATTTTATTTAGTGGACTACTTTATGACTTTATCAGTACATTGTAACTCTTGTTTGATGAGCATCTAGAGACGGAGTGCTGTCATCATAAGCATTCTAGAATTAATAGAAGTGATAAATGGCTTAAATCTATGGTATACCTAAACTATTCATATTGTCACGACTCATGTTTTTCACATTTGACACTTGTAAACCCAAAGGTTTGTTCGTGTCTTGTGGTACATCATTTGGAGGTATATAACAATATACAGGCTGAAATAAGAACTTTAGAAAAAAAGATAGATTTTAAGGATATTTAGTCTCTCTGTGAACAAAAAGCAATGGCAAATGCATTCATTTGTTTGGCTGGTCCGGTAACAATCTGTTTCCAGAGTTGTTTTTTAACAAAACAAACGGACCCTTGACCTCTCTCCCAAAGTTACCACCTACTCATGTATAGCCTAGGGTCCAGTTGCAGTCATCAATTTATCTTTCTGTTAAACAGATATAATATCATGTCATTGAGTATGAAATGACCGAAACTTTTGCAATTTCAGACTAGTATAGTAGTATACCGATCTTTTATTTGTAAAAAGGTGTCTGTTTTTGTAAGTATCAAATTAGATGAAGTGAAATTCAAGGAGATGGATTAGTCATTGGTGGTTTTTGGTATCTAGATAACAAGCTATGGTTTCAGCCAGAGTGCACTGGCAGCGGCTCTGATGGTCAAGTTGGTCCAAGTCCAAGAGCATTTCATGTTGCTGTTGCTATTGATTGTCACATGTTTATATTTGGTGGTCGTTCTGCCGGAGAAAGGTTATCTTCATCTGTATCCGTGTCCTACTATTTATCAGTGAAGTAATAAGTAGCCTGCTATTAACAGTTGGTCTAATTCTCAGGTTGGGTGATTTCTGGGTCTTAGATACTGGTAAGATATTATACTAGTGTTGTTTCATCTTACATTTCTTCCATATGTTGCATACTCATTGTTTATTCTTGTTATGTATATTGCCATTTTCGTTGTAAAATTTTGGTATGATATCCTAGTCAATAGAAATATGCTAAACACTATTTGTGTTTATCATTCAGATATATGGCAATGGTCAGAGCTTACTAGTTTTGGTGACCTGCCTTCACCAAGGGATTTTGCAGCTGCTGCTCCTATTGGAAATCAGAAAATTGTCATGTACATATACTTAATAATGGTTGGTCACCTACCTTCAATGGTTAATAAGCACGGCCTTAACTGAAGTTTGTGATTTCTACAGGTATGGCGGGCGGGATGGTAAAAGGTGGCTGACTGATGTATATGTGTTGGACACAAGTAATTTGCTTTCTTTAAATTCTCTTTGTCTTTTCCCTTATAGTTTCAGTTTTATTGGTTATGGCTAATCTTCAGTTTTTGTTTCATAATCAAATGTTTTATAGTCTCTCTTGAGTGGATAGAACTATCAATTACTGGATCTGTGCCTCCACCCAGATGTGGCCATACAGCTACTATGGTTGAGAAGCGTTTGCTTGTGTTCGGCGGAAGAGGTGAAATGTTGAACATTCGTCTGTTTATTATCTGCTTTAGTTTGTCCTTAATTTGTCACTGAAATTGTGTGTGGTATGCCATCTGTGTCCACAAGTTCAATCTTGTATTTTGTTTCATGTGTACACTTGATCTTAGATTTGCTTTGTCAACTGTGCAGGATTTGGAGGTCCTATTATGGGTGATTTGTGGGCTCTCAAAGGCTTGATTGACGAAGGTAAACCATAAACAAGTTCCTCATCTATGGTTTGTCTAGTATCTTGTTCTGTTTCAGTTCCATAGTATTTTGATACAGTGATATTTTATAATATTTAATCATATAGTAATGTTCTGTTTTGACTCTATAGAGCTGTAATCTTACCTGTAATTTAATGGTTACCTTTCAAATCATCTCCTCAAATCATTATTTTCAGTAATTTCTGTAAGTACATTAAGCATTTTATTTTTTGAACGCATAGACAATTTTCAAACAGCCTGCTAGACTGATCATTAATTGACTGAATAATACAGATGAAAAAACATGTTGTCATTTATCTTTGAAAACAATGGTGCTTTTCGTAGATAAGTACCCAAAGTGAGAAATTCTTGAGGAGCATGCACAAAATATGTTAATTTTGATTTTGTCTATGCTGGATAAGGTAGAGAATGAAACTCCTGGTTGGACCCAACTGAAGCTTCCAGGTCAAGCCCCTTCTCACCGTTGTGGTCATACTGTTACATCAATGGGACACCATGTAAGTTCCTGAGCTTACTGTTTGGATGATATGGGAACAGAGAGTTCTTTCAGTGTGTAAGATAAATTACAAATAATAACTGAGGTTTTGTTCTTGATCTATTGCAGCTTGTAATGTTTGGAGGGCATGGTCAAGGGGGTTGGCTAAGTCATTATGACATCTACTACAATGACTGTGTTGTGCTGGATAGAGGTGTGTGCTTTTGTGAGATTTGAGGGAGTTGCCTTTGCCTCTAGTCTCGCACTCTTACATCGTCTTCCTTCATGCAATATATGATAAGTCAATCTTTGAGAAATTTATGATAAACTCCATACTTGTTACCAGTTGAATGAATTCTTTTCTATCTACTGGGAAGTTTGACAGCAGTTGCATAGGGCAGGTTATTGTTTTGTTAAGTTCTGTGAAGTGTGAAGCATCAACATGTTATGTACTTCGGATCATTTTCTTGCTTCATGTAATTATGCACATCAAAGGCAGGAGAACATTTAGTGATTGGAGTCTCTTCAAAAATCTCTACTTCATAAAAAAACAGTTCTTGCTTCTAGGTCTTATTTGATGCCATAAATAATGTAATTATGTTACCTACCTTCTCATGCTAATTTGCGAGCATGTTTATATTGCAATATTTCACTTTGGTATTTTCTGTTGATGAATGTATGTGTATACAAGTCTATTTACCTAGATATTTGTGCTCACATCCTGATTTCTTATTCCGTGATATTTCTCCTCATTCAGAAAAGTGCTGTAATAATTTTTGCTTTCATTTAGCATCTGTGCAGTGGAAACGCCTACCTACCAGCAATGAGTCGCCGCCTCCACGGGCTTACCATACTATGACTACTATAGGCTCACGCTATCTGTTGTTTGGTGGGTTTGATGGGAAATCAACATTTGGTGATTTTTGGTGGTTGGTCCCAGAAGGTGCTTTTATTTGCTTGTGCATTTGACGTTATTTATCAATAGATCTAGAAACAATTTGGTTTACTAGGCTTTTTTGAGTTTTACTTTTAGTAAATGTACCCCTTGAGAGAAGAGTGTTTAGAGTTTGAGAGAAAATACAAAAGGTTGGGGTATATTTACCTAATTAAAAAACTAAATGGCCTAGTTACTAAAAGTAAAACTCAAAAAAACCTATTAACCAAATTAGCCCATAAATCTATGAGCTCGGAGGAAATTTTGATAATCTTTCAACTTATAAATAATTTAGGTCTATTATGGAGGAAGGTCTTGGCCTTTTGAGGGCATTTAGGATGAATTTCTTAAAGCTCGAGTAACCTTGTATTCAAATATAAAAGTAAAATTGGTGTGTTACTTCTTTCTTAACTCTACTCTGATTCTCAGCTGTTTATTGCTGAATTCATTTTCATTTTGCTTGGTGCATAGGTGATCCTCTTTCAAAGAGGTTGACATCTCCTCCGATGAAAAATCTTTCTGGGAGCACAGATGCAGCAGTTCCACTGAACTCCACCTTGAAGGTAATGGTTGATATACACCCGGAGAATCTGGTCTTCTATTTCATGTGAAATCGTGGCGCATGTTTGAGGCTTCTTTTGCTCCAGTTGTTTTTCTTGTGTATGTTTCAAGTTGGAGTGAGTCAACTTCTATTCCGTGACTAAATAACATGGTCTTTATCTTTGCCAGGAGAGCCAAAAGCAAAAACATGCAGTTTCAGAATTATGGAGAAGGTTTGAAGTTTCTACTTCAGTTTCTAGATTTGATTTTCAGGTTGTGGATGAAGCTGAAGATACAGAATTCTTTGAGTTAGCAACTAAATTCAGAAAGGAAAATGCATCTGGTGATGATGCAGTTACATATTCTCAAGTAAATTCATATACTTCCTCCCCTTTTTTGTTCAGAAAAGCTTATTCTTGATCCTGCAATCCAACATTGCCACCTTTGAGTATTCTAATCATGTTTCCTTTGGTGGATAAAAAGGTCATTCAGGGCCTTCGTGACCACTGGAGGAACTCTTCATCACACTCTATACAGTTTAAGGAGCTTGGGCCCTTGCTTCGAGACTATCAACGCCTAATTAAGCATCAGCATTTGTAAGATTGACCATCAGACCCTCCCTTCATTTTAGCTACTTGTTGAATTTGCTGAGAGATAACCATTTGCATGGTTACTCATTATGGAGAGAACAATTAATTGTTGATTTGTGATGGATGATTTTTTGTGTAAATGATTCCATGTCGATTATAAACCGATAATTGACCTACTATATAAGGTTGGAGGATTCCTTCTCCTATTGGCAATTGGTTTTAGGATGGAATCTGCCGGGCTTATGTGGATCAACATTGACATACATATTTGAAGTAGTTAGTACATAAGTAGGCTGAGTTATTATGTGTTTTCATTAGTACTATAAACATTGAGTCTACTAGTCTAGCTTATGCCATATGCTATCCCTTGAGTTCTGGATGTAGCTCTAACTTAATTTCTAAGATTTTTTAATCTTAACACTTGGATGCGTAAAGAAGGAAGGGAAAATGGATCAAAGTGGAATGAATTGGTGAAGCTTCTCGTCAATAATGATTCTCAATATTGTGAAGCATCAAGTGAAAAGAGCTGTTTTGTATCCAAGACTTGGTTGTCTAAGCATATCAATGAACTAAATTAGAGCAAACTGATCCAAATAGTAAATTTCCTCTTCTCAGATGTTATCCTCTTGTTAAGTAGTATCCTAATTAGAAGCAACCCAAATTGGCGATTCTACCAATCTGACGGTAGATCTTGCTTTCTCTCAACATCATATCCCACCCTTAACATAAACTATGATGTATCAGGCCTTGATGTTGCTATTTGCTCATTTTCTCTTGTCCTTGTCTCGTTGTCTCAATATATTTCATATTGACATCATCTTCTTGTATGGATTCAAACAGTTCAAAGGATGGTTCTGAATTGGATTCCTTGAGATCTGCCTTGTGCGGGAAAGAGGTTAACCGGTTCTATCATGTAAAAAATGCATCCCAGGTATGAAGTTTGTGATTTGCAATTCCTTACCTCATATTGGCTACTTTGTGATATCATGAAACAAATCATTTCACCAAACTTGTCTATTAAATCAGTTGCGTATGGATGACATTCCAAAACTTCTAGCTGCATATCAGGAGCTCCCATCCAACTGAAACCGACACAAACCATGGCTCATCATCTACCAGAATGTTCTTCTATATATCATGTCATGATCGAATGTGAGTTCTCTTTCAACATTGTTAATTTGTTGACTAGGATCAGAAAAATAGCATATATCACAACCAACACGGCTTCGAGTCATAATGTCTCTTCTTCCGTCTTTGCTTTCACCCATATCTGAACAGAAGTTTTCCTGCTTGAGATACAATCTCCTTTGCCTTGTCGAGTTCCTTCATTATAGTCTATGCAAAGTGTTGTAAGACAGTTGCTGCTTGCTTCAGTTTAGCTTGATGGATGTGATAACATATTAACATCACTCCCCCTGTAACTCAAGTAGAAGGATTTTGAGTTATGTTCAGTTGGTCCTTACTGTTTGACAGTCTGTTCGTACCAAACATTAGTTTCGTGTTCTGTTTGCAAGCGTTATTGAGGATGAAATGCTCCCCATCTTTATATTGTGTTGGGCTCGGGCTCAATGCAGATATACGTTCGGGCGTGTGACGAAATATTTTTATTCTATTGAAATAAACCAAATACATTGTGATTTTGTTATATACAAAAGTAAGATCAGATGAGGTATTCAGCAATATCTGGTAGAACATTGACGTCAATGATTGTGTTGTGACCATAAACATCCTTTCAGATAGGTTTTTCAACAATATTTGGTAGAGCATCGACGTCAATGATTGGGTTGTGACATAAACATCCTTTCAGATGACATCTTCAAGACTTCAACAATGATTGGGTTGTGACAATGTAAGACGATTCTATCAACAACAAAAATATGGTAAACAATTCCGAGATTGGAGATATATGATCATATCCATCTCACAAATACTAAGATATTACTATCAAATCACGTAATGTTTATTACTATATAAAAAATATTGATGATCATTGATATAGATTAATTATTACTGTATAAAAAAGTATGATAAATTAATAATTGGGATAAGTGAAAATAATAATATCGATAAAAAAAATGAGGTTATAATTTTTTTTATATTTCACCTAATTCTTGACTTTCATCGATTTTCCAAGTCATTTGATTACGATTTTAACAATTTTCAAATCACATATTTTTCATTTCCTATCACTGAAATTGTTATAACATTTTTCTTATTACATTGATGTACTACTTAAAACTTAAAATGTAAGCTAAAACCTGACCCATGACATTATTTTCAAATTCTTTATCAACTTTGAAAAAAAAAGTTGCAATAAAAAAGAGTGCACTAATTTACAGTAGCATTTCAATCACTTTAAAAAAAAGTGTTGATGATATTGTTACCGTTTTGCACCTTATAGAATTGTACAAAATCGTATTGATATTTAATCGAATTATAAGATTTTACTAATTTTGATAAGTTTGATTGGTTTACACCCCTTAAGAACTAATCATACAATCATTAAATGACATTATTTGGTTCATTTACTAGTTTTTATATCACAAAGTAATATGGCATTTCTTCATGATAGTTTACAATATATACTACATGTCTATGTATTTAATATATTTAAATTACATTTCTTGATCCGATAATTATTAATAATTTAAACAATGACAAGTCATTATTGTAAAATATTAATAATATTAAGATATTACTATCGTTGTAGTTACAATTAATACATTAAAATAATTTGTAACAATATTAGTGTTATAAAAACATAACTTATGGAAGAACACATTATACGATAAGAAAGTCTGCATGACCCATCATTTTTGTAAAAAATAAAAAAGGAAAAAGAAACCTTCCTTTACGATTCATTTATAAATTTTTTTTTTTTTTTACAAAATTCGACTTTCCTTTTCCTGCGTAAAGACTTGGCACCACACACACGCCTGAGAGTGGAGACCTTGTCGTCGTGATGGCGACAGAGGTTTGGAGCTCTCTCGCCCTCTTCTTATGTGGCTCATGATTCCATTTGCAATGAAAGTAAGCGCAGCAGACGACCATTTGAGGTCGTTTTTCTTCCCTTCGATTCAGCGGCAAGGATTCTCTGGCACGTACCCTGATTCGAGTTCGATTTTTCCATTCACTGAAATTTTTTGTGTGTTGAGTTTGAATCGGATATCTCAATATGAATCACACCGCCGAAGAAGTTCAAGACAATAAAAATGGAAGGTAAAAAGGATTTTGCAAGTTTGCAACCTCTTTCCGCTTCGTATTGCAGTTGATTCGTTTTGTGCTTTTTGCTCGATGCTGAATACCTTTAGGTTTTTAGGGGTTTATGTTTTATGGATTTAGTTTGACGGAATTGATGGTTTGTGGATTGCGTAGTCGTTGCTTATGTAAAGAAAGCATGGTTTAACTATCAAGTTTTGTACTGCCTTCACGTGTACCATTTTTTGATATTTTTCTAGTTTGAGCCTTTGAGGAGAAGATTATTGTTCTTATAAAGGTTACTCACCTGTATTACTAGTGGTATGACATGTTGTTCACATGCTAGGTAAGACAGGACAACATGTGTAAAACATCTCATAAGTCAAACCAGTTTTTAAAATTAAGGACATGTTGAGAAACGAGGATAAGGGACTTGGATGTGTATTTATTTCTTGATTTCATTATTGTAATTGACTTGAGAACGATATATGTTTGTCTCATGGGTTTCATGTGCTCTTTAAGGACATTATAGACTTGTTTATTGAGACTTTTAACTTATAATACTTTTCATGTTGTGCTTGTTTCTATATTTTGACAATTACCGGCCCCATGTCGTTGTCACTTTTGTTACCGTGTCCGAATTTGTTAGGCCTTTTACCACAATTACTCTATTAAGAGTACCCATAGCATAAACTCATTAAGTAAATATACCCTTACTAGAGTAATGGTGGTAAGTCAATTAGAGTGGTAAAATTAGAGGGGTCTACAAAACAAAAGCCCATAAAAAACAGCCTACTTCACCCAATCCTTGCAATTTCTTTTGATTTGGAAGTAGTCTGCGCTAACCAAAAGAGTGTGTGTGTTTTATTTCTACAGCACAGAATCCGGTATCAATGACTCAACTTCTACTATTGAAAACCTGCGTGCAAGATTGTTTGCGGAAAGATCAATTTTAAAAGCTACACGAGAAAGAGCCAATGAACTTGCTAGCCAGGTCAGTTGTAAATTATGTCTGAGATGTTTCTGTCTCTCAATAATTTCCGAGACCACGGTTTGTTATTATTAATTGTACTTTAATGTGATTGTGTTGTACAATATGCAGGTTTCTGAACTGGAGAAGCAGCTGAGGATTGTTAGTATTCAGAGGAAGAAGGCTGAGAAAGCAACTCTGGATCTTCTCGCACTATTGCAGAATCATGAAATGGGGGAGATATCTGATGAGAATGATTCTGATTCTGGAATAAAAGAATCGTCCTATAGACCCAATCTGGATAACGGCAACTCTCTGAAGGAAGAGGTAAGTTCTCTCAGTTCAAAATGTAAGGAAGGGATGTCGGGTTCAGAACATGAAAGTACTTTATCATTGGGGAGGTCCATATCCTGTAAGAACGGCAATAATTCTCCTCATTCTCGTGAAAGGAGATACAATGATCCTTTTGTCCAAAACAGTGGTAATTTTGTTCATTCAACAACTTCATCAAGACGCCGCCTAGGAAAATCTTCCCGCCACGTTAAGCGCAGGGAAGCTAGGTGAGTTCCTTGTTGGTGATTGCAACATCTGACTGATGTCTGATATTTATCTAACTAATGACTTATTTATAGTTATTTCTACAAATTTGGATTTTGAGCTCCTTCTTAGTCGAGAGATGTTTATCAATTTGGCTAACTCTAAATAGGTTCAAACTTGTGATGGATCTGGTTGAGGAGCATACCCGTTTAAGAGACAGAAAACAATTTAATACCATTTTTGCCTAACCTATCTTTGCCTAACCTGTTGTAGAAATTTCTTTGAGTTTTCAACCGATACGTGGTCAAATATTAGGCTGTCTGACATAACCTGTACTGTATGTGCCATTTTCTTACAAATATTGGGTCTTTTAACCAAAATAGTATGTGTGTGTGTTATTCTCCTATACAAGTCTGCATATGTGTGCGGGAACACTGATTCTGATTCTTTGGCAGCCTAAAGAACATATCGACTCTCAAGATTTATGAATGCATTCATGAGTATGAAAATTTGGAGTACTCCAATTTTTGTTTGCAGATCACTTGTTGAAGAGGCGGCACACGAGTCTACCAGTCTTCATGCCCAAGGAAGTGGTAATGTTGATGGTTCTGTACATAATATTAATGGCTTGGACTCAAAGCCAGAAAAGTTGAGAAAATGTTCCGAGGACAATGCTGAGAAGAAGGCTCTAAATAATGCACAAATTGCAGTTTCGGCAGAAGCCGAAGGACAGGCCTCTGGTTCTGGCAATTATGTCCAAAGACATACTAGAGACATGGAGATAGTGCTACAACACCAAACGCATCTAAACGGTCATTTTAAAGCTGAGGAAAAAGCTCAAAGAGAATGGGAAGAGAAATATACGAGAAATGGCTACAATATATCAGTATGCTTTCTCATCATTGATTGCTTACTCAGTAAAACTGTAGCTTAGAGCATTTTTGTTTAGGATTGAATATGACAAATATATAAATCTCTTCCTATTTCGGGAATGTTTGGAAAAGGTATGGTTTGGGTATGTGATTTAAAAGTGGTGTTGTAATTCTCGTTTTAAAGAAAATCCTTAAATTCACCTCACAAATTGACATTTTTTTCTTGTACATATTTCTGTTGATATGTGTTGTCATGTTCATCTTTTTTCAAAATATTTGTCTACTGAACCTTATTTTTTCCTTTTTGCTATGCATTTGATGTATTTGCACAGGTCTTGAACTTCACTGTTTTTTTGGGAGTGTTGGAATGAATTTGATGCTGCTCTACAACACAGTAACCATTCATTACGGATTCAACTTATAGTGTGTGCTTGTTATGGCAAAAAGCTAACTTATGAATAAACTTATGATTTTAACTTGAAATGCACGCTGGCCTCATGATTAAAAGAACATCTTCCTTCAGTTTGTGTCATTCTTGTGGCAAACCCCGTGTTCCAGAACCTGTACTCTTAGTTTCATAACTTCTTGAATCAAGTTCTATTATTTACTTGAGCAAAACTCCTGTCCAATATAAAAGAACGGGAAGAAGGGCACACGTCTTGTTCAAATAACTTTTGGTATCATACATCATGATTATTTGTTTATTCATTGTGTGGAAAAGTTGGTCAATGCATGAATGCACTTCTCGGTTTTTCTGATTTCTATGTTTTCATCCTTTGCCAATGGATTATACAGGAATCGTACGAACCTGGAAACCAATCAGACATCACAGAAGAAAGAGATGTCCCAGAGGAAATACGTTCGGCAAATGCTGCCTCCAACAGCTGTCATAAATCAGAGGAGGAACCGATCAACGTTGGAAAAGGACCATCCATCGTCCATATAGATAGTTTCAAGTTCTCACCTAGTACTCCCACAGATTCCTCCAATAATCTCAAGGTCAATGAGATGCATTCCCGCCAAGTTTCAACTTCCGAGTTTGCATTCCCTGTAGTCAATGAGACTCCAGTTTTGACAGATAATAATCTCATCACTTCTGGCAATAGCAACCTTCAAGCTGAAACTAAACCTGATACGAGAAGTACAGAGTACGCCATTGTTCCTCATGAAAACCCTCAAAGATTAGGTGATGTACTTGATGCTCTTCAGCAAGCTAAGCAGTTACTTGAACATAATATCAGTTGCTTGCCTTCAAAAGAGTTGAGATTTTCCACAGCAACAGCTGAAACTTCATATGCAAATTGGGACGTCGATAGAATGAAATTGGGCTCCGGTCTTTTCAGATTGCCAACTGATTTTCAGTTTCAAGCTTCTGGTCCTCAGACAGTATCAATGGTTTCAGGTTACTCTCCGAATTTAAATCATTACCATTATCATTCAAATGCGCCTCTAACTGTACAAAATCAGCATCTTTTCCATTCTACCTACCCATCAAGCTCAAGTTATCCAGATGTGATCCGAAGGCTGTTGAGTGATGAACCGTTCACTGTCCAGTCTCCAAGCAGGACATCCGGGGGTTCTAACCCCAGTCACCCTGCTTTCTACAATGATCATCATGATAAACCATATAGGTATAGATATTGACCATTAGAAATTACTACCAGATTTATACTTGCAGCTATCTTGTTTACAGTTGCATATATGGACCTTGGGGTGCATTTTTGGTTTTCTATATTGTTACATTTTTGTCAATGCTGTATGTTGTGTATTGAGATCACGGATTCGTTGGTGGGACTTGTTATACCAATATAATGCTGAGAATCTGAGATGTGCTATATGTTGTGTTTGTACTCTGCAAGAATAATGTTGTAGTGCTCTGCAAAGGATATTGAAGCTACCTTGTTAATGCTCTGCAAATGTTGTGATGCTCTGCAAAGAGTAATCACTGTTTTCTTTGCATCTCGGAATAATTTCCACCTTGTGGGGTCGTGTGCATACGAGCACATATGAGGCCATATGCGGGTTATGTCCAAGCCTAACACATAACCCCACTAGTGTCCATCTTAAAAACTCACTGGCAATAGAAAAAGTAGTACTCCAATTTTAAATGTGATAACTTATTATTTCTATAACTAACTCACATATTTTTTACATGAAAAAAAAAAGTTTGAGAAATTTGGGAAGATGTCTTTGTGTTTTATTTTATTTTTATGGATATTTAAACGATATCCTTTTATCTTTATAACTTTTTAAAATATAACACTATATATAGAGAGAGAAAACTAATAATAATTACGAATTTGTTCTCATGTTCTCACGTTAGGGGTGTTCTCATAGTATCTATACTATATATATATATATATATATATATATATATATATATATATATATATATATATATATATAACTAATTTTTGCTAACATTTCATTAATCTAGAAAATTATCTAACCATTTAAAATGACTATTAATAATAACTTATAAATAATAATTATCTTTTTTTTCTAAAAATGTTTTTTTGGTTATGTATTTTAGTACACATCACATAATGAGCCAATGTTTTTATGTTGATTTAAGTGTTGAACTTTGTTTAACGTTGGTCAATCATATATATTCTTCCTGGTTCCTTCCTAATTAATTATCAGCAAATTAAAATGCAAGATTCATATTGCTTTTACACCATACAATTTGCAATTTGCATCATCCACCTTGGAATATGTCTTTGACTTAACAACTCTCCTTAGAAGTCAGATTCGCTGGCCACCCAAGCCAAGATAACACAGCCAATTAACTGCCATTAATCATAATCAACATGATAAGCCAACTAGATTATCACACGGCCGTGATCTGTCCGTCACATTTAAAACCTCACCCACCGATAGACATGAGTCCGGTTTGGGCTAAATAGTCGGTTTGGTCAAACCGGCGGTTTAGGTTTGTCGGTTTGACTAAACCGGCGGCCAACAGTTTAGGTTTACCGCCAGTTTGGTTAATTTTAACCGTCGGTCTGTTCCGATTTCTTTCTTTTTTTACAAACCGTCTAGCAAACCGGTGCTTGATTTTCCCGGTTTGGGTCAAACCTAAACCGCGTTTAGGACCCAAGTCTACCAACCGGTAAGCCTAACATCACATTCCAACCTTTGAAAATAACCTAAAATATCAAGTCAAAGTGAAGTCGTGTGCATAGGGTAAGGATCAGCGCTGTTAGAGTAATACAAGTCGTATACATACAAGTATACAGTGGCGGAGTCAGAAAATTTTCGTATATAATTTTATTGAATTAGTTAAGAGTTAATGAAATATAAACATCACTTGATGTGTATCATATTCAATTTTAAGGGGGATTTTTTTTTTTTTTTTCCCTTCCTCAAGCTTACTTAGACAAAACGAGGTCGCAAGTCGGGAAATCGTACCCCCGTTATCCCCTAGATCCGCCCCTGCAAGTATACATAAACCCAACTAAACTTAAAATAACCCAACTAAACATAAACCCTAACTTTGTTTTTTTCTTTTTTGGGTCAAAATTAACATCTAAATGAAGTTACTTGACGTGAACAACTTTATATCATATCCATTCTTCTACTCTTTAATCGTGTTTCTTCTAAACCTACATATACCCATCACAGGCTAACCCTCCAAACCCGAAAAACCCGATCCAAAACCAGCAAAATGGGTAACTGTTTTTCTACAGACGATACAAACCCGGAAAACCCGATTCATCAACCAGAAGAAAACCCTATTATCAATGGCGGCAACCATTCAATCACATCAACAGCAAATAGCAGTCCATTAAATTCTTCATCTATGGATCCAAAGCTAATTTCTTTACTAGATTTCTTCAAGCAGCTCCATGGGAGAAACGAGGAGTTATTCAGTGAGGTGATTCCGGTTCACAGAGATGCGATTGTAAATGTCTTCGGAAAAATGAATCGTGAAAAGGAAGATCAGAGGACTAAAAATGGATGGCCGCGATTACAATTAACGTTGAAGAGGAGTCACAGTACTGGATCGGTGCCTTCGGTGGTGACGCGTGGAGTTGAGTTGAGCGATGGTGGTGATAAAAAGCTTGAGAGATTCAAAGTGAAGACTCTCGATATTGGAAACGAACCTCCCGCCGCCGCACAGGGTGGTGGAGCGACTAAGCCGGCTGGTGCGGCGGCCGGAGGGAAGTAATTATCAGCGAGATGGATATGACGTCATATCATACGTAACATTATGTGTAATTAATGATTATTAATTTATTATTATGTAAACATAAAAAATGAAATTATTTGTATGATTAATATTCGGGGCCTTGCTATTTTGTTGTTTTGTTTATAAGACAGGCTAGATGTAATTATTTGGAGAGAAATGCATACATTCTTCATTGATTTGCCATTATATGAGTAGTTGCGAGATTGCTGCGCCTACGCGGCGTGGGCGTTGATGTGGTATGTATAGCATGGTTAAGGTAGTACGAATAGCAGGAACCGACCAGTTGAGTAACATTCGTGTATATTCCAGTTTTGTATGTTTTGACTAAGAGAAAAAAATGAAATATAGACTTTTCCACGAAATATATAAAATTTTAACTTATATGTTTAGGAGTGAATTAAGTAAAACTATTTATTTTAAATGAAATGTTAATGTATAAAATATATAAAAAAAATTACATTAGTTATTATAAAAAAAAGTATTTTTGTAACTTTTTTAGAATACTCTTTTAGGAAAAATTAATGGTCATTACAATTCTACTTAAAATTTAATTTATTAAATTAGTTTAAGTATTTTATACTATGAGTTCATATATTCCACCAAAAAAAACTATGAGTTCATATATTTTTGTGATGTTTATAAATAATATATAAAATTTGAGTTTTGTTCGTATAATTTTATTATAATATTTGTTAGTTTAACGCTTTTATATGTTATTAATTCATGTAACATGTATATTAATTCTAACATTTTGTATTGTTAGTCCATATTTTATTGTAAATTTGTAATATTCACTAGTTATGTTTTTAAAATATTTATAATACTATGATTTTAAAAGCCTAACATTATTAGTTTGAATATTATTTTTTTTAGATTAAAAATATATCAATAAAAAAACGCATAAAAAAATTAGTATCAAATAGAAAAAAAATTGTATCAACTTAATAGTATTAAATTTATTGATGAATAAAACAAAAAAATTATATTTACAAACTTTTGTCCTAAAAATGTAGGAATCAATAGTATAATATTCGAAACTATTTGCAAAATATTATAATATTTTGATAAATATTCTAATAAATAAAATATTTAAAAAAGTATACTTGGAAATTTTTTTTTATAATAATAATTTTAAAATATTTTATTAAAAATCGAGTAGATAAACGACTTTTTCTTTTCTTTTACTGTCCATATACGAAATCAAACAATGTCAATGATACTATACACATATTGAACTCAAAATAAAGTAATTTATATATAAAAACAATTAACGTAATGCGATGCGATTTGATCGTGCCGAAAAGTGGCATCAGCCAAAATGTAATTTACTTTGATCTGATCCGATCCGAATAGTTAAATCGAATAATTGAACCCTAAAGTCATGAACTTTTGTGTTGACTTTGACTTCCATGTTGGAACAACAACTAGTACGTGGAAGATTGAGGGCAACTTCCATGTTTGTAGTGACTCAAGTTCTTCATCGTGAAAAGTATGAGAGGAATACGAAGATCCAACGTCGTCCTATCAAACTAATAATACAATTGTACAAGTGATGAAGATTTCATGCATAGACTCGAAAAGAGAAACTCGATAGTGCTATGTTGCTCGTAAATCATTCGATATGTTAAGTGTGATGGGTATTCCTTATTCTTTATCTTTGGTTTATCATGCGAGATACGCATAATGTAAAGTATTAAGATCGGTTTGGAGTTGGTGACCGATCTTCGAATATCAGCGGTTGAAGGTCAATTTCAGGCGAGAGATGTTGAAAACATCCAATGAGATGCATCTCTAAGACTAGATAGGTGCCTTTGTCCATTAAATCAATTTCTTAGTGTTGCTTGTCACTTCAACTAAACGGGACGACTATCACTCTGCTTTCTCTTTTTAGTTAAATATTAGATCTTGATATGATAATGGGGCGGTCTCAAAAACCATTGACAATGGCGGTTTCTAATGACCATTACAAAGGAGCTCCAAAACTGGATTGCAATTAAGATGTGGAATTCATGTTGAATTACCATTTAACGGGTTACTAGTTGGTTTAGAAACTTCTTGAGCCAATTGCGTTGAATACTACTCTTATTTTCACCAAAAGAATAAGCAAATAAACTAATAGTATAGTATATGTTCAGAGATATAAATAGACCTAATTTAAATTTTATTTATAAATAGTAAAAATTAACCCAATATATAACTTTCAGTATAACAAATGCACATCTATAGAATGTTAACAACATTGGTCTATTTTTTTTCGGTAAAAGAGAAGATCAGACCCTCCGCGCAAGGCGTTGAAAATAGAAAAAATAACATTACCAACGAGTCATGCGGAGAAAACAAACCCCTCTACAATTATTCATAATCAAAACTCTAGTGCAAAGGGGATGGTCATCTAGAAGATGTCTTCCAAGGTTCAAGGAGAAAGCATAGTTTGGCAATCAAATTCGCCACTCTATTTCCTTTTTCCGATAAACATGGCCGAAATCTTGGACGTATTTTTTATATATTTATTTTAATCATACTATTTATACCACCTAATTTAGATTTTTTTTTTATACAAATCTAGGATAGAATATAGGCTTACGTGGAGTTCTCTAATCTTGAAGTAACCAACTCATCTTCATGCTTCCACAACTAAAACGCTTAATTCATACAATCTCGCATCGCAAGCACATCTAGAAACATTTTTCCACCTTTTTTTAAATAAAAAATAAATTATAGGCATACGTGGAGCTCTCTAATTAATCTTCTCAGTGATCATTTAATAAATAAAAATATTTTCGTACCAAATTCTTGTAATTAGCTTGAAAGCATGTATTGTACACTTGCGTTTTCGTAAACTTACAGGAAGCAATCTTCTTCTTTCTTTGTTGAAGCCAAGATTGAGTCTTTATATATATATTATAACCTTAACTGGACGATAGAAGCAACGAACGTATCAATATTCAATAACCTCAACTTACACGACCAACTCTCATTCGCAAAGTTCACGAAGATGGGCAACATAAAATCACGCGACATTCATGATCATCCATCAGCAACACCAACGTACGACGAGTGTCCGCCGCTCGGATACCCGACCACGTCATATCGAACGATGGATAGAGACCCATTTTTGAGTCTCTTGGAGGGGTTTAGTCATGTATACTTGCAAGGGAAAGAGGTCATTGAGAGGCTATTTCCGGGGGCTTGTGATGAACTCTTGGACTTCTTGGATAGGGTTACGTTACGAGGACTCGTTCCGAAGGAGAATCGGGTGTGCACGAGGAGCTTGCAGCGGAGTGCAAGTATGGGTTCGTTCAGCGACAATGAGAGGTTTAAAGTACGAGATTTCGATGTTGACGGGGTCGCCCAACCTGCTCAGCCAGATGGAGATCAGAAGCCTGACAACCATCCCAAATAAGGTTAACTTTTACTAAAATGGAAATTTGGAGAGTTGTGTAATGTGATTGTTTGGTTCCTGTATATCTAAATACATTGTATATATGCATGATAACAGAATAAGTATTTCTAATAGGAAATTCAATGATTTCTCAAAGAAGTTTCAAGTTAACACCCAAAAAAAGGGTTCAATTCTAGGCTCTGGATGCATAAGAGGATTGTAGAAGATAGCTCTAAGCCAACTATGTACCGAATCCGAGTTATAATCCTGTCTTCCTTGTACCATAGCCTGTATCATTCACTTAGGATGAAGCTAAATTTAAGCCAAACAGGATATAATGCTCTAAGATAAGTCAATACAACAAAATCCATTCGATACAAAAAAATGCATATCCAATCTATATATCCTCTTGTTGGCAGATAGATAGATCATTGAGTAAAACAAGACATTTAGCTTTGTTGCAACATCAAGAATAGCATAGAGGATGACATACCGAACAAAACCATCATCTTTTCTTGAAACCGTACTTTTTCCGTTCGTAAAACAAGTCTGTCTTAGCACTGCCCAAGTTCACAATTTTGGGGCAACCATCCCTGTCTTTCTCCTGTTGAGTACATTCTTTGCAATAGTAGGCATCTGAGATGCCAACACCTCCGCAAATAACACAACGACCTTGAAAGGACCCATAGTTGCATTCGTCACAAACACGCACGAGCGTGCAAGGACGCACGTAGGAATCACATATCACACACTTCCCGTCACATTTCTCACACAATCGACCAATGGCAATGCCTGGCTGTTTGCGGCACATTATCAAATCAGGATGATGCTTTGCCATGTTTTCGGTGAATGATTCTCAAACCTGCAAGCATTGGCCAAGTTCAATGAGATAACTGGTTCTCACTTCTCATGCAAGCAGAAAGTATTGTCAAAATATCAAAATAATGGATGGAACTAGCCAATCTCAATCTGATTCCACCAAGAGAAGACCTCCACCCCTTGGAATTTAGAAGATTCTCATAGTAGCAATTAGCATAACAAGGGGAAAAAGCAAAACAAATTCAACCCTTTTAGTAGACTAATTTCCACAGCCATCAATTCGATGAAAGGTAAAGTGGTAACAACTGCTTTTATTTTTAGTAACACGGTGCGTAAAAGTGTAACTAACAAAAACCTACATGATAACAAAGATGAAGTTCTGAACGCAATATTTATATCATATCAGTCATACAGTCGTACTCCATCTTAATATAAATATCTGCTTCTGTTATAATCTAATTTTTCCAAACGTTATAAAATGGATAAGAGTGACTAATCAACCATCATAAAATCCTAATAATTAAGTTTTTCTTAACTTCGGTTCAACTTTTAAAAGTTTTATGAACACAGAAAGTGTCCCAGAATATATCAATGAGTGAAAGGGGTTGAAGGGAGAGGTATCAAGTGAATATTAAGAAAACTACAAAAAAAGTGATCAATTACAGAAGACAATGACGTAGAACGTTGTGTTTCAGGAGTTCATGTATACACTATTGTGTAGAGCAAACCAAAGTACATAAGAACTAAAACCTCATGTAATGCAATTCCCATACCATAATCATGATGATAAGAACGATAACATATACGATTTTGATGCTGACACAGATGACTATAAATCCCCAGAAAATAGAACTCGAGTTACAGGGGGCAACTACACATGAAACATGCAAGAGAGAGCCAGTATGATCACTGGTCATATGGAAGGCCAAGGTCAGAAATAACATCACAGCTTTAAAATATCTAAACCAAACTGGAATATTATTCAGTCTTTATATAAAACTATCGCTGGTCAAATTTGACCATTGGGACAAAAGATTACAGCCTCTCCAACAATTAAGCCTTAACTGTTCCACCAAGCCGCCCTTACACCAAGTCACACAAACTATGCGTTTGGATGTTACACTAGAATTAGCAATAGTAAGTAGTGAGAAGATGAAATTTGAAATAACATACACTTTGAACAACAAGACATAGTCGTCTTATTAGGACATGAAAATGTTGCGGCTCAGAGCAAGACCAAGTTGAAATTTTCTCGGCACACATAAAATCAGGAATCTACCAGAGGTCAAGGGAGTAGCAATCCAATCATATTATAAACTTCATATTATTGGGATTATCAGACAAGAACAAGAACTTACAATTGTCAACATAAATAAACCCTAGTCATACGATTGGTTAGCCATGGTACCATTCCAATGCGCACGATTTCAAATTCAACAACCAAAACGAGGTACCCAGTTTCAAAGAGTTCAAAATCCAACTAGAATTTCATCAAACTAAGAACTTGGCCTAAATTAAGCGCATTCCTGCTCAATAAAAACATGGACAGGAAATAAACCCTAGCTCAAAAGACCATAGAAAGAAGATAGAACGATGTAGGGTGGAAGAACGGAGAACCTTAAACGGCGGATTGAAGATCCCTCAGCAGCAACAGTCGAAAGAGAAAGCTTATCGCTGACAACAACCAAGGCGGTGACGACTGGCGAGAAGGTGAAACGTGATTCCAAAGGCGCGAAGAGAAGGGGATGAAAGTATATTATCAGAGATCGGATATCCAGAAACTTATGGCCGGGTCGGGTCATGCAAGCTCCATGGGCCGTACTCCAGGTTATGGATGGCCCATCTGTGAATATTTTAGGCCCAATAATCTGATCCAAAGCCCAGTAAAAAAATGCCAGGAAAAAAAGAGGAACCCACTTCTTTTCTATTTGTTTTGTGGAAGTATTGTTGTATTTTGACTTTTTCGGATTTTATCTTAGCGTTTTTTAATTTTTGGATGGTGCATTTTTTAAATTTTTTAGTATTATGCTCTTTTATCATCTATAAGTTAATAATTATTAATATTTGAAAGAAATAAAAGTGAGTTATTTATTCAATAAATTATATATACCTTAAAGTCAATTTGTTAACGTTTTAAGGGAATAAAAGTGAGTTATTCATTTAATAAATTATCTATACCTTTAAAATGGGTATTAACCATAACTACAAATAATATTTATCTTTTTATCTCCTCAAATGTTAAGTTATGGATGTTATAAGGGTATAATCCGAAAAAATTAAAATACAAGGGTAGAATGCAAATACTGGAAAACCTTTGGAAATAATCCGGAAAAGTAAAAAAAAAAAAAAAAAGAGTGTTAGAAGTCGTAGTAAGTCTAGCGGCATAATGAGCTACCGTGTTGAAGCTCAATTATACAAATTATATAAGCGACTTTGAGACTTGGACATGATGAGTTATTGTTGAGACTCGGCCTACAACTTTGGGAGTCCAACGACCTTGAATATTTCAGTATATGCAAATTTTAATGACATATTAGCGCAAGTTATATCACATGCAATTATAAATTTCTGAAAGATGAGATGTAATTGTAAAATTATTTGTGTTATACTTTTGTTAAACTCACAATTTCATCATAAAACAAATTCGTAATAAGAGTGATTCACCCACCTTCGAAGTAATATTGGTGTTAAATGTCAATCGATGTATATCATCATATATATTTCGGATAAGAGCCGTTAACACTTGGAGTTGATATGTGTGAGGTTAAGACATGTGAGGCTCAATTAAGTGAAAATAATATAAGAAAAATAACCCTAATCAATCTACTTTCTATAAACAAAATTTGTTTACTAATTACAAGTATCATCATCAACAAAATCCAGAATCGAATCGAATTCAGAATAAAAATTATATAAATCCGGGATTGGTCCAGGAATCACAATGTCAGACTCTAGTGGTAAACATGACGGGTTGGTGTCGGCGGTAGATGGAGGTGCGGTGGTTGTGGCGGTGTTGTTGGTATCACAATCTCCGTCAACTATCCCTTGAGACGGTTTCTGTTTAATATCTTCTTCAAAATCATCTTCCTTAATATTAATAATTTCTTTATCGCCAATAGACCGACGTCGACTAGAAGATCCTTGATCACGTAGGAACCATTCAGTCGATTGTCCCCTTCGAATCCCGATTGTGATTGTTTTTGTTCTGGGTTTTCTACCCTTAAAAGATAACGGAATCGAATCAAAATTCAGTTTTAAATCACCGTCGCGGCGCTTAGCCGGCGGGCAAACTTTCTTCGTTGACCTCCTCTTTCCAACTTCTCCGCCTCTAGCACCTTTGACCATGCTGCAAAAAACTACCAACGTTGAGTTCTCAAAAAATATATAGATATCATACGTCTATTTTTTTTCCTAATTTGTTTAATTAGTTCCCTTAATTTGTTGTTAGTATTTTTTTAAAAAACATTTATATTGAAGGAGTGTTAGTAGCTTAATAAATTGGAAATTTTCCAAAATAGTTAAAAAAATATTTATTTATAATATGAAGAAAACTATTTTCCACATGGTTCGAGGAGACCGGCAATTTTAATTACGGTTTTTTAATAATATGAACAAGCAAAGAGAGCCATGTGTTCCTGAAATCGAAGTTTGGACCTCTTGCACTCAAAGAAAGAATCATGTCACTAGACCAAAAACGTTTATAGTTACCGCAAACTTTGAAAAACAGTATATAAATTTGATATTTTAAAATACGAAATATACCATTAATATCATTTAGGAGCGTTCCAAAATTCGAAATCATACTCTCACACCGAAATTCAAACCATTATATCAAATTGTACAACGGTTATTATATTTTTTAATTGAAATAGTTTTACTCCGATCCTACCTATAGAACTAATTCTCTTTTTTTAATTACTCACCCTAATAAATTTGAACAAAATTCAAAAATAAAAAGCTTATATGTATCATTCAAACTAAAAAAAATAGGTAAAATTGGAAAAACTAAAATCATAGTGACACCATCGCAAAATTCCCAAAAGTATTTTAATCTAACGTTCCTTTCAACTGGAATAACAGACATGAACAAATAACTTAAAATCCTCAACAGAATAAACCCTAATTTTATGATTGGTTGGTCTTAGTAGCGTAAGATTTGAATTCCAACTACCAAAATCTGAAACTCGAACTAGAGAATCAACGAAATTACTCAACTTATTGAATGAAGCGCAATTCATCTCAATAAAAAGCATGGAGACGAAAGAAACCCTAGCTATAAAGCACAAACAAAGAAGATACAACGATGTAGAGTGGAAGAACGAAGAACCTTTAATGGCGGATTGAAGATTCCAAAGCGACAACAGGAGAACGAGAAAGCTTATTGATGATGACAATCAATGCTATGGCGACGCCGAGAAGGTGGAATTTGTTACCTAAGGCGCGAAGATAAGGAAAGTAAATCTTCAGAGATACGATTATATATTCAGAATCTTGCGCCGGGTGGGGTCGGGTCGGTCGTGGATTGCGGTATTAGCTGAGCTTCATGGGCCGTATTTGGGGAATTTGGGCCCAATAATCTGGTACAAAGCCCAATAAAAAAATGTGAAGAACAATCAAGCCAGATCAAGTGTTAATGTTTACGAATTTTTAGGAAAATATCGGATGGTAGATTTTTTATTTAGACTTTTCTCTGTTAATTTTAAGAGTTTTTTTATATTATTTAGATAGTTTTGAAATTTATAATTTTTTGGAATATGTATTTCGACCATCTATAAGTTAACATTTTGCGAGGAAAAAAAAAGATAATAATTGCTTATTAGCTGAATTGTTAAATGTATGGTGTCGGATTTCCTAGCGTATAATTAATGCGCAATGTGAATACGTGTCACGTTTTATATCTGAGGCGCAATCATAATAAACGTTAGCGTTGTAATTTTTTTTTAATTTGGGTTTTTTAAACAAAAAATTGACATGTAATTGCACTACGTGTTAGATTTTCTTTAATCGGTTTTTATAAGTATGATGCACATTTTTGGTGCGCGACACTGAACATAACAAGCAGTCGCAATGCGGGGATATGATTTAGTAAATCACACATCGTGTGCTTAACAACCTTCTTTGTTAGTTATGTTAATAGTCGTTTTAATAACTTATCGTTAATATCGTTTTAATAACTTATCTTCGTTTTAATAACCTATTGTTAATAGTTGTTTTAATAACTTAGTTATCGTCAATAGTTGTTTTAATAACTCTTCATTTAATAACTTATCTTTTTTATAAAAAATATATAATAAGTTTTAAAAGAAATATACTCCGGTCCAACACGGTCATTTTCGGCCCGAATCAAGACCGAAAATTCCAATAATCATTGATCAGGGACCGGACGGAAAATATAGTCCGACCGATCCGATTTTCCGGTCCGGGTAAAATTTGCACAGCCCCACTTGAAGACCGATAAAGGTGACAACCCCAATTTTTTTAAAAAATATTAAAAAAAAAAAGTTTAGGATTAATTGTGTAATTTACCCTCTCTCCTTTTTTTTTTTTTTTTAGCATGACATCGTAAGGATGCACTTAAAAAAAACTTAGTTACAAGCACACGCGTATTAGTTTGGGTATAATGATTCATGGCTCACATGGGCCTAAGTCTAACCGCATCCCACTCCGTGTATAATGCTATTTATTCACGGTACTTCTATACGTATTTGCGTATAGACTCCGTCTATATAGCTTTTTGTTGCATTCCATTCCGTCTATAATATTAATTTAACTTTACTTTCTCTTTTTCCCATAAAATATTTGAGAAAAAATAAATTACAAAAACATATTATTGGCTTATTTGTGAAGGGATAGGACCCACTATATTTTGCACTCTTAGAGGATGGAGTCTATATTTGAACGGAGCGAATTTTTCATATCAATTACTGAAATAATTCTTTTAGAGTTAAAAAAAACAAAAAACAAATTTATGTAAGTGCCTAGTGTCAACTTTAGATACAAATTTAAAGAATGTATCATATGAGCCAAATCATATTAAGATTAAAATAGTATACATAGGTATATACAATTAAATATATATTTGTTAAAAACTAACTAAAAATATCTTAATAAGATTTTTCAAGTATTTTAATAATTAGTTTTGTCCCATGTACAAAATTTTAATTGGATCAACAACCACCACATTCTGTTACTATGAGTCTATGATTAGTCTCCAATAATTCAAGATGTCTTTAGATCTCCAAAATTTATACCTTTTCCTATTAAATATACATACTGGATTTATAAAATGTCAATCGGAATCGCATTTTAAATGCGTCATGCATCCGTCTTTCGGATCCGTGCCAGAAAGGTAAATTTGTTATTGGATGATATGTTGGCATTGTGTAACCGTGTCAATGTCTGGGCTTTTTTCTTGGTAGAATTTACAAAGAAAAATTATGACGGTTACACATTCGCAATGTGTAACTGTGACACATTTAGAGTGAGTAATCATTACGCATTTAAAATGCGTTTCAGGTTGACGTTTTGTAATTATATCGTTGTGTTGTGTCTTTGTAACTTCCGTAATGTATAAGATATTTTATTTTTACTATTTTATTTAAAACATATGCTATTTTTACAATTTTAAGTGGCGAGTTATGTTTTTTTATTATAACTTTATGTGTTTATATAGCTTTTATTTATCAAATGTAATATAGTAATTGTAAAACCAATAAAAATAAGTTTTATTATTTACTTTTTTATATAGTTTTTTTTTATAAATTTTAAAAAACTTATATATTTAACTCACTTGTTAAATTGATCGAGGAATATCAACTGAATAATACTTTATGTCGGTTTATAAATATTTCCGCTCACTTGATTATTAGACATTAGATTCGCCACTGTTTGGTTTGTTAGAAGACTGGTGTGGCTATCGAGAAGGAAGTTCCTACTCACATGATCAATGCCGAGGGGGTTGAGATGAGGTCGACTGAGTTACTTGTTTATGGACAGTATATATGTAGAGACACCTATGTCGACATTGTTGGTGCCTCTCCTTTCATTACTAATGCCAACAATTTGTTCATTCTTACTAATCTCATCTATCAAACTACTTTAACGAAGAAGATGAAATATATGAGATTTGTTCTCTCAAAGGACATGATTTCATGTTGTTTATTTTCTTCATAGGGGAAACCGTGATGGGATGTTATTGTCTTTTTCAAAAGGTCAAACACGTTATCGATCAATAATCATAAAAAAATATATCTAAATGTTGTGATTTTTATTTTTGTTAACATAATTAGTTTCAATATATAAATCACGAGACTCCTTGTCAATTTGTATGATCATGAATATTCATAACTTGTATTTAATAAGTATATAGATATCAATTTGATAAACTGATATATTTATATTACACTTTTACTTCCTTTTTTTTATATACGTCAAAAAATAGCGGTACCACGTACCTTATATTTTACTACCCTCTTCTATTTTTTCTTCTCTATAACTTCTATCGGATATTAATCTCATACCTATATTTTGATATCGTCATTGATACTGATGCCTGATATATTCATATTTAGATATGTATACCAAACATGTCCTTACATATTGTAAAAATTATTATTATTACTCAATTTATTTAAAATATAAGATACCATTCATGACAATCCTTAATTTGGGGGAAGACTAGCTTTAGTGGTTAACCATGTGATAAACGAAATAGACTCTACTACTAATGCTTCCTATTAGCCATACATTTTATGTTAGAGTAGTTAGTGATCGAATTTTGTCTCTTTTATAATTACACGTATTAGCAAGAGATTGAATCAATAAATTAAAAAACATACAAAAATTTTAGTAAAAAAAGAAAAAGAAAGATTTTTAGGCATTATAACAAAATGCCAACAAAAATATTAAACTAAGCATCTGTTTACTTGCATATTAGTTTATTTTCGGGTTTATAAACTAAATGAGTTTATATGAGTTTATAGTTTATTTTCAGGTTTATTTTTTAAAGGGTTTATATAAATAAACTATAAGGTTGTTTACTTGAAGTTTTTATAGGGTCTGTTTAGTAGTAGTTTGTGTTTTTATGGGTTTATAAACTAAATGGATTTATATGAGTTTATGGTTTATTTTCGGGTTTATAAACTCGATCAGTTTATAGATATTATTTCGATAAAGATGTTTACTTAAGGTTTTTTTTTGGTTTATTTTAGTGCAAAATACATTTTTACCCCTAAAAAGATTAAAGAATAATCCAATATATATATGAATAGGAGGATAATCGAAAAATCAAATCTCGAAGGTATAGTTGTGGACGACAATAATGTGGTTGTTTTCAAAGAAAGGAATTTCACGGGTCGGATTTGTAAAGATACGAATGAGGGTAATTTCGGGTATATGGAAAAAAATAAACTCATCCAAGAAAAATAACCTTGGATTGAGGAGGTTATTAGAGGTTTATAAACCCGAATAAACCCATTCGAAAATAAACCCATCTACATGTAAACACCCACCAACAAATAAAACTCGGGTTTATAAACTAAATGAAGTTTATAAACCCGCAAGTAAACAGGCCCTAAATAAAATACAAATAAACTGTTTTAATTTTGGATTGTAAAGTGGAAATAGAATCTTTCATGACCTAGGTAAAAAAAGATTCAAAAAAAAAAAAGTCAAAAAGAGAGAAGAGGAGAATAAGGCAAATTTATAATTAAATAATTAGGATTCGTTCAACAAACAAGATTAAATTTAGGGTTATTGTAAAATTATTTAAAAATATTAATTTTGGATTGTAAAATTATCCAACTGAACTTACATTATTATATTATTTTAAAATAATAATAAACTCTCGAAATAATTAAAAAAATATCGATTGGACCCTTGAATCTCCTTTGAGCTTGTTGAAGAGGAAAACTATTTTTTCCCTATATAAAATCGAACAATCACGGTCCACATGACTCATTATTTATTGTAACTATTTTATTTATTTTATAATGTTATAAAGTTGTATTATTATTACATTAGGTAGAGTTTATTGTGTTAAAATATTACAATAAGGCATTGAGGATGACCGTATCACAAGATTCAAAACCACTAATACCTAAGAGGCAAAAATAGTTAGTAACTTTATTAAGTTGTACTTTGCTTGTTAATAAAGTCATACTTCTAAGTTTATATAAAAAATTTAAAATTATAATATTGTATAAGATGGGTGTTACGTTAAATAATAAACTCAGATAAAGTTTAAGTTAGTTCGCTTTTTTAAAATGTCGAATATAAATAAATTTAAAACTTATTTACACCATTAGGTTCGACTTAGACTCAACTTATCTATAATCGAGTCAAACCTGAATATACAAATGTTTAATTTTAACTCAAAAATAAAAACGAATATAATTCATTTGAATATCATTGTTCATTAAAAAAATAATAATTTTTTGTAAGGTGTATGTGTTTCCTTTCCATCATTTTATTTCCTTTTCATCATTTTGTTTATGGATACAATATCATAACAAGAAATTTTTAAATTTTCATAAACAAAAGTATCTTAATAACTACAATTTTTTCATTTAGTTTTCAAATATCCAACCAAAATGCGAATGGAATAAGTATATAAGGAATTTAATTACATACAAATATTATTTTAAAATGGAATTGCTTATGAAATTAAATAGAGAGCAAGATGTGTAATATTTAGGGATGCTGACTCACGAGTACGTTTAATTTCAGAGTTCTTTGTCATTACTCGATCACTGAAATAGAAGAATTCTTGTTGGTAGGATAACATCACAGTTTTATAAGTTAACCATAAATCATCATTCAAATGATGTGAGATGATAATTTTATTCGATCACTGAAAAAGATGAATTCTTGTTGACATGAATATCAGTTCATTCTGACGTGATATGTTAATTTTACGGGGTTGTTACAAGATGTACCTGAATTTATTCATAATAGGTGATTTTATACACATTAGGTAAAGATAAAACTTAACTTATAAGTTAACCAAGTTAAATTGTGGACTTTGAATATAATTTTCACAAATTAGGGTTCTTGAGTACTTGACTCCAAGTAAAGGTGGACTATGCAAATACCAAACTTATCTCACTTTGCCTACCTCTAACCTTAATGATATGTAAATGAAGTAAATTATATCAAATATCATATATTTCAATGAGGGTACAATATTTTTCTATATTTGCTAATTAGGTGTATTAAAGTCCATATTAGATGTATTATCTCATTTTAGTATCATGGATAATTTAACTTTTGAATACTTTAAAAGATCACTTACAATCACATACTTCTTTTGAGTTTGTTGATATGTCAATGTGTCTATTATATATTGTATTAGTTATCTTATTAACTTTAGTGAAGATCACTTCCAAAAACCTAATGATAAATATAAGAATATGTTGATTAAAAAGAGAGAAAAAATAACTACTATACATGTTGTATATGGAGGATGCAATTAAAAACTAAGGATAACAAACATAATTTATCAATTTTTTTTTTCAAAATTGATATAAATAGCACCAACTTTAGGGTGACAAATATCCGTGATATCAACTTTTAAAAAACGAAATAAAATACGAATTCTAGGGTGTTTGTGTTTTTTAGGGTTGACATATTTCCGGCAATCTCCGTAATTAGCCGTGATGGCAAGTGGATGGAGGAGGAAAGATGGTCTTGGTGATACACTTGGTAGATGTAGGGGTGTAATACGAACTGAACGAGCCGAGCATTGATATGTTCCAACTCGGTTTGTTTATAAACAAGTCAACTCTAACTTTTATACGAGCTTTAAAATGTGTTTATATTCGGTTTGTTTAGAAAGTGAGCGAGCTTGGACCGGGATTTTGACGAGCCGAGCCCGAGTAGCATGACTAAAATAATGCTTCTATAAACAAGTCGGGTCCGAGTCAAGCCTAACTTTTATACGAGTTTTAAAATGATTTCATATTGGGTCGTCTAGAAAATGAACGAGCTCGAGCCGAACGCGAGTAACTTGTCTCACATTACCACCCTAAATAGATGAAGGAAATAAATGAAAAGGTTTGCAAGTCAGCAATCCGATATCAACTCATTAGTGTTGACCCAATTTAGTTGCCCGAAATATATCCGTGCTAAAAAAACGTAATTAATTTCGAAAATTCGTGTTGTATTTCATTTTTTTTCGAAAGTTGTTGTCACACCCGCTAACTTTTTTTAAAGTTGGCGTTATTTACAGTAATTTTGGCCATTTTTGCAGTTATGAGTTATGAAATCAGATCACATGATCACATACTTTTTTTAGGAGAAAAAATTTACTTAAAAAAAAGATTGGAAGCAATTTGGTAATTTTGAATAAAGTGTGAGATGCGACTTGTCAGCTATCATACACAGTCATATTTACACTTTCTGCCCTCAACGCCGTCTTCCTCTCTCCATTTCTCTCCTCCTCCTTCCCAATCTTCTCCGACCTCCTCTCACCTTTCTCAACTAACGCAACGTAATCCACCGTTTCACTTCTCTCTTCAATTCTCCCACATAATCGGAGGCTGAATCTCTGCAAGCCAAATTGGATTACAATCTCACTCTACCGACTACAGTGTCAATTGAATTCGCCGCATTCTAATCCCAAAAAGACGATGTCTATCGCCGTCGACCACGTTTTCTGAGGCTTTCCGATCTCGGTTGTTGTTCAACTATGGAGATTTTTGGTTGATTTTCATGTATGTTGCTAGTGTAGCCGGAATTTAGGCGTTTTTTGGGCTTAGTTGAGTGAGTTTTTTTGTTTGTTTTGGAGTGTGAACGGGATTTGGATTAAGTCTCTATTGGAAAATTTGAGAGTTGAGTGAGTTTTTGTTTGTTTGAAAGCGGAGTTACTTGCTTGATCAGTGTTTTTAAGTCATTGGAAGAGGTTGAGAGGAGAGTGAGAAAGATTGAATTACAAGATGACTTCGTCCGGGATGAATTTAGTGATGACGGTTATTGGATTTGCGGTCAGCACATTGTTCATCGTTTTCGTTTGCACGCGTCTGATTTGTGCTAGAATTCAACTCAGAACTGCACGCCGGTCATTTCAGATGTCTTCCAGATCCAATCTCAGCACCGTAACCACCTCCTTTTTCTCTCTATCTATCTCTCCTTGTCATTTTCTTTATTATCTGACTTGTAGTGATGATTATTGTATTCCCTGGAGATTCTTTTCTGCTTTTGATCTGTGATGATGATATCTGTTTCTAAAGAGAGAGAAAAAGTGCAGTTTCTCACTGATAAGAATTGTCTGCTCTATAGGGCTCCAAGGTCATAAATTGCCCATCTCATTTGCAAATTCACTTGGCTTAATAGGTGAAAGTCCAATTCAATGTCCTTTTTTTGCTGATGTGCTAGTTGGTGGCCTTTTGCTTATGTCTATATAGCTTTATTATTAGGACTGGTAAAGCATAGGTTATACTCCTACCATTTTAACATTAATTTGACAATTGATACCTTGTTTGTTCCTGATTATAACTTTTGCTTTTGTTTGTGATATTTGTCTCTCTTTTAGTATAGAGTCATGCCTAAGTTTCAGTTTATTTTTGTTGTGTAAGAAATTTTCTCAAATTGAGTGGTGGATTCTTCATTCACAGTTCAGACGAGGATTACATGGTCTTGAGGCACCAGTCCTGGACAAATTCCCAGCCAAGAAATACAGCGACGAGTACTTCTCTTCCCTCGAAGATGCGCAGTAAGTTTCTCTTCTGTTTTTGTGAATATTTTCAGTTGTTGATATTATCACTTGTAAGAAGTAATCTGAAGAGCAGACATGTGCTCTCTCTTCCTTTTAGTAATCTACAAGAAATGAATTGTCCATGTTGTGTTGCAGTCTAAATTGGGAAATGCTCATGTTTAGGTGATGCTAATTTTATGGGCTTTTATGGTTCACGGGTCGTCTTTTACTCAAAAGGGATAGCTTATATACTGGTCATAGTCTATAGACATGAATCAGAATGAACTTCTATTAGAGGATGAAGGGTCTGTGTTGTCTATGACGATAACAATCCCACATGCTTTGGGGCCATTTGCAAAATTTCCCATTATCATAGTTTGATGAAAGGGTATGCGATGATTGATATTATTCCTTGTTATACGATTGGTTCTGTCCTTGATTATGCTATGTGCAAGTTGAACGGTTGATGGAGAAAGGCCCATCCAACTGAAAGGATATGATGATGTATGTGCCTGTAGAAAAATGCAGGATATAAGATAAGATTCTTTCTACACATGGAGAAGAAAAGGATTAGATTGCTTTCTCTAGTGGGAGTTGACTCTATAAAAAATTGAACTTCTCTGTTTAGTGTCATCTTGATGTTAAATGCTACAATGCTGACAAACTAACAAATTGTGTTGCAATATCTTTTGCAATTCTTGCTGGGGTGACTTTGAGAAACTAAACTTCTTGAGGTATGGTCCTCTGGAATATCTAATAGTTTGAAATTATAAGATATTCTCTTTAATAATTGATGGGCCAGACATTGTTGCTCTTCATTCAGATATTTTCAAATGAAAAGGTGATGGCTAACTAACTAGCTGTCTCACTATATGCATTTTGTGTGCAATTTGTGTGCGTTTTGCTCCTTTTGCATTCATCTGTTCTTAAACATGAATAATGTGTTGTGCAGATGTTCAGTTTGTCTTTCAGAATACCGCAAGGAAGACATATTACGTATCCTCCCACACTGTGGCCATTACTTCCACATAAACTGTGTAGACATCTGGCTTTTGCAGAATTCCACTTGCCCTGTTTGTCGCGTTTCTTTACGCGAGACAAACGAAAAGAAACGCTCCATGCCACCATTATTCAGTTCCCGATCTCATTACACACAACAGTCAGCTAATATACATACTTATCAATGTTTGTTGACTGCTCGTGGATTCCCATCAAGTTCACAAGAGAACCCCGAAACAGTTGTCACTCAAGGGAATCAATCTGGATCTAGGGTTAATAATCCTGAAGAAGTAGTTGAAGAGGTTATTATTCCTGTTGGAGGTGATGCTGCCTTGAAGGAATCTGCAAATGATCATATAGATAGCCTTCCATGTGTATAGATGCTTAAATTCTTTAATCAAGTTTACTTGATCTTCTTTCATCAAATTCCAACATAATCTCATATGAAAGAGGTAGCTAGCATCTAGTACTCAATCATAAGTGGAGAATTGTTGGAAATAGGGATGACAATGAAACGGGGAGTTAGACCAAAAAAGATTTTAAATGGAAATGGCCCAGGCCCGGGATAGCTAGAATTGTGTTTATCCGCATGAGAATAGGATAGAGGTTAACCCGCTTTCCGCCCCAATCCCCCTGGGATCTCCATTGGAAAAATCCGGTATAAGTTTTGGCTTCGAGGTTTTAGGGTTTCAGTTCTACACCCTTGTTAATATTTCTTCTTTTAAAATCTTTGATGAAAATGTTATATTTAACAGTTGAAATCTTTGTTTATTGAGTGGAGATCATGGTAGTTCAAAAATTAAATTATCTCGGATCAAAATACGTCGTCAACGAGTAAATTTTTGTAATTTTTTCTTCGAATATTAGTATTTTAATTGAGTGTTAAAAAACTACAAGATAAAAAGTTAGATTTTTAATTTCATAATTCTAATAGATTGTTTAATTGTGGAGATTAATTGAAAAAGTTGAAAGTTTCACCAAATGGACAAACCGTTCGGTTGCTTATGACGTCCTAAATATTTTTCAGTCCTAAATATTTTTCACCAAGTGGACAAACCGCCCGGTTGCTTATGACATCCTAAATATCTTAGGTGAGTTGTCTAAAATTGTCCGTTAAATGGGGTTATTTATAATTAATTATCTGTTATTTTCATAATTATCGAAAACAAACCATAATAATGACCTCGTCACCAAAGCAACACCTTATAGGCTTTGGAATAAAATTTGGAAAAAAATTCACCTTGCGTCAAGATTGTTTTAGCACGAAATACCTTGTATACTAATTAGTAATTTTAAAAGTTTTATATTATTTTGGTTCATGTTTATATTTGTATTATTTTTTGTTCATCTTTTCTTTTAATAAAAAAATTGTTTTACAGTCTATTTTTTTAATTAAATAATTTATAAAATATATTTTTAGAAGGCACCTCATTGAAACGTAGAAAATTAAGTATAAATAAGTTATTACGATAATAGGATGATTGCAAGTTTTACTTTTGCAAGTTGATACAAGAAATTACATAATTAATATATAATAATTGTAATATCTTGTAAATTATAATAAATTATATTTGGAGTAATAAGAAATAATTTATAACTAAGTTTTATAATATCATAATGTTTATTAACAATATTTTTGCAATTAATAAGGAGGTTGAATTTATTTCAGTAGATTATTTGAATTTATTTGAGTGAAGATTATAAATCTAAGGATTAAATCTCTTTTTTTCGATCTATGCAATTTATGTTATGAATCATTTTAAAAATTATGATCTTATAAAATAAGGACAATTTTGGTAACTAGGCCTTTTTGAAAAACTAGAGTAGTAACTAGCCTTTTTAATGTTTCAATTAAGTAAATATACCCCAACCTTTTGTATTTATTCTCAAACTCTACATACTCTTCTATCAAGGATACATTTACTAAATAAAAAACTAGAAAACACCTAGTAAACCAAATTGTTTCATAAAATAATCACCTCAACACACCAAACGAACGCACCCTTAAGTAGTGAGCTGAACCGGGTGAGAGTCGTAGACCGGAGTGTTAAGGGCAAGTAGAGTATATGAAATAGGTGTTGGACCGGTGGCCCCACCCGCTTTTATTGAACAAACGAACTTCTGAATTTGGGGAAGCCAATCCATCATGTTAGGGCTAAATCTCATATCAAACCCTAGAATCCGAATCCCAAATTCCACTAATCCATTCCTATTCATAATCCCATCCCACCACAATCAAATTCGACCTTATCATTGCCTTCCGATCACAGTCCAACCTCTAATTCAAAAATCATCCCGGAGAATCGCGGTTCGAGCGGAAAAAGAAGAGACAAATGGCGACGTGAACGTGGAAGAAAAAGATAGATCGAAGAAGCCGAGATTCAACTTCAAATGGGGAGAGCTCCTGCTTGATCCGGATCCAGATAACGTGGTGGCCGTCGGGTTAGCGGGTTTACTGACGTGGGCGAGCGTGCAAGTCGTATGGCAGCTTGTGGTTGTGTCGCTTGCGATTCTCGTGGCTGCGCTCAAGTATTCATTCATTGCAGCACTCCTCCTCTTCATCCTCATCACTCTTCTCTGACCTTAAACCCTCATCCCCTTGTGTTCGCAATGTAATGGAAATATAAAATCAATGGAAATATATATATTTTTGCTCCAATTGGTGTTTTGCTGAGTTGAATGTTATTCCAATCAGCACGGTGAAGAATCTGATAATCGTCAACTATATTTTACATCATGGGCAGCACCCACCTGAAAATGCAAGGAAAGTCAATGTTATCCTGAGCTACAGGCTCCCAACTTCCAGTCCGCCTTTTGTGTGTTAATACTCTTTTTCTTCTTCCAAATAAGCAAAGTATAACAGAGGATCTACCTGAAAAAGATTGAGAATTCAACGAGATCAAATCAGCAAAAAGTACATTTTATGTAAGAAGAAGTAAAAATGGAGTGTACCTAAATTACACAAACGCAAACAAAGTGCATACAGTTTAGAGTGTACGCTTTGGTGAGGAATCAGATCGACTTGCAAGATAAACGCAAAGTGCATACTTTAAACAATGCTTTAATGCTAAGAAGAAGCTCGATTTTGCTAGGAGTTTCCTAAATGGAACAGCTTTGTTCTGACTTGACTCGATGTGTAATCCATTGCTGTGTATTATACTATTATGGCATCCTGAAGGAGAACTGAGATGAACTGGCGAACTATGTTACAGTTGGCGGTTGTTCTTGTGGCCATTGCACGTGTGACTGACAAGTACCAAAAAGCCCAAACTCAGACCCATTCTCATTTTCCTCTAACAAGCCCAAGCCCACAAGTTAAATCCACAGCCGTCGCCGCCGGTTGCTTCCACGGCCACCACACCGCTCCGGTACAATTTTGATCTACCATATTCTCGAAACGTCTGGAAAAAACTTCTTCAATTCTACTCTTTCTTCTTCAGAATGGTGAGCTCGAATCCCTTCCTATTTCAACAAACCGTAACTAACTTCTTGATCCTAACAATTCTCCATGTTTCAGGAACAATCACCGCCAGTTCAGTCGTCTCCTTCTACCTCGCCGTCGCTGGACCACTGCTTGAAGTTATTGAGAGGGGAGAGGGATGAACAGCGACTTGCTGGTCTACTTTTAGTTACCAAGTTTTGCGACAAAGACGACCATAACTCGATTCGTAGGGTTTATGAAGCAGTCGGCGTTCAATTTCTTGACCGGCTCTTGCGAACTGGTAAGTTATGAATCTGATTTTACATTAAAAATGTATTATGGTTGATGAATTTTCAAAGTGAGTTACTTTGTTGCTTGACTGTAGTGGAAATTGTGTATGAGCGTAAGCTTTCCGTTTGTATTTTCTCCGACTTGTCTTACAACTTAATTCTCAGGTATGGGTAGAGGAATTGTTACTCCTGCCAACAACGAGAACCAGGACGCATATTTACAGCTTTCTGTTACAGTTCTATCGGCATTTTGCCGAGTTCCCGATATTGCAGCATCAAAGGATATGGTGGAGAAGATACCGTTGATTTTGGAAATTTTGATGAATGAGTGGGGTTCTTTTAATCATTTTTTATGTGTCTGTCTATGTTCTGTTTTTAATCATTGCTGTTCTCAATTCATTGATTACATTAATCTGGTTTACTTACTTGTTGGTTGCCCTTTACCTATGATTTTGCCTTTTCAGTTCAGCTTGTTCCTTTACGGACGAATGTTATGAATATTTGCTGCTTGTTTCAACTTCATGTGAAGATGGTATGAGTACTCTGTATGAAGCTGGAGCGTTGAAGGTTTTAGCTAAACAGATGCCTACTCTGCCTGATGGTAATCACGACCCCCCTAATTAAAATGCACCTATCTAATTCCTTTTCGAGCTTAGCTTAGCATTTTACAGTATCAATATGAGAATAAATAGGATATGGGAGGGTATGGAACATATATCAACTAGAAGGTCACTGAATATATATGCTAACAACTGAAGCCAAACTTTCACTGCTGTGATCTCTCTGCATCTAAAGACATACTTCCACTTTTTTTTTGTAGGTTCTCATTCGCTGGAGATTTCTCTGAGACTTGCTCTATTGATATTTAGTAAAACCCCTCTGAATGACATCATCAATTGCTACTCAACAGAAGTATCCCTCATTGTGAGTCTAGATCTGAGGCTTTTAGTAATCTGCTTGGTTAATGCCATTGTATAGATCCGTTCTTATTAAAAAATTCCAATTCAGTTTAGCTATTCTAAATCCATCCTCTAGGTAGTATCCCTATATTGACCTGTTCTCCTGCAGGTGCCTCCCATTGCAAGACAATTTGCGATGCTGCAGAGTGCGATGAAGTTTGAATTGCTTCACCTACTTTCCATTATCCTATCTTCAAATTTCTTGGTATGCATGACACTATTTAAATATCGTTTTTAGCTTAATTTCATGATTTGTGGCTTCATCTTATTTGGATTGTATTTAGCATCTTGTAAAGGAAAGGGGTGACTGAAAAGGCACCCTGAAAGGAGTAGATATATCGTATCATAATTTCAAAAAAGATTCAAATGTCCATCCTTGTGTAACTATAAACATTTTGACAATTTTTTTACATATATCAGGACTCTAACCCTTTGAACCTCGTCCTTTTATCTGCATGTCAAGCTGATGACTCAATATATATTTTAATCCTTTTATCTTTATATACCCTTCCTACCCTTTCACTTCTTGCTCTATTTTTCTCTTTGCCTTAATGCTCCATCTCATATCGGGTCTTTGGATCCTTCTTTTGTGTCTGTATTGTCCTTTCTGCCATTTAGAAAATTTTCGTTTCTCCAATTTTTTGGCCACACATCTCAAATAAGACCTGCACAAGTCTCGTCCAACAATTTTCTGTCAAACAAGTTCTTCACAAGTACACTTATGTGTGGTCATTCTCTATTCTCCTCCAAACACCCACAATAGGAACAGTTTATGAGATTTTATGACACTTGGAATGTGAAGTCCAGTTTTACGTGCTTCCAACAAAATGCAGGATAATACTCAAACTTTTAATATTGGCGCTGTTTTTGCAACAAAATCACTATACATTGCATATATATCATGATAATCTAGAAAACAAATCATTTGAACAATGTAGCAGACGTGGTGGCATTGTTTGAATCAACTGTACTTTGTAACAAAATGGAATTTCACATATAAGTCAAATTGTTGCTGGAAGCTACTAAAACATAAAATTCTAATTAGCTCGTGCTGTTGTGCATAATGGGGCATATGCTCAGTATCTTTATACTTAGTAATGATAATAAGAGAACGTGACATTACTAAACCTTCGTTGTGGTTTGTTCATATTTTGTCATACCTGGACATGCCTTGCTGAATTTTTCTCACCGTACTATAACAATTTTTTTAAATATATCATGTTATGTTTAAATATGCTAGAATTCTCTATTTTCAGGCACATTTGCGGAATTTTCTTAGTGCAAGTGCAATATCAAATGACTGGACAGCTTATGTACGTGTAGGCATTATTGACATTTTGCAGAACCGAGTAGGTATGACTCTTGTACTTACATTTTATCAAGTTTCTTCAGGAAAAAATTCTGAGAATGTTGACAATGTTTTTTTCCCCTTCACAAAATTAGTATATCGGAAATTATACTCTTAGACTTAATAATAAATAATTCCCTCAATTTGTTGCCTCTTTCATTGGAATGACCTGTAACTTGCCTTATATTGTCATCTTCAAGTGTCATTCAGCTAAATTCTCAATTGAAATTGACTTTGATACAAGATGGGTTGTGATTATGTGATCTTCACTGTTACTAATCCTCAGTCATGCTCCACTCTTGCTTTGATTTCTATGCATTAATATTTTTATTGTTCTTTTGGAGTCAAAACCGATATTCTTGTTGTAGTATACAGAGTTAATTGGCTGAAGAATGCCACTGGTGTATACTCAAATTGCAGGATAATAGTGAAGCGTTTTTGATGATAAAGTCTTTTCGTTGCTAGTAATATGAGCCTACTGATGCTTGTTTATTGTCATCTAACTTGCAGCCCCAGACCAGAAGTTGCAGGCCATTACTGTGGCAGAATCAATGGTATCTGTGGTTGGGGCTAATTGGTTGGTTAATCATGTAAATGTCCCTGATGTACACAACTCTGTTCCATCTGACAGGTAAATTCTATAAATGCCAATGCTTTCAATCCATTTCCCCTTATGTAAGAACAGCAATAAATTTTGTATTTTATTTCTGCTTCAGGTGTCTATTACTTGTTCTTGAGACGTCCAGGGTTGAGGTGGCTGTTCTTCTCAATGATTTGGCTTACTTGAAGTATGAAGCAACTTCATCGAAGTCCGAAGTTATCCCTACAAAACAAAGGGTTTTGGGAGTTGCCTTCTCCTTGATAGAGTCAATAATCAAAGTGATCTCAACTATTGGTGAGGGTGAAGGTATGTCTTCGTATGTAAGATCATTTATTTTTCCAAATATATTTATCAGGATCAGCTTTAGAAAATTTTGTTGTAGAACCATTCAGTGGCTTTATTATCGTCTTAAAACCATAAGCTTTTATGATGTGATTACACAAAAGCTTCTATGTTGGAAATCTGAAATGTGTTTGTGGAAAAAGCTTTTCAATTGAACAATTAGTCCTTGTATTGAAGTGCACTAAGTTCTGGTAAATAATTCTCATTTTATGGACACTTAGGCTTGATATGGACACTTAGGCTTGAAACAGAAAAATATATGCAAAAATGTAGATAATCCATTTCCAGGCATGTCTAGACTCCAGGTACAAGTATGGATCGAGATATTTTGCCATCTCCAGTAAGGTACACCATGATTTATTTCATTTCTTTGGGACTACTGACAGGTGGAGTTATCTGTGACAGCACAATTACAAAAGCCATCTCAGGATTGGATGAGACAATTGGGGTAGTGCTGGAGTACTTAAAAGATGCAAAGGTGACTATCTCTCTCTACACTTAAAT
This sequence comes from Fagopyrum homotropicum, assembly GCA_033239125.1. Lineage (NCBI taxonomy): Eukaryota > Viridiplantae > Streptophyta > Magnoliopsida > Caryophyllales > Polygonaceae > Fagopyrum > Fagopyrum homotropicum. The sequence continues at coordinate 612,881 of BSWB01000003.1, read as the reverse complement.
ATATGGACAAATTATATGTGCTAGTGTGTGCATTTAGTACTACATATTGTGAAGACAATCGTAACACTCAAGAATTAAGATGTAGACAAAGTTTTAAACCGGGAAAAAAATCTGTAAAAACACAGGGGTAAGAGTACAAATGTGGTACTTTTAGTCAATCTTTATGATTATCTCTTTCACATTTTCATCGGTTCATCCCATTTATAGCTGTCTTCTAGGAACTTGTGAACCCATTTATGAAATTGTCTACAAATTAAGTAAACATAGCAATATAAACTTGCGAACCCATTTGCAATAATCTGTATAAGATGTGATTTCACAGAGAAGCTACTGTTATTTTCTGCTATAAACTGATACAGAGTTCATGTATTGTTCTTTTCAATGTACCTATGTACTGTATTGTCTTCTATGTCTATCTATTATTTTAAACCTGTAGTTCTCTGGTTGGCTTTATGGCCTTTTTATGTTTTTATCCATATTATTCTTATTGAATGTCATAATAAATTGTATAAACTTTTTTTCGTACCTGTTGCAAAAATAATGAAGAAACGCTTATAAAGCTAAGACAACGGGGCTGATAAACAGCAGACTACACAGAAACATGCTTGTTGGTGAATGTTACTTACAAATTACAACATAATAAAGCTTCATTAAACGGTAGAGTGCACAGAAGCATGGAACTGATGAATATTACTGACAGAGTACAATATAAAGCTTTAATGAAATGATATCATCTTGTTCAGTGTACTTGTGAGCTATGATTAACTAGGATGATATAGGTGACATGTGGGAGTTAGTCCACTGTGGGTCATAATGTAGTAGTTTTGGTTTATCATTTGAAGTTGTTAGGTTTTTCTGTATAGCACAGATTGTGTAATGCGTTCAACAAAGATTTTCTTCTGAATGCAATTTTTCCAGGAACATGGACAGCGAAAAGGAGATGATCTTCTTGCATGTGTTCGAGTTGTTGGAAGGTATTGTTTCATCTATCTTCTCGCACCTTCTTTGTATGTGAGTTCATTGCAAAATAAATCTGATTGAACTTCTAGTGTAACCGACATTCCACCCTGCTCTTTGAGATTTAGCATTCAGTCTCAGTGATATGTTTTATGATGTGTTTGTGTTAAGTTATCTTGCAGAGGCACCTGTTGCATGTAAAGAGAAAATCAATGAACTTCTAGAGTATATGCTCTCAATTGAAGGGGAAGACGAACCAAGGTTTGGGCCTAAGCATATTCTAATGATAGATATGATTTTTTTTTCTTCTGACTGTATCTTTAGTCAGCAGTCAGCACTTATCATTTAAATCTGATCATGACAGCCCCTTTTTCTCTGTTCGCTTTCTGCTTCCAATGCTGTGTCAAACAACAATTGAGATTCAAGGATCTGAAATCTTGGCATCATCTGGTGGCTATAGAGCTGTGAGTTTCTTCTACGCGAATTATTGACAGTAATATTTTTTAGTTGGGAAATTCCGGATGGTACCCTCGTGGTTTAGGGTATTCCGGATTTTGCCCAACAGTTTTTTCAAGTTCGGATGGTACCTTAAGTTTATGTTGTTTTCCGGATTTTGCCCAAATTCATTAATTTTTTTAAAATTCCATTAAAAACATACAAAAGAAAATAAACTAAAATTAAAAAATAAATTAAAATAGAAAGAATAATTTATTTATTTTAAAACTAAAGTAAAACAGTAACTTTTTTAAAAAAAAATGTTTTATATTAATTTAAAAATAAATTAATTAGATAATTTTTAAAATTTTTAAAACATCAGTGTTTTATTTATTTTATTTAAAAAATAAATAAAAAGATTCTTTTAAAAAATTTAAAAAAATTCACTTTTTAAAATAAAGTAAAAGGAAATTTATAAAATAGAAAACTGATTTATTTATTTTTATAATAAATTAAAACAGTGAATTTATTTTTAATTTTTTAAAAGAACCTTTATTTTATTTATTTTTTAAATAAAGTATAACACTTATGTTTTAGATTTTGTTAAAAAAATGCTAATTCAATTTATTTATTTTTAGAATAAAATAAAACAATGATTTTTTTGAATTTTTAAAAATTGTGTAATTTATTTATTTTTAAATTAATATAAAACATTTATTTAAAATTTTTTTTTTTACTGTTTTACTTTAGTTTTAAAATAAATAAATCATTCTTTCTATTTTAATTTGTTTTTTAATTTTAGTTTATTTTCTTTTGTTTGTTTTTAATGGAATTTTAAATTTTTTAATGAATTTGGGCATAATCCGGAAAACAACATAAACTTAAGGGTACCATCCGAACTTGAAAAAACTGTTGGGCAAAATCCGGAATACCCCAAACCACGAGGGTACCATCCGGAATTTCCCTTTTTAGTTTGTAGTGGTTATTCGTTATTATATTTCTCCAGTTAATGTGATATGAACTATATTTTGTAATCTGGATTGCAACTTTTGCAATGTATGCATGCATTTATTTACTCTTCTTAGCCACTGAGTATTTAAGCGATTGACTTGGGTTATCGGCAGTGCATTAGTATAACTATGTGATTAGCTTATCACTTTCACCTGACACTTGGATTTGCTAATGCTTGTGTTTTGGCCTCTGCACAGGTTGTGGAATGTCTTGTGAAGTTAATTACTTCTAGTCCACATACCACTGAAGATAATGACTGCATATTTTTAGCGTGTGACACAATTATGAATCTTCTATTGAAGGTAATGTCCTCATGTACTTTGTTAATCCCTTGTTTCTTGACTTTTTCTCGTCGTAGTAAGTAATGATTAAAATTTTCTTCTCTCCTTTTCCACAGAGAGAAAAAATTCATGTACAACTGGATGAATCAGTCCTTGTTCATCTTGTAAAGAATTTAGCATATTGGGCAGGTAAACTAAAGCTTCCAAAAAATATCAACATTTTTTTCTTCCAGTTATTTTATTTCTGAATATTGTATGTCAACTGTAAGTTTTTTTTTTGCTGAACTGTCCACACATTGATTCCAGACAAAAACAACGACGGATCTGTTATCATGATGGCATCAAGCATTTGCTCTTTAGTTCTTGACGGTCTATCAGAAGAAGTCCTCTTAGGATATCCAGAATTTGATAGAGGTACACTTGATAGTCTCTGTCGCCTTATTCAGAAAAGCTTAGCCACATGTGGACAGGTATGATTTTTACCCTATATTGTTCTGCTTTCCGCAAAGCTTAGACATTCAAAAATCTTCTAAACTCAATTTTTGTTCTGTTTGAATCCTGTTTTGTAGGAAATGTGTGATGATACAAGATCAGATACAGATCTTCATGATATTATTTTTGCAGGTATGAATACCCATTTCTCTTTTTGCTTAATGTTCCAACACATTGCTATTGTGTAGTATTGTTTGCTTGTATACATTTTCATAAGATATTCTTGATTACTAGCATATCCAATGAAGATGGCGTTAAGCTTGGGTTCTTTCGCTTGTAGGATATTCTCGATGGGCAGATCGGTTTCCGCAAATTCGAAGGGCAGTGGAAGGCTGATTTTGTATTTTGATAACTTGTCTGATGATTTGAGTTGAAAGTTTTGGCTGGCTGATTAGCATCTTAAATGGTATGCTTGCATTTACTGATAACTTAACAGTATGTTGTGTACATACAGATGAAGGTTGACGTTTGTTGCTTATATTTTGTACTTGAGAGTAAAAAGAACGTTTGTAAAATTGAGTTATGAAATAACGTTGTTTTGGCAAAGCCTTTGAAGTGCACTTGGGAATGGAAAAAAGCTGAGTTGGTGTTTATGTTGGATTTTGTTAGAAATTGTTCGTCTTTATTTATTGTTTACGGTAAATTTGCAGCCAAAAAATGGATGAACTAGACGGCACAAAATTTGGAAGTATACCAATACTCAGTTGGTCTAGTGGGATGTGGTGCCAGACTTATTAAGTGATTAGTCTGGAGATTCGTCAGTTTTACACCGACAAAAAATGACCTTCATTGATGCAATAGCTGCAAGTAATGATGGACACAAATCCCATATATGCTGATTACATTATGAACGTGACGAGATTTCATCCAAAAAAAATTGCAATTTCATCCCGTAAAAATATCGGGATGGGTGCGGACCTTAATCATCCTCGCTACTCTCAATTTCCGGTAGACTTTTTAAACAAGGTTGTAGCAATTTTACAAAGTTTTTCACGAGTATTCACAATTGTACTAGTCGAGAATGGTCTTGTCCCAATCCAACGGGATTAAATCTGAAACTACAAAGTACATCCCATGTCTATCAGTCGGGTTAGGACTTGGATGACTTCAATCCCGCACGGTCAGTACCCGACCCTAGTTACACGTTTTATGATAAAATGACAATAATTCTGTCTTTTAAAAACAAGAACTATGCTAGCAAAAAGCGCCCATGGCCTAATGGATAAGGCGCTTGACTTCTAATCAAGCGATTGTGGGTTCGAGTCCCACTGGGCGTGTTTTATTTTGATTTTTTTTAATTTTGGTTCTGTTTACTTAGCTTATTTAGGTTATTTTTACTTACATGAGTTTATTTTTGTTTAAAATCCAATTTTGGCCTTTTTTTTTTTCCATAATGATATTATTTGTTCATCCCTAGGTATTTAACATTATTGTTCTGTTTTTTTAGGGGCATAAGAGTTTTTATAGTAAAATAAACTCAAAAAATATTTCCAAGTAAACAGTCTTACTAGTTTATTTATATAAACCCCTCAAGAAATAAATTCTAAAATAAATTATAAATTCATATAAACTCGTTTAGTTTATAAACCTGAAAATAAATCAATCTACAAGTAAACAAGCCCTCAGTTAAGTATATTTCACAACTACTATGTGGATAACAACAAACAGCGCCCATGGCCTAATGGATAAGGCGCTTGACTTCTAATCAAGCGATTGTGGGTTCGAGTCCCACTGGGCGTGCAATTCTATTTTGTAATTTTTGTTTTTATTCTTCTTAATATGTCTTTTAACTATTAGGCATCGTTTCATTAGATAATTTCATCAATGCATAATGAATAAATAGTTAGCACTTAATGGAATAGAGTTGTGGAAGTTACAAACTGATACATTTCGTAAGCTGGTTCCAATTTTACTTATGATATTGTTGTTATGGATTTGGGCAGATGTATACAGAGGTAGTGCCATAACGGCTTGCTGTTTATGATTTACTCACATAATGCTTCTTTAGTTGTAGTTATAACTCCAAATAATTGGATATAAGTGGCTCCCCATTGGCGATCTAAACTTCTGTATTTCTGATCATGGTTGGAGCTAGGTTAGATTGTAAAGGTAACTTGGCAAATATTTTGTTGACTAGTTAGATACTAGTATGTCTTGTAGTGTAAGTAGAGTAATAATGACTGGTGTGAGTCTGCTAAAGTTGAAAATTTTATCTTCACATAAATGTGTAGCCATTTGTATACTGATGAATTTTCTGAACAGGTCAGGCCATGCAGTCCCGTTGGGTTCTGCTTCGTCAATTAACAAAGCAAGCTCATGGCAGGCGATTTTTTTGCACAACATCAGTCCTCGCTTCCCAGGAGATCACATAATACTTGACTCCAGAAAGAAGTTGGAACCACTTAATGGTGCCAACTCAAGTGTCGGATGTGTTTTGTTCGAATAATCAGTTGAAGCAACTGGTAGAAGCTAACCACTTTGATGATGCTCGCAAATTGTTCTACAATATGCCACAAAGGGATGAGATTTCATGGGCCATTATCATATTTGGATATGTCAATACTTCAGGCTACCATGAGGCTTTGAAATTGTTTTCCAGGATGTGGTTTGAGCCTTACGTTAGAGTTTACCCTTCTATACTCAGTCCTGTTCTCAAGGCTTGTGGGCGTGGTAACTTTGGTGGTTATGGAGATTTGTTGCATTGTGTTGCTGTGAAGACGGGTTTGGATGAAAATATCTATGTGGGTACTGCCCTTTTGGATATGTATATCAAAACAAGTAGAGTTTCAGAGGGCTGCATGGTTTTCAACGAGATGCCAGAGAGGAATGTTTTGTCTTGGACATCCATTATATCAGGATTGGTAAATGCTGGTCACCCTCAAGTTGGCTTGATTTATTTTGCCAATATGGGAAGGTCCAATGTGCATTTCGACTCATACTTTTGCAACTGCTTTGAAAGCTTGTGCAGCCTTATCTGATATAGACAGTGGTAGAGAAGTGCGCACTCAGATAATGAAGAAGGGATTTGATGGGATCCCTTATGTTGCAAATACTCTTGCTACTATGTATAGCAAGTGTGGGAAGTTAGATTATGCATTGACCCTGTTCAGGAGGATGAGGACTCCAGATGTGGTTTCTTGGACCACAGTTATTAACACTTATGTTCAGATAGGCAAGGAGACTATTGCAAATAAGGAATTCCTGCGTATGATAGACTTGGACGTTAGGCCTAATGATTATACATTTGCAACCATTATCTCAGGATGCTCTGATCTCAGATGGGGCGAACAATAGCACAATCAGGTAACTAAAGCAGGCTTGATTGCTTCTCTATCTGTGTCAAACTCGATCATGAACATGTATTCAAAATTTGGGCTGCTTTGCTCAGCGTTAATGGTTTTTGATGTTATGCCAAGACGAAATATCATTTCTCGGAGCACTATTATTTCCAGGTATTGCCAAGTTGGGTTTGCCGATGAAGCTTTTCAACTTCTGTCACAAATGATAAGAGAAGGGCCAAAACCAAATGAGTTTGCTTTTGCTAGTGTCGTGAGTGTCTGCGGACAAATGGCAATTCTTGAGCAAGGGAGGCAACTTCATGCTCATGCTTTGACACTTGGTTTAGAAATAATGATATCATATCATGGACTGCCATGATCAATGGTTATGCAGAACACGGTCATAGTCAAGAAGCCATTGATCTGTTTGAGAGAATCCCACAAGCGGGGTTGAAGCCTGACTCTGTGACCTTCATCGGGATCCTCGTAGCTTGTAGCCATGCTGGACTAGTTGACCTTGGTTACCGATATTTCAACTCTATGAGAAACAAGTATCATGTTGATTCTTCTAAGGAACACTATGGCTGCATAGTTGATCTCTTATGTCGAGCAGGGAGGTTAATTGAAGTTGAGAACATGATAGATAACATGTCGTTTAAACAGGATGATGTGGTATGGTCGACGTTACTGAGAGCCTGCAAGATTCAAGGTGACACGGAGCGTGGGGAACGTGCAGCCAAGAAGATTCTTGAGCTGAACCCAAACTGTGCAGCTACACACATCACTCTTGCTAATGTTTATTCCGTGAGTGGGAAATGGAGAGAAGCTGCTCGATAAGAAAGGATATGAAAGCCAAGGGGGTAATGAAGGAGCCTGGATCTTCATGGATTAAGGTCAAGGATTGGGTATCCACATTTGTCTCTGTGTCTACCCACGATATAGAGTCTCTTTTATTTGGTGAGCATGGTTACTTATGTTGTTGTCTGTAATCTCGTGTTGGTATGCATAATGTGATATGTCATATATGTACATTTTATATACTTAATAATGGTGAATGATACGATAATTTGACATTACTAAACCTTCAGGGTAGTTTGCTCATATTTAGTATTTAGTTATACTTTGACGTGCCTCAATAGAAAATTTCCACCACTTTTACATGTTTAAATAAGCTAAAATTTGCAGCTTCTGTATTTTCAGGCACATTTGAGGAATTTTCTAGTGTGAAGCCAAATATTAACTGGGCATCTTATGCAAGTGTGAGCGTTATGGACATTTTGCAGAACTGAGTAGGTATGTTTCTTGTACTTGCAGTTTATCAACTTTATTTTTTCAAAAATCCATTATGAGAATTTTAAGAATGTTCTTTTTTTCTTACTGAGTGTAGCATATCGTAAATTATGTTCTTAGACTTTATATTTTTTCGAGTTGTAGCTGTTAGTAGAAACTCCCTTTGCCTGCTCTTAGGATATAATACAGGGTTTCCTTAACCCATAGCTAGCAGTGAAATGCCCATAGATTTGAACACTTTTCTTCTTGTGAGTTTGTGTCTCTCCCATTAGAATGACCTGCAAATTTATATATTAACTTTAAGCCACATTCATGTTGATTTGTTTTTAAGCCAAAGTTGTTTTTAAGATGGATTGTGATTATGCTAGCCAAACACTTAAATTTACCAGATGCTACCAATAGGAGAAAATGAGGTATGTGGTATGCATGCAGGTCATGTTTTCTCATGCGCGAACTAATAATTTCCCTTCAGCTTAGAGCTTCCATGCATTACTTGAGGAAGTTAATTAGTTCCACAGTAACTAAGGAATATTCCTCTTCTGCCTACTCCTATTGAAACATGGATACACTTTAGAATTAACTTGCATCATGTATGAGCATATGAACTTAAATGTTAGTTACTTCCATTCATTTCCTTCCATAAGTCTCATACGCATAGAATCCTCAGCATTGCTGCACCTTTTGCTTTGATTTCTATGCGCCAGTGTTCTTATTGAAGTTTTGGGATCAAATCCAATGTTCTAAATGTAGTATCTGAAGTTTATTGGCTGAAGAGTGTTACTGATACAAAATGCAGGATACTTTTCAAGCTTAAATGACATTGAAGTCTTTCAGTTGCTAGCAATCCGAACCTACTGGCTACTGATGCTTGTTTGTTGTCAGTTGACTTGTAACCCCTACCAGAAGTTGCAGGGCCATGACAGTGGCATATTGCGGCTATGTCGGTGATTAGTCATATAAATCTCTCTGGGAATACACAACTCTGTTCATCTGAAAGGTAAATTATGTAAACGCCATTCCTTTCAATCTACCCCTCATGTAAGAGCAGAAATAAATTTTCACTCTAAAGAAAAATAACATAAATAAGTTTTGTAAGCTATGTCTCAGAGAGGATAATTATATATCAATTTTGAAGTAGAGGCTTATCCGGTCTGCATATGCTTCTCTGTATATCATATATTGTAGCATTGCACTTATCAGTGGTACTATGATCTCCTTAAAACTATGAACTGTTCTTTTGTTAAGAACATCAAGACCTTACTGCATCTGTATTATTCTGCTTGACATTCAAAAATCTTCTATACGAAATTCTTGTTCTGTGTAATTCCTGTTTTGTAGAAAATGTGTGATGACTGATGATACAAGATCATCTACAAATCTTCATGAGATTATTTTTGCAGGTATGATAATTTGTCCACTCATCTAATTTCATAAGCATGTGTTGTGTCATCTCTCTTTTTTTTTATGTTAATTTGTTGTCTTTTTGTTTTTTGTTTGTAACAAAAAAAATCAAGACATCAACTCACCTAATGATCTCGAGCAATTGGCATCCTAAGTTGAAAGTGTTGGCTGGTTGTTCAAATATCGAACGTATGTTGTGTACATAGAGGATAAAGGCTGACATTTCTATGGCTTTCGGGTACTTGTACCGGAAAACCATATGATTTAACATGTAGATAGTTAGATACTTGATAGTTTAATATCAAAACATGTGTGTTTGTATTTTGTTCTTGTCAATAGTGAAAAGAACGTTTATGGGATGTAAAACTGAGTTATGCAAAACTTTTGTGTTTGTATTTTTGTTCTTGTCAATATCAAAAAGAACATTTATGGGATGTAAAACTAAGAAATGCAAATTGTCGCCTACAAACTCTTGCAAAATGTGAAATGAAGGTAACTATCTAATATCGCCATTACCCCTTTTCAATGTATAGTAATTGTGCCTAATTGTCGCCTACACACTCTCGCAAAATTACTGATAAACAATCGACCAATAAAGCTCTTGGAATCTAGATAATAGACTAACCTAACTACTCTATTGTAGAAAGTCAAACCGATATCAACCTAGGTAACCAATACTCAGTTGGTCTGGTGGTTGTGGTGCTAGACTTTAAGTAGAAAGTCAAACCGAACCTAGGTAAGCAATACTCAGTTGGTCTGGTGGTCGTGGTGCTAGACTTTAAGGGTTGGAAAGGTATCCTTAAATGGGCCACTATATATATACCCTATGTGGGCAAAGCCGAACCGAAAACGTAACCTTTCAAATATATATATATATATAGACCCTAGGTATTCTATGATAGCTTGCGATCTCAAAAGGTGACCAGTCTTAGGTTCATTCAATCATAGATTGATCTAATAGGGGTAATACACTCTCGCATAAACTATCATTCCATAATTTCTGATCCAGTCACCACCTCTTGATGTATGACTATAGAAGGATCAAGTTTGTCTAAATCAAACAAGATAACTCAAACACAATTTCCATTATCAATCAAGCAATTACAGATCATAAGAATCAACCTAATCTTATAACTATACAATTAACGACATTGCATGTGTAATCAACAACTTCTACATAGAATTATCCGGACATAATTATGCGTAATATAAAACAAGGGGTGTTACGGGTACGGTTCGAGATTTCGTTAATGCACAACTGTTACAGAATCCGTGATCGTGACCTTATGACGGTTACGAGATCCGTAATCGTCGTGCTTTTATTAAATCTTGACCCGTGCGTTTACGAGTTCTGTAAAAGTTTGACATAAACGATACTTCAAACTAAGTAGTTTCTGGCATTACCTTAACCAAACAGCGCCCATGGCCTAATGGATAAGGCGCTTGACTTCTAATCAAGCGATTGTGGGTTCGAGTCCCACTGGGCGTGAATTACTTTTATGGTTTTTCCATATTATACATCATATATAATATAACTACTATGTTAGACAAGCAAAAGGCGCCCATGGCCTAATGGATAAGGCGCTTGACTTCTAATCAAGCGATTGTGGGTTCGAGTCCCACTGGGCGTGTAAATATGTATATTTTTTTTTAAACGGAAAGCGGTTAGGACGAGGACGGCCTATCTCTAGAGGTAGTCCATCCTTTCGGTTCGAAATTCCCAAAAGGGTGTAAATATTTTTTTTATTTTTAGTCTTCTACAAAGATTTGTTTTAACTTTAACTTCACGTAATCATTTTTTCTAATTACACAAACCATCCATTATTTTTGTAACTTTGTACAAAATCATACCTTTATCTTGAAATTTTACAACACAATCCTGTAAAATTTGTGAATTCACTACCCATCAGAAGTAGCCACTTATAAAAGAACCGTCAAAATATGACTCTCCTAACATATATCAACACATTCAAATGAATATAAGAAGATTCATAGTTTCACAAATAATAGTAATTTTGTGAATTTACTCTTTCATTCTTGTATGAATCATTTTAAATAAACACATTTAATTGTGAGTATGTTTATGGTTATTCTTCAACTTTGTATAGTTTTTTATGCATAAGATTATGATTTTGTATTATGTTTCATGATTTTGAAAATATCTTATTTTTGTGTAAAGTAATTTGTTTTGATTGTTTATTAATTTCCCCTGAAAGAAGTTTGGAAACGAAGGAGAAGTGGCAAGAACCTGTGGGCAACTGGGCATGTGGCAACACCAAAAAATCAATATTGTTCCATCTCTTCACTTCTAACGATCAACCAAAAGGCGCCGATGAACTCGTCAACACCGCCGTCGGCATCGTCGGAGACGCTTGTGGAAGCAGCCTTGAGGGTTCTCAACACTGCTGATCCGTTCGAAAAGGCCAAGTTGGGTGACCAAGTAGCTAACAAGTGGCTTCAAGGAATAATCACTCTACCCTTCGATCCATCCATGGACCTCCCTGTACCTGATCGACCAGCTCGTCTCAGCAATGTATGCAAAATACTTTTCCTTTTTTTCAGCGTTATCCTGTTTTTGTGATATGCTTCCTATGTGTTCGATGAAATGCCTCACAAAATATGATGGGTGTGGTGGCTTGTAACTGTTGGCCTGTTGGCTTGTCAGGTGAAGTTAGTATCGCCAAGTCTCATGCCTAAGTTGGGGAAAGCTGGGAGTTTGCAGAGTAGACAAGCACTTGTGCATAGCCTTGCCCATACAGAAAGCTGGGCTATTGATTTGTCTTGGGTATTACTATCTGCCTCAAAATCAAATGTTTTTATTTCATTTGTCTCATGAAAGCTTTGTTAGATTCAACTCTTCTTGATAACAGTGAGCGGTTAATATAGGATTGAAATTGGGTGATTGACCGAGTTTTTGTTAAGAGGGATCTGTTTTCTACCTTCCTCCAGCATTATTAACTTGTAGATTTGTATGAGTAGGAGTCTTTTTTTTAAAAATTTAAGCAACTGTCCTCAAAATGGATGAACACAAAACTTAGCCAGGATATTATCCAGGTGACAATTTTCTTATTGATTTCCTCAATTGTTCATCTTTATAGTCAAATGTTTATTGGGTCTTCTATTCATCATCAGATTATAATCTTCCCATTCTAAAGCATTGTTTTTTTTCCTAGGATATTATTGCTCGATTTGGTAAACAAGAGACAATGCCAAGAGAGTTCTTCACAGATTTTGTGAAGGTGGCTCAAGATGAAGGCAGGCATTATACACTCCTTGCTGCCAGACTGGAAGAACTAGGCTCTTTTTATGGAGCACTCCCTGCTCATGATGGATTATGGGATTCAGCAACTGCTACTTCGAAGGACCTGTTGGCACGTTTGGCAGTTGAACATTGTGTTCATGAGGTTTGTCCCTTGCTGTCTTGCTGATATTGATAATTATATTTGCTAGCCCTTTTCTTATATTTTACAAGATTTCCACTCTTTATTTTCATGGGCTTATATAGTAGGGCGTTCATATTTTACTGTACAATGACTTTGGTCACATTTTTGGTGTATGGGAGTTGATCTTTTAGTTGGCTTTGTTCTTTTGACTGAGAGATAAGAACTATTGGTGTTCTTATTTCAGATAGTCTCTTCCATGTGTAAATTGCCATGTGTTCTTATAGTCTCTCTGGATGCTACTTGGGTGAAGGGGAAACCAATGAAAGCTGATTACTGGACCGTGACCATATCAGGCGTAAAATTGATCAAATTGTGGAGGTGGAATCTAGGGATTTTTCTAGAACTTTACTTTGAATTAATAGTAACAATTTAAAAGCCTGGTATGGAACATGATATAACTAATCCCAGATGCCGACCTTGTTTCTGGAATCCATACCGCTATCTGCGTATGAAACCAAGGCTTGAAGAGTTTCCTCATTCCATGTCTAAAAGAAAATGAAGTTTTTGTATTCTGCTTTAAAAACGTAGTCCATCTAAGATTTAGTTTGTATGCTATTGTCAATACCAAACCCGGGTTTCATTGACGATGATGGTAAATTTGCTACAAATAGAGTGTCTAGGTCCTAGTATAAGGTGTTCCTTGATCAGAGCTTATTAAGTTCCATGAGATGATACGCTGATAATGCTTAAGTTGTCAGAGCTTCTTATTCATGTACTTTGATTTTTGTAATCCTTACTGACCAAGGATATCATCTTCACTTGATAATAAAAACGTTACTGTTGATTAATATACCATTATAGGCTAGAGGCCTTGATGTGCTGCCAACCACGATTGCTCGTTTCCGAAATGGAGGAGACAGCAAGACAGCTGATCTACTCGAGACTGTGGTTTACCCTGAAGAAATCACTCACTGTGCAGCAGGAGTTAAATGGTTTAGGTATCTCTGTTTGAGATCAACAAATTCAGATGAATATCAAAACAACCCTCTTGATGGAGGCGAGATGAAAGGAGACGACAATGAAGTCATTGAGAAGTTTCACGCAACTGTTAGGACACATTTCAGGGGTCCGCTGAAACCTCCCTTCAATGAAGAAGCAAGAAAGGCTGCTGGGTTTGGCCCTGAATGGTATGAACCTCTTGCTATCAAATAGACTTGATAAATGATTTGAAGTTTTACTATAATATAACTAAGAAACATCAGTTATTTCCCCTCAGATTTTCTGTAGTTTGATGGTTGTAACATGTAACAGACAGCAGTTTTGTTTTGTTTTCCTCCATACAATCTTTACAAGACCTTATGAGTCAAGTCTATCCTGCCATAAGATTGACAAGAAATGACCAATACTGAAATGTTGAATAATGTTGTGTGGTGTCCTTTGTATATGAGAGATTACATGCATGTTTTCATTAAAATTTCGATTTTGATAACCTTGTTTGTAGTTTTAGGTTTGGTGCGAGATTGCTATTCGTATCACATGAAACGCGCTATTCATAACCCCTACTACGGCTACGCATTGTGGAGCCGTAACAAGCTTATTTCGTTCAAAAAAATAAAGGAAAATGGTTACGATTACGCATGACGGATGTGTAGTATGGCTACGACTACACGGATGCGTAGTAGTACATATCAAACATGTTTGAAAATTTAAGGAAAAATGACTACTGCGCAGCTGTAATAGGGAAAAAAAAAAAAATTAACTGCGCCGTAATCGGGGTATGAATAGCACGTTGCGCCGTAATCGGGGTATGAATAGCACGTTTCTATGGTACGATCTAGAACTTTAACAATGTTAAGAGGAGGGACAAGACATGAACCTTAATAACGTATTCTACTGATTGACAACTCAATTGAAGAAAGTTCAATGGACAAAAAACTCACAAAGTCAATGAAAGTAGAATACAAGGAGAGACATTTTGATAGAAAGATTATGTACAAATGTGTAGAGATTTACAAGTACAGAACCAACAAAAGTAGGCCTAAAATGTACACATTTCCTGTGACAGAAAAACCAAGAACAAAAATGCATCAAGAAAGTTCTGTTTTTATTCAGCTTCCTTTTGTTAAATATCCCACCCGTCGTTTCGACGGTTAAACTCCGATTTTTTACGTGCTAGATCACCAAACATTCTCGAGAACTTGTTCAAGCACTCGCTTCTAACCTGATAATGTGCATTCGTGTTCCTACTGATTGCTACACTTGATAGCTTAGATGTATCAATGGCCCAAGCCGGTCTTACGTACTCCACGGTCGTGAACGAGCTTGAATTTGCATACAAGTAATTCAACAACACATCCTCACAGTTGAAGTTTTTGTCAACAAATTCCCTGCCTTCCTTCGCCTCTTTACTCCAATACTTGTCAAATGCAAACTTGCTGTCCAAAAAAGCCGCCCCGGTCAAGATCATGTTATAACCTCTCTTACTCCTTGCGTACTTTTCCGCTCTGTACTTGAGTGGCCTTCCGCGCACCAGTCTAGGGTAAAACCCGACAATCCTGTCCGGGTGGTCCCTCCATACCTTGAAGCCTCGCTCAACATCATCGCACATCATCATGATGTCATCGTCAAGTTCAAGGACCGCCCTAGTCTTGATCAAGGGGTCAACCTTGAACCGGTTGTTCAGAGAGTTGTGCTCCTCCACCCTGATTCTCACAGGCACAGCTGAATCGAAGTCACTTGAAACTGGAGGGGTGCCTTTGTTCCATATCACTACAATCTCCTTCACAGAAGAACACCTCGAGTAATGCTTTATGTACATCTTTAGGTTCCAAAGCCGAGCATCATACGTCATTGTTAAGAGAGTGAACTGAGAGTAGTAGCCCCTAACCGGATAAGGCTCTTCTGCACCGTTTCCGCCATAAATGTGCTTCACTCCAATGCACAGTAGAACAAGGACCAAAAGAAATAATAAGGAGAGGACGAGCCTACCAGCCCAAGTTTTAGGCTTGATCCTAACCCTAAGAGAAGCGGGCAATCTGTTTAAGCGGTTGCAGATCCTCAATACCTTGGAGGTAAAAGCGTTAGGCTTATCCCGAGCAAACAAAGCATCGGACCTCTTTCCGGAGTTGTGAGCACACCAGTTAAGAGGAACAAGGCACTTTATAGCACCAAGGAGCACACCAAATAACACCACAAGTGCAAATACAGCTATGAAGGAAACATAGCCAACCATAAAGCGGTGGGATGAATCACCTGACGGCACACGGTCCCCGTCCATGACCCCGATCCATTTCCCAGAGCTCAACTGCTGAGCATCAAGGTGATGGTGGCGAACACCGTTCCAGGCATTTCGCCCTTTCTTTGACTCCTTAAAGCCTGATGGCACTTCAACTTCTCTGAACTCGTTTTCAGTAAGAACTTCAACCTTAAAGGTACGAATCCTTCTTCCATATGATTCTCCACAATCCTGGCCAACTCGGTATAGGACGCCGTTGTGCATGAATGGTCTGCCCCCATTCCTCGCCCCAAAACTCATGTTTACATTGTAGATAGGATTTTGCTTATGAGGTATCCAAGGACCAAGAGGTGACTTACTGTACCATATCTCAAGGTTCCCGTTCTGTTGAGCACCAAAGCTCCTGTGATCTGAGCCGAAGAGCCAGTACTTTTCACTGTACTTGAACATCACAGCATCAACAATAGGCCTTTTCATGATAACTCTCTCCAACTTCCATTGTACTGGAAAGTTAACAGCTATGTAAAGACGTAGTTCTCCTTTCTCTCTACTTTCCGGCATCATATATATCTGCTAAGAAGAACAGGAAGGTCAAGGAACACACTCAAAATAGAAATTACTCAGCCAAATAACCAATAAGAATGAAAACTTACATGGCCGAGATAATTAAAGACATATGGAAAAGAAAGATGGCAGTCCTCATCCAAAGCTATACCAAGAGGCTGCCAAGTTGCGCCACTATCAGTGCTTTTGGCAACTCCTATATCACCTTCCATACTGATTGTATTCTTTGTTTCATAGAACATGTAAAGTACATCATCCTGTGTGAAAAAAAAAACAAATGGATTAGAAAAGAGATATTATATGGATGGTTTTCTCAATATCCATTTAGTAGTCACGTCTTGTCTCATAGTACTAGAAGTTCTTGTTTATAATTAGAATAGGAAAAGAAACCGACAATGACATAGTATTTAACTCAATGAAATGTCAACGTACATCAGAAACAAATGCGCACGTGATAAGAACAAGTAAAATTTTAGAAATCTCGTAGTGTTACTAAACACAGTCAATATCAAGAAAGGATCCTGTTTCAGACTCGATACATTGGCTACCGAGTTGCAGCCAATATGTATGAAGGTTTAGGGGAATCTCAGCATGATCATCTTTTAGTGCCCATATAGAGGCAATCAGGGTTCATAGTATAATTCATATTGATCGGGAAAGAGGAAAAATTCCAAGTTTGACTAAAGATAAAAAAGGATTGAAAGCATCACTTGTCATATTCAAACGAACTGTAGTGCACAACTTGCCAGGCAGACATTTTCATTTGCCTAAACTTTAAGCTCACATAGATTAATATTCTCAAAGCACATTGGCAAGTCTCTTCATTTAATTTCACTACAAGACCAACATCACAGACAGTACAAAAACCCTAGACCACCCCATATGTTAGAGGTACATGTTTGCCACTACCATAAGAACATACAACAGCAGACAAAAAAACTCAACTTAGAGAAAATCCTGATGCACATTGGATCATAAATGCATTCCAATTGTCCTCACTTTAAATAACCATTGAATCAGAATTTTTCACTAGCAATTCTTTTGCAGGCAAAAGTATCAAGTATAAGGCCTGCAGCCTCCAAGTTACCACCTCATGCAAACTGTATGTTGCACTTATTCACTTATACACTAAGGGCTCATTTGGAAGCGATAGTAATCATTCCAGGTAACAGAATGATTCCGAATCAATCAAAAACTATGTTTGGTTAGAGGTCTTTTAACACATGAAAGTTATCCTATCATTTCCATTTCCTTTCCTTACCTTTATCCGATTTCATTCCGTTTCCATTCCACCGCTCCAACCAAACGGGCACTGAATGAACAAGCTCTAGCTAATGATTGTAATGGTACACTCTCAACCTTTACAAACCCATCTAAAAATTCTCTTTTAGAGTGGGATTTACCATGATCACCTCACTCTTTGGATTTTAGATGAAGTACAGCCTTTTCTTAATTCCATTCCTCAGATCTAGCAATATTTTCAACTCTAAACATTCCTAGGCCATGCGCCTCACATATCTTCCGTGTATATTTTGTTACCAACCTAGTCACATATACTCAAAGCAACAATAAAAAAGCTCAAAAGCATTGTCATTGAAATATCTCTTTGGTACAGTACTAATCCCATCCTCACTATACATGTACTAATTCTTTTCCAATGTGAACCATGAATGGGAGTTTCATTAGTGGGCCTGCAGGAAAAACTGACAGTGATTTTGATAACCAGAACCTCAACATCATCTCAAATAAGTTGAATAAACAGCAATAGCCCCACAAACACTCACTAATTGAATGTCATTTGACAAAAACAAATCCCAAAAGATCAACATCAAAGCACATAATGTAGTTCCACTAAAGAAACCCACCCTGTCACACCATGAATAAGAATAATGTCATCTAAATGATGTTATCTGAAAACAGGAAAAATTTATGAAACCAAACACTATACTTCAAAATTAAAATCAGATTAGAGATTGTTTAATAAAGATGTAATCTTGTAAAAGAACTTGCCATGATGTACAGGAATGGATCAGCAACAAAATTACTAGGAAACCCAATAGCTGAAGCTGAAGCACATGTGATGACAGGGTTGGCTACTGGCCATGCTGAGGTTCCATCTCTCCAAACATTCTTCTGCAAATACCCACAAATCAATTTCACTCAACATATCTATATTTGATGAATCATCATTAAAACAACTCAATTTCACAACAAGAACAAGATTTTTGAAAAGACCTAAAAAGGAAAAGGGCAACTTACATCCTCAATGGGTTGAAGGGAGAAAGGAGAATCACCATAGAAAACACCAATTGACCAAGAGCCTTCATCATCATCTTGACAACCCAAAGAAGACAATCCATTTCTAATATAAGGAGTACGAACATAAGGGGTGAAGATCAGCCATGCATATACAGAAGCAACCGAACACAGCAACACCAAAGCTGTGAAGAAGAAGATGAAAGCAGGCGACATTAAACAGTGAGGTTCAACTTTCCACCTCATCCACCACGTCACACCCTTCTCAGAACAACCGGTACCACCACAATTACCACCATTAACGCCGCTAGCTCCTCCGCCATTGCCGGAGGAAGCAATCCCTAGAATTGAACTCGTACCCATGTCTTGAAATCGCCTAAAAAAGCGGTTCAAATTTTGGGCAAATCAAAGATTTTACTTTTTTTAATCCCAAGATAGAAGATTTAGAAAGTACAGAAGATAGAACTATACCACAATCCGCCTTTCCCTATTTGCCCTATTTTGCCTTCTGATCTTCCTGATATCAAAACCGATACAGATTGTTTCAAAGGGTCATACCTAAATGATTTTTGGAACTAGGCAGGGTTGATTTTGAATTAACAAGAAATTAAACAGGGGAAAGAGAATGAACTCAGACAACAAGAAATATTCAAAATGGTACGAAGGTCCACCGCTTTTCTTAATTCTTTAATTATTTTATTTCCTATTTTTAGAATTCATTATTGGGCTTGATCCTTTTTGTATCTCAGCTGATTGATTTGCTGTAATATCGTGACCTATTAGTGCTGCCACTGTACTCGACATTAACCTGAGCAATCGCTGGATAATTTTACATTTAATAAAAATTTTGATAAAATCAAATATACGGACCCGTTTAAAATCAGTAACAATAGTTTTCGAAGAACCTGAACATTCGAATGATTGACCTGAGAATCATCCTAATAAATCCTTAAATCTAGGGTAACGGTTACCAAATCGGATCGATGGAATGTGAATATATGGTGGACCGAAGATTAAGATGATCGATTTAAAAAACCGGGTTGTATCCTAAACGAGAGTATAACGTCTTTCTTTTACCACTCGTATTCAATAATCTCAAAAATGTCTTTCAGTATCGGGTCTAAAATGTTGTTGTGGACAAAAGTTTCTGGAGAATTTTGGTCGTAATATATAAAATCGATGAAGTACTTTTGATGTCAGCTAGTTTTATGGTGGAACCTCACTAAGTTTATGTATAGGATTAAACCATTAATGCACAAGTACACTTGTATGCACACAATTAGATAGTTAACACCGACTCAGAAGAGAACAAGGAATATTGAGCCTTTCTAAGTTATTTTATGAACAAGAACACCAATTACACGAATTTATACTTGATTTAAGCCGAATATCACATAATGGGCCAAGTGACAAAAAAAGGCACATATTTTAGTAATTACAAACATATTGTTTAGACAAAATGGGTCAGGTAATGAAAGGCCCAAATTCTCGGATTAAAGTATTATCATTTTAAGGTAATCTCATTTATTTCAATTTATAAACATTTTATTCATTCATGCAAATATAACATGCAATCGTAAATTTGTAAATTTGTGAGGCTTTAGGTTTTTTAGGTCACTGTATAAACATAGTATATGTAGTCATGATGTGTGTCGGTAGATCGATCGGCGTTGATAAAAAGAAAGAAAAACATGGAAATTGAAAAAGTATGACACACTTAAAGGGTTTGAGGGAAGGAAGAAGAGCGGTGAATAGATAACATATTATACACGTCAACCAAAGAAGGTGCACATAATACTTTCGAAAAATGTATTTTAGGATGCGCATTCTCATGTGCATTTTAGAACCAGCTGATTTTTGTATGATCTGAATCATTTTGTTTTCTTTTGTCAATTTCAGTCTATTGACCGGTCTCGGTCTAGGACAGTAAACAACTAGTGAATTACTGAACTGAATTGGACCGTAAATATACTAACAAAATATATGTAAATTTTAAAATCCTACATTGTGCAATAAGTAAATCCGGACTGCTTTGATTTCGTGTCGTATGCAAGAGTCCTCTCGAATGAAATCCGTCTGAATTGGTCTAAATCCGATCCGGATTAGACTATAGTCCAAAATTTTCCGAAATTTCGGACCGGACGCACAATCCTGCGCAGCTTGATCACCCATTGTCATAGGCCTTATAACGCACAAAAAATATGGTGCCTATTTTGTAATTTTTTTGGGTGGGAATATAGGAGAAGTAAGTGAACTTCTTGGTTAGAGAATTTTGTCCTACAACCGACAAAGCTCTACTTCAAACAAAATCAGAACACTACAATTTGTTCACAAAACCATGAAAGCAACACGAAGATCCTTCAAATTTCATATACTCATTCGTACAATCACCACCATCTTTTTATCTATTTGGGTATATGCAGATTATCCAATTCAAGATACACTTCTCCAATGCCTTGAATCCCACACAGACCCATCTGATAACAAGAACATTTCAGAAATCCTCTTTTCAAACTCCAATCCATCATACCCATCTCTCTTACAAGCCTATGCAAGAAATCTCAGGTACAATTTACCAAAAACCCCCAAACCCCACTTCATAATCACCCCTTTGAAGAAAACCCATGTGTCTTCTACTGTCATTTGCTCCAAAATTCTAGGGTTTGAGCTGCGAATCAGGAGTGGAGGCCATGATTATGAAGGGTTATCTTATGCTACTTCATCTACTTATAATTCATTCATAATTCTTGATTTGTTTCATCTCAATTCTATGATTGTTAATGTTGCAAGTCAAACTGCATACGCAATGTCAGGTGCTACTTTGGGTGAGGTTTATTATCGAATTTGGGAGAAAACTAGGGTTCATGGGTTTCCTGCTGGGATTTGCCCTACTGTTGGTGTTGGTGGACATATAAGTGGAGGTGGGTATGGTAATATGATTAGGAAATATGGGTTAAGTGTTGATCATGTGATTGATGCTGAAATTGTGAATGCTAATGGTGAAATTCTTGATAGAAAATCCATGGGAGAAGACTTGTTTTGGGCAATTAGGGGTGGTGGAGGTGCTAGCTTTGGTGTTATATTGTCTTATACTCTGAAATTAGTTCATGTTCCTGAGATTGTTACTGTATCTAGTGTTGCTAGGTTTTTATCTGATAATGCAACTGATCTTGTGCATAAATGGCAGTTTTTCATGAAAGAAGTTGATGATGATCTCTTCATTAGACTTCTCTTGCAACCCAAAACTGTGAAACAGAATGGGAAGAAAGTTAAGACAGTTAAGATCACTTTCATAATATTTTTCCTAGGTGATAGAGATAGATTGATGTCGATTTTAGATTCCGGGTTTCCTGAGCTGGGTTTGAAGAGTAATGATTGTAAGGAGATGAGCTGGATTGAGTCGGTGCTCGATTGGTATCACTATCCTGTTGGGACTGAGAATGAAGCTCTGCTTAACAGAACATACAAGTCTAGTTTTTCAAAGAGGAAATCAGACTATGTTAGGGAACCTATTCCGAAACATGGATTCGAACTACTGTGGAAGAAGTTGATTGAATTGGGGAAACCGGGGTTGGTTTTTAATCCGTATGGTGGGATAATGAGCAAGGTTACGGAATCACAGACGGCATTTCCTCATAGAGCTGGAAATTTGTTCAAGATTCAGTATTCCATTACATGGCATGAGGTTGGGGAAGAAGCTGAATTTAAGTACTTGAGCTTAATAAGGGAGATGTATGATTTCATGACTCCCTATGTGTCGAAGAATCCGAGGAGGGCTTATCTAAACTATAGGGATCTCGACATTGGCGTCTATGGTAAGGGAAGTTATGAAGAAGGAAAGAGCTATGGGGAAAGGTATTTTGATGGAAATTTTGAGAGGTTAGTGGAAGTGAAGACAAAGGTTGATCCGGATAACTTGTTTAAGAATGAACAGAGTATACCGGTTCGCGGATCATTGGGGGCGAAACATATGACTCCATCATCAGGGGAGAAGAAACATGTTCCTTGTGTTATTAGGGCTTTTATCTCATGCATTAAGCTACAAGTGAAAGAGTGCTTCTCAAATGTATTTAGTGTAGTGTATGATGCATAGTTGTGTGTTTTGTTGTAGGGTTGGTTGTGTACAAACTCTATGTTGAGATGTAGGGAAAATCCCACATCGACAATACGAGAGTGCGTGAACCTAATATATGTGTGGTTTACTGGACGTGTGTTCTCCCGGGACGGATATAAGAAAAAGTTAACACTCTATTATAAGTTTTTTCTTTTATGATCGGATTCTGCTTGATGGGGTTGACTTTGTTAGGTTAACAAAGTAAACAAGGGTCAATAACTGTGAAATTCGACCGAAGAGAGTGAGTGAGAGGCCGCCCTTCGGTATTGTTTGGGGCATGAGCCACGCCATTAGTGTGTAATCTAAGCATGTGCGCTCGTATGTACACGATCTCATTCTCCCGTCCGTCTATATCGGATTTTGGCTATTCTTTTGGATTCACCGACTTGTAGATATTTATAAATTCTACTTCATTGGATTTGCTCCTCGGATAGATCATAAAGATTACAATAAATATACTAACAATTTGGGCCACTTTCGTAATTTCGGAAACAAGGGTCTCGTTCGTAGTTAACTAAAACATTGGGCCACTTCGGTAATATTTCACATTCAGTTTGATTTGCTCGGTTGTTGAGCACACTTGTTCCTTTTGACACGTAGGTTTTCCTTCGGGTACGGCCCTATTTATCTGGTACGGCCGTACGGCTGTACCGCAGGGCGACACGTGTCCCGAAAAAAAAAAAAAAATTTTTTTTTTTTTTTTCTCTTTTCTGAAACGATTTTTTTTTTTTTATTTTTACGGAAACTAATGAAAATTTATTTGAACTACCATGTTATAATTTATGCACTATTATCCTATAAACTTTGAACTATTCCTATATAATCCATGAACTATTACTTTTTAATATAATCCATGAACTATTCTATTATAATTCATGAACTATCCCATAATAAGTTTTGAACTATTACTTTCACTCCTTTATAAATTTTTGCACTTTAAACTATTCTATTATAATTCATGAACTATTCTATTATAATTCATGAACTATCCCATAATAAGTTTTGAACTATTACTTTCACTCCTTTATAAATTTTGCACTATGAACTATTCTATTATAATTCATGAACTATCCTTTTAGAAGTTATGAACTATTACTTAATAAGTTTTGAACTATTACTTTCAATCCTTTATAAATTTTACACTATGAACTATTCTATTATAATTCATGAACTATCCTTTTATAAGTTATGAACTATTCCATAATAAGTTTTGAACTATTACTTTTACTCGTTTTTAAAAAATAAAAAAAAAAAAAAAAATTTTTTTTTTTTTTTTTTCGGGACACGTGTCGCCCTGCAGTACGGCCGCACGGCCGTACCGCAATAATGGGCCTTACTTGAATGATACCCTTGACACGTATGACCAACTACTATAATTACCAAAAAAGGTTAATATATTTTAAAAATCTCTACATTCACCTATTTACAAGAAAAACATATGTATTTTATGATCGATTTTTTAAATGTTCTATAATTTTGAGTAAATTTTTATACTATTTGTAAGAAGAAAATTTTACAAAAATTATACATATGTATAATTTTTGTGGAAATTTGAAGAAAAAACATAAAATTTTCACCCTACCAATAAAAAAAAAAATTGTTGAGATGAGTTTGAGTAACAATTCCATAGCCAATAAATTAACCGTAAATTCTTATTTACTTGATAATATAAAATTTCACACATGAAACCACATGTGCCCACAACATCATCAGCTCCACCAAGAGCTACATTGCAAGTCATTGAAAAGATAGACCGAGCGACTTTCTTGCTTTGGCCTCGATAAAAAGCATTCCCCTTATGTATTTTTCTTCTTCTCCTCCCGCCCTTGCTCTTTCTCGTAGATATTATCTACTGTAAATCCTTTGTTGTTACCATAATATAAATTTTCTTTCAAAAAAAAAATAATATAAAATTTGCATGGAATTAAATATAAACTTAGTCATTAATGTTATAGATATTCTAAACTAATAAACCAAAAAAAAAATATAACTTAAAATCAGTATATACCACGGACCTACTCATAAAAAAAAGTCATTATAACGATAATAATAAACATGTAAAATGTTTAATGCAACTATTATGCATGCAAAAATGTTAGTATTGAATACACAAGTGTAAAGTAAAGCCAACTAACAACTCTCAACATGTCTATTATATTATTGAACTATAGTATGTTACAAGTACGTTTGATACTTTAAATGAAAATAATAGTTAATTTAAAATATAAAAAAATAATTTAAAGTTAATATAAATAGAGATTAAAAGCTGAATGGAAAGGGTAGATGAAGAGGTTTGAAAAAATTGGTAGGAAAATTTATGAGGGCAATTAATTGTAAGTTAGGTGCAAGAAAAACTAAATGCACAAAAATGAATTAATGTGATTATTAATTGAGTTGGATGATGAAAACCTAAATGAAAACTGCAAGTAATGGAGTTATGACATGCACATTTA
The DNA here is from genome assembly GCA_033239125.1 of Fagopyrum homotropicum. Classification (NCBI taxonomy): domain Eukaryota; kingdom Viridiplantae; phylum Streptophyta; class Magnoliopsida; order Caryophyllales; family Polygonaceae; genus Fagopyrum; species Fagopyrum homotropicum. Next base: position 587,731 of record BSWB01000003.1, on the reverse strand, counting down.
TCTGACGACCGATTTCTAGGTGACTGCTCCTTTCACCAATTTAACTCCTATATTTATATCCCTACTAGATTATTATATGTCGTTGGATGAGAGTCGACTAATAAGTTGGGTTCCGCATTCTTTTTGAATGGTAAACATAATCCTAATCTGAATAAAGTAGGTACTTCTATTGTATCCGGGCAACTCTCTAGCAACCGAGTTCAACCTTTTATGAAGTTCCACCGCGTCATCACCCGGGTCGTCAAACGTGGAAAAGGAAAAGGGAAGAAAGTGATACTCTATAGAGTTACAAACCTCTGCATACTTTTTTCTCTTGTTATCAACAGCGATCCTTACAGCTTTCTCGGAATGAAGTTAGAAATGTCAGATGAAGAGAAAGGAGATGTACTAGTGGTGTTAACACATGTGTCTTTGCCCTGAAACCAATTATAGAAAAGGATGTCGGCCGGGCGCAGCCCCCCACTACTTCCATCAACCATACTAGTATGGACCTCTTTTTGGACACAGATCCCAATCTTAAGACACTCGTCAAAAATAGCATCACGCACCATGTTATGTCGATGCTTCATACCAACTTGTGAGAAACCAATTATTATTATTATTATTATTATTATTATTATTATTATTATTATTATTATTATTATTATTATTATTATTATTATTATTATTTTGTTTTTTAAAATGCGTAATTTGGATGTATATTTTGGGGGAATTTGAAGATTAGGGTTCATAATTGTGAGATTATGGCACCACATGCATGCATGCAACGTGGAATTTGGTTTATTTGGAGTTGAGTTCGAAATTAGGGTATGGTTATGTTAAGCTTGTATAATTGAGTTGGGTTGGAGTCGAGTTTATGTGTTTATGGACTTGAAAAGGTTTTTATAATTGACTTGTTTAGTGTCTTTGCTCGACTTGTTTAGTCAAGTGAACGGGATTAAACCGAACCGGATAAACTTAACTCGGGTAGTTTGTCTTGCGAACTACTTGCTCCATACGAGTACATTTAATATAAATAATTTTGTTATTTTCAAAGAATACCGGATATTCCTCAACAACGACAACAAAAAAAATATGGTGATCTATACGAATATAATAAAAAAAAATATACATTAAATTATGATTTTAAGATCAACAAAAGTTCAACACATAAGACACGTTAAATTATGTAATTCTCGATTAATATATATATATATATATATATATATATATATATATATATAGTGGAGTTAGATTAATGAAATAAATTGTTCTATTATTTTTTGTTAAAAGTATAATGTGAATATTTAATCACTAGTTGGGTCTATTAAGAAATTTAAGAGCATATGAGTTGGTATATAACTTATTATATTAATTATTATAAATATCTGAATATTTTTATTTTTGCTAATTCTGATCTAGATGAAGATGACATGCAAAATTTAATCATTAATTACATCAAATCCCCTTTTCAAAAAAACACATTCAATTTTGAGTTTTAACTAACTTTTAAATTGTAATTCTAAGAATTATTCAAATTTTTTAAATTTTGAAAAGTTGCTAAACAAGTTTTTTTTGAAAATTTTTCTAAAATAGGGTTCTTAAAAAATGTCTTGAATAAAATGCAGATAAAAAATCATTTTAGTTAATATATTCGGAAGACATTTTTTTATAAAATCCAATAGCAGCACAATATCCAGGAAATTAATAAATAAAGTTCATTTTTTAATATAAAAAAAAGTAGAGTTTCAATAAATATATATAATGATGTTTGAAGACATTGACATGAAACGCCACTTACTTTAACGTATTGGAAAGAGATCGAAAAGATCAAATTTATTAATGCTATTTTTTGGCTAAAATATATACCTATTTCTAAATTAAAAATGTTGATATTATCCAACAAATTAAATGAGACTAAGTTATCTATATTTTAAATAATAAGTTATATTTAAATAATCGATGAAAGTGATATTTGTGACAAACAATTGAAGATTTCAGTTCTTTATAAGTTAATTTATGAACAAAAATAGGAAAAATATGATATTTTATGTGAAATAAAAGGTGGAAGAAAACCGGGTCGGTTAGATATCGGGTATCCGATGGCCGTTGGGTGATTCACGATGAGAAGAGAGAGTGATGTATGGTTTGCACTTATTGATATTAACCTTTTAAAAAAAAAAACACACTCCGTGTCGAACTCGGTTCGTTTAAGGATTTTCACGTTTGTAGGGTTGTTAACTGAGATGTACTAATTGGATTGGGTTCTGATTAGACTTAGTATCGTTCACCTTATAAACAAGCCTAGCATGAAAACATTTTTGTAGGTTTGGGTTGAACTCGGATCGTTTATAAACGTGTCTAACTTGAACATGTCAAAAGGCAGCTCGTTCGGATAGAATAACAGTGTAGTCTCATGCGAGTTACTTGGACTTGGTTGTGAATAAGCACGATATCGTTGATTTAAGCGAGACTAATACTAACGCCTTTTAAAATTTAGAGCCGACTCGTATAACAACCTTTAACACATTTTAAAATTTAGAGTCGCCTTGTATAATAGCCCAACAAAAGCTATAGATACGAACAATCCTTACTAAAATTAAAGGGAGAAGACTGGGGAGAATGCAAAAGGGTGTAAATAAAATATACACCATGTGAGGGATTTACCGAAGGCAAACATGAGAAGCTTGAAGAAGGGGGTCATCTGAGTAAGATTAGGGTTTTATTCGATAATTGGGTGGTTTTATGTAAGGAGTTTTATCTATGCTTCGATATTTATGTAATAACTCGTTATGTACGGTCAAATTCCGATACAGATGGACCGTAAAAATGGAGGTCATGTGCATATGAGCGCACATGAGTGTTAGACGCAAACTCAACACATAAAAGTGATATGTTTCATCCTAAAACCAATTGTCAATAAAAAGAGGAGCCATCAACCTTATATACAAGGCTCGTAATGTCCTCAACTTTCAATGTGGAAACTTATTGTCCGCAACCCATAAATAGATTATCCAAAAAATGTATTGATATATGCCAATTCAAAACCAACCTAATTACTTTGTTATCCCAAACAAATTTTTATAAAATAAATTGGAACCCATAAAAACTCAATTGACCTTACACGACTAATTAGGAACGATAGGTAACGTGAGTGTAATTACTCGTTATGTACCCTAGATTGATTATCCAAACACCCAAAACATAGCTTGAATTGTTGATATATGATGACTTGAAACAAACCTATCACTTTGTCATCCGAAACGCCTCTCGGTACAATAAACTTGAAATCTATCGTTAAGAACTCAACTAATTCACATGACACCAACTACTTGGGAATGATGGTTGATGTGCGTGTAATAACTCCCTATGTACCTTAAATAAATTAATTATCCAAACATCCAAAAATATATCTTATATTCTTGATACATGATGATTTGAAACGAACCTAATCACTTTGTAATCAGAAACTCCTCTCGATACAATAAACTTGAAATCTATGGTTATTAACTCAACTAACTCACATGACACCAACTACTTACAAACGATGGTTGATATACGTGTAATAACTCGTTATGTACCCTAAATAGATCAATTATCCAAACATCCAAAAACATATCTTGAATTCTTGACCCATAATGATTTGAAACGAACCTAATCACTTTGTAATCAGAAACTCCTCTCGGTACAATAAACTTGAAATCTATGGTTATGAACTCAACTAACTCACATGACACCAACTACTTACGAACGATAGTTGATGTCCGTGTAATAACTCGCTATGTACCCTAAATAGATCAATCATCCAAACATCCGTAAACATATATCGAATTCTTGATATACGATTATTTGAAACAAACCTAATCACTTAGTAATTCGAAACTCTTATCGGTAAGATCAACTTGAAATCTAGGGTTAAGAACTCAACTAACTCACATGACACCAACTACTTACAAACGATGGCTGATATACGTGTAATAACTCGCTATGTACCCTAAATAGATCAATCATCCAAACATCCGTCCGTAAACATATCATGAATTCTTGATATATGATGATTTGAAACAAACCTAATCACTTTATAATTCGAAACGTTTATCGATAAGATCAATTTGAAATCTAGGGTTAAGAACTCAACTAACTCACATGACACCAACTACTTACGAACGATGATTGATGTGTGTGTGATGTGTGGACGTACGATTTCTTCTTCACTCAAATGTACCAACATTAATGTTATTGCAATAATGTAAATATTTTCCACTATTGGGCAAAATGTATAATCTTAACATCTTACATCTACAAAGCTTAACTTATTACTTCTCCTCTTCAATCTCTTACCTTGTGACTTTCTTTCTTTCTTTTTCTGGAAATATCCAAAACTTATTTTCAATACATTCCAAGATATATAGTAAACTCAAATATAGCATTAGAATAGTTGGCCTAACTAAATTAAATTTTTTATTTTCATTTTTTTACTTTTATCTTCTAAGAGTTTATGTGGTTAGGAGTTTTTTAGTTTTCATAAAATTTATAAAAACATTTTTAGCTTTTATTTATAGTTGTCATTTCTAAAATTTAAAATTATTGGCGCGTTCGATAGACCTGATTTCTGGGAGTTTTCGGACTTATTAAGATGAAAATTTAATTTGTAAAATTACGAATTTGTATAATTCTTATACAACGTGTCGAACGCGTCCTTAATAGTTATAATGAAACTTATTAAATTATACACTAAATACTCTCGACAATAGCAAATAGGTCTTCATGACATTTATTCTCTCCGGATTTTTGAGGTGAGTATTATTTACTACGGATTATCTTCTTTAACCGGTGGAGATCGAGAAGTTAATTGGGTCGTTTTAAGTTTTAACATTAAAATTTTTATCACAATAAAAAATATTTTTATTTAATTTTAAAACTAATTTGAATTAATGACAATTTTTTTATAGCATAGAAATTATTTTAAAAATATATTTGTTTTAAATTCTCATGATTAATGGTAAAAAAAACTTAAAATAGTAATTATTAATACTAAAGCAAAACTTAATCGGACTTATTAGGCTTTCATAAATATTTTTTGTGTTAGTTAATAAAATGTATGGATGCTAGTTTTGAAACATTATCATTTGTTGGTGATTTTGTATAATTTAAAAAATATATAAGTTGTTTTACAAAAAGATATCGTGATTTAGGATGTTTTTGTATTTTTTCAATAGAATTGATAATTGTTTTCCAAAATTAGATAATTGTTTTCCAAAATTAGATCACTACTTGTTTGTGAGGTGCAAAATTAACTAATTTTAATTCTCAATTGTTAGATTATTTTAATATAGGTCGGTCTCAGCCATAAATTTATATTTCTTTGTACACAATCTTTTTAAGCATATTAATTTTTTCTTAAACTTTCATAAATCGATTATAGAGATTAATAATAGTATGACGATCCAAATAAATAAATAAAATTACACGGGCATTTTTTACTAGTAAAACTAAATTTGATTATGATTTTTTAATGCAGATTTCATAATTAAATATGGGCTAATTGGTTAATAGGCTTTTTTATATATTTAAAAGTCCGGTGGATAAGGTAAGAAGAGGTTGCGAGTCGATTGATGGGTCGGCGTACCTTTGTACACTACACCCATCACCCGAATCATCGTCCACGTAATAGGGTGACTCGAGTTATCACGGATAATTCTCATCTCTAGCCAAACCCTAACAAACAATGAGATATGGGCATTTCACATATTGCTACTAAATATAATATATACATACATGCTATCTAATTTATAGTAAAGATTCAAAAAGAAAAGAAAAAAGTCTATTCCCACTTCACTACAACTTCATATCTTAGAATTTTCCTATCATTTACATTATACCTAGCAAGGCTAGAATTAGGAAAATAACTTCTAAACCAAACCCAATGACCCAAAATAAAGCAAAATATGACATAAAATTTGATTCTAAATTGACATATTAAGATCAATCTTAGGCTTTTTTGGCACATTAGGGAGAGGAATGACATTGTTGCACTTTGGACACTTTGGGTTGCTTTGAGACATCAACACATAGAGCAAGCAACTAGGGCAAGCACCGGCCACTAGCATCCCACCGGAATTTCCGAAACCGATACTCGGGTCCCGAGACGACGAGTTAGAATCTTCAGTCGCGTTGTTGATCGACGAAGAACCCGAGTTTGAAGGAGAAGGCCTCTTTCTTGATGATGAAGTAGTTGGTGATGAAACTCTCCATGCTCTATCAAGTGCTGATTTCACTTTGTCAAGAGTACATACACTTTGGTAAGTGGCATTTGTGTAATTACCAAGACCTTTTGAGGGTGAATTTGGAAATAGCTTGAGGTCTAAGGTTGTGTCTTCAAAGAGTGAAAGTGTTGGTTTAGCCTTTGATGATGATGAATGTGGAGGAAAGTTGAGATCTTGCATCTTTGAAGAGGAAGGCATTGTTTGGTTTGTGTGAATTGTTTGCTTTTCTGAAGATTGGATACACCTTTGGACATAGACTTTCCCTGACTACAAACCAAACAGAGCCTTAATCAAACAGAAATGATCGGATGAATTCATAGTTTCTTTCCCATTTAAAATAGTCAAGAAAAGAATTTAAATGTACAATTAGACCCATTTCAAAGTCTCATTAATCACGCTATTCTGATCAAATTACATCAATGCTGCAATAAATCTATTAAATTCAGCAATAAATGTAAGAACAATACAATCAACCAGGCAGTTCAATTTCCAGACGTAATTCACACAACCCAAAACAGATGAATTCAGCAAAACCCAAACCAGAATTGATCAAAATCAGCAGAACCCAGAATTAAAAACAGATGAATTCAGCAAAAACCTAACCAGAAACGATCAAAATCAGCAGAACCCAGAATTCAAAAACAGATGATTCAGCAAAATCCAAACCAGAATCGATCAAAATCAGTAGAACCCAGAATTCAAAAACAGATGATTCAGCAAAAACCAAACCAGAAACGATCAAAATCAGCAGAACCTATGAATTCAGCAAAACCCAAACCAGAATCGATCAAATTCAGCAGAACCCAGAATTCAAAAACAGACGAATTCAGCAAAACCCAAACCAAAATCGATCAAAAACCACAATTCCAACAATTTCATTCAAGAAAACTCCAAAGATCGTACCTTTAGGTCTAAGCGTTTCTCCCAACCAGCAGGAACCTGCAAATCAAGGTCCAATTCCTTCGATTCAATCCCTAAACACCCACCAAGAAAGTCCCGGGTAATCGGGTTACCCGATTTCCCCTCACTCTTAATCTGCCTGCTAACCTCAGCGGCCATGGATAATCTCTCTGTAAACCTAGAATTCAGAAGAGGGTGAAGAAGATGAAGAGGAAGAAGAAGAGAGAGTGTTGTTATAAGGGAAAGATTGGGGAGATGGATGGGAGAGGAAATTGAATGCTTGAAATATAAAAATTAAATGTAATTAATAAATGTGAGTTTGGGAATTGGGTGTGTGATAGTAATTAATTAAATTGCATTAATGGGTTTTGGTTTTATTGGTTTGGGAAATTAATGTTTTGGGAGAGGAGAAGTTGATGTTCAAAGGGAGGCGTGTCAGTAATGGAGGGCATTTATTGTATTTCCAATATTATCAATATTGCATTTTATTTTTATTTATTAAATTTGTAGGAGTATGAGTACACCTACTATCATTTTAGTATATCTATTTATTATCCCACCAATTTGTTTTTATAAAAACTATATTATATCTGCAATTTTATATGTTTGATATTTAATATTTTTTTATGTCAAATTAGATTGTAATATGTATTTTTAATGTAATGAATATTTATTGTTTATATTGGAATTGTGAAATAAGTAACTTATATATAAAAATAATTGATTTTTGTAAGTTCTATGAAAAAAAAATTATCATTAATATTTGATAGAATTTGGTGAAATAAATTTTTTTTATGGACTTTTATTTTAAAATAAAGAGAATATTAGTGTTATAAAACATTTTTTATTACACGACGTATTGACACTTGAGATCTAGAGTAATCAAGACGAATAAGGGAGAATATAACAACGGTTACACGGCGTACTTCCATCATGTAGCAACACAAAGGGCAAAGAAAAACCAAACCCACTCTTTAAAAGATGAGAATGGAGTTGTGCACAATGGTGATGATGAAGTGGAAGGTGAGGTGGTGAGATTTTCCCAACTATTGTTCTCTTCATCGACATCTGGTGACGGCTCATATAAGGTTGTGGAAGTGTTGGATAAAAGGTTATTGATACCATGAATGACATGCTCTGCAAGGAACCGGACAACGACGAAGTATGGCAAGTTGTGATTGCACTCTATAAAGGCTCCTAAAGTGGATGGTATACATGTTTTTTTATGAACTTTTGGCCTATTGTGGGAAGGGAGATTGTGTAGTTTGTTAAGAAGTGGTAGGCTATAGAGACTAGTGTCAAGGAACTAAATCTTGCAGTGATTTCTCTCATCTCCAAGTTCTTGTCTCATAGAAGGTTTCTATACACTGATAAGTCTGTGTTCGGTTTTCTACAAAATAATCTCCAAGGTTGTTGTTAACCGCCTTAAGAAAATTATGCCCGTAATTGTTTATAGGAAGCAAAGTGTTTTTGTCCACGGTAGGAGTATCACCGACAATGCCCTTGTTTCTATGGAAATGTTCAACAATACGAAGAACAAGAGAGTAGCTGATGGGGGATCTTTTGCACTCAAACTCGACATCGCGTGGCATGATTGAATGGAGATTTAAAGGAAATCTTGTAAGGGTTTGATTTCACGCCTTTATGGGTTCAAAAGATTATGGATTGTTACTTCCACCACTTCCTTAACTTTCAATATTAACGGTCATCACAAGGGTTTTATTCAGCCCTCACGAGGTCTTCGCCATTGAAATGTTTGATGACAATGTTACATTTTCTGTAATAGAGCTTGTTCCGAGTGATTAAATATAAGGGTTCGTGTTTTTCCATTCATAACATTCGGAGTATCTTTTGACTTTAGCCAGAAGAAAATCTTTTTTCAATCTTAACTCAAACCTAAAGGTTATTCAAAGCTTTTTTTTATCCGAATCCAAGTTATCCGTCACGGTCCTTTTTTAAAAAATGAAGTAAAAATATAATAGTATAACAAAATTCAAAGTAGTCCGATAAATGCTATAACTTGTACTTTTCCAATTTTTGTGCATACTCATGTTCAAGTCATAGAATTGCATTTTTTATATTTCAATTATAATATATATCATAATTAAAGAATGTTTATATATTTATCTATCATTGATGAGATAAAGCGAGTTATCTGCGTATGTGATTAAAATTATAAGTATTTTAAACCTATAATGCAAGTATTTCTACACTTATATCACAACATTCATATTGTTCGACAAATATAAATAAGATATAAAACTAACTATTATATTACTATAACAAAAATAAACTATAGTATGAAGATGATAATGATTAAATAGATCTACATTTTCGTCAAAATTTGGATATTTCGATCAACCTCGACAGAAATTTCTAATACGGAGTATTTCATACATTGAAAAGATGCGTCGAGTATTATGCTCGAACTAAGAGTATTTTTCATACGTAAATAATGCTTCTTTTATATCGAGAATGTCATACATAAATGTTAAAGCGTATGTTATAGTTTCGAGACAAGAAAAACAAGTCAAGATCTCACGTGTCAAGGTTGTAACAAAGATAAAAATTGACATATTATGAATAATAAAGCAAGGTTATGTGATTCTCACACTAGACGAGTGTCAAAAGTATTGCGGAAAAAAAAAATACTACTTAACTTTTTTTATGAAATAAAAACCCGTTTATATGTGTCGGAAATCACTAACTCTTCTTCCACCAAAAAAAAAAGTATTACGAAATATATAATTTGACTTATCATATCAGTAAGATATATCAATATTTTCTTACCGAATCATGAAGAAATGTAACGCAAGTCATCGGTCTCATGCAAACCTAGTAGGTAACATCTTGAATTATTAGAAATTTTCAGATAAGATCCACTATTTTAATAATTTAAATTTACATACTACATAAATAATTGACATTAGGGATAGTGACCACATAGTTTACCATGCTCTTCATTAAATCACCCTTATTACTTTTCACATATTTGCATAAAAATGCATCTTATTCTCACATATTTGCATGAAATCACCCCATAATACTTTTTTGTTCCATAAACTTTTTTCCATTAGTTCTAAGATGATCATCACTATTAGACACATAACATACCAAAAAGTAAGGAAAACTATTATATATAAAATTATAACTATATTTATTTATCACATTTACACCAACAATTAGTGACCGACTGATCGATGAAGTGATTAGTCGGAAGTACCTCCACTTGAACCATCCCTCATTCCATTCATTACCAAAATTTCATCGATTTTTGTCCTTGTATTTGAATTGTGTGACTCGACGCCTTACGTGTTACTAGGGGTGAGCATAGGTCAAAAACGGAACCGAACCGCTAAAAATTGAACCGAACGAAAACCGATTTTTAAAAACCTTGAACCAAAAACCGAACCTATTAGATTGGTTTCGGTTCGGTTTAGGTTTTGGACCTAAATGGACCTAAAAATAAAAGTTACAAATCTCGATAAATTAACAATAAAATAATAAAGTTTAAATCTCTAACAAATCTAGGGTTTTATCATATTATTAAATACAAATTCGGTTTTCGGTTTTTCATCGGTTTTGCGGGTTTGGACTGAACCGAACCGAAATCGAAATTAAAAAAACAAGGACCTAATACCGAATCTAAATTGTCGATTTAGGTTCGGTCTGAACCGAAATTACTCGGTTCGATTCTGTTCAGGTAAACAAAACCTAACTTGCTCAACCCTACATATTACTATGTTTTAACAAGAACGCATTTGGTGGTTATTTTGTAGAAATTAGAAACAAATGCAAGAGGTTTTTTTTCACAAAGAGGACAAATAAGAAATGATTCGAGTCCAACATATGTACTCAATACTATATGCTACATTTTTTTAACTTGGGGCATTCGAGTCCAACATCCATAAATTTCGGGTCATTTCCACAATTTTTATAAAAAGAAAACCCCGAAGTCGTAAAGTTACACATAACTTAGTGCCGCCGTATTAAATGACCAAATAAATATAACTCGTGCAAAAATTCCAATGGTTGTAAACAAGTCAATGAATTTGGTTATCTACTGTATGAACTAAGAAGACCAAAGTTTTCAAAGGCTGACTAATTTGAAGATACGATGTATCAAAAATGTAAAAAGGTTGAAAAGTCGGGTCAAATTTTGGAATACTGTAATTATACGTATTGGCATAGTGACACGGGATTTCCTTAGCTCTTACGAACTGGGGGGGTCGCTTTTATGAATTTTGGACTTTTACGAGCCAATCCAAAATTAGTAACAGTTTCATTAATTGCTTTTAACTCTATGTATAATCTTCTATTGTGACAAAAATGCCCAAATTTGTTTTCTACGTTCTTGATTCATTTCGAAATTTGTGGTCACACTTTAATCTCTCTTTTCTACTTTTGGTATTATTTTTTGGTTTTTGAAAATATACCCTATTTACTTGTGATTTGAATCTTAAGTTAGGCAAGATATTATTATGTAAATAAAATGAATAAACGAGTCGAGCCCGAGATGAGTTGTTGACAAGCCGAGCCCGAGATGAGTTGTTGACAAGCCGAACGCGAGCCAAACCCGAGTAGCTTGCCTCATGTATCATTGCTATGTACATTTACTATCAACCAAAATTTTAAAGGGACCAAACTTGGAGAATAAAGTTAATTAAAAAAAATCTTGGTCCTACCGGTCTACGGTACGGGTTCAAAGTTGTATAGATCTTAACCAAACCGGATTCTTACGGTCTGGGTGTATGAGGTTTCCGGTTCTGGTCCAAGACCAGGAAAAACCGGTGACACGGATTGAACCGGAAACTAATTTAAAAACTATAAAAAGAGGTAGTCAAATCATGATCGGACTGAAACTCTGGTCCTTTATGATGGACCTAGATAATCCGGTTCGAGTCAGACCAATTACACACCCTTATACCGGTCCAGATCGATCTAAACCGGACCTAAACATTCAGTCCAATAATATAAGGTACAGGTCAAAACCGGTCCGAACCTGGACCGGCCTACGTCTTGTTGGTGCATGAACCGGAACGCCGGCCGGGCTTAGTGTGTACATCGTTGATTAACAACGTGAGCAAGTGACGTTGGTAATACTCTAATTGTTACGATGTGTTCACAAGCAAAGAAGAGTACGTAGACCCCACAATATTTATTGTTGATGGCTAAAACTGACTATTCTTTATGACCTCTTAACTAAGGTCAAGTGATATTAATGATGCACGACTATCTTCACCCAATTTTCAATACTTTATTTATTTTATCAATTAAATAACTATTTTTTTATACATGTATTTATAAGATTTTTATTACGGAATTTATATTTTGATCATAAATTTGAGGTTCTTTACTGTTCGAACTTTGAACAGTTCGGATTTGCGTATAAATGATTTTGCATGTGTAAGTTTCGTATAAGAAAAGTTTATAAATATATCAAACTATTTATTTATAAGCTTTTATTAAATTGTTAATATTTAAGTTGTTAGAGACGTTACCACGTAAGAGATTTGCATGTCTACCGCGAGGCGAATAGAGTAGCGGATTATCTAGCTAGTTTTGCTTTAAACATTCCTATTGGATTGCTTGTATTGTCTGACCCGTCAGAGGGTGTAGTTGATCTTTTACTTGATGATGTAAGGGGTCGAGCTATCCCCGCTTGATGACTACTTAGCCCTCCTTTGATGCAATAAAAGCGCGTCTAGATGCGCCGGAGACCACTGACTCTCCTTCCCACCAAAAAAACGTAAGAGGTTTGCATGGTTACTTACGTGAGACTGGATGCTCGAATCGTAGGTTTTTGAGCCCCACCAACGTTAATTAGTTGTTTGTTGGAGTTTCCTTTAAAAAAAAAACACACCTTGTAAACAAGATTTGGGTGATAATTATACATGATAATGTTATTGATTTTAGTAGGGGTGGGATGCCACTAGACGGGTCGGGATAGGGGTCGTCCCGCGTCCTCCCGCAAGTTATTTGAGGGACGGGACATGATTTATGACTTTTTTTCTTCGTCCTGCGCAGGTCTTGTCCCATGTGGGACGGGACGAGACGGGACGGGACAAATCCCGCATGATTTATGACTTTTTTTTCTCTCATGTTTAAAGACAAATGATCGGGAAACAAAACTCGATACCTAATTATCGATTCATGACGCCTACATTAGTAGTTAATACATTGAAAACAAATTCAAGTTATATCGAAGTGTCTTACCGATTCACATTCAAAAAATAACAACAAATAATTTACAGAAAATTACATTTATTTAGAATGAGTGAATGACTGATGAAAAATTATCAAACTAATGATTTTGAAAATATAAAAATATTTTTAAAAAATTATAATTTATGTCCGATATTTATCTATATAATATATAAAAATATTATTTATATATATATGCGGGACGGGACTGGATTAACCGGGAAGGGAAGTCTCCGTCCTGCGTCCCGTCCCACCCCTAATTTTTAGCATTAACTTTATTAAATTTACATGTTGTAAAGAGCCATATGTATATAAACGTATATTCTCTTATGATCAAAATTTAATCAAAAAAAATATAGTAAATTTTATCTTAAATTAATTGATAATATGAGAATTACTTCATCGATAAAAAATTTACTATATTTTTTACAGAAAAAAAAATCTGACGTTGTGAAAATTTTAACCATGAGGTACACTTTGTCAAATTCTCTATACATTTCACAAAAATACTTAGTTGTGAGGGTTTACCAAACTTATTTTCCCATAAATAATGTAATATACTATTATGTATTGGACTAGACATCACATTTTTTTATTCTTCATGTTGTTCATGTGGTCTTCTTTGGAGAGATTAGTCGTTACTTTGTTTTGTTTTTGTATATATAAAGTGACTAGGAGCATACCCAACAGTTTCTCAAAACCCTTCTTTAAAATGGAGAATTAAAAGTAAAAATATACCCTTTATATTTTTATCAAATCCAACAGATTCCATATCTTGGAAAATTCTCCATTTATTTGAAGAATGTCATCAAATTTTAGGAAGACTTTCCACTTTTTTCCATTATTCTTCATTTTGGATAATGAAATGGAGAATTTGTTGGACCTAAATATCTTTAAAATTCTCCAAATATTATAAAATGGAGAAGTTATTGGGATGCTCTAACAACTAAAATGGTAAAAGGCTTGAGAACTATTAGTTTGTAAAATGTTTGTATCGGGTCAATTTAGTGGCGTTGGATAATAGGTTGGAGGTGTATTTAAGGAATTAATTTCGCCAAATCAAGTGTTTTTTTGTTACCATCAAGCTCATTACAAATATTGTTTTGCAGAGATTGGTGTTAGGATTGCAAAGGAGGTTCTTTATGAATTGGGTGAGCAGATTGCGGTTCGGTTTATTAAATTGAACCAAAACTGTAAATTGTGGTTCAAACCGCAACTGAACCGCATTTAATTGGTTCGGTTTGCGGTTCATAAGATTTGGCGTTGCGGTTCGGTTGATGAACCGAACCGTAAAAACTACAACCAAACCGCAAAAAAAGCAATTGAATCGCAAAATCACAACCAATTCGCAAAATGCGGTTCATTTGCGGTTCGAACCGAAACCGTGCGGTTCACATTTTTGGGTTTGCGTTTCGGTTGATGAACCGAACCGCAAAGACCGCAAAAAAAAACGCAATCGAATCGCAAAATCGCAACCAATTCGCAAAATGCGGTTCATTTGCGGTTCGAACCGAAACCGTGCGGTTCACATTTTTTAGGTTTGCGGTTTGTAGTTCGGTTTGGTTCGGTTGCGGATTTGGACTAACCGTTACTCAGCCCTATTTAGGAGTTCAACCATCAAGATCTCCTGGACCAGTGATACACTATCATGTGATTGGTTGAAGTTAAATAAATCATTTTTAGGGCCCGTTTGGTTTTAACTTCGGATCCAAAAACGGGATGGAAACGAATCTAGACAATACGTATTTTGAGGGATGAAAATTTTCAATAATATCCCAATAATCCACTTGAAGGTGGATACTTTTTTTGGACCAAAATAATCTCCGAAAATAATCCAAGTCCAATAACCCCGTAAAAAGGTGTTGCCGAACGGACCCTTAGTGAGGTCGAAAAACACGAGTGTTATCTTGGATCGCCTACCATAACTTGTACGGCTAATAAAGTCATTTTATACAAGTTCAGGACATAATTTGTAAGAAACTCAAAAAATATATCATGGACTTCTCTAAAACGAGTTACTTATTTTAACAATTTAAGAAACAAATTAATAATCATTAGTGTGTCAAAGTTTTGGAGATGATCAAATATATGAGTAGAGAGAATTAGATAACAAATATTATTTTTGTTATAATAAAATAGTAAAAAAAAACTTAATAAACCTAGGACGAGTACGTGTGTGGGATACAAATGTTCTTGGTGGTAGAGGTAGGTGTTTGATATGTGTTTGGAAGGATAAATAGATTGCTAATGTCTAATTTTAAAGTTGTCTCTAATTTTTTATTTTTTTTTTGAAAGTTGATAAGTAATTCCCGGTTCGATTGGCTCCAAGCTAACCATTTAAGTAGTCTAGCACCACATCCCACTAGACCAACTGAGTATTGGTTGTCTCTAATTTATTGTTTAGACTTTACACAATAGAAGGTAGGAAAATTGACGCTATTATTCTTATTGTATTGGTTTTATGATGAAATCTTATTGGGTTTATTATGTGTAAGGTTGGGACATAATGCACATGTGCGTGTGTATACGGCTTGCGATCCTTACCTCTGGACAAATGTCAATTCGGTATGTATTCTAGATGCTCGGGACATCTTTGAGATAATAAGTTATCGTATCTAGAGTTAGACTATATCAAGTTTAGTATATAAGCTTAGTGAACTACTCCTCTCATTGCAATTGATTTTAGGATAGAACCCGTTGTGTTTATGTATTGAGCTTAACGCATGTGCGCTCGTGTTCAGCTCGTGATCCTAACTCGTGGGCAAGCATCAACTCGTTTAGTCTAGTATATAAGGTCAGTGGATTACTTCACTTATTGTCAATTGATTTTAGAATGAAACCCTGTTGATTTCATATTTTGGGCTCGAGTATAACGTGCATGTGCGCTCGTATGCACACGACCCCCACTTTACGGTCCGTTATATAGGACCATAACAATCTAGAATATTATGGTATCTGAATATAAACTGAGTCGTCTAATCATGTGTTTGGAGTGATAATTAGACGTCAAGTAGTTCTCTAGTGTTTCATACCTTTATATTGTAGCCTTTTTTTCTGCATCTGAATCATCTGAAAAACAACAATAAACTTGTATGTCTATATCCATTTTTTCTCGTATTTCACACAACATATCATTGATTGTAGCGAACAATTACATCAGAAACTCGAAAATGGCTATAAAATAAAACCAATTTATCGCTACGACACGAGAATGTAATCATCGTCGTAACAAAACTCCGAACCTAGTATATAATGTAGCGAAAAAATGAGTTGGGGAGGGAGGCAAAGAGTGAAAAAACATAAATGTAAGAAGTAAAAGCATCAAATGCAAATAAATGGGTAGGAAGTGAAGAAGGAGAAGTATGCATTCATTATGGAATTTAATATTTTTCCATATTAGTTTACGAAAGCACCTGCATCCATTTAATTTTACATTTAAAGGTCCATCTATCGGTAGATACTTCATCTTCATCCGAACAAACTACTTCAACTTCTAACTACAATACACTTGCTATTATGTTTCACATACGTTTAAATGTTAAACTTTGACAAAATAAGTTAAATGATTCGAGGAATAGCTCGTTCAAAATTTGAAAACCCTCGAGACTCGTTTGATACGACTTTCGAAATAAGTTTAAAGATTTACCGGATAACGCATTCAACATTAATAATGATTTTTATTCAAAAAATAAAATGAGGTTTTAGGGTCAGTTTGATAACGTAAGATTACGTAAAGGAAGATGATGAAGAAAATTTATTTAGATAAAGAATTAAGAAGATGAAGTTGTTTATGAGGACGAGTATGAAAAAAGTGAAATGAGTGTTTGGTAAAATGAATATTATCGTGGGTAAAATTATGAAAAAGTACGTGTCAAATTTTTTTATAGATGAAAGAGTTGGAAAAAAAGAGGGGTAGAAATGAGATTATAATCTCAAAAATCCTTATAATTCATATAATCAAAGTTTTATAGGAGTACAAAATTTTCATAATTTAATTCTCTTAATCTCCGTAATCTAACCCCTTTAATCTCCTTAATTTCCTTACCAAACAAGATTACGAGAATTATTCCTCTCTTTTAATTCCCATAATTTAATCCCCTTAATTTATCCCCTATCAAACGGAGTCTTAGGGGGGTGTATTCAATCGAGACTTTTAAACATTTTGACGGATTCTTAATAATCATAGGATTTGCAAATTCTGTGGAAAATTTTAATTCTATATAGAGTCAATATAGATTTTGTGGAAATCTTATGTGTTGGGGGAAGATTTCTATGGATTTTAGGTAGTTATAAAAGTAATGAAGAATCCTACAAAATCAATGAAATAATAGATTCTTTTAAAATCCACAAACTTTTAAATACCATAGGAATTTTATGGAAAATTTTAAATCCTAATTGAATACCTACACATTTATATGGACTTCTAAAAATCTATATTCAATACCCATAGACTTTTAAACTCCAAAAAATTCCTATAGATTCTTAATTGAATACACCCCCATTAATCTAACCCCTTTAATCTCCTTAATTTCCTTACCAAACGTGATTACGATAATTATTCTTCTCTTTTAATTCTCATAATCTTAATCCCCTCAATTTATCCCCTTATAAAACGGAGCCTTAATCCATTCCAAATTTCGCTGTTCCGCTTACGAAATTTGTGTTTTATTCATTCATATTCAATCAAAATAGAGAAAGCCTTTGATTAAATCGTTGAGAATCCTTGCTAGGTTGTGCTTGTGTGTATTAATCTTCTTAAAGGTTGGTGCTCATGATCAATTCGAGTCCCTCCTTGTGTTTGTCTAACTTAGAAGGCTTGTGTAAGGTTAAAGAAGTGAGGGTTAAGGGAAGCTCTTCGTTGAGGAGTTTTGACACATAATTGGTTAAGGTTTTTTGCGGAAATATCTTGGTTCGTATCTACATATATTTCCACTTATTTTATTTCATTTATCATATTCTTATCTTTCCATTATTAATCCATCAAACTCATGTTATTTGGTTCAGAGTTACATAAATCTCGGCCAACACCGTAATCTCGACCAAGATTCCTTCTCCGAGACTGTTTGTGGACTTTCAATCTAGATCAGGCAATCGCGGCTTCAACCCAGAATCAGTATGGCTCGCACTCGCATGCGGGGATCAACAGGATGACAAGAAGAACCGGCGAGGGTGAGGATTTTGCCGACATGATTCCACATAGTTTGGGGTGGAATCGACAGGATCTTGAGCAATTCAGTGGTGGTCACAAGGCATAATTGGTGAAGGGATATAGAGTTGCAGAGAGATACGAGAATAAAGGAGGTTGGAGATGAAGTAATTCCAACCCTAACGTCAACAAGAGACGAATGTAGACAAGCAACTACCCAAGAAGGATATCTCGCCGAAGAGTTGGGAAGAGAAGACACTAACGAAAAAGGTGTTAGAGCTCTACGTCGGGGAGAAGGGAGCCCTCTTTTAGCTCAACAAAAAATTTTTACGCTTCCATTTTCATCGTTATTGGAGTTTGGATCCTCTTCAGTTTTGGGGTATATGGAAGGATGCCCGCCAAGTGTTTGTTAATATGTCCCAAAGAAAATTTTCTTTGTCGAACTAAGGTTCCTTATGACGACGGAGGGCAATGGCTTCCTTCATTGTCCACTTAGATTTTTGCATGGGTGTGGTGATGGTAGAGAGGGGAGTAAAGGTTTCTCTTGCTTGATAAGTCATTTGAAAATGCAACATCTCCTTGCGGTTGAACGCAAGAATGAGGTTCGGGGCATCCTTGAGTGTCATTTTGATGTTTTCATGACGTTTTTGACTTTGTGTAGGTGTTGGTTGTTCTCGGGATGTGGCTGTGTGGCCGATGTATATGTCTTCATGCTTTGAGTCGTACATGATTATCGCTTATTTTTAAAATTTATCATAGCTGTTGAATATATTTAATCTTGTGATTGCGATTCGTTCTTATTTCTTACACTAACATAAGTTTTACGTGATCCTAACTCTCTCTCTATATATCAATCCATGTTAAACTAACTGAACCGAAATATACAGAGATCGAAGGAGATGAAAATGATTAAATTATAAAAGATTGAAATCTTATTCACTAGGATTACAAGGATTAAAGAGCAAAAATTTTCAACTTTACCCTTCTTTCCTTATTCATCTAAAAAAACTATTCATATTTTTTCTTAATTTCACCCGCAACCATTTTCATTTTATCAAATACTTGTTTTGCTTGTTTTCTTAAACAATTTTATTTTTCTTAATATTTTTTTATCTAAATAATTATCTTCAATTTCATCTACATAATCTTACGTTATCAAACGAGTCTTACAACTTTAAATACATCATCTGCAAAATATTTAGTCTTTCCGGGCTGGACCGACCCGATCTTCTAAGTTTACGGTTCATCGGTATACGAGAAAAGGGCCGAGTTAGACTATTGGAGGCCCAATTTCCCCTTTGCATTGCATCTCTAACGTTAGGCCTTCTGCGTGTTCCCACGGGTATAGTCATTGGCCCGGCCCTAACAAGCCCGCAAGAATTAGGGCTTTTCCATTTAACCGCCAATTCTCTTTCTCTCTCTTCCTTCACCTCTCTGCCCTGGAAGTTGAAGCTCAGAGCCGATGGGGGTAAAGAAGAAGCCTGTCAAAGCGCCGGAGCTCCCACCGGAGGTGCCCGACGATGAAATTGAAGTTTCCGACGAGGATCTCGAGTTTATCTCTAAGCATCGTCGTTATGCCAAATTTGTCTCCCGCTTGGACACTCATTCCATCGACCGGTATCCACTACTCTCTATCTTAATTACTCAGTTATGCTGTCCAATTTCTCTTATATTTATCGTTTTTATTCATCTTGGTTGGAGAGAAGGTGTATTTTCTGGAAATGAAAATGGAAACCAATGATTGACCAATGGCAGTTGAAGTGGAATGTGTTTGCTGCTCTGAACTTTTGTGTTTTATTTGGTATGGGACAGTCGGCAATGAAAAGTTTAGAGCCCGTTTGGAATCGCTAAAGTTGAGTTAAGGTTTTTCCATTGCATATTGACGACATCTGTTTCCTTTTCTTGAAGACATGTTACACGAGTTGCTGATGAACGAGACGATAAGTTGGAGGTTTCATATGAGAAACAGTTTAAAAAACGCTCGATTGAAAAGAGGGAGGAGGAGGACAAGGGGCTTGAAGTTGATCCTGTGGATGCCCTGCCAGTCAAAACTTTAGATGGGCAGCTCTACTACAGAAGAGGTTTGTTCTTTACTTGAGCTTTCTATTGTCTTAAGTATGTTTATGTTAATTACATTATTGTATACAGCTACAAAGCCATCTTCAAAGCAAGGAAAAGAAGCTGCTGAAGTGGAAGATGAGGGTGATGATGATGGAGGGAAGAGTGTAGTGAAGTTAACAAAAGCAGAGAAGAGAGCTAACGTGAAGAAAAGTAGGAAAGAGGCGAAAAAACAAGCGAAGGAGCTTGCTGATTCCCAGGAACCTGAGTCGACAGCTCAAGCAGATGTTCTGGTAAGCTCCAGTTTTCCATCAACTACAAGTATCACACTGTCTTCTTTCCTTATTGGCTGCGTGTTGTTATATACATCCAGTTTGTAATGGTGTCATTTGGTCGGCAATCTAAGGCATAACACCATACCTGGCTTTATTTGATCCTTTCTAGAGGGGGAATAGCCAATTCTTGTTTCATAGCTAATCTAGTCACCCAGGACGTCATCTAACCATTCACCGGGGGGACCTTCAGATTTTTTTTTAATGTTACAATTCATTTGAACTCATTATTAAAAGTGGTACACTGGTACACACGGATCTTTCGATTGAAGTGGAAGAATATTTAACCTCACTTGTCACAGAACACACCAGGAAATTTACACCTCTCAATATTTCTCATCTGCGTGCTGCATGTGTTCTATCCAGGCTGAGGTTAAACAAGAGCTCACCGCTGAAGAAGATGTTGAAGATAAGAAACAGAAACTAGCAGAACTGGGTACTACTCTTCTCAGTGATCCGGAGTCCAACATCAAATCACTTAAAGCAATGCTTGAGTTCTGCAAGGCTGAAGACAAGATTATTGCAAAACTTGGTTTGTTATCTTGTTTGGCTGTTTTTAGAGATATAATCCCTGGGTAAGTCCTTAAATTGTAAAAGTCGATCATCTGTTTTGACTTCTAACTAATATTTTTTTTGTGAAAGTTTATTATCAAAACATTTTCTGGTCTGTATTTGCAGTTACCGGATCAGGCTTCCAACTGAAAAAGAGCAACAGATGACTGTCTCAAAGGCAGTAAAAAAGATGCGTTACTTCGAATTCACACTTTTATCGGGATACAAGGTTTGAACTTCTGTGTTCAGTTTTACTAGTTTTTCCTTGCTGCAGGACAAAAATGCGTATAAGGTGTAAGGAAAATTACAAAATGCCATTTTGGAATGACTACATTAATCTGGGGAAAAAGATCGCATGGTCTAGTGGTTACCAGTTAGTGCTTAGCTGGTACTGTTCATTATGCGATTGTGACCTTAACTTTGTCAACTGCTACGATTGCAGGAATATATACAGAGGTTGCTCAGCTTAGAAAGGGAACCTCTCTTTCACCAAATAGCTGTACGGTGTCTATGTACTTTGCTGGATACTGTTCCTCACTTCAATTATCGTGAGAATTTGCTGGCAGCTGTTGTGAAGAACATTGGCTCCTTAGATGATGTAACAAGGTTCATAACTTTTACTATTGATATTTGTCCCGTTTACATATCTCTAGTGTTCTTTCTTGTGTCCTTGGATTTTGTGATGCTATCATCAGTCTCACACTGATTATTTCTCATGTCCGGGAGAACCCCATTGATGTAGTATTGTTCTTCAGTTTTAGTTTTCAATATGCTTTCCTACTTCATAGTGACCACAAATGTGTTATTTAATGGGCCCATGTTTCTCGGTACGTTGGAGGTGTAGTAAAAGGTGTGTGACCCTTATCTTTCTTGGGACAACACTTGCACTGCACTTCTAAGCTGAAAAATGTTGTTCAATGTGAGTGCTTTTGTGATAAAATGAGCATTATAGTCGGTTTTCTTCTGAACAATCTCTTAATGTTCATAGTGGTCCCATTAAAAATCCTTTCTCAGGTCTATATCAGGTATCTGGTTATGTGGGTGTCAGAGCCCACATGTAGAAAGCCTATTCATGTAGTTGGTGTTTGTAAGATGCCTTTGTTTGCACTCAGTGGTATGAAGTGAGTCTTTATTTATCTCACTGTACTTTTTACCTTGTCACAGAAGTGGGAAGTTATTCCTTGTAAAAAATATAGTAGATCTGGTAGAGCTTCAGAGTTTTCATAGGGCCACCTCAGCAGATTCTGACACCAATCATATGGCCATATCTTTTTTTAAGTGTCTTTGACAAAATTATCTGCATAGTTGCCAAAAACTTTTGTTCATTCATGCAATCAGCGTTGTTTTAATTCTGATATACTTTTGTCATGGCAACAGCAGCTTCCACCAAGCATGAACTTGTTTGACAATAGCACTATCTTGCTTACAGCTTATAAGCTCCAACTTCTTGCCTGTTCACTAGCCTATAACTGATCCTCGTGTCTTCTTGTCATGCCATACACAACTCTACTATAGAAAGACTTCCTTAGAAAAATAACCTTCCCATTGAATAAAATAAGTGGGAAATGCGTACCCAACTATATGATTTTTTTTTATTTTTAAAAACAAGTACATGTGCTTGATTAAAGCCTTGCGCATGGTTACCCCTCAGATTAAATTTTTGTTGGGTTTATTTTGACGTCCTCTTAACAGCCGGAGTCATGATTCTGCTGATACTACCAATTTTATTTTCAGATATGCAGTTGTTACTATATCACTGCTGTGTAAATTGTTTCCCTCCCCCCTCCTTTTTAGAATTTTTTTTGGTCATCCAACTTTGATATATTTATTTATGTGCAGGACCATGTGCTGTTCTACCGTTAAATCTCTCTTTTTGAATGAAGGCAAACATGGGGGAGAAGCGACTGTGGAGGCTGTACGTTTGATTTCTGATGTTGTGAAAATGCATGATTGCGAGTTGCACCCTGATGCAATTGAGGTATTTCTATCAACCTGAAACTGTTTTTAAGGTTGTGAAAATACAATAAGTACACGACATTACGTTTTAGTAACCTTGTCTGGAAGTTAATTGGCCACATAATGATCTTAGATTTTGTTCTAAGCCAAAGTTTCGCAATTCTTGACTTCAGGTGTTTTTATCTTTATCATTTGATGAAGATCTTGGAAAACCCAATGAGAAAGAGGATGACAAGGCTAAATATCAGAAAAATAAGAGAAGGAAGAAAGGTGAGGACCATAAACAATCCTTGAATGATGATAAAAAAAGCAGGAAAGAGCTGCTGGTGAAAACGAGAAAAGAGGTATTTCTACTTCTCAATAGTATATTGATTGTATGTCACTTTCATATTTCATCTTGCACAAGACTAATTACACTTTCACTAAACCACAGGTGAATGCTGACTTCAAAGCTGCTACCTTCACACAAGACGATGACGAGCGTAAGAGGATTCAATCACAGACACTGACAGCTCTTTTTAATACATATTTCCGTGTGTTGAAACATGCTGTTCAGCCTGAGACAACAAGGTCCGTTTAGCTGCACCTTTGTCTTCTTTTGTGATCAAACACTTATCCTTGTCCTATGATGCATGCCTTTATTCCAACAATAAGCAGTGCAAGCCTTGTTGTCAAGTGATATGTTAATCATGTGTTTCCCCTATTATGTAATTCAGTATTCAAGGGCCCTATAGGGTAACTGGTGGAGCTCTTGGCCCACATCCTCTTCTTGGTTCTTGTTTAAAGGGAGTGGGGAAGTTCTCTCACTTTATTGACTTGGATTTCATGGCTGACCTCATGAAGATCCTAAAGACTCTTGCTTCTGGTATTACTGGCTCTGATGGTTCTAAAAGTCACTTGACTGTGACTGAACGCATACACTGCTGCATTGTCGCCTTTAAGGTTATGAGGAGCAACCTTGATGCTCTGAAGATTGATTTGCAGGATTTCTTTGTCCAACTTTACAATCTTATTGTCGAGCACTGCCCAGAAAGGTTGGTACACTATGTGCTGTCTTTTGTAGCATTAGATTTCCTGAATTCTTTCTTGAATCCAATGAAAGTGTAGTATGTACTTGTGCCATTTGCCTCTCTCAATCATATGTATACAAGTAAAATCATTATCTATCCCGTCATTTGTTTTTTGTTGTTGTCTATGCACCAAACTACATCTTTAGTATAGGTGACATTCGAACTATAAGAGGAAATGATGAACTGAAATCAGTAAGAAACTTAGTAGGCATTACTTACTCTAAAACAACAAAACAGTGTTCCATTGTTACTGTTATGTTGTTCTATACAGTATGCTCTCGAAATGGTTCTCGTGAGATTCGAGCACTGTTCTGAAATTTGCGTTCTTCCTTTGAATTGTTGTTGCTACAGGGACCAAGGTGAAGCGTTAGCTGAAGCTCTAAAGATAATGCTGTGTGACGATAGGCATCATGACATGCAAAGAGCTTCTGCTTTCATTAAACGTCTTGCCACAAGCTCATTGTTCTTCGGCTCTTCAGAATCAATGGCTGGTGCGTAAAAATCTTTCAAGCTTCAATACACATACAACAGATACCAATTTTATTTGCAGCTCTGATCCTTCCCATCTTGTACTTCTGCAGCTCTCGTTACTGTAAAACAACTCTTACAAAAGAATGTCAAGTGCAGGAATATGCTAGAAAATG
This sequence comes from Fagopyrum homotropicum, assembly GCA_033239125.1. NCBI lineage: Eukaryota > Viridiplantae > Streptophyta > Magnoliopsida > Caryophyllales > Polygonaceae > Fagopyrum > Fagopyrum homotropicum. The sequence goes on along the minus strand of BSWB01000003.1, from coordinate 562,624 downwards.
ATCCTGGAGGCGGTTCAGTATCCGGTTCCATTCTGGTATTATACTCCCTAACCTGAATTCCTCTCAACCATAAACTTGACCAATCAATCAAACATTTTCCGATTTGGTTCTTTTGTTTTGCAGCGATATCAACCTTATTCTACCGATCCACACATGAGCGGCGCTCTGGCTTCAGTCCTCTGGGAGCTTAACCTATTATCTAAACACTACAACCCGACAATTTCAACCTTCGCTTCTACAATCCTAAGCATGAGTTCCGCTGCAAACCAGCCATTCATGTCCACGCTCTCTCCAATCCAAGCGTTCACAAACTTCTCAATCGAGAAAGAACCATTGAAACTCGACATTGATGTGAAGAAACTCGTCCCTAAGAGAAAGAGAAGCGCTTCTTTACCATCCAGCGACGAACCCTCCACAGATTCATCAATTCTACCAAATGAAGCGAGTTTGAAGAAGAAGCTTGCAGACCACTTCAATCTCTTGCATGATATCGACGAAAACGAGAGGCTGAGACGTGAGTTGAATCGTACGTTATCGTCACTTAAGTTGTACGACGAGTATAAGAAACAAAAGAGGAAAACAGGACAACGATCAAAGCGAAGGAAATGAGAATTTTGTACGTTTATTACGCAGCAGAATTTTTTCTTGTAGCCATTAATTTAAAGTTAAGAATTAGAGTTTGATTTTGTGTTGTTTCTAAAGTGTATTGAGTTAATTGTTGTTCACGGATGCCCAAATCCCAAGTCATTGACTTTAGAGTTGATTGTTCATTATTGAATACCAAATTCCGATTTGTTATTTCAAACATAAAAGAGTTCCCAATTTACAAATATAAAAGAGTATAAATCCAAGTAAAATACGTGTTTTTGCTATATGGAAATAGAAATTCAATGTTCAATGTTTAATTACACGATGAGGATTGAACACGTCGATGATCAACTGATCAAATTTAACGATGATCAACTCAACGACGACGTGGTTAAAACGTTTATGATTGAATTTTGCATGGTAGTCATTCTGATCTCAAATGTGAGTTATGGTTTTGTTACGTTGGTGGTCAATGTGGTTAACGTCAATTGTGAATCAATATTTGTAGTATATCACGACGATGTGGTTAACACGTTTAGGAATGAATTTCGCATGGTGGTCATGTTGATCTCACATGTGTATTTTCGTTTTCTCACGTTGATGTTCAATGTGGTTAACGTCAGTTGTGAATCGATATTTGTAGTTTATGTTATATTTGTACCGACTACTTTCGTTTTGATTAAGTTTTCCGAACTTACAATAATTTAAAAGTGGGTATATAAGTTTCATCAAACTAGAAAGACTTTGTTAAATTCTCTTTCATTATACTATTTCGGCAAAAATGCTCTAAATAACACAACCTTTGAGACTGTTGCGGAAGGTGACACGAACTTTAAAAATTGCGGAAAAAAACACGAACTATAGGGGGGTGTTGCACTTTTTAGCATCAGTAGTTAATTCATTAAAAAAAGGTTGGACATTTTATAATTTGTTATAGTTTGGTAAGATATAAATTTTTTTAAAATAGTGAAAATGTGTAAAACAAAATTAGCTTTATGTTTTACATAAGGAAAAAAAAGAAGAAAAAGTATAATAAGTAAAAAAATATTATAAATTTTATAAGTTGGTAGGATAAGAATTTAAAATTAGGAAAACATATAAAGAATGTATACTTCTTTATAACAAATTACTTAAATTACATAAGCTATAAATTATAAAATAAAAAAATATTTTTTGATCTTTTTTTATAGGGCATAAATATGAAACAATTTGTTTATGTTTAATATTTATATTTCATATAAAAGAAAGAAAAAAGCAAAGAACAAAAAAAAATCTATTTTCATTTTATAATTTATATTTTATGTAATTTAGATAATTTACTGCAAATAAATTATAATTTTTATTTTATTTTTTCCTTTTTAAAAATTTATCCTATCAAAATAAAACGTATATTATTTTATTTTATTTATTTTCTTTTTTTTTCATTATTTGGTTTCTTTTTTAAATTTATATCTTACCAAACTATAACACATTATAAAATGTAATATTTTTTTTAATGGATTAAACTACTAGTGCTAAAAAGTGCAACACCCTCCTATAGGTCGTGTTTTTTCCTGCAATTTTAAAAGTTCGTGTCACCTTCCGCAACTATAGCAAAGTTTGTGTTATTTAGAGCATTTTTGCCTATTTCTTGGGACAAACATGAAAATCCAACTACTACAAATTTATGATAAACATGAAGGAAAAACATTATCTAATATCCTCGATAAGGTATGTTGATCAAGATCATACTCTCGTAAATATAAATCACCAACTACAAACTACCTAACCCCACAACGTGGCGGTTACTTAAAATTTTATCACACCATCTTAATTTATTAACCCTAATCTCAATATCCGTGCCTAAACCTAGGGCTCTGCATACGGTCCGGACTGGTGGACCCTAAATTGGTAAAACCTTGGACTGTAGATCGGACCGGGACCGGACCGTGACGGTCCGGTCTGGTTCCGGGTTGGACCAGTTTGTTCTTAAATTGTGCAATTTTAAATATTTCGGACCCGATCGGACCGGTTTGTACCTAGTGCAATTTTGCTGAGGTTTCAAGTCCAAAACCGGACCGGAATTGACCGGACCGGACCGAACTGGACCGGACGGGACCGGACCGGAAATCTGTAGTTTACGGTTCAAGCCTGATTACGGTTTTCTACAGTCCAAAAACCGGAACGGACCATAACCCGAATTTTCAAAAAACCCTGGACCGTAACAGGTCCGGTTCGGTCCAATTTTGCATAGTCCTACCTAAACCCTTAAAAAAAAGAAAAAGAAAAAGAAAATAGTTGGGACATTGAATAATGGGTGCAAGTATCTATTACCAAAACGATGTAAATAGAGTAGTACCTTATTGCGTACAGACATCCATCATGTGTTACAAACTAGTGTTCGATGTATTCATCACAATTAATGTACATTTTTACCTTATTTAAAGGTGCATCAATTCTGACCTTTTGTTCCAAACTTACCCACATGTATCATCACCTAGTTCACTTGTATCAAACATTTTTCTAGTTTGTGGTGAAGTGTACCAAGATTGATTGCTTTAGTTAGTATTCAATTTTTATCTTTTTCTGTGAAATTCTCACCTTTCGGTTCATTCTCATTCAATCCCGTAATCTCACCGGTCTCACTCTTTTTATACATTTATGGTCCGTTTGGTTGGTTGTTAGAATATTACAAGGCTGAAGAATTTTGTAGTATTAACGATAAAATATACTCCCTCTGGTAAAAAAATAACTGTCATTTTAGCTTTTGACACAATTTTTAAGAAAAATATTAAATAACATAGGTTTTGTAAAGTTTTTCTAAATCTTACCACTTATTTAATATTCAACCTTCTTTTAAATCAATAAGAAAGATTTTAAAGCTAAAATTAATCATTTACATCAATTTTCAAGAACATTTCTTATAATTATTATTCATTTATTGGCCTAAAAAACTTAAAACGACAGATAAATGTGGTCAAATTTCTAATGCTAAAACGACACTTATTTTTGATCGAAGGGAGTATAAAATTAAAGATGTTTAGTAATTTTTATATAATTGTATCAATGATTAAATGACATTTTTCTAGGTGTGGATGAAGTAATATATAAATAAAAGTGTAACATTCTTTATGATAGCATTCGTGTACTATTTTTACTAAAGTATAATATAGACATTACACTTATTTTACCAAACACATTCCAAGTGTTGAAGATTAATCAACAACAAATTTCTTCTTTCCAAAACTAAAAACAAGCATAGAAACAAAAAGAAAGAATACAAACAAAAAAAAAAGTAAAAACTAACACACTTTGAAACCTAGAGTTTGGTAGAAAATAATATAATGAAAAAAGAAATTAATTTCTTAACAAATATTGTATCAAATAAACTCGTAAAATATTATGTTATATATAAAAAAAGATAGACATATAGTAAAAAGGCATGAATACCGACAATTAAATTGACCCGAATTGCAGGTCGGATAATAATTTTCACCAACCAAATGAGTGAATATAGTGGGATGATCCGGATTGACCAAAGATAAAACAAAGACGTCGGAGACAAGGAACCAAAATGGGTAGGCCGATTGGTGGGTTGTTCAATTTTTGGATGAACCGGGTTGACCAAAGATAAGACAAAGACGTCGGAAATAAGGAACCAAAATGAGTAGGTCTATGGATGGATTGTACAATTTTGGGAAGATCTGGGTTGACCAAAGATAAGACAAAGACGTCGGAGATAACTTGACAAGGAACCAAAATGGGTAAGGAACCAAAATGGGTAGGTGGATGGGTGGGTTATACAATTTTCACTAACTGCCCCACTTATTTAAACTAATATTTAATTTATGATTTTTTAGTGATTTTTTAAAACTAGTTTATGTTAAAAACTATTACTACCTCTGATCAAAAATAACTGTCATTTTAGCCTTTGACACAATTTTTAAGAAAAATATTAAATAGCATAGATTTTGTAAAGTTTTTCTAAATCTTATCACATATTTAATATTCAACCTTCTTTTAAACCAATAAGAAAGATTTTAGAACTAAAATTAATCATTTACACCAATTTTCAAGAACATTTCTTATAATTATTGTTCATTTATTGACCTAGAAAACTTAAAACGACAGATAATTTTGATCAAATTTCTAATGCTAAAACGACACTTATTTTTTTATCGGAGGGAGTACATATTTTAGAATTTTAGTAAATGGTGATACTAGTGGATAACAATTCGAGTAGTGGGTGGTTATACGTTTACCTATATCCGTTTTACCACCCATCAATTTCAGCGGTAAATTATATATCACCCAAAATTTTCTAATATTCACCATATATTCGGTTCAGTTGACCGGTTAGTTCGGACAGTAATTTTCAACCCGACCGGAAACGGAGAGTCAAGTCAACATTGATCATAATTTCTAACCAGTAAACTGATTAAAATATTCATTAAATTCCTAACAAACCATACATAATGACGTCACCATCCCTCATCCACCCCCTTCACACCATCCAACTATCCTAAACAAACAAAAACAAATAAAGATAGAAAGAAAGAAAAGAAAGGGAAGAATTCAAGGACGGCACTTCCGATTATCTACACCGCTACCTCATCGGATCTAATCAACTCATTCATCGGATGAAATGATATCCAGAAGGCGGAGGACATCACCGGAGACGCCACGTCCACCGGAGCGGATCACATCAAGAAGCCTCTCAAAATCCGACACGTGGCAGGGAATTCGAAGGACGCCTTTCTGCTGGTAACCGTACTCTTCGGCAGAGCGTTTAAGAAGCTTCGCGAAGATCGGGTGGTTCATCAGATCTGCTGTCACCACGAATCGCTGCATCTCTTCTCCGACGTACACTGGTACATGGCCTGATCTGCTGCGACGCGGCCTGATTGTTGCGATGCAAAACGGCGTCGTTGCGGTGGAGGAGTCGGCTACTCGTGAGAATCGCTTCATCAGCTGCTTCATATTCTTTGATTTTTGGAATTTTTTTCTCTGTGGGGAAGAGAAAGAGAGAAGGATTTGGGGGTTAGTGGGGGAGAGTGAGGGGATTAAATAATGGGGGAAATGTGTAATTTTTTATTTTATGGGAAATAAAAAAGGAAAAAGAAAATATGAGAGGGTTGGGGGAACATACAAAGGTCATGTGCTTGAGGGTACAAGAATGGTACTTTGAAGGTACAATTAGGTGCTATTTTTACTCTCTCTCTATATATATTCAATTACTTTGTACATGTCAAGGTTTCACTTGGTTAAGTTAAAAGTGAAATAAGAGTCAAAAGCAAATTAACCTTAATATAAAAAAGCTCAAATCTTTTGCTAAATTTATAAACTTGTAAGGTTATATATGTTTTGGTGATGTTTAAAGTGTAAATCTTTTAAGTTTATAGTATGTTTTAGTGACGTTTTAAATAGTTTGTCTAAGAAAGAGCATAAATTTTACTTTGTACATGTTAAGGTTTCACTTTGTTAAGTTAAAAGTGAAACAAGAGTCAAAGCAAATTAATATTAATATACAAAGGCTCAACTCTTTGGTAAATTTATAAACTTGTAAGGTTATACATGTTTTGGTGATGTTTAAAGTGTAAGTTTTTTAAGTTTGTAGTATGTTTTAGTGACATTTTAAATAGTTTGTCTAAGAAAGAGTATAAATTTTACTTTGTAAATGTCAAGGTTTCACTTTGTTAAGTTAAAAGTGAAACAAGAGTCAAAGCAAATTAACCTTAATATAAAAAAGCTCAAATCTTTGGTAAATTTATAAACTTGTAAGGTTATACATGTTTTGGTGATGTTTAAAGTGTAAATCTTTCAAGTTTGTAGTATGTTTTAGTGACGTTTTGAATAGTTTGTCTAAGAAAGAACGTGAATTTGTGACTGAGTTTTGATGGTTCAACTTCAAATTCAAATACGATGCTTTTAAGCAAATCCAACGTCACCACCCACCTTCAAGTCTGGTACTCCGTTGCCAAGACTATCTTAGTAGTAACTGGTCTATCCAATTTCGACACGTCTTTCGGGAGGCGAATAGAGTCGCATACGCTATTGCTAGTGTTGCCTTTTACTTTCCGCTTGTTTTAATGTATTGAGTGACCTTTTCGAGGGTATTATTGATATTATTGCGGATGATGTAGGGGCTAAAATATCCACCGTTTGCGGAACACTTAGTCCTCTTTTCTTATGTATATAAAGCGCGACTAGATGCGCCGGAGACCACCGATTCTCCTTTACCTAAAAAAAATACGATGCTTTTACAGTGGCTTTCCAGACTGTTTATTTTCTTCGACGACGAACGTTGTGCTCACCGATTCCCATTGATTAAATCATCTTTCTTTTGTTGAAAATTTTGTTTGCTTTCAAGTTACCTTGATATTTGTCTTTTTTATTTTGTGTGGTTCTTCACGGCGATTAATCCCTATACCGATTTTTTTCGACCTTTCGATCCATTAGACAATGTATCATCTAGGGAATCGAACCACTTTTACCTTATAAAAAAACACATATAAAAAAATACAATTGTGTCGTACATATTTGTGTCCAACTAAATATGACTTATTGCCAAAAATTAAATTAAAATACAACATGATTAAAACTTTATTGGCTGAATTTTTGGAGTTTAAGCATTATAAAAATGAAATTGAGTTATTTGAGGACAATTTTTGGAGTTTAAATTCATCTAACATCTCCCTTCGGTCTATTTTATTTAGCGTAAAAAATAGAGCAAGGCCATGTGGCGTACCGTGCCAAGTGGGGCTCTTTTCCGTAGTCCGTACTTTCAAAGGACAGATGTCTCGATTATCTCAAAAGCACCACCCCCATATTTACGGTATTTGCAATTTGGCCCGCTTCCACTAACCCGCATTTTTAACACAAAATAATATTTTTGAAATTCAGAGGGTCTGTTTGGTTTTACTTCCGGAATTGGAACGGAATGAAAACGAATTTAGGGCCCGTTTGTTTTAAACTCTGGTAACGAAAACGGAATGGAAATGAATCTAGTCCATATATGCACATTGTTCATGAATTTTTTTGAAATCATTCCTCGTGTATCATGCAAAAACTCCTATTTTTTTTTCCCTATAGGGTATCAAAAGCAATCAAATTATACTCCAATTAGTTCAAATCATAAGGAATGATTCAAAAAGAAATCATGAATAAGGATATGCGTATGGACTAGATTCGTTTTCATTCCGTTTTCATTTCCGGGGTTTTAAACAAACGTGCCCTTAGTCTATACGTATATCCTTGTTCATGCAAAATTTTGGAATCATTTCTTGTGGTTTGAAGTAATTGGAGCAGAATTTGGTTATTTTGATACCCTATAGGAAAAAAAAATGTGGGGAATAAGTGCATTTTGCATTAAACCACAATGAATGATTCCATAAAATTTAATGAATAAGAATATACATATGGATTCCGTTTTCGGAGTTGGAATCAAACGGACCCTAAAAGTGTAAAAATAGGTATTCAGCTTCAAATCTATATATACTACTAAAGCAGCACCCATTTTGTACACGTGTCAACCTCTAAGGCCGTCCACGTCAGTTTTTTTTCCAATTTATTTACAGATTTGCCACAACGTATTTACAGATTTGCCATTAATTTTTTTATAAGAAATTTTTTTTTATTATAATTTGTAAACAGTCATCATGTCACGTCAATTTTATTAAAATAAATAATTAAAAAAAAATCTACCTATCTACTAATCAAATTTAACAAATTGATTTATTGTAACTCGATTTGTTGAGAAAATCTAACGCAAATCTTCAAACAAGATTTGTGGAGAAAATCTAACGCAAATCTGTAAACAGTGATAATATATTAAGGTATAAATATAATACTCGAATAATAATCTTTGTAATAGAATTTTAATTATGTTCTTTTATGTATTTTAAAAAAATTAATCTTCATATATTAGTTATATTAATTAATAAAAATAATTTTTACTATAAATTGATATCAAATATATGATGCATAAAAGTAAAAATATAATATTTATTTAGACAATTTCGCACAAGGTGCGAACACTAAACTAGTTTTTATTATTTTTCTATTATAAATTGAAACTCTACATTTATTCACATTAAAAAAACTTTTAAATAAACAATATTAAAATTTTAAAAATATATTTAAGGTTGCGGTTTGAAGTGGTCGGCTAGAGTAGGGGATAAAGGTTAGAGTAAGGAGAAGTGGGGGAAGTACTATACATACGAAAGTGGCAAATATAATAAATCCTATTTAAAAATAAAGATATTAGGTAGGTTTATATGTGATGTAAAAAATGGACTTATAAATCAATGGAGATTTCTTTTAACCAACTTATTAACATCTCTTTCAATCACATTAACTTGTAGTATTTAGTGGAATAACAACTTTCAATTTTAAGTTTGGAAGCATATACAATAATTGTTATTTACTTTTTTTAATAATATAGCATATATCTAATCTAAAGTACATTTTTTATTTTTAAGTATATAGTCAATAGTAATTAGTAATAATTAGTATAATTTTCGTGTCATGGCACATATATAATTTTAAATTTTGATTGATATATAATTTTTATTAAATATGTTATTTATTTTGCTATTATTTCAGTAAAAACTAATTATATTTTAGGTAAAACAATTTGTGTCAAAACATCTTATTTTCGAAAATATCGGGTCTAAAATAGATAATTTGAACAAAACTTTCTAAAAGTTCCACTAACTAACTATAATATGTTAAAATTTTAAGAAACAATTTGGTTTACTAGGCTTTTTCTAGTTTTGTGTTTAGTAAATGTTCACCTTGAGAGAATAGTGTGTAGAGTTTAAGAATAAATACATAAGGTTGTCGTATATTTATTTAATTGAAACATTAAAAAGCCTATCTAAACACCATAGTTTTTCAAAAAGGCCTAGTTACCAAAATTGTTCCACTTACAATATAATAGTTTGAGATGGACAAAATAGTTCTCATGTGAGAGCATCTTCATCTCTCATACTTCTTTTAAGATTTTATACCTACTTTTTTCAACTTTTTTCTTGTTCCACCGAGATGAAATAAAGAGCGTGAAGATCTTTAGTCTTAAAGGTTTATTAACGTAGATGGTATAACGAACCTGTTTTCTGTTAATATATTTTTATAAATATAACTTATTTAAAATCATAAAAACACACTTAATTTGATATAGGAAGAACATATTTTCTTCTCATTTTTTATTAATAAAAGTCTACTAAAATCTATTACTCTTATAACAAAATAAAATATTTATAAATTGAAGTTTTTACATTTGGTACGATGTGTTAGTTGGGATTGATTTGAAGCATTAATGACCCTCACCAAGTAAGCCAGCAGTGGCCATCAAGAATGGGCCAACTTTGGGCCTAAAGCCCAATTATTTAATAGCCCACGCTTTGTAGTTGAGGTGTTTTTGAATAAGAACCAGATTCGATTCGATGCTATTCGTACCACTTTAGTCATACTATATGTACCTCTACTACGCGTACGCAATATTAATTTTTTTTAACCTTAATTTTTTGAATCAAATGTATGTTATGAACAACTACACATACGCTCTACGACTACGCATCAACGTATGCGTATTATGGTTACGTATCCGCCAAGCGTAGTTGTAGCCATTTTCCTTTATTTTTGAACGAAATGAGCTTGTTACTACGGCTATGCATTGTATACGCGGAGTCCGGATATGAATAGATGTTTCATGTGATACGAATTGCAATCTCGGGGTCAGGTCATTAATGCTAGTTTGAATTATTTTAGACATTTTTTTCAGAAAAATATATCTAAATATAATGTACTTATTTGCGACACGTGGCGAGGTGTTTTTTAAGAGAAGAGCGTCACAAGAAATTTTACAAGTAGAACCCAGGCGGGAAACACAATTGTAAACAAGGAATTTGGAGAGAAAAATGAGGGGCGGAGCTCGCGATTCCGATGCCAGCTACGCCAGCAATCGCCCATCCACCGCCAGTCACGGGGGCGCTGGCCGCCAACCGAACATTTCCGACCATTCCTTTAAGCAATCTGCCGTCCGCCGTGTAAACGCCTATCTATCTTCTCACAATTCCCCCTACTCTCTCTCCCTCAAACCCCTTCCCTCCAACCGCGACATCATCGAAACCCTAAAGTTAATTCTTTCTCGTCTTGAATTTAGCTTCAACAAGCTCGATGATGATCTTCAAGTCATTCTTAAACAGCTTAATTGCCCTCACAAGCTCAATCGTTCCGCTCTCAAAGCTCCGGGGACTCCTCACTCTTTCCCTTATGTTCTTGCTATACTTCACTGGCTTGTTCAGATAGCAGATTACAAGGACCATCTCTCTCCGAAGGAGGATTCCGAGGAGAATTCGAGTTTGTATACGGATCTCGATCCTGTAACTGCTCTTGCGCTTAATAGCTATGCGCATTTCATGTGTGGAGATGATGATGCTGTCGAAGCGATGGATTCGGAGTTTAATTCGAAGTTGGAGAGGGAGAAGAACGCATTGAAGGAGAAAGTGGAGTTGTTGGAGAAGGAGATTGAGGAGTTGCAGAGGAAGCTTGAGGGTTTGAGGACTGGACCGTCGCCATTGGAGGGTTTGGAGGCGGAGAAACAGGATTTGGAAAAGGATAAGCAGAAGTTTTCGTATTTCATTGCGCAGTTGACGGATGGTGCGGAGGCTATGCAGAAGTCGTTGGATGACAAGGAGAAAGAATTGGCGGCTGCTTTGGAGAAGAAGGAGATGATTTGTAAGGAGAGTGAGGAGTTGAAGAAGAAGGTCGAGACTCAGAAAATTGATTTGCGGGGGGCTGAGAGGATGAGGAGAGAGATGCAGGCTGTGGAGAGGGAGATTAGGGAAGCTGAATCTGCTAGAACTGAGTCGGAGGAAAAGTCTTGGAGTCTTGATGAGAAGATAAACCATCAATTGAAGGAGTTGGAGGCGCTCTCTACAGAAAGCAACCAGCTACTTAGAAGGTATGCTCTTTCTTATCTACTTGTATTGATGTCTGGTGTTTGCTTGATATATGCATTCCCATTTTCACCCTTTGTTAACCATATGATAAATTGATTAGCGTCTGGAAATCTGGATTCTGTATGCTATTATCCATGAATTTGAGTGTCTGGGTAGATAGAGCAGTCTACGAATGCTTATTTTTCTATCTGATGGTTGGTGATGCGATCTATCAGATTTGGACCTATAAGGAATTCAGGTTCAGAAAATTAGCGAACCATCATCTCTTATTAGTTTATTGGTCTACTGGGAATTCAACTTTATTAGGTTATATCAGTCATGTGTCTCATTTGACCAACAATGAAGTGTTTGCTTGAAAACCTAATATGGAATGCCCTTCGCTGTTCTTCTTTACTATGATATGGCTCTGGGAATCTAGAATCTAAATGCTGAAACAAACTCGAGGCTTAGATCAATCTATGGATGCTTGCTCTATCATTGTAATCTCAACTATAAAAGCAGGTTATAAATTTGGATGAATTGGGACTACTTAACTCGACCAGGTTTCCTCTATCTTTATTGCACTTGTGACTAGGAGGAACTCAAGCTAAGAGAATCAGCGAACTCTCATCTCGTACTTGCTTCAGTTATTCATGCATCATTTCTGTTTCATTTTATGTTGTTGTTAGGTTGAAGCTTGCCAGCAATTTGCAGTATGTTCTGAATGGCAAAGGTTCTACTGTCGTGGAGGTTTTGGGAATTGACTCCAAGTCAACAATTAAACCAGCTATAAAGTCTTATGGTGACGACATAAAGAAAAGCTCCATGGCAAATTCTAAAGAGTTACTCGTGCTTCAGGAGCAGAATGTTGAACTAAATAACAAAATTGAAGCAAAGAAGAAACAAATTTCTGAACTTCGACGTAGTATTGATGAAGTGAGTAATCTGGCTGTGCTACTATGCATGAACAGTTTTCTTGGATCTGCACTCAAATAATATTCGGTTGCTGAGGTCCTAGTATTTCATGTTTCCCAATTCATTTTCATTACTACTATCTGTTAAAAGGCCAAAACTCCTTGCCATGCATGAGCTTTTGCCAATTTTGTACCTAACTCATCCGACTAGACGAACAATTTTTTTTCCATTTCTTTGCTAGGGGAAGTTATCAGGTGAGTAGCCATGTAGAGCATTATTTGGAATTTTGTTTTCTATATTCATTGTATATAGTCCGTTATCATATACTTTGGATTTGGAGCTATGGTACAGACGATTTATAAACGTTCATATTAGATTATGAGGCTAAGCTGATTCTCTGTGGACTGTGAACATTTCAGACAGAAGCCCAATTGTTTTCCATAAAGAAGGAAATGGAGACTTATGAATCAAGCTGTGTAGCTGGAGCTGAAAATATGTTAAAGTTTGTTGAGTCCGAGACTCAGAATTTAAATATCAAGGAGAGAGAAGCAAAACAAACTTTGATGGTATCCTATTTGGCTAGTTTACTATTTTAAACGTGGCTTGTAGTTGTATTGATAAAGTTTGACTAATAATTTCTTCATGTATTTTTTTGTGAAGGCTGCTAAGCAGAAGTTACAGGAAACAGAGAAACAAAGTAAATATGAAATCCAGAAGTGTGCCCATGAACTCGCTGCCCTAATTGACGCTGTTTCAAAGCACAAGGAGTACATGGAGGAGAAACTTCGTGATATGGATAAAGAAGTATCTGAAACTGCTGAATGCATATCTGAATCTTACATGAAGAGCTTATCACTGGAGTGTGATATGTTGTTTTCCCACCCAAGGACTAGGAGCCAAGAGTTGCCCCTAGACCCCTCTGCATCGCGTGAATCCAAGAAGGCAAAAAACAAGTAAGGTTAGTATGTCCACATTGATGATAGTTCTTAGGTTTAAATTTTAGGACATGGAAAATGCATGGAACGGAATTTATACTTTATAATAGTGCCTCTTCAACTTGTATTGTATGACGATTTGTGCAGTGTCCTGTCATCTTGAGTTTCTTCCACTCCAAATAGCCTTGCTAGTCCGAAATCTGATTTCTCAGGTCTCATTGTTAAAATCACGATGTATGATCTCAAGTCGAGAGTCGTCTTGAATATACAAAAGTCCGTCCATATGTTATTGATGGGTCCAAACCTGTCATGATGGAAGGTGATTGGGTTAGCGTTATGGTCACGAATAATGTAACCGAATGCACATTCTCCGTTGTCACATTTTGCAATTTGCTGTTGATCCTTGGTCCAATGAAGCATGTTATGGTTCTGCCTAAAGAAAACACTCATACTTTGAACATTACTATTGAAGTGAGCCTTCTGCTTTACAAAAACTCCATAACCCTAACTATGTAGGGCTGAGCATCGGTTTAAAACCGCAAACCCAGAAAATGGGAACCGCAAACTGAATCGCAACCATGCGGTTCTGCTGCGGTTCGAACCACAAATGAACTGCATTTTGCGGTTTGCAGTTTTTTTTGCGGTTCGGTTCGGTTGATGAACCGAACCACAACGCAAAATATGTTGAACCACAAACCGAAGGTTCGGTTGTGGTTTGAACCACAATTTGTCATTCGGATTGCAGTTCGATGAACCGGTTCTGCTAAGCCCTTTAACTAAGCCCTGCACTGGAAGGGTCTTTTGTGTTGTGATGCATTTTTGGGTTATATGGAAAGAAAGAGAGAGAAGTATGAGTATATTGAAGCATAGGGATTGGCTTACCTGTTCATGTTCATTGACTAATACACACATCTCCCCTTTCCTTGTCTATTGCCAAATGAAGATAGAGAATAAAGACAGAGGGGGAGACAAAAAGGAAGAAATTCAGGGCCACCTAATGAAATTGACATCAAACTACACATCTTAAATAAAGCCCTTGGACCACCACTTCAATGCATACAATTGTTCATTCAGTATAATATTTATGTTTGGTCCCTACTTTTTTTACTAACCCCTTAGAAATATTTTCCTAGTGTTTATCCCTTTATAAATTATTGAGTTTGTATCTTCTTATTAACTTTCATTTTCTAATTTTCTCTAAAAACAACCCATATATGATATATCATATATGTGTACTCTGCCACCAATTAAGTAATTATAGTTTTTCTCTCTTATTTATTTTTTTCTTTATATTTTGTTTAATTTAAAAGAATAAATATCAGATTTTTTTAATTCAAAACAATAGACCAAGTATACTAATTATTGTATTTTTAAAATGTGTTTATGGAATTATAGACAGTTTGAGATAGGGTTGGTCTTAGGGTAGGGGCGAGTTTTGCATCTCAAACATTAACTACGTAACCAATACTTAGTTGGTTTAGTGGTAATGTACTAGTGTAACACTAAGTGTTGGTTTGAAGATTAATACTCAGTTGGTCTAGTGGTAGATTAACACTATACTCATTAAGTGTTGGTTTGAAGATTTAAGTTTGAATCCTCCTACCATCGATATATGGAGAAAGTTGATATTGAGAGGGTCTCTCTAAATGGGACCGAACGGTTTTGTGCAAAAAACCGAAAAAACACCAACTACGTATGAATATGCCCTTGTGGGAAAAACCAAAAAAACATTAACTACGTATGAATCTGCCCAACCTATCATTACCTTAGTTTTCCTATTTCTACCACAATTTCACGTTTTCTTCTTCGATCATATTTTAATAATATTTGTTGTTTTAGGGCGGTTTTAATCGTAAGTTTGTAAATTATTTATGGTTGATCGATCTTTTTATATACAAGTTCATAATAGCTAGATGGAATCTGCCCAAAGTAACTTATTGTAACCAAATGAACTATTTAATATATATCTATATTAATGATATAATATTGGGCAATTTTGATAACTAAGCCTTTTTGAGAAACTAAAGTAGTAACTAGGCTTTTTAATGTTTCAATTAAGTAAATATACCCCAATCTTTTGTATTTATTTTCAAACTCTACACACTCTTCTCTCAAGGGGTACATTTACTAAACGCAAAACTAGAAAAAGTCTAGTAAACCAAATTGTTTCTATATAATATTTTATAAATATTTATGTGTTTAATAGAATTTAAGTACGTATATAAAAACTTCTAATAATTAACATGTCCATAAATTTAATACCCATTAACAACCTAATAAAAGTAAATAAATTTTCAAAGGTTCACTAATAAAGTCTAAAAATGGATAGGTTTATATTGGAAACTAGTTAAAAAAAGAGATGCATGAGATTAATTAGTCTTGTGTGCCTAAACCTTAGCATTAATATTGTTTTGATTTGCACCTTACTAGCATTAATCTATACATAAATTAGAACATAAAAGTCCTACTAAAAGCAAAAATATTGGTAAAATTAGCATAATGAATTAATATATATACTCCACAAATAGATTTTGTCCCAACAGGCACAAATAGATTTTGTTAGGATCAAGGTAACATTCGAAAACATCAAATAATTTTAGGTTTTAATCCTAGATAGAACATAAATATAGCGGTTTTTACACATCTCTCACTTACACAAACCCTTTAGACCATATATAATATAAGTTTTTAGCAACAAAATATCTATAATTATAAATAGTATGAATTTGCTTACAAATCGAGCTAAAGTCGTGAATCATTTTTGTAAAAATCTCATTTTGGGGTTTTTAATACTATTTTAGTGTAACTTTGACTTAAAATATATGTAGATAAAGTCAGATATATAATATTTATAATTTATTTATTTTTATTAAAATATATAGTTTTAAAACATGAAAAAGTTGGGAAAAAACGAAATATGGAGAATTAAAATATTATGAAAATTTAAACATACTACGACGAAAAGAAAATATAAAGAAATAAAATAAAAGAACTTGTGTGGTGGATTTTCTTACTCTAGACTTACTCCACAAAATCATTAGGGTTTTCATCACAAACATAGAAATTCTAGGGTTTCAGTCAATTACTTCAGAAGGACACAATCAATCAAATAAATTAATATTATTAATTAGGGTTTTAGGCTTTTAGGTATAGACATATATGTGTAACATGATTTGGTTTGGCTGAAAATCAAATTATATAGAGCTATCATTATTATCTATATAAAGAGGGTTAAAAAGAACAAACAAAATTTATAAAGATTACCACATAAGGGTCAATCTAACATATAACATTAGCATATAAGTTAATTAACATAACGCCCAGAGTTTTTTCGGTTAAAAATGAATAATTTGGAAAGAAAAAAAATCAAAATTAAAGTCTTAATTAATTGAAAATTGGTTAGAAACTCCAAATATATGTAATTATCGACACTATCAAGGACTCGTGTGGTATGTTTCGTGAATCAAGTTAAAATCAAAACAACTTCACCATGTTTATAATAGAATTAACACAAAGCCTCTTCTTTAAGGAAATCAAAACTATTAATGAAGTCGGAAACACTTACTCTTGAAAATATTTCGATTTTCGTTCTGAGTTTTACCAAACACATAATATAAGAATGAATCATTTCGATATTGATTATTGATTCCGTGAAAATCACACCAAACGAGCCTTAAATGCTAAAACATTGTATGTTTTTTTTTATCTCATCGTCTCGTGCAATCATTGTTCTACAGGATGCCAGCCAAGCCCTCGTCAAACACTAAACAAGAAAGGTAAATTAGGGCACGATGAAACAAATGCAAAGGGTCAGACTGCATTCGAGTCAATATTATCACATAATACTCATCACCTACTCCTTCCAATATTAGTAAAAGTAGATGCAAGAGAACTCACATGGGCATTACTCAAATTAGAAAAAAAAATGAATTAAAATTTTATTTTCTCTTTTCCAAGCTATTATATAGTTAATAAAACACGTAAGTATATAGTACATATATATACTATAACTCTTCTTTTATGAGTAACAACAAATATACGTACACTTAGTACGTAGAGCAGGGCCGGCTCGATGGGGGGTCCATAAGGTCCCATCGAGCAGGGCCCCCGAAGTTTTGGGGCCCCAATATATAAAAAAAGTTGAATATACGTTTCAAAAATCGTTTAGTCTAGATGGTAACGTATCACTCTTTTCTTATTTTTTCCATATGTTCGAGCCTCACTCATCACTTTTTAATTTTCATTTTACTTTTATGCCTCCCTCTTCTGAATTTTTTTTCTTTTCCAAATCAAATTTGGACGATTTCTTCATGGATTAAAAAAATGTAAATGGCGTACTTTGTATAGATAATTTTCGATTTTTTTCCCGCTCTTCAAGGGGCCTAATATTATTTTTTGAGAAGGGCCCCAGAAATCATTGAGACGGCCATGACGTAGAGTATTAGCTTATGTACAATAAACATGTCTTAATCACTTGATTAGTTTCTTTGAAGTTTCCTATATTAACTATGGTTTCTGTGAAGATGTATGAGCTGCGAGAACTTCTCAGAACACTATTCTCTAACCTCAATAAGAATTGCATCCAAATTCCAAATTAGGGTTTGTGTGTTTCAGTCTTTGAGAGAGTCTCATACTGGTATGATTTAGCTACCATTTATTTTTATATTTTTTTTCTTTTTGATAATCATACCACTTCTCAGACAGAATAAATGATTTCCACTGCAAGTAAGCTGTTTTAATTTCTTCACTATTAATTAATATTTTAGTTGCTCATTTCTTGTTCATCTTGATGGTCAGTGCAGATTTTCAAAAACAAATTCTATTCTTAGATGTAAGCATTACTTGTTCATCATGATGATGAGTGCAAGTTTTTTAAAGCATTTTTGAAAACCAAATTCTATTCTTAGATGTAAGTATTATTGGTCTGTGATAATGCAACACTCTAAATTTCTTCCAGCTTTTTCTTTGCCCTCTTTCATCTTCTTCCCCCTTTTAACAAAACCCAGACTGAACTTTTCCAAGCTAGCTAGGGTTTATAATTGTGTATAAATAAGAACATGTATAGTTTGGAGATTTAGTTTTCTTCTATTGTAGTCTATTTTCCAAGTTTGCAAACAACTTCAGTTTCATCTATACTAAAAAGAAAAGATCTTTGGATCTAGGGTTACTTGTGTTCTTGATAAATGTCCATTGTGATTGTTTCTTGATGCTGATTCTCTGCAGGGCAAAGAATGGGGCGTGGGAAGATAGAGATAAAGAGAATAGAGAACACAACAAAAAGGCAAGTTACATTCTCAAAGAGAAGAAATGGTCTATTGAAGAAGACTCACGAGCTTTCGGTTCTGTGCGACGCACAAATCGGTCTCATTTGCTTCTCTTCTACTGGAAAGTTGTTTCAGTTCTCCAGTTACCCATCTACGTATGTCCTTTTCTTGTTCTACTGTCAAAATATTGCTTCAGAGAAACTGACCCATAATGCTTAATTATTTACTTATATATTGATCATAAGAATGGGGCAAATCATAGAGCGTTATCAGAGAGTTCAAGGAGTGACGATCCCTCAGCACAATGAACAGGTATCTTAATTAATTAGTATAATTAGGGTTAATTCAGATCAGAGTTAAGATTAGTATAACTAACAAAACTAATTATGTATAATGATAGGAAGAGATGATGCAAGAGGTTCATCAAGTGAGACAGCTAGCTCATGAAACCCAGTTGAGCATTCAGAGCTTCTTGGGGGAGACACATGGCTTTCAAAGCCTTAGTCTTGAAGATCTCTATCATCACGAGCAACTTCTCGAGTCCTCGGTCGAGAAGATCAGAGCTCGAAAGGTATCAACTGTCCAATAGTTGGTTTATTACTAATGCAATTTCTAATTTACTCATTATTTCTCTATGCAGAATCAGCTCCTGCAAGAACAGTTGGACAATCTGCACATATCAGTATTACTGATTTTATCCCTTTTATTCTTCTTGATTATACATTACAATTAATCCGAAATTACTGTATTTTTGAGGGTTTTTTTTATGTAAATATATTAAAAGTCTTATGTATCATATTCTTATTCAGGAGAAGAAGCTGGAGGTAGAGAACAGTAGCATGTATCACTGGGTAAGTATAATATTAGTTTTAATTTCAATCTTTCTTTATATATATATATAAATATTCTTACATAAATCAAAATAATATTTATATTTATGCTTTTGTAGTTGATGGGAGGTGGTGAATTTCAAGAGCAACAAGAGATGGGTCCATTCTACGGTGGGAAAGAGCTCGGGAGCATGCTTCAGCTTTCAACTCCGCTGCCGCCACTTTATCCGTATGGCGGAGCTGGCATGTCGAGTCAGCCAACAGATCTCCAATTCATGAACTGATGTCGAAACCTGAACATTCATCGAGAATGAAAGCTAACTGATTAAGACATATATATGGAATAAGATAGGAGGAAATGTAAGACTTGATTATGGAAGTAATATTGTGTGTTTGTTTAATGTTACTCTCTTTGTGTGCACGTATGCATGCTATGTTATACTATTGTGTGTTTGTTTAGTATTGTTACTCTACCTGCATCTAAGCATGCTTCAATCAGACAAGTGTAAGTTACTGTGGAAAACTATCCCACATCGAGAATGTAAAGTAGGCGAAGGCCAGTAACCGCAAAAATATGGGTCACATTTGGTTCGCCTTTTGGGTCAGTTATGAAAAGCTACAAATCCAACAAGAAAGCATAAACCAAATACAAACGGCGAAATCGTCTCAACCCTTAAATTCATCGTCTCTCGTCTCGAATTCAACTCCAACAAGATCGATGACGATCTTCAAGTCCTTCCTAAGCAGCTTAATTGTCTTCACAAGCTCAATCGTTCGCTCTCAAAGATCCGTGACTCCTCAGTCGTTCCCTCATGTTCGCGCTATTCGAGTTTGTATACGGTTCTCGATCCTATGACTGCTTTCGCGCTTAATGTCTATGCTATGCTGTCGATGATATGAATCCTGTGAGTACTTAACTCGACTAGGTTTCCTCTATCTTTAATGCACTTGTGACTAGATCACTCAAGCTAAGAGAATCAGCGAGCTCTCATCTTGTACTTGCTTCTGTTATTCATGCATCGTTTCTGTTTCATTTTGTGTAATTTGTTAGGTTGAATCTTGCCAGTGATTTGCAGTATGTCCTGAATGTCGTGAAGTTTAGGAGAATTGACTCGTAGGCAACGATTAAACCAACTGTAAAGTCTTCTGCCGGTTAAATAAAGAAAAGCTCGATGGCAAATTCTGGAGAGTTTTCTTGGATGCGCACTCAAATAATGTTTGCTGTTGCTGAGATCTTAGTATTTCATGTTTTCCAGTTCATTTGCATTACTACTGTCTGTTAAATGGCCTAGACTATTTGCTTTCATGCTTGAGCTTTTGCGAATCTTGTACTGAACTTTAAGAACTCATCTGACTAGACGAACAAAAGTTTTTGTTCAGATGAGTAATCATGTAGAAGCGTAGAACATTGTTCTCTATGATGTGGAATTAAGTTTTTTATATATAGTATTTATTGTATCTGTTATCATATACTTTGGATCTGAAGCTGATTCTGTATGGATTGTCAACATTACAGACAGAAGCTCAATTGTTGAGGCCGAGACTCAGAATTTAGAAATCCTGGACAGAGAAGCAAAGCAAACTTTGATGGTATCCTATTTTTACTATATTGAAACTTAGCTTGTAATTGACGAATTTGACAACCAATTTCTTCATCAATTTTTTTCATGAAGGCTGCTAAGCAGAGGTTACAGGAAACAGAATAGCAAAAGTAAATATGTATTTCATCCAGAAGCGTGTCCATGAACTTTGTGAGATGGAAAGAGAAATCTGAAACTGCTGAATGCATATCTGAAGTTTATATATAGGGTTTATCATTGGAGTGTGATATGGACCAGGGGCCAAGAGTTGCCTCTAGATCCCACCACATCAAGCGAATCCAAGAAAGCAAAAACAACTGAGCTCAGTAAGTCCCTGTTTTAGTCTTTATTAAGCTGAACTGAACATTACGGTTCTGATTATGAATCAATAATTTCAATCACTTCCTCTTGTTTATGTCATTGATGTGGCAAAACTATGTTATTGGCATATGATGTATTCTTCTAGATACTGATGGAAATGCTGCAGATTTGTTGTTCTCACATGTTTTTCTAATTGTGAAGTCATATTTGTATAAGATTGTTCTGCCAAACGTGGTGTTGAACTGTACATATTGTTTGCATATTTTGTTACTGTTAAACACATAATAGGGACATGGATATATGTATTGCACAAAAAAGTACCATCATTTTGGCATAAAAAATATAGGTGCACGAATGTATGGGTGGGTTGCCTATACAAGTATCATAAAAAATTATCATCGGGGACTTACATCTGTAATATCTTTGCAGCCTGAAAAAGTATTGCGTCGAACATATGGTATATCATAAGGTCCATAACTGCTAGAAGTAGCCGTGGAGGAAAACACATGCATTTTGCATGAAACCACAAGGAATGATTCCAAAAAATTTCATGAACAAGGTACACATATGGACTAAATTCATTTTCATTCCGTTTCCGGAGTTACAACCAAACGGGGACTTAATCTATGTAACTGGGAGGTACCGGTGAAGGAAGTGCAGTGTATTGTCCGCTAAGCGAAGCCACAACTAATGACATATTAGGTCTCTTAACAGGGTCTTCTTGGATGCATAACAAGCCAATTTGGATGCACTTGCTTACTTCTTCACTTGAACATTGATCATCTAAACTCGGATCAAGTAAGTACAAATACGTTCCTTCACTCCATAGCTTCCATGCCTGTTTGCAAGTTCAATTCAGTTTGATTTTTTTTTTAAAGAGTTCAATTCAGTTTGATGATAGTACTAAGGTTATAGTTTTTAAGATATGGAAAATGCACGGAACTTACACGGAACAATAGTTCCTCTTCAACTTGTGAAAAACTGAAGAATCTATTCTGTTGACCACTCACTATTTCTAAAACCATAACCCCAAAGCTATACACATCTGATTTCGTTGAGAAATGGCCTGTGAATGCAGATTCTGGAGCCATATACCTACTGTATTTCATACACATACATTTGCTGGTTAGAATATTGAAGGCAAGTTTACTAAATTGCATAATTGTCTTACCATGGGCAGTGACTTACTTTGTGGGGACGAATTGATCAATGTCATCCTGAGTTTGATCCACTCCAAAAAGCCTTGCTAGGCCAAAATCTGATATCTTAGGTTCCATTACTTCATCCAACAATATGTTACTCAATTTAAGATCACTATGTATGATCTGAAGTCTAGAATCTTCATGAAGATACAAAAGTCCTTTTGCAATCCCGGATATGATCTTAAACCTTGTTGGCCAATCCAAAACTTTTTTCTTCGATGGGTCTGCACTTTTTTCTATGAGTTAGTTTATGTTCTTGATTGTAAATAGCATGAAACACATAGTTGAACAACATTACCTGAGAAGAACTTATCAAGGCTTAAATTTGGAAGGAATTCGTTGACGAGAGCTATTCCTTCTTCGAATATGGAAAACCCGATGAGTTTAACTAAATTCTGATGCTGAAGTTTGGCAACTAAAAGAACTTCATTCTTGAACTCTCTTATACCTTGCCCTGAGCCGTTAAATAACCACTTCACAGCTACTTCTTGCCCATTTTCTAATCGCCCCTATAGATTTCCAAAGCCAAATTTTAGTTTTCTTTGGAGAGAAAATAACATAAAAATTAGTTAATCAGTTTGTAACAAATGACAGTGCTCTATATGATCGTACAATAAGATTGGTTACCCAGTTGGATCGAGGAAAACATGGTCCATGTCTCCATGATACTAGGGCTGTACATCGGTCCAGGATCGGACCTGAACTGAAAATTTATTATTGGATAGGATATTGACCGAATATCCAGGTCCGGTCCAAGTTTTCTTTTAATTTTTTTTTTTGGTTTTTTGGGCCAAAAAATGGATCCTTTAAATTTTTGGCTCAACTGTCTGGACGTTAATATTTGCTCCAAGTCTACTCCAGACTGGAATTTGAACTGCCCATGACACATACATACAATACGTCAAGACTCCACGACCCAATGTAAAAATAAGGGTAAGAAAGTATTCGACCCGAACCCAATACAGTCCTGGAATCCTTATAGACAGGTCTGCATCTGCCTTTTCCAATCTTATAGAAACAGAAGGTTGCGTACCTTATAGACAGATCCGAAACCGCCTTGTCCAAGCTTTCTATCGGGAGAGAAGTAATTAGTCGAAGCTCGTATCGTGTTGAAGTCGAATTGCAAGGATTCAGCTGTTGTGATCTCCTGCAAGTTTCCAGCAGCTAGTTTTGCAAGAAATCCTCTTACATTTTAGTTTCCAATTATGTACAAAAAGTTAGATTGATAAAATCTCTGGAAAGTAGGCTCACCGTAGGATGCTTCCTTAATCTTGGTCCAACGTAGATAAAGCCAAATCCCCAGAATTAGACATACCACAAATGCTACTGAAATAAGTACAGTGATGAGGATGACTGTTGATCCTGCTTTCCTTGTATCTTCATTCACAATGTCTAAATGCAAATTTAATCAATCCGAAATAAGTATATAATCAAGAAGGTATTATAGAGTATTCGTAACATAAACTCATTAAGTAAATATCCTTTCGTCTAAAGAGTAATAGTGATAAATCAATTACAGTTTAAATATTAAAGGGGTCTACAAAATGAAAAATTATACAAAATAACTTACTTCCCCCAATTCTTTCAATATTTTTTAATCAGTTGAAATTTGGTGTCTTGAACGAATTTATCGATTTCAATTAAAAATAAAAATATCATATATATCGTTTTATAAAAGGAACAGAAGTTGTCATATTAATTATAAATTATAACGATTTATGTAATTTTAGTTGTTATAAAAAGTAGTTTTTTTTAGTCCAACAAACAGGAAAGTCATTTTCCAACTTTTAAAATGTGAACAAGTACGGACCAAATCGTCAAAGACTATATATATATATATATATATATATTGTTATAATTTATCAAGGATTAAAATTTAAAAAATTAAATAACATTTGAGAAGTAAAGGAAGAAGTCTTATCAGTTATCACAAATCAAACATACGAAAAATCAAATTAGCAATCAAAGAAAAGATAATTCACTGTAGAGCAACGATGTAAGAAAACCGAACTAAATGCACAATTTAGAAAAACTATATATTGCATGATTATTAAACAAACCCCATTTGTTGAAAGTCATGGTGTTGTAGTAGTAGCCATTTGTGATGGATGCTTGGGAAGAGAGGTTTCGAAGGATGTTGTATAGACTGTATTGGTAGTCGCTGTTTGCAGTGAAGTTTCCGTCTTTGGAGCAGTTGTGTTGGACAGTTGGATACCCTTCTCGCAACTCGTCGGATCGACAACTCGGAGTTAGGGTTAGGAGTATGCAAGAAGAGATGGTGATGATCAGAGTACGGAGATTCTTCATCTCTTAGGGGAGAGATCGAGAGATGAAGCTAGCTAATACGTACACATATATACTTGCATTTATCTTTGACTTGGTTCAATGAAGTCACCACGATTTGGTGTCCAATCAAGTATAATTATTTTTGTGGGTGAAATGGTCAATTTGATGCGTCATTTAGTTAATTATGATTAAAGTTGGCGTCCTTAGATTAACAGAATAGGTTTGAAAATGATGTGTTTCTCTCCCATTCATTTGAAGTTGTCCCCTGGACATTTTCACATGGTTCCAAATTATATACAAGTCAAAAATAGGGTTGAAAGAACAATAACTCACAAAAAGAAAGGTGTGTTTGGGTAAGTGCTGGAGGAAGATTATACAGGGAGCTGAGGGGACGAAGAAGATGGATTATAATCATTATATATATATAAAAAAAATTTATACATAAATCATCTTTTATTTTTTGGGGGGTTTCGGCTACAATTAGGAGGTGTTTCACAACAATTTGCTAATAAGTACATTTTCCTATATATATATATATATATATCTACACGCCGGGTAATGTATTCAAACTCGAACTCGAATCTCCAGACTAACCACTTAAGGAGTTCTAGCACCACATCCCACTAGACCAACTGAGTATTGGTAATTACCTTAATTTTTACTAAAACACTCTCTTCTAGTACTTGCTTCTGTTATTCATGCATCCTTTATGTTTCATTTTGTTTGGCTGTTAGGTTGAAGCTTGCCAGTGATCTGCAGTATGTCCTGAATGTCAAAGGTTCTACTGTCGTGGAGGTTCGGAGAATTGACTCGAAAGCAACGATTAAACCAGCTGTAAAGTCTTTTGGCGGTGAAATAAAGAAAAGCTCCATGGCAAATTCTGGAGTGTTTTCTTGGATGCGCACTCAAATAAGGTTTGTTGTTGCTGAGAATCTGAGATCCTAGTATGTCATGTATCCCATTTCATTTGCATTACTACTGTCTGCTAGAAGGCCTAAACTCTTTGCTTTCATGCTTGGGCTTTTGCGAATCTTGAACTGAACTTTAAGAACTCTTCTGACTAGACGAACACTATTTTATGTTCAGATGAGTTATCATGTAGAACATTATTCTCTATGATATGGAAGTAAGCTTTTTTTTATACATAGTGTTTACTATCTGTTATCATATACTTTGGATTTGAAGCTGGTTCTGTATAGATTGTGAACATTTCAGACAGAAGCCCATTTGTTGAGGCCGAGACTTGGAATTTAGAAATTGCGGACGGAGAAGCAAAGAACATTGATGGTAATTTTGAAACGTGGCTTGTAATTGACGAATTTGACTGTCAATTTCTTCATCGATTTTCTTATGAAAGCTGCTAAGCAGAGTTACAGAAAACAGAGAAACAAAAGTAAATATGATTTTCATCCAGAAGTGTGTCCATTAACTTGCTGCCATAATTGATATTGTTTCAAATCACAAGGAGTACATGGAGGAGAAACTATGTGAGATGGAAAGAGAAGTATCTGAAACTGCTGAATGCATATCTGAAGCTTATATGAAGAGCTTATCATTGGAATGTGATATGTTGTTTTCTCACCCAATGACCAGGATCCAGGAGTTGCCATTAGATCCCGCCACATCACGCGAATCCAAGAAAGCAAAAAACAACTGAGCTCAGTAAGTCCCTGCTTTATAGTCTATACTAAGCTGAAGTGAACATTACGGTTCTGATTATGAGTTTATGATGTCAATCACTTCCTTTCGTTTAAGTCATCGATGTAGCAAAACTGTGTTATAGACATATGATGTATTCTTCTAAATACCAATGGAAATGCCGCATATTTGATGTCCTCAAATGTTCTTCTACTTGTGAAGTCATATTTGATATCAGATTGTGTTGAACTGCTTATATAATCCATTGTCTGCATATTTTGTTAGTGTGAAACTTAATAGGGTCATGGATATATGTATTACACAAAAAAGCACCATCATTTTGGCATCAATTAAGTATCATAAAAATTTATCACCGGGGACTTACATTTGTAATATCTTTGCTGCCTGAAAAAGTATTGCGTCGAACATATGGTATATCATAAGGTCCATAACTGCTAGAAGTTGCCGTGGATGTAGAAGATGAATCAATAAAATTGGGTGGTACCGGTGAAGGAAGTGCAGTGTATTGTCCGCTAAGTGAAGCCACAACTAATGACATATTGGGTCTCTTAACAGGGTCTTCTTGGATGCATAACAAGCCAATTTGGATGCACTTGCTTACTTCTTCAATTGAATATTGATCATCCAAACTCGGATCAAGTAAGTACAAATACGTTCCTTCACTCCATAGCTTCCATGCCTGTTTGCAAGTTCAATTTAGTTTAATGATAGTACTAAAGTTTTAGTTTTAAGATATGGAAAATGCATGGAACTTACACGTAACAATAGTGCCTCTTCAGCTTGTGAACGACTGAAGAATCTATTCTTTTGACCACTCACTATTTCTAAAACCATAACTCCAAAGCTATACACATCTGATTTCGTTGAGAAATGGCCTATCAATGCATATTCTGGAGCCATATACCCACTGTATTTCAAAAACATACATTTGCTGGTTAGAATATTGAAGGTAAGTTTACTGCATTGCATAATTGTCTTATCACGGGCAGTGACTTACTATGTGCCGACGATTTGATTAGTGTCATCCTGAGTTTGATCCACTCCAAAAAGTCTTGCTAGGCCAAAATCTGAGATCTTAGGTTCCATTGCTTCATCCAACAATATGTTACTCAATTTAAGATCACGATGTATGATCTTAAGTCTAGAATCGTCATGAAGATACAAAAGTCCTTTTGCAATCCCGGATATGATCTTAAACCTTGTTGGCCAATCCAAAACTTTTTGCTTCGATGGATCTGCACTTTTACTATGAGTTAATTTACATTCT
Source organism: Fagopyrum homotropicum (assembly GCA_033239125.1). Taxonomy (NCBI): domain Eukaryota; kingdom Viridiplantae; phylum Streptophyta; class Magnoliopsida; order Caryophyllales; family Polygonaceae; genus Fagopyrum; species Fagopyrum homotropicum. Next base: position 534,855 of record BSWB01000003.1, on the reverse strand, counting down.
TGATTGTAAATAGACCTATACAATTACACAGTTGTAGACAGTTGTAGTTGTAGTTGTACTGATTTAAACACATATTTGATCAACATTACCCGAGAAGAACTTATCGAGGCTTAAATTTGGAAGGAATTCGTAGACAAGAGCTATTTCTTCTCCAGATATGGAAAACCCGATGAGTTTAACTAAATTCCGATGCTGAAGTTTGGCAACTAAAAGAACTTCATTCTTGAACTCTCTTATACCTTGCCCTGAGCTCTTAGATAGCCTCTTCACAGCTACTTCTTGCCCATTTTCTAACCGCCCCTATAGTTTTCAAAGCCAAAATTTAGTCCTCTATATACATCTTTAGGATTAGGATAATTAAGAGAGGAAATAACATGAAAATTGGTTAATCAGTTAGTGACAAGTAATAGTGCTCTATATGATCATACCATAAGATTGGTTAACCACTTAAATCGGACTTGTACCGAATAATCAGGTCCGGTCCATATCGGTCCGGATCAGCTGTACCGAGTTGTTTTGGGCCCAAAATGGATACTTTAAAATTTTGGCTTTGACCTTGACAGGACCTGAATATTTGGTTCAGGTCCCGAACCGGAATTTGAACAGCCCATGAAGCTAGGGGTATGAAAGTATTTGATCCGAACCCAATCCAGTCCAGGTATCCTTATAGATAGGTCCGAATCCGCCTTGTCCAAGCTTTATAGAAACGGAAGGCTGCGTACCTTATAGACAGGTCCGAAACCGCCTTGTCCAAGCTTTCTATCGGAAGAGAAGTTATTGGTCGAAGCTCGTATCTTGTTGAAGTCGAATTGCAAGGATTCAACTGTTGTGATCTCCTGCAAGTCTCCAGCAGCTAGTTTTGCAAGAAATCCTCGTACATTTTAGTTTCCAATTATGTACAAAAAAGTTAGATTGATAAGATAAGTGGAAAGTAGGCTGACCGTAGGATCCTTCCTTAATCTTGGTCCGACGTAGATAAAGCCAAATCCCCAGAATAAGACATACCACAAATGCTACTGAAATAACTACAGTGATGAGGGTGACTGTTGATCCTGCTATCCTATCTGCATTCACATTGTATAAATGCAAATTTAGTTAATGACAATATTTATATGAAACTCTGTTAGCTAGTTACTTAGGGCCCGTTTGGTTGTAACTCCAGAATCGGAAACGGAATGGAAACGAATCTAAGTCCATACATGTAGCCTTATTAATGAAAGTTTTTGGAATCATTCCTTGTGGTTTGAAGTAATTGGAGTAGAGTTTAATTACTTTTTATACCCTATAGGGTAACAAAATGTTGGAAAGCAAGTGCATTTTGCATTAAACCATATGTGATTCCATAAAATTTATATACATACGGACTAAATTTATTTTCATTCCGTTTCCGTTTCCGGAGTTGGAACCAAGCGGGCCCTTAATTTATTAAGTTATTGCGGTTAATGTAGTTATAGCTGTTGAAAATAAAACTTATAAAAAGTACTCCATAGTTTTTTGTAGTCAATCAAGCAACATCTATGGACAATAGCTATTGAAAAAAATAGTTGAATTTATAAAATTGTTTTCAACACCAAATAAAGTGGTTAAACACACCATTGGTTGTTGAATTGACAATTCTATACTACTGTGTGCAAGAACTTGAAAGTTGTCTGTAGGGACCCCTACATATAAAGCCTCTTTAAAAGTTATTATCCGCATCCAAAATGTGAACAAGTATGAACCCAAATTATCAAAGACTATATGTATATTGCTTTTCATACGGAGGCTTGAAAATCAAACATTATATACCATTTGAGAAGTAATGGAAGAAGTTTCTATCACAAATCAAACCATAAAAAAAAAATCTAAATTAAGAATATTTTCAGAAAAATTACCACGTGATCATCTAATCCATCTAAAGTACATGACATAAAATTTCAATGTTTTCGTCCGAATTGATACTTTAAGTTGTATTGTCTCTATAAGATATGATAACCTAAAGTCAAATTAGCCATCGAAGATGAGAATTTAATGTAAGAACAATGATGCAAGAACAACTGCACTAAATGCATAATTCAGAAAACTGAAAATCTGCCATAGACTCCATAGTATGGCATATAAGATTTTAACAGACATAAGTAAGGCTGTGCAAAAATAAACCTATACCAAAAAAACTGAAAACCTGTCCCGTTCCCAACCGGATTAGGGTCTGACAGGAATTATCTAAAAACACAAAGGTCCGTCCCCCTCCTATCCTGTCAGGATGTGGGATGAACTCAATCCCGTCTCATCCCGGTCTGTTTTCCACCCATAATATATATATATATATATATATATATATATATATATATATATATATATATATATTGGATTGAGTTGATACGAATCAGTCTTTAATCTTTGCGTATGCGTATGGTGAAATTGTCTCACCATTCGTATGCAATTTTTTTTATCGAAAAAAGTTTTGAGGATTCAAGTTATCTCGGTTTAGGGTTTTGCAGCTCGAACCGAAAAAAAGGAAAAATACCTGGTCCAGGAGCCGAGTTAGCAAGCAAGTAGAACCGGAACGTCTCGAACCGGATATTACAGCTAGGAAAAACCACCATCCCTCCAATCCTCCCTTGAGTAACATTCCCAATACACTCCTTCAAACAAATCTCACAACTCCTCCTTGACAAGTCAGGTCTACACTGGGCCAGCGTGTACAGCTTCCCGCCACCTAGGACATCCAGCTCAGCTTCCTTCGTGGCAAACATTCTCCCTGACACCTCATCATTAACCGCTAGAGTGGCAACCTCATCCAACGTGTCATTCAACTTCTCCCCAAACCCTGCCACCTCAGCAGTACTCAAGTTCCGCGAATTGTTCCACACATGAAGGAAGAAAGCATCCTGGATCACACCCGCGTAGGGTTCACTCGAGTACTGGAACATACACTCGATGTACCAAACCGCGGCTCCCATTTGATAAGGACACGTGGAGATGACTGTTTGCGTAGCATTCAAGACGCACTCGTGACACGTGGAGATGGAGACGTCGCCACGGCAAAGGTACGAGGAGTAGACTTGAGCGGTGCCTTGTCTCATGGTGTTGTAGTAGTAGCCATTTGTGATGGATGCTTGGGAAGAGAGGTTTCTGAGGATGTTGTATAGACTGTATTGGTAGAAGCTGTTTGGAGTAAAGTTTCCGTCTTTAGAACAATTGAATAGGTAAAGCGGATACCCGTCACGCAAATCTTCGGATCGAAAAGCCGGAAATAGGGTTAGGAGTATGCAAGAAGAGATGGTGATGATCAGAGTACAAAGATTCTTCATCTCTTACAGAAGAGACCGAGAGATGAAGCTAGCTACTACGTAAATATATATACTTACATTTGCCTTTGACTAAGTATCATTAGTTTTTCAGTTGAATAGGTCAATGTTGGTGTTCTTAGAGAGTTGGAGCATCTTTTATCGTAATTGTTCTATGATTTTTAATTTATATTTGGAGTTTTTTATCAAACAAATTAAAAGATGGTCAATTAGTTTTTTATTATCACATCGATTATTTCCAAGTCTGATACTTTTTGTTTTCTTAGATACTTATTGCAATTGTTCTATGTTTTTAATTAACACATGTCTCAGAGTTAAATTTTCATTAAAAAAGGTGTTAAAAAAGGACCAAAATACATTACTTATTGATATAAATATTTAAACTATTTTTAAAACAATATTTAGTAATATCCTATACACAATTTTTTGTCTATAGTTTAACACAAATTTCTTTTGAATAAAATAGGGGTTATAATTTTCATTGATATTGTCCAATGGTTTACATTATAGTTATATATTTGAAACAATTAATTGTAATCAAGAAAAAAAATATTGAATAATAGATTACACAGAGCAGGTGTGAAATGATGTGCTTTAAATTGCTCCATTCATTTATTGCCCCCCTGGAAATTTTCAAATGATTCCAAATAATGCGTGTGACGATTATTCTTTAAACTATAAATAATATTTGTGAGAATATATAGAGAGAGGGTTGACTCTCATATAAACAGGTTTTATCATGTAAAAAGAAAACAAATTGTATTCGTTGGATCTTTAAATATATGGGGGGATCGTGTGATTAGTGGAAGAAATATTCGCCGGACCTAACTCATATATTCGTTTGTATAGTCACATATATTCGGTGTTTACATGTTCACATAGTAAGAGTTGTTTACATATGAAGCAGGGTCATATATACACACACACACAAGTGTATCCCCTCAACCAGAAAAAAAAAAAAAAAAAAGAAAGCATTTTATAGTATCAAACTGATATAAAGGGTCAGTTTAGTTTTAATTTCAGACACGGAAACGGATCTAATACACTTACATGAAATGGATCTAACTCACTTACATGTCATTGTTTATTCATTAATTTTAATCAGACCCGTTTGGTTTTAGCTCCGGCCATAGAAACGGATCTAGTCCACTTATATATTATTCATTCACAAAAATAATTTATAGGATAAATGTTTTTCACTTTCAATGCAAAATATAATTTGTTTTTCCAATTTTATTTTTATCGTACGAGATCAAATTAATCAAATTCTATTCCAATTGTTTTATAAACCACAAAGAATGAATCTAAAACTTTATAGGAAGAGTATCAAAAATTTATATATGAACTAGATTCGTGTATCTCCGGAGTTGCAACATCTTACTCCATCCGATCACAATTATTGTCGTTTTAACCCTTGACACAATTTTGAAGAAAAATATTAAACAACTCAGGCTTTATAAAATTTTCTAAATATTATCACTTATTTAATACTCAACCCTCTTTTGAACCAATAATAAATATTTGGACCTAAAAGTAATCAATAAAAATAATTTTCAAGAACAATTCTTATAAATATTCCGTATACTCATTGGCATTGAAAACTTATAACGGTAAATAATTGTGATCAAATTTCTAATGCTAAAACGATATTTATCTGATCGGAGGGAGTATGTGCGAAGAATGTAGATTTTTTCTTGGCTAACGGATAACATGCATGTCCAGAGTTGCTTTTGGGTAACTGCAAGCTATAAAAACAGCTCGAATATCCTTCTCAAATAGAGTGCATTTGATTGAATGATAGTATCATAATACCTAAAAAGCAAATGAGTATCATCAAATGAATGTAAATTAAAGTATGAGCATTCAATATTTGTTCAATAACAGCGTACATTTGGTACATCAAAGTTCAAAGTTAATATCTCTGACGATTCTGAACAAAATTGTGGATTTAGCATTATTGGTTCTATTGCTACACTGGTATTATCTGCTGCACTTGTAGCAGATCTCATTGATCCATGACTATACAGCAATTTCTAAAACAATGTGTCATCAATGAATGTGTCAAAATTTTATACTGTTAAATGTTTACAAAGTTGAAACTAGAGATCATACCATTCAAATAGATGCAATCTTTTGGGCTCGCTAAACTCGCATCTTCCGGAGCCAAAAACGCCAAAACAAACCGCTTCAAAAAATTTGGTGAGGAGGCCGTTATGGCACAGTCTGTGCAAAATATCTCCTATTCACAAAGAACAAGACAAGACATCAATATCTGACTTTCAGGGAACGAAATGCAAGTGATCAATCTAGAATGCTTACAGTCTAGTAAACCCCGCGCTTATATAAGTTTGTCTTTGATTCTACATCTTGGTGGACAATTTGAACTCAGGATTCATGGTGAAGATAAGGCAGTCCTCTGGCCACACCCATGCATATCTCAAAGCGCTTTGCTCGATTTAGTATCAGATCACCATTTCCTGGTTCACGCACACACAAACAAATTATGGTCTTAGCTGTAAAATAATGGATTGTCATAATTCATAAAAAAACATGTCTTAAACAGAGCTTGATCAAGATTTCTATTTTCAAAATACTAATTAAGAAGCAAACTATTGTCACCTCCAAACACAGCATTCATATAGTTTGCCAATGATTCTGTGTCGTATTGCTTCTGATATGGTTGCAATATCCGGATATAAACTGCCTCTTTCCTGGGTGAGATTTAGAAGACAGTTGCTTCACAGCTACAACTCTTTCATCACCAAGGTTTCTCTGTCAGAGCCAAAGTAAGTATAATTCAGACACCAAGCGAATCAAACATCATGCAAACTTTATATTTCTGGGATTAATTATGATTTTTTATTTTCAATTTACAAGAGCTTCCGACCCATGCTTGTCAAAATTTATATTTCGGGCATTACTTCCATGGAACTGGATGCTACGTCTAAACCACCAATAAAAAATATTTCAGCAAATAAAATACAGCTCTGTTGAATTTTCTAGCTGGGGAGTGGGGACGTGTACTGTATAATTGATAGGTAAAAGTACAGAGAAAACCTGAGCAATGGCTAGCATGAACACAAGGAAATACTTGATAACCATGAATTTTTTAAGGTGAGATTTAAAAGACAGTTGCTTCACTACTGTCCTGCTTTTGAATCAAAGATCTTCATAAAGCAGGATAGCGATGCAACTATTGATGTTTATTCAGGCAGTATTTAACTAGGAATTTAATTATAGTCATCTTCATCATGAGAGCTAAACTAATATTGGTGTTTATTCAGACTAGTCAAAATCCTCCTTCTCAAAGCTTGCTAGAGTTGAAATCTTCAGCGGCAGACTTTACCTCAGAATAGCTGAAAATATAAGGTTTAGCCTCCGTTGCCCAGAGAGCTGAAACTAATAATACAAAAAAAGGGTTTCAGCAGAGTAGACGAGAAAGCATCTGTGTTCTTTGAGCATCATGATGTTAAATGGCAGCACAACAGAAGTAAAGATCTCCTAGATAGTATTTAGCAAGAGATGGGAACTTATAATGACCTTTTTAGGTTAAATAGATACAGAACTTCAATGAGACTCGTACAAATTTCCATGTTGTGTTATTTGAATAAGTAAATGAACAAAAGAACTTTCTGCCTGTTACCTTCATCTTGTGCCACCTGAAGCATCCTCTCTTTTTCAATAGCATAACAAGTCAGCCAATAAAAGAAGGGTAGGAGAACTCAGAGGAAGAACTATTTACAGAACCAAGACAGGTTTACCCGGCAAGGGAGGCTCATTATACACCACAGGCATGAAAACTGCACAAACAAGAGCAAACATTAAAATATTATGAAGCAGTAGTCAATATCAAGAAAAAATCATAGTGCCAACAGGTGATCGGAATGCACGCAATTGAAAGAAAGTAGTAGTTCACTTCTTACCTAATGAACTAGCCAACAATGAGTTGCTGAGAAACTGCAGGAGGAATCGCAACACAATCACTAAATGGCATCAGGACTCAGTTCCTTATATCTTTGCCTCGGAACCTATGCAAACAAATTGCATCTATATACAACACTCAAACTACTGCTTCAGATGCATGTTCAACGTCTCCCACTAAACTGTCAATATACTCAGCTGCATGCAATTTACATGTTTCACCTAGTTGGTTCAACATCACAGCATGTGTGCAAGAATTTGGCACGATTTCTTTTTCAAACATTCGGTAATACAATCTGAAAGCCTCATCCTTATTTCCAATATTGCAGTTTCCACTTATTAATATATTATAAGTGAATTTGTTGGGAAATACTCCTTTGTCTTCCATTTCATTAAACAATTGGTTCGCCTTATCAATTTTCCCGTTTTTGCAGAAACCATTAATCAGTGCATTGTAGGTGATGACATTTGGAAGAATATCTTTTTCTTGCATTTCTGAGAAAAAAATGTAAGCTTGTTCTAGATACCCTCTAACAGCATGTCCATGAATAAGGACAGTATATGTCACAACAGACGGAGATAAACCCTTTTCCACCATTTTATTGAACACATCTCTTGCTTTTCTGCATTGCCCAACTTTCAAATGGCCATAGATGATGCTAGTATATGTCACGTGGTCTGGAAGAATATTATGGTGAACCATAACCTGTAGCAACTTGTATGCTTCCTCCAAATCACCAAGCTTACAAACACCATCCACAAATATATTATAGACAATTGCATCAGGTTTTGAACCCCTTGCTACTAAAACCTCATGCAGATCAAAAGCAATAGAGTAATCACCAAGCTTCATTTCACCATATATCAAAGTTGCAAAGGCAAATTGATCTGGCTCCAATCCCTGATGCAACATCTCAACAAAGAACCTCTTGGCCATAGACAAATCCCCAACCTTACAAGCACCATTGACCAGAATAGTGTAAGTTACGACATCAGGTCTAATACCTTGTAATACCATCTCTTCTTTCAGCTCATGGGCAAAATGTACATTCCCTTGGCGAGAAAGACCATCTATGAGAGTATTGTAGGTTATTATAGAAGGAACAAGTTGCTTATTCCTCAACTCATCAAACAAAAGAAAAGCATCACTTAAGCTCCCCGCTCTACAATAGCCATAGATCATAGTATTGTATGAAATTATATCTGGCACCAAGCTCTTCCCCATCATCTCGGCTAATTGCTGTCTAGCATCTACCATTCGCCCATATCTACAAAGACCATACAAATATGTGTTATAGGTAAACACTGTAGGGGAAACTCCTCTAACTGCCATCTCCTCTCCTATCCTCAAAGCCTCTTCAATTGCTCCCTTGTCAATGAATCCACGTATTAAAGGATTATAACTAGATGCTGAAACCTTAAGCCCAGTACTAATCATCTTCTCAATCAAATTTTTGGCCCCATAAAACTCTCCTTTTCTGGACATTCCATTGATCAATACATTATACGTGACGGTGCTTGGCGCATATCCCTTTCTCTGCATCTCAGAAAGTAGGTCTTGTGCCTGTTGCATATCCCCCAATTTACAATAAGAATCCAGCAAAATATTATAAGTAACAATGGTCGGTTTAATTCCAAACTTAACCATCAGTTTGTACACATTGTTTGCCTTACTAACCATATCCTTGTCTCTGAGTACTACAAGAATCCTATTACAAGTCTTCACATCAGGCATATATCCTTTTTGAATCATCATATCAAAAGTTGAAAAGCAATGCTCGGCCATTAATCTTTTTGCGTAAATCAACAACAAAATATGAAGCAACTTGGAGGCAACATCGAATTTCAGATAGCCATCAATCAAAGCATTAACAACTTCATGCAATTCAGCGCTGACAACCCTCTCCATGATAGGATACGTGGACTTCACGTAATTTTTCTCCACCAAAATCTCCAGAATTACACAATACACAAACTCTGATCGATTAAACTCTGGTTGAGTTTCTGCCCACGAGAAAAACTGGAGAGCAAGCCTCGGCATATCCCTAATCGAATTCAGAGCTCGCAAAAGCAAGTCGGTCTTCAAGATTAACGGCCTAAATTGATCTACAAAGAAAGAATAGGTACCTAAAGGGCCCGGTTTAGCACGGCGAAGATTATGAATTAACTCCTTCAGCTGTGAATCTGACAGTAATGGCGGTGCTGGCAGCCTTTTGTCCTGCAACACTGCAACCACGCTGCATGAAAAAATCAACAAGTAAACAACTCCAACTTTCCACATAGCAATCAACAACTTACAATAAGTCAAATCAGTGTTTGAAAACCACAAACAAATCCAAAGGCAAACTAAATATCACCACAATAAATTGGATTGTCAAAAAACAACAATCCAATTCTAGCAATGGTATGTCAACCACAATTCAGCTCTAGCAATGCCTTAGCTAAATCAACTCTATTGCCAGGGTGAGGCATTCCGGGTGAAAAATTCCAATGATCATGATCTAAACCCTACTGAGATATTCCCACATTGAGAAACAAATAACCAACATCTGATACTCTAGTCAATCGGGCAACTCTCAATCTTTACCGACTTATGTTCCTCCAAACTCAAATCCATGCCGAAATCTGAACTTTTCCCTATGATTCACATAAAATTATCACCCACTGTAACTATTACTAAGCACCAGCTAAGTAAATGCACAGTACATGCCTAAATAGACAGTGCAAACTCAACACAATCGACATTGATAATCTCGATCCCAAAAATCCAATCAAAATAACTACTATACCTCAAGCGCTTGAAGCCACAACATCTTCTGAACAAGTACAGAGAAAGCTTGGGTGGCCGTATAAACCGACGATGTAGCATTAATCTTTTGATCGATTTTCTTATACAAATCCTTGAGGGATTGCGGGCACCGAGCTGTCTGAAATTCCAGGGAGATCCCCGACCTTTCAGAGCTGAATCTTCGGCTTCGAAACTGCTCCACTGTTGCGCATACGAGAAGAATGGTGGTGGATTGGACAGAACTCGGATGCGCAGGTGAGTAGCTGATTGGATAGGCAGCGCGGTGATGGAAATCGTGGCGATTGTTTCAAATGAGTGATGGTTATTGAAAGATCGAGAGATCGATGAAGGTCGAGAGAGGGAGAAAGAAATAATGAATGAATGTGATGGAGAACTGAGCAGGAAGACGAACGGCGGACACAGTCACACGGGAGAAAATTAGGGCTTTTTTCCTTTTTAAAAAAAGGAAAAATAGATTTCAAATACCAAACTCAAACTCTATTACATGGCAAATATTGAGCCATGTAAGATTGTAAAGCTAAATGAAACCTAATTAATAAATCTGCCATATTAATAGAGATTGTGAAATATAGTGACGTGGATTTTCAAATTAAAAATTGTATTTTTGTTTTAAATTTATATGAGTTCGGATGTTTGGACAATTAGAGATTGAGAGAACAATTTAGTAATTATCGGAAAATTGGGCGGTGATTGGTGCGCTTGTGCCCTCACTCAAACCCATGTGGTATGTCGAAGATGGAGCATATGACGGGGAGTTGTGTGTGTGTGGGGGGGGGTAATGCTAGGGCAAGATGGTGGGTGAGATTCTCACGTAACACTTGGATCGGCGATGGACCACTCATAGAGGTGGCCACAAGTTATACAATGAATTTAATGTAGTCGTTAAGGACCATTAAGGTCTTGAAGAGGGGTGATATTGGGACAAGCTGAGTGGGACCCCAATACGACCTTCGTCAGCTGACACCTAGGTCACTGCCTTGGAGCCAAAAGACATAAATGAACTTGCTTGGACAAGGTCCATGATGAAAGATATTTTCTGTCATATTTCCCTATATGGTATTAGCGGGAGCTACACGGGATAGTGCTGGCATACACTTATTTTTCCAAATACTTGAGGGCTAAAGAGTCAATAAAGAAATAGTGATTTGTTTAGAAGTTGTTGATGGGATTATAGGGGAAGTGTCGGTTTCGGTTAATTGGTTTGGTTTGGGAAGAGGGTGAGGCGGCATACGAAAGATTTAGAGGGACGTGGTGTGTTAAATGGAGGTTGGGTGGTCAAACCATCTTTTTAGGTAAGGAAGTTAGGCGAGTGTGAAAGAGGTCATGGGGTTGACATTTGTAGACCAAACTTTTATAGAGAACAATTCACCTCGTGGATGAGACGTAGTCCTCCAGAAGGTGTCACTTGTATACACGATATGGCTTGGAACATTGTGTTTGCAAGGGTTCTTTGATGGATTTGGAAGTGGCGGAATGATTGCATCTTTAAGAATGAGGGATGGGGGACAAGCAAAGCTTCATGGTATTACGTGAAGGAGTATGTTAGGGCTCATATGACCAAAGAGGAAGGAAGCAAGGAACACACACTAAGTAGAGCACATAAGTTGGAGACATCCGGATGAAAGATGGATGAAGCTCAATACATATGTTGCAGCCTGCAGTGAGATGTGATGCGCACACGTCGGTTGCTAGTGTTATTAGGAATAATGTGAGCGAGTGGTAGAGGATCTTCTTGCGTACTTGGGAACTTGTACCTACCCCATGGTTGAGTTGTGGGACGTATTGCATGGATCAATGTAGCTTTGGTGTGTGGTTCTTGAGATACATTTTACACCTTGTAGTAAGGCTCCTATGGATCAATTATTGTGGCTCCACTTGCTTCCGAGCTTGATATATATGTTTCAAAGCTATCTTAGAGGAGATGTTCAATCTCATCATGTGTTTCGTGAATTTAGTATATTAACGAATCACCTAGCTAATTTAGTTTTTTTGTTATAGCATATGTGTTATTTATAGTGTGACCACCACTTTCTTATTAATAAAATGAATTAAAAAATCATATATTAATGGATCACCTAGTTAAAAGCCCTAAAACAAGCAAAAGAGTTGGTTAACCAGAAATCAAAAGGATAACCTTAGTCTTATTAATTGTGTTTCAAAAAGCCGTGAACATCGGGAGGAGTATAAATCATATGATAGTCGACATAATGCTTTTTTTAAACGCTCATTTGAGTTCAGTTTCGGTGCATCATACATATTTTTATGAAATCAAAAGGATAACCTTAGTCTTATTAACTGTGTTGCTGGAAATTTCGAACCCCAACACATCTTTATCTGACGATCCCGAACTTCGTGTTCTCATCCGCAAGGATGCTTTAGGATGGACTACCTCGAGAAGTTAGTCTTTCCTAACCGCTTTCCTTTTTAAAAAAAAAAAAAAAAAAATTGCCTCTACCGTTAATGTTGATGCCCTCCATTATGTGTAAAAGCTTGTCAATGATGATTCCATGATCAGTTGCCTCTATCGTTAATGTTGATGCTCTACATTATGTGTAAAGGCTTGTCAATGATGATTCCATGCAACGTTGGTTTAAATGATCGACTATTCTTAGGACTACAAGACATTCAAGTGGGAAAAAGAAAGCACGACTCTATGAATATGAGGCTACGTATCGGAACACTACAAAGTAAGAGTTTTGCACTATACTACACTATATTTTGTCATACCGATAACGATAATCAATGCGGATTTAAATACGCCAATATATCTAAAAGATAAAATTCACTGACCGTAACACATTAGTCCAAGACGCAATAGTCCAGGCTCCACAACGGTATAACCAAAGAACTACAACATCGTAATGACCCCTCCTTTGCCGGGTTCGAAGGGCCGCTCGAGCCACGCGATTTCTCGTTTCGCCTCGAACCACTTTGAGATGTAATCGTAATCGCAAATTCAGCCTTATACATTACATCATGCGTTCATACTTCATTCATATGTAATCGTAATCAACGTGAAAGCCATGTCAGTACCATTCTTCTTCCCTTCTGACAAGTCATCTCAAGGGTATATTCAATTTCAAACTGCATATAAATCACTCTGAGCATGAAATGAACACCTAAAATGTCAACATGAGAATAAATATTGTCATGACTAGTCTTCTCTCAAACAAGAAAACTTCTCCGGCTATTGGGATCCCATTTCCGTACCAACTCAAGATATGTTTATTAGACGAGTGGGAATCGTCGAGGTATTTGTGCAAATAGATATAATCCATGGAGTCGAAAAAACTATAAAAGTCTTCTCTCCAACATTTGTTGTTAGCATTGTCGATCCGTACGTACGGTGTTGAACTGTTCATCCCTGCAAGCTTTCTTATAATGGCTGTCAATGGCGGGAGCTTCTTCTTCATCATCCTTCAGCTCATAACTGCTTGTGTTGTTGTTGCTCAGAATACCTCTCCACCTACAACTGCTTTCATTGAAGGTCTTCTCGATCTCTTAGCTTCTAATCGTTCTTGCAATCGATCGGTCATCTTTGTTCATTAGTTTTGAATTTTAGGGGGAGATAATTTCTTTTTTTATTACTAAAAATACATACATAAAAAAAAATAAAAATAATTGCCATATGTACCCACAAGGGCCATAATGACCCAATTTGCGCGCGGATTTCCAACTCTAATTTGCAGCCGAAGCATTCAAGGAGGTATTCGAGAAATGGGGGTTAACATCGAAGATGAAGTGGAACACAACGGAGGATCCTTGCTCTGGTGATGCATTGGTTGAATCGATCCTCATTGGCGCACAAAATCCTTTCATAAAATGCGATTGTTCCGACGACAATGGAACCACCTGCCACATCACTGCCCTGTAAGTTCTTCCGCTAATTTTAATTTCAATCATATTCTGGTCTTTGTGTGGACTGTTATTCTTAAGAAATTTTAGGTTGATAAGCGAGAAATGAATTGTGAAGTGCGCAAGAGAAGGCTCGAACTCCGTGATTGTTTCTATTTAGTTGTTCACCATTTTCAGTCACTGTGGATCAAATGGTTGGTAGTTGGCAGATATGTTGGTGGTGCTAGGGTTACATGCAATTCCTAAATATGAAATCTAGTCTCCTTAAGGCTGAGCCACTGGGATGCATGGCCTGGAATTGAATGCTCGCTTGACATATAATTTAGATCTTGTTGAAGTCAGTAAGAATTGAAATTGATTAACAAGGGCAAGTGTTAAGGTTTCTTCCAATTCTTTTATTTTTGTTTGTGATCACATCTCCTCTGTATGAAATATGGGCTAGCTAAGGCTAAGGCACTGGGATGCATGACCTAGAAATCCACGGTGAAATCATGCACAATTTGCATCACTATTAACTAGAATTGAATGGGGGTTTGAGTCGGTTTGACACAGAACTGTGGCTTGTTGTAAGACTTGAAACCTGAACCATCAATAATAGGGTCAAAAAGAGAAGTGCAACAAGGTGTGATGCATGATGAGTGTACTCAGATGCATATAACTCATTCTTGTCTGTCTGATATACTTACAGGAGGGTTTATTCTTTGGATGTCAAGGGTGACATCCCAGACGAGCTCTGGAGCTTGACTTTCCTCACCAATCTGTACGACCTTCTGTTTATACATTATATGAATACAACTTTGAAGTTTTAAATAAGGAAGAAATGCATTTCCCCCTTGAAATACCTTCTCATTCAATTAGTCCATATGATTGCAGGGACTTGCGTCAAAATTACTTGACGGGTTCCATATCTCCTTCAATTGGCAACCTCACAAAGCTGCAATGGCTGTAAGAAAATAGAAAAATGCTGCACATGTACATTTCATTTTGAACCTCAGTTCTGACATTGTTCTTATTTTAAACGCCCATAGAACTTTGGGAATCAATGCCTTATCAGGAAATGTACCTAAGGAACTAGGACAGCTAACTGAGCTCAAGTTATTGTAAGTTATTGTCATCCAAAATTTTCTGCTAATAACATCTTTCTGCCTAGTTCTCCACGCAATTGCAGTATAGATCTAGTTTCATACTTTTATGTGACTGTTGTTGACTGAATTTTGGTAAATTTTTACGAATAAATTTTGTTCTTATTCAGATCCTTGTTGTTAGCCAAAGATAACCTTTCTCAGTTCTTAAATTCAACCTGCAGGAGTTTTGCAACAAATAATTTCTCTGGTTCTCTGCCCTCTGAGATCGGGAATATAGTAGGTTTGGAGCAACTGTAAGCTTGTCTCATCATTCTGTGCCTGCAAAGTTTGGGTTTTTGCTTTCTTATTTTACTTGACGAACTTATTCACTCTTGTAACGCTTTAGTGCAGTTACCAAATTACCCTCCTTTTTTGTTAAGTTTTGACTAATGGCAAGTAGAGATTATCATGTCTACAACTCTGATATATATTTTGTTTGTTTATGACAGCTATATAATCAGTTCTGGAGTAAGCGGCACCATTCCCTCAACCTTTGCTAGTCTAGTAAACCTGCAAAATATGTAAGAATATGTGTACATATATAGTATTACTGGACCTGCTTCTTATGATGTCTTAAGGAAGAACCTCTTGAGTCTTTCAGGTGGGCATCAGATACTGAACTCAACGGAAGTATACCTGAATTTATTGGTACCTGGACAAAACTTGTTGACTTGTAAGGATTTCACATTTGTAGATTGGCCTCTGCTCAAGTTGACTTGAAATCCAAAAATCATGTCAGAGATTGTGATCAGTATAGTTAGCTGATTTCCAAATGTGTAACCTCTATTGTAGAAGGCTTGAAGGAAACTCGTTTGTGGGGTCAATACCATCATCATTTTCCAATCTAACCGCCTTGGCGACTTTGTTAGTCCTCTCTATCTGTCACCCCCCCACCCACCCACCCACCCACCCACACACACACACTCCTTACTTTGTGGAGTTTATGGCATGCAGGAGAATGGGCGATATATCTGATGGAACCTCTTCACTATCATTTATTACAAATTTGAAGTCTCTCTCCACTTTGTAAGTTGATTCTAGCAAATCGTTTACCTCATTATTAGAAAACGGCTTCTGCAAACGTGTATCTCATAATAAGACCTGATATGATATGTACTGTTGACATGACTTGCAGAGTTCTGAGGAATATCAACTTCTCAGAGACTATTCCTACTGACATGGGAGGATTAACAAAATTGGAACATCTGTGAGTAGCTTGCTTGATTGTTGGGTTATATAGACTTTGTAATACTAAATATTTACAGTAGAAGTATTACCTACTTATGAGAAATAGTTGGATATACGGTAAGTTTGGCATTTTTTTGTTTGTTTGAGTTCTTTGGTTTGCAAAAGAGTTGAGTAAACATTTTCCCATCCAGTTGTCTTTCCAAATTCCCATGTTACGAGTTTATTTTCGTAGTTGTACTCTAGGATCCAACCTTATTATGAATAAGGCTGGATTCTTTTTGTAAAAGCTGTTCTGTTTTATATCCTTTGTTTATTACTGTTGTTGTCCATTGCCCTTTTTTTGCTTACTTTTATAGTTCTATTCACTCTATGATTGAGATAGGGCTTATATTATTGCAGGGATTTAAGTTTCAGCAACATAACAGGAATGATCCCAGACTCACTCTTCTCTCTCGGTTCTCTTCAAAACTTGTAAGAGTAACTTAATGCATTGAATTTTTCCCCCATCTAGAACCCATATATTTGATATTCACTGGGGAGATTATTTATCTTGATGTCTAGGTTTCTTGGGAACAATAAGCTAACTGGAAGCCTTCCATCACATAAAATCTCATCTCTTGTCAATATGTAAGTTATAAGCATGTTTGAGCCAATCATTTCAGATTCATATTGGTTATCAGAATAGTGAGTAAGCATGTTTGAGCCAATCATTTCAGATTCATACTGGTATAGTTATATATGAAAAAGGCTGGTTGCAGACTCTTATGGTATCATGTATTCACGAGTTAAATATGTATAAGCATAACATTCTTAGTTTTGCTTTCTGACATATGACTATTATTTTGTTGATCTTGCAGTGATTTATCTTATAATGAGTTGTCAGGCAGCATTCCTTCTTGGGTTACGAGTGACCTGCAGCTGTAAGTTTTCATACCAACTAGTATAACTTTTTGATTGGATCACTATTAGTAATCCACACCGTGTTCCAAACACTAGGTGTACTATAATCTAATTTCACTTGTTCAATTATTGGTAATTTAGCTGTTGTGACTTGTGTTCTGTTACGAGCTACTTGTGTTTAGTAATTTCTTTTGTTTTTGAATGCAGCAACTTGGTTGCAAATAACTTCACAGACACAACTAACAGGTAGATTCCCCCCCCCCCCTCCTTTTTTTTTCTTTCCTTTTTCGTCTAAAACTTGAGCTAGGCTGTCATGATTGCTATCGTTATTCAACTGGTTAATAATATTTGGATATGATATATTTAGGATCTTTGTTTGGATTGTAGGAAGGAACTGATTTTTTTATTAAGAGCAGGAGTGTTCTCAATAAACAATTTATACATGTATATTTATCATGCTCCTCTTCCTGCAGTGCTTTACCCTCGGAATTAGGCTGTCTGCAACGGGGTTTTCCTTGTGGTTCCCCATTGTGTAAGTACATTCAAACTTTTCCTTTTTTCCACTGTTGAGTGTTGAATCATTACTTAAAGAGATTATGGTCTATAGTTGTACTAAAAAATCGAGAATTTCAAGATCCAAAGTGAAATAGTAGTGCATAACCTATATTGTAATGTACAATCGTATAAACATTTGAAACAACTTTTTACCATCTTTTCATCTTCGTTGCATCCAAGTTCTGAAGTCATTGGCAAGATATTCTTTTATCAATAAAATGTAGCTGCTTTAGAGGCATACACTTGTCTTACTCGGAGCATTATTCATATTCTCCAAAATATGATCTTAGAAATGAGAATATGAACTTAAATTGATGTTTGAAATCCATCTCATTATTTGGATTCGTTCAGTTCTCACTCGTCTCTACTGCACAGATAGTAGATTTGCAGTTAAATGTGGCGGCCCGCCTATAAAATCTTCTGATGGAACTGTGTACGAAAAAGAAAACGAGATCCTTGGCCCTGCTAAATATTACGTTGTTGATACAAGAAGATGGGCTGTCAGTACTGCTGGGTCTTTTCTGTCTAGTAGTAATGCTTTATATACAGCGTCTTCCTCGAGTCAATTCAGCAATACCTTAGATTCAGAGATATTTCAGACAGCAAGACTATCACCTGGATCACTAAGGTATTATGGTCTGAGGCTTGAAAATGGAAACTACAGTGTCACTCTCCAGTTTGCAGAGATTGTTATTCAAAATGGTAATACTTGGACTAGCCTTGGCAGGCGTGTTTTTGACATTTATATCCAGGTATAAACTTATTATAGCTTATTTTTGGGAGAACTGCCTGCTTTAATCTTTGTTAAGTGATATGTCTATTGAGTTACCAAGGCTCCGTTCGGTTGCCCCAGGTTGAAGGGAATGAAGGGGTTGAAATTATGCAAAATTCTTCAACCTCAAGTGATAGGTTATGGGGATAATGGGAATGAAGGGGGTTTATGGGGATGAGGTTTATGGCACCGAACGGACCCCAAATATACAACCTTAGCTGACAATAACCTTGACACTTGTTATCGGGGTGAACTATCATAGTCCATAACTTTTTTGGGTTCTAGCCTTTCTTTCACGATAGTCCCAAAATTTATTTATTTTCTTTGTCCATCAATACATGCTTTCCAAAAATATTTTAAATCTTGTTGCATGTTATTTTGGTCCCAACCTTTTGCAAGTTTTCCATATTGATGACATCCACCCAACTGAAGGACTAATAATGAAACAAATGTTCAAAACTCAGAACTCGTGACCATTTTGAAATGATTTCAACTTCAAAGACTAAAATGAAAGATAAGCAAAGTCTTACCAAAGGATGGAATTTACCCGTTGTTAATTACCTGCAACTTTCACTGCTTGCTAGTAGGTTCATTCCTGGTGACTCAATCAATAGTTTCTTGATATCAGGGAAGATTGGCTTTGAAAAACTTTGACATCCGCAAGGAAGCTGGTGGACAATCATTCAAAGCTGTAAAGAAGACCTTTACCACACTGGTAACAGAAAATCATTTAGAAATTCATCTATTATGGGCTGGGAAAGGGACTTGTTGTGTGCCAACGCAGGGGATGTACGGACCATCTGTATCAGCTATCAGCATCAATCCAAGTGAGTTCATACTGACTGTTTCAGTTTTCTCAATAACTCCTTTTTAATATATGAACAACAAATTCTTTGTGCAGATTTTACACCTACTGTGACAGATGAGCCTCCCAGCCCTCCGAAGGATAAAACTGGATTAGTTCTGGCAATAGTTCTTCCTCTTGGATGTCTTAGCCTCCTCCTATTGGCTGCCGGTTATGTTATTAAGAAAAAGAGAAAGCTACAGGCAACAAGAGATGAAGGTAAGAACTAGATAAGTGCTTAAAGTACTGGTGGACATCTCATGAACCATCATCATTTAAAAAATGGAACATGGAAATTTGGGATGTCTTATTATAGTTCTTTATCTTTTAAACCTAAAATATGCCAATGTAAGTCTTCTCTTCAGAGAAGACTTAATATAATATGCGAATGAATGTTATTATAAAGTCCTTAATTGCAATAGTTGCATAGCTTGATTTATCCATTTGCAGACTAGTTGCTAAGAAATGGAAATAAATTCACTTGGTACAACACTTTGATTGAGTGGTGAGTATATGTGCATTGTTATCATCAACTCCTCAATTAGTACTCCCTTCGATCAAGTATATATGGCAGTTTAACCTTTTAAAATTTGATCAATAATATAGGATGTTGTGTTGAATGTTAAAACGTGTTATATAGTTGATCGGATTGGGTATCTAACTATTTAAGCCTTGCTATTATAAACCTAAAGTATGACAATGTAAAATGTGAATGCAGCCTAAAATACGACAATATATGCTAAATACAATCTTGGAGATCCTTAATTTTATTGTACAGCCGTTTTGATGTGATGATGCTGAAAGCGCATAGAGGCCTTCCCCACTACTCTGCTAAAACCCTGTCTTTGAATTTTAGAACTTCTGGGAGTGGAGGCTAAGCCTTACATTTTCACCTACTCTGAGCTAAAGTCTGCCACTGAAGATTTTAACTCCTCTAACAAGCTTGGAGAAGGAGGTTTTGGACCAGTCTACAAGGTAATTCATTATGATGTACGACGAAGAGGACAATAATTGAAACTTCCCTAGTTATATACTCAATGAAGACTATTGGTTGCAGTACTATGTTGTTTCATTAAATTTCCAGTCTGGTTTATGCTCAGCTTGCAGCTTTATTCATTTTGCTGAAATACCATGAGCATTGATACAAGATCAAGCTCCGTTTCAACTCCAACTCCAAGGAAGTAGTGATGTGGAATGAGTCAATGCTAGCGAATGACATCTTGATGTCTTAAATTGATAAGCAAGGGTTGGAAGCTCTTGTAAAAAATGACAATTTATTCTAGAAATTTGAAGTGTTGTATGATCTATATGATTTTTTGTTGTATTAAAGTTGTACTTGGCTTGTCTGATTGTCTCTAACAGGGAACCCTTGGTGATGGGAGAGTCGTAGCTGTGAAGCAACTGGCTTTTAAAACTCGCCAAGGGAAGGGGCAGTTTGTAGCAGAGATTGTGACCATATCTGCGGTGCAACATCGTAACCTTGTGAAGCTATATGGATGCTGTATTGAAAGCGACAAGCGTCTGCTTGTTTATGAATATTTGGAAAAAAGAAGTCTTGATCAAGCTCTATTTGGTATGATGTTTGGATTTCAGAATTTCTGGGTAGTGGTATCAAGCTGACAATTCTTACCACAGAGACTTTTCAAGCTTATTAAGTGTTGTCTCTCTGCATGAAACAGGAAATGGCAATCTCTTTCTTGACTGGAGAAAGCGCTTTGAGATATGCATGGGTGTGGCAAGAGGACTGTCTTATCTTCACCATGAATCACCACTTAGAATAGTCCACCGTGATGTTAAGGCCAGTAATGTTCTGCTTGATTCTGAGCTCACTCCAAAGATTTCTGACTTTGGATTAGCCAAACTTTACAATGACAAACTTACTCACATAAGCACCGCTGTTGCTGGGACAGTGTAAGTCTTATACTTTCTTATTTTTTGCTTCTCTCATTCATAATCACTTGCATTTTCTTTCATGTTTTCTTCTTCTTTTAATAATCTTTCCTTGCTCCTATGTTACATGAAATAGTGGATACCTTGCACCAGAATATGCCATGCGCGGTCATCTGACAGAAAAGGTCGACGTGTTTAGTTTTGGTGTTTTGGTTCTTGAGATTGTGAGCGGGAGGGCTAACTCTGACACCACCTTGAGCAACGAAAAGGTGTATCTACTTGAATGGGTATGATCTCTAGCTAGTTTCAACTTTCTAAACTTCTCCCGTTATAAAACTGGAAAAACTATAACCGGCCCGGAGAACCGGAATTTCAGTCCGACATGGGTTCTAATCTCTTTCTCCGGGTTCTTTCTGAAAGAATTGAGTTAAATAAACTCTTTTTTATATACTTTTGTATACCCCTTTATTTTTACCTATGTATAATTATATTTACTAAATGATTTTACCCGATTTTTTTAGTTTTTCATTTTCTTAAAAATAATCTTCGGCCCGACCCCGCCTTTTTTCCCCTTTTTGGACCGGGATTGGAAATTACCTTACAGCTGGACCGTAAAAATCCCGTCCAGTTTTACGTTCCAGTTAAAAAATGCACAACCCTAAGGAAAACCAGTGCATACTGCATACTCATCGATATGCATATGTATAGTTTCATACTTTGATAGCATCAGCTGAATGACATTGAATTTCCTGTTTTGAACCAGACATGGCAACTCTATGAAAGCAATCGAGAAGTAGAGCTGGCGGACGAGAAACTGAACGAGTTCGACGAGGATGAGGTTAAGAGAGTAATCAGGGTAGCTTTCTTGTGCACTCAGACTTCACCGATGCAACGACCAGCCATGTCACGTGTAGTGGCCATGCTATCTGGAGATGTTGAGGTTGGAGCAGTCCCTGCAAAGCCTGGATACTTAACTGACTGGAAATATGACGACGATAACAGCTTCCAGACAGCCACCATAACAACATTGGGTGGCGCATACACTGCTACCACAAGCACAACCACTAGGCCTGAAACTCAGGCTTCGCCGCTATTGAGCACCACCACTGGTCAGCAGTGAGCAGCCCTGAAGTTCAGCTTACATTGTGGAGG
Source organism: Fagopyrum homotropicum (assembly GCA_033239125.1). Taxonomy (NCBI): domain Eukaryota; kingdom Viridiplantae; phylum Streptophyta; class Magnoliopsida; order Caryophyllales; family Polygonaceae; genus Fagopyrum; species Fagopyrum homotropicum. Next base: position 512,555 of record BSWB01000003.1, on the reverse strand, counting down.
ACGTGTGAGAACATATGTAAAAGGTATTGCATGATCTCATGTCTAGCTTCACAAAATCACTAGTACTAGCTTGTTGCAAATTCATCAACAAAAGTTTGGTATTTGTAAACTTTATATGATCATCTCAAGTGACAATAGGAGTTTAAATTAAAAATCGATAAATTTGAGTTGTAGTTCAAAATGTATTATAAATTGTGTTGATTGTGCTGTTTGTGCATATAAATGTACCCTTGTCAAAAATTCCAAACGACCTTTTTTTATGTGTAGATTTTCTTTTTTTTTCGGTTAAAAATTATTGTGTAAAGATTATCGTTTTATGAATATATGTTGATTAATACTTGTGCACTAATGTGCAAAAATAATTTAAAAATATATATACAGTTATTTCATATTTTATTAAAATAGTGATATAATTTATTTCATAAAAATAAATTTTTTATATAAATAAATATAACATTGTCGAAAAGAGACTGCCATTGACCCATTTGTTGATGTAGTACATGAAGCATTTAAATGAGTCGAAGCACGACACACAACAAGCAACCAAAAATTTATTGACATTAATTATTAATTAAGTTTTTTTTTTTTTTCATTATTCTTAAAGCTTATGCTTGGGGCCTACGGCTTTATGTCCATATATTTGCACAAGATAAAGTTATAATGACTATTCATTACTTTACATTATTTTACCCAATAATATCGAAAAATATAAAGTTGTATCATGATTGATGATTCATGATAAGCTTTTTTTTGTGTATCGTAAGTTGTGCTATAATTCAATGCAATCATGGAGCTTGCATGAATAGTATCGCACAACCACAAAAATACATGCAATTGTATGATTCTTCTGACCTTTTTTGTCTCTTTCACTTTTGAAGTTTTGGACATATCACATGTGAGTGACAAACTTACAATTATGCACTCACATTTACATTTGTAGTTGCTAGATATAGGGAATCGAATTATCGGTTATAACGCGTTACAGATTACGTGACCGTTTGGTTGGAACGGTGGAATGAAAACGGAATGAAATCAGTTAAGGGGAAGGAAAGGAAATGGAAATGAAGGGTTACTTTCATGTGTTAAAATACCTCTAACCAAACGTAGTTTTTGATTAATTCGGAATCATTCCGTTACCGGGAATGATTCTTAGTGATTCAAAACGAGCCCTTAGATCGTAAGTCGTTACAGAGATTGACACGCTCGTCGAGTGTGCATCAATGTCAAATATGATGCTCAGATTGGGTTGAATCTGACATGTGTGCCAAAAAAATATGATGATGTGTGGTTGGCAAGTACGCTTTTAACATGTTTTAATGAAAAAGTTGACGTTTGTGAGAGTAACTTCCTATTTACGGTAGTTTTCCCCCTCAATATTATTGCACTCTTCTACTCGTTTTCTTGATGATGAACCGTCGAGATTGTTATACCTTATTTTTTATTAGGATTTGAATGCAATCAATATAGATTAAGACACAAGAATTGGAAACCCAGGTCGCCACAAATATATGACCACATATTGGGTACTTACCAAATTAGAGTTTTGGTACTATATTTTATGATGCCAATTACAATAATCAATTTAAATTTAAATAGGTTGCCATGTGCCAAAAAAAAAAAAGACAATTTTTTTGCCAAATTAGATCACCGAAAACAACATAGAAATAAGGTATAACCATCTCGACGGTTCATTATCAAGAAAATGAGTAGACATTAATATATGCCAAGCATGTTCTATGTATGGTACCAACTCTTACCTACATTTGATTTCTATATCGTCGTTATAAGTTGGGCTATTTGATCATTTACATATTACAGAATAAAACAAGAACAAAAGACAAGGACAACACATGTAAACATAGGATACAAACACAGAACAATAGCAAACGAGACAGACGAAATAGAAGAGACCATCTTGTATTTTTATAAATATTATATATACACTTTTGTACCCACTTTAGGTACAAAATTATTTTTGTACGTTAGTTCATAAAAAATGTAAAAAAATTTATAGTTTTTATTAAAACGTTTACTGTCATGTTATCTTTGACTTAAAAATTCAATCTCATGTATTATAATATGAAATCACACTATGGATAATATTAGTAAATCAATTTTGAAGCATAAATTGCTACAACACGTGATCTTAAATTCACGTATCCTTCTCCCTAATACAAGGCTCAAAATTTCTTGATTTTTGTATGTACTTGGGTCTCTTGTTCCCTGTGCACTAATTAGTAATTACCCATATACTAAAAAAGGTTCAAATCTCTGTACCTATGGATTCTCACTTTTTCGTCTGGAGAAATATACAAATCCGCTGTGTATATCAGTTAAGTTAACTAATTTTATTGTTAATTAATTTTAGATACGAAAAAGCTAAATGCACGAAGTTTATTTTACTAGCGTAAAAAACAAACGCATTCCGATGGCGCTCAACAAGTAAAAATAAAAAAACAAAAAATTTGAGCGCCGGCGCCTTCCGAAGGCGCTCAAATCTTCAATAAAAAAATGGCAAAAGTAGGAATGCGCTCAAATCTTTAATAAAAAATAAGGGCAAAAATAAGAAAAAACAGGTTTTTGGGTGCCAGCGCCATGCGCCATGCGCCGGCGCTCAAAACCCTAATTTTTCTTATTTTTGCCCTTTTTATTTATTTTAAGATTTGAGCGCCGTCGCAAAGCGCTCAAATTTATTTGAGCGCCACCGCAAAGCGTTAATATTCCGTACCAAGTAAATTTAAAATTGTGTATATAACACGCCCCAAAACTCGTTGGACTAGGATGTTTAACTTTGAACATTAAAAGTTGGATAAAATGATTAAGCATGTTTTTTACCACTATCCCTCTATTAAAAGAAACATAACATAAATACATATAATATAAACTCATTTAATAAATATATCTCTATTTAGCTTAAAATAAGAGTAATCTACAAAATAAAATATTATAAAAAAAAAAAAGGCCTATATTACCCTATTCTTTTTTAAAATTGGGTCAAATTTGGAGATTACCCAAATCTTTCTTAAAATTGGGTCAAATTTGGATAAGAATGGTAGTTGAACTTGGAGTTTGATCTACTGAGCGACTGAAACAAACTGTAGCAATCATTAATGTACTACACAGATTTTAAAGAAGAATTTATATAACAAGTTATTTGAATTTATCTGATATTAAAGTTGAGTTTTTTTTGCATGCTTGTTTATGCTTCTCTTTGCTGTTCTTCTTCTTGTCCTTTTCCTTCCACTGATTCTTTGGTCCTCCTCAATTTCTACCCCTTTTCAGTCCTTATGGTACCATAACTACACTGAAACACTCAGACTCTTCTTCACATTCAATTGCCAATTCCATTTCCATCAAAATGGAAGACGGGTCAAGAACACCATTGCTCCAGAGAAGTACTGGATCCAGTTTCATCAAAGCTTGCTTCAATGGAACCAATGCTTTCCTTGGTATGTATTCAAGATATCAATGGCAATTGATTCTTTGGGTCCGTTAGATTTTAACTCTGAAAACGAAATGGAAACGAATGTATTCCATATCCTTGTTCCTGAATTTTTTTGGAATCATCCCTTCTTGTTTGAAGTAATTGTAGTAGAATTTGATTAGTTTTGATACCATATAGGAGGGATATAAAATGGGGAATCAAATGAATTTTGCATGAAATTACAGTTCCAAAAATTTTACGAACAAGTACACATGTAGACTAGATTCATTTTCATTTCGTTTCCAGGATTCAACCAAATGGGGCTTAGTGTCCATTTGGTTAACTTCTCATTATCTTTTTCTGCAGGAATTGGTCTTTTGACAGTTCCATACGCTGTCGCGAGTGGAGGATGGCTAAGCTTGATTTTCTTCATCTTAATCGGAGCAATCACCTTCTACACCGGAATTCTACTCAAGAGATGCATGGATGCTGACCCGTCTATTCGAAACTATCTTGATATAGCGGAACGAGCATTTGGCAAGGCAGGAAGGGTTGCTGTCATGGTTATAATGAACTGTGAGCTTTACCTTGTTGATATTGGGCTTCTTATACTAGAAGGAGATAATTTACACAAGCTGTTCCCGGATTTTATGATTCATGTCGGATCTTTGGTGATCGATGGAAGGAGATCATTCGTGATCATCACGGGTGTTGTGATCTTACCTTCTATGCTTCTAACTGATCTGGGTTATCTGTCGTATATTTCGGCTACTGGTGTCTTCTCTTGCTTGATCATACTTGTTTCTGTCATCTGTGTTGGAGTCACTGATGGTGTTGGATTCACCAGCAAGGGATCATTGCTGAACTTTACTGGACTTCCTACTGCTGTCAGTCTTTACATTGTTTGTTTTGCTGGTCATCCTGTACTTCCTTCAATCTACACTTCCATGAGATTCCCACATGACTTCAGCAAGGTAACCAAAATCATATAGTGTTTTAATGATTAGCTTAAATGAATTGGATTGTTATCATGCCAACAAAAATTCTTTTTTCTTTTTTCCGGTGGTGGACTCTTATTGTCAATTGGTTTTTTGTTTTAGATGGAACCTTAATGTACTTATGTGTTGATATCTGACTCGTCGGAATTTCACATTACTGTCATATCTTATAATCATACAGTTCTAAATCCCCACAAAATTATCATCCTTCGTCATTTGAATGAGATTGTATGAGTAACTTAAATGAATTCAGTTGCTAACGATAATGTTTCAAGAAAGAATTGAGTTAAATAGACTCTTTTTGTTGTCTTTTGTTTTGTAAACCCCTCTAAGAATTGAGTTCAATAGGGGTATATTTACTAAATGAGTTTATTTTACGGATACTCGAGTAATAGTGGTAAAAGGCATAGTTAGTCATTTTACCAATTTTCTTTTCTAGTGATTGAGTGAGGACTAACTCCGGGCTCTTACTGCGCTTATGTGTTGGTATCTGAATTGTCGGAATTTCACATTGCTGTCATTGCTTACAATCTTACTTTGATTTGGTTTGCTTAATTGGCAGGTGCTATTGTTCAGCTTCATCATAACAGCAGCCACATATCTACTAATGGCAACAACAGGATACCTGATGTACGGATCAAACGTCGAGTCTCAAATAACTCTAAACCTACCCACAACATCCATAGCAGGAAACGTTGCCATATACATCACCTTACTGATACCCATAACCAGGTATGCACTGATGATGACACCAGTAGCAAATGCCATTGAAACCGGACTATCCGAACAGCAGAAAAACAGCAAGTTTGTCAAAAGGGCCATAAGACTCGGATTGTTGTTCAGTACCATGATCTTCGCTTACATTTTCCCGTATTATGAATCCTTGATCTCCATAGTAGGATCGATATTTATTGTTCTGGCTTCATTGTTGTTGCCTTGCTTGTGCTACTCGAAGATTTCCGAGTCTTACAAGACTTGGAGCTTCAAGTCAGTTAGCTGTGTGTTTATAGTAGTATTTGGTATCATTGCTGGGATTTTGGGGACTTACACATCTATTGCTGAACTTGTTCAGAAGATGTGATTTGTTTTGTATCATAAGGAACTTATACTCAAAATAACTCATAAGCTCCTTATAATACAGAAACTGGTTTGAATTTGGAGTACAAGATATTCTATTTGCTCATTAAGTATCTTCAGAAACCTTATTCAACACGTAATACTCCACAATAAAATAATTTATTATCGGGTCAGTTTAATATTTTAGAAATTAATCCTTCTACTTTCCAAAATTGCGAATGAGAGCCCTAGAAATTGAATCCGCTTCCATTGTTGCTCCTTCTTGCTCCCAGGTGGGTGCTCCTTCTACTTTCTATTGTGGTCAATGTCAAATATGATGCTCAGATTGGGTTGACTCTGACATCAGTGCCAAAAAACCATGATGATGTGTGGTTGACATATACGCTATTAACATGTTTTAACGGGAAAGTCGATGTTTGTGAGAGTAACTTTCTATTTACGGTAGGTTTTTTTCTCAATATTATTGCACTCTTCTACTCTTTTTTTGATAATTCCGCGCCTCAGCTGAGACGCAGGTGTTGAATCTTGCCTGAGCCGCCCCTGCAACCAAGCCACCGCCCCCAACACCCTATTGGTCGCCCCTGCGCCTCCTAGGTCCGCCCCACGGATTCTGGTGGACTGCAACCGTCTTTGTTGACCTTGACCCGTGCTTTTGGTTGGCTTCCTTTATAAACCATCCCTTTGCTTCCTAATGAGGGTTCTCATCTTTTTCAGCCTTCCTCTTCTCCTCACGTTCATCTTCTTCCTTCCTTTCTTCCTCGATCTTCTTCTTGATCTTCTTTGGATCTTGTGTGAGTTTGAGAGTGTTGTTGAGCTTTGAGCTTGGTTTGAGGATGATAGATGTGATGTTGAGCTGTGGAGAGCCAGCTGTGGTTGTATGGTGTTGATCTTCCCCTTTGTTAGGTCTCAAATTGGTGAGTTCTTCATCTCCTTCTTTCTTCCTTCTTTCCTTTCCCTCACTTTAATATAGGATTTCACAAGGTTGATCTTGTGATGATCTTCCTAGGCTCATTTTTTATGCTTATATGTATGTATATGGTTGCTGGCTGGTGAAGATTTGAAGAGAGCCGAGTGAAGGATCGAAGAGAAGTCGAAGACGTGCTCACTGTTGTCTGGCCGCCCCTGCGCCTGGTGAGCCGCCGCCCCTGCGTGTGGAGCCGCCGCCCCTGCGCCTCCTTGTGTCTAGCTCCTGCGTCCTCCTTGTCACGCAGGTGCGTCTTATAAAGGGTCCATATCATCATGGACCCTTTCCTTTCCTAGTGTGAGTGGCTTAGTATCATGCTAGGTATATGTATGAGGGTAGGATGATGAAGATGATTATGATATCGATATGTGCCGGTTATGGATTTAAGGTTTAGTAGGTTGTGAGGCTTAGGATGATTATGATCCTTATGGATCCCTTGGGTCTAGGTGTGACCCTTTTAATTGATAGGAGATTTGATATATCTATGTGCCTTGTTATTAAGCAGTGTTGTTATCCGGTTTGAGGTTGATCGTGGTTGAGAGTATCAAAGGTTGAGGTAAATCCGTAGGACTTACTTAGCTACCATTCTTCTATTGAGTTTATGTATGAGTGGTGTGTGTTATATGATTGATAGTATGCGATATCGATTATTACCGACCTATGTTTTATTGATAGTCCCCTTGCAGTGGCAGTGATAATATTTCCCTTTCATCCGATAAAAAGTTTGGGAGGTTCTCTAAAGTCAGGTCATACTGGTATACGGGATGGACACTTCACCACTCCCATAGGGCACAAGGGTAGTTCACCGATACTACTCCAGCTGGCTATAACACCCAGAGGCGAGGATGATACGTTCCTCGTATATATATACACGATTTGAGTGTATGACTATTTACATATAAAGATAATAAAAACGGGTAAATGTGTGACAACATGATTATGTGTTTATGATTCTATGACATGTGCTTGTTCTTATGCATTATCTTATATATGAATGGTTAGCTAACGGTTTTATACCGTGTTGTAGATGTTTTGCAGAATAGGAGGACTTCAGAGTGATCCGGCAGGGTGACTAGCCGAGGACCCCCGTACATAGGTGTTGCATGGGCTTTTGGGGATGTTTGTATATGTTGGATATGATGTTGTTGTTTTACACTCGGCTATGATTTTGTATACTATTTTGTATACAGTTACATCGTTTTATGTATTTGTTTTATATTTGTCGGTGTCTTGTTGTAAGGTCCCGTGAACTTGTTGTCAGGCTAGGGTCAAGATCCACTATGAGATCCTACCCCAATAGCGTCCCGAGTCCGCGGATTTGGGGTGTTACACTATTAAGGATATATACTGCAGTTTTTAGCGCCTCTCCCCGAAGTGATTCAGGTAAAGAAGAATGATTAATCATACTTCTTACCATATCCAATAGTGTTCTATTCCGTCTTTCAACAACACCATTCATGTTGGGTTTGTCCGACATAGTGTATTGAGGGACAATTTCACACTCCTTTAGGAAGTTAGCAAAGGGTCATGGACGTTGTTTTCCTGATCCATCATATCTGCCATATTATTCTCCACCACGGTCAGATTTAACGGCTTTAATCTTCTTACCAAGTTGAAGTTCAACTTCAGTTTTGTAAGCCTTGAAAACATCCAGAGATTGTGATTTCTCACATATCAAGTAAAGGTACCCATATCTAGAGTATTCGTCTATGAACGGAATAAAATATTGTTGACCATTCCACGCAGTTGTAGGGAATGGACCACAAAGATCGACTTCTGTACTTTTGTTGGCACCTAACTTTCTAATGTTTGTTAATTTTCCCTTGACGCACTCAACACAAACTTGAAAGTTTGTCAAATCAAGGGAATCAAGAATTCATTCTGACACAAGCCTTTGAATTCTCTGTTTAGAGATGTGACATAAGCGCTTATGTCATAAGAATCCAAAATCTTCATCCAATTTTCTCTTTGTACCTCCAAAACCTGTGTCAGGATTTTATTATGGAAAGCAACCGTTTCTAGCATATAAAGACGATCAATGAAGATACCGGTATCAACATGATTTGAATTTAAGGAAATACTGAATTTTCCATTTCCAAAACTACAAAGGTATCCACCTTTGTCCAAACAGGAAGTAGAAATTAAATTCCGTTTAAATAACGGAGAAACAAAAGTATTCTTTAAATCCAAATAACATCTAGTACTTAAATTTAATCTAAAATTCCATATTGCATCCTCAGGAACTTTATTGTCGTCGCCAACATAGATCAATCTTTCAGCATCACTTGGTGGTCGACTCCAAAGGCAACCCTGCATTGACACACAAATGTGAGTAGTAGCACCAGAATCTACCCACCACGTGTCAATAGGTACAGAAGCTAAATTAGCCTCAGATTAAACTAGAGTGAGAACTTTACCCTTCTTTTTCACGTCAAGCAGCGTACTTAGGACATGCTTTCTTCATATGTTCTTCCTTTTTGTAGAAAAAACAAGTGAGTTCATCACTTTGCTTCTTCGCCTTTTTTGCAAATGTGTACCAACTTTAGTACCCTTAGCCCTTGTCTTTGATTTGTTTTGAGAGCTTGATGCAAAGTGAACACTTTTTGTCTTATCTCTTTTTATCATGTCCTCCTCTTGTACACATTGCGAAATGAGCTCATTAAGAGTCAATTTCTCCTTCTGAGTATTATAACTCACCTTAAAATGAATGAATTGTGCTGGAAGAGACAAGAGAACTAAATGCACGAGTAAATCATCATTTATCTCTAACTTTAGTGCCTTTAGTTTTCCCGCAAGATTTGACATTTCCATAATGTACTCCCTCATGTTTCCTTTTCCTTTGTACCTCATAGAAATCAGAGTAGTCAAATAATTGTTTGTTTTTGCTTTCTCATTCTTGGCAAAATATTTATGAATTGCCTCAAAGGATTTTTTAACATCTTTGCTCTCAGAAATAGAGCCCCGAAATGCTTCCGGAATGGAACGTTTCATGATCATTAGACACATGCGGTTAGAGCGATCCCACTTCTCTACTTTCGCTTCATTGGAATTATCCTCAACCAAAGTGGGTTGCTCAGTCCTTAACGCAAGGTCTAGATCCATACATCCAAGAAAGATTTCCACATTCTCCATCCAGACCTTAAAATTTGTCCCATTAAGCATTGGAATGGAATTGACTTGAGCAGAAACATTAGTAGTAGTTGCTGTAACTAAACATAATAACAAAAAATTAACAAAATTAATCAATTAATTTTAACACAAGATACCCACATTCAGTGTTTGCACAAAATATCAATTGTAAATAGTATTCTTATTGCAACAATCAAATATTGATAATAAACCCGGTCAAACAATAGCCTTTCTTTGGACCGACTATCATTCACATGGATAACCTTTATATTTTTCGCTATTTATTGTCGCATGCACTTTCATTATTTGGCCAAACATTGACCTTCTTTTGGGCCGATCAATATCCGCATAATTAATGAAAGCACAATTGATTAATCAATATATTATCCTAAGCATGATTTTATTTGGCCAAATATTAATCTTTCTTTGGGCCGATCAATATTCGCATAAAGTAGTATAACCACTAGTGTATTTAATGTTTGGCCAAATATCAACCTTCCTTTTGGCCGATTGATATCCCAAAAACAAACTATACACTAACCTTTATAATTTTAAATTAAAACAATTTACACAACATAGACTACTTTAGTAGCATATTATTTCAATTAATTAAATTTAAAATAAACTTTAAAATATATAGATCCTTAAATATATCTCGTGTAACTAAAATCCAAATATTACACTCGATAACTTTAAATCGATACAAAATATAGTGAAAAAGACCAAAATTTTACGTTCATAAGAACAACCACAATATATTTATATCATTTACAAAACTTATATACTAAAGATAAACGTATACATACACGTAAATAACCGAAAACATATAGTATATAAGAAAAACCAAAATCAATATATATACAACTCAGTCACGTACTCACTTTGCATTTGAAAAAGTAAAAACTCAACTTTTATAAAAAAAAAACGAATGATAATACAAAAGTGCAAGGTTGCACTGTAGCGGCACAAACGACCATGCCAAAATCAAAAAGCAGCAGCTTTTATATATATAAAAAAAAGCAACAACTTTTCAATAAAACTGATAGCTGTAATATTAGCATCACGTATAAACAAAAGGTCACAATATCATATACATGTAAATATAATCCAAAACCGAACAACTCATATGCACATACGAAAAGAAAGAAACTTTTCTATACAACCGAGTACGGAAGACATGTCAAATAACATCTAAAAAAACGAACAACAGTAACGCGTATGATTCATGCAAATCTGCGTGTAAAACTGAAGTATATCGAACAATGAATGTAACCTAACAACCTAACATGATAGCTGGTTTGGTAGCACTTTATTGGAATAATCAAATTCCCTAAACCGTAAACGTGAGGATCAATATCATGCTAGAGTTATTAAGGAATATAGAATTGCGTACCTGGTTCCATAATAGCAATTGGATCAAGCCTTAGTGCGGAATCTACGATCCAAATTAGCGTCACAGTATATAGTCTTCCACAATCAAGCCTCCTTAGGTTTCTTTAGGTTTTCTCTCTGATGGGAAGAGAATAGAAAATTGTTGATTGATTTGACGTATTAGAAGTCATAACCTAATAACGTTTATATAATGACATAATAGAATCTCATTAAGCCTATTGGGCCAAAATCTAGTATTCATCCATTAAGCCCATACCACTTAATTAAAGACTACGAGCTTTACTCGATTGAATTACTCTTATTAGCCCGCTAATATATTTAGTCATATAATATAATTGGTTATTATAATATGCAAGCCCACTAATAATAATAAAATTAATAAAAATCTTACAATCTCCCACTTGAACTACATATTAAACAAACAATTATATTATCCAGAATTCTGTATGTGTACACGTAATAACTAATTTTATGTAGACTTATTCTTTGTCAATGAGTTTTGCACCTTTTGACAACTCTTTGTACATAAGTTAAGTGGACTAATTTTATTGTTAATTGATTTTAGCTAAAACTCATTGAACTAGTATGTTTAACTCTGAGCATTAACAGTTGGATTAAATGATTAAGCATGTTTTTTTATCACTATTACTCTATTAAAAGAAACATAACATAAATACGTATAATATAAGCTCATTTATATATATATATATATATATATATATATATATATATATATATATATATATATATATGGTATGAATCACATGAGAACAAGCTTATCGTGTAATCATGAGAACATATTCATAATTATTATTAGTTTTGTTACGAAAGTGTCATATCGTTTAATGTATTATTCGTAGTTATTGTTGGTTGAGTGGATCATTCGTAGTTATTATTGGTTGAATGGATTATTCCTAATTACTATTATTCGTAGTTATTATTAATTATGATATCTACTCTAATCTCGATCCTTAATACTCATCATCCGACGGTATAAGATTGTTCTCATGATTACACAATAAGCCTGTTCTCATGAGAACTACACCCCCCCTATATATATATAACCTAAAACGAGAGGAATCTACAAAATAAATTTTTTTAAAAAAAAACTATATTAGTTGAATTTGGACATTACCCAATCTATATAACATACTAAAACAGAACCCATTAAGGCCACATGTCAACCACTTAGGTATGCCACCTAGGATTTTTTCCAATATATTTACAAATATGCCACAAGATATTTACAGATTTGCCATTTTTCTTTTATAAAATAAGTTTTAAAAATATCAATAAATAATCATCAATGCCACATCATCTTTAAAAATGTCAAGTAAAAATTTGTTTGACTTATTTACAAATTTGTTACTATAAATCCATCAAATATTTAAAGTAAAAAAAACATATGATATCGATAACAAAGTAGATCTTCAAAACTTTAACAGATCAGATTTTAAAATCTTCTTCACATTTTTTAAACTCAGTTTTTATAATTTTTTTAAAAATAATATAGCCACATTTTAAAATTTTATTTTATTTTCTTTTTTTTTTTTTAATTTTTAAAATGTATTTGTTAAAGTTAATTATTGAATTTATATCCAATACATAAAAAAATGACTAAGTTTGGATGAAATGGTATTTCTTAGTGTTAAATATATTTTTATAGATTAACAAATACATAAGGTATAAAATTGAAAATATAATATCTTTTTATTTACACAAAATCCGCACAAGGTGCGGGCACTAAACTAGTTCTTTCTTAAAATTGGGTCAAATTTGGACAAGAATGGTAGTTCAACTTGGAGTTTGATCTACGGAGCAACTGACACAAACTGCAGCAATCATTTATGTACTACACATATTTTAAAGGAGAATTTATATAACAAGTTGCTTTCAAATTTATCTGATATTAAAGTTGAGTTTTTTTTGCATGCTTGTTTATGCTTCTCTTTAAAGCTCTTCTTCATGTCCTTTTCCTTCCACTGATTCTTTGGTCCTCCTCAATTTCTACCCCTTTTCAGTCCTTATGGTACCATAACTACACTGAAACATTCAGATTCTTCTTCACATTCAATTGCCTACTCCATTTCCATCAAAATGGAAGATGGGTCGAGAACACCATTGCTCCAGAGAAGTACTGGATCCAGTTTCATCAAAGCTTGCTTCAATGGAACCAATGCTTTCCTTGGTATTTATTCAAGATATCAATGACAATTGACTCTTAGAGCCCGTTTAGTTTTTGTTGGAGATAATAACATCGAAAGATGGGACACTCCAAGCCCCTAGTATATAAGGTCGGTGGACTACTCCTATTGCCAATTGGTTTTAGGATGAAACCTCGCCGGGTTTATGTGTTGGGATTAGGCCTAATGCGCATGTGCGCTTGTATTTTTCATGAAATTAATTGTAGTAAAATTTGATTATTTTTTATATCATATAGGGATAAATGGAGAACCAAATGCATTTTTCATGAAATTACAAGAAATCACATGTGGACTAGATTCATTTCCATTCCGTTTCCGTTTTTGAATATTCAACCAAACGGGGGCTTAGTGTCCATTTGGTTAACTTCTCATTATCTTTTTCTGCAGGAATTGGTCTTTTGACAGTTCCATACGCTGTCGCGAGTGGAGGATGGCTAAGCTTGATTTTCTTCATCTTAATCGGAGCAATCACCTTCTACACCGGAATTCTACTCAAGAGATGCATGGATGCTGATCCGTCTATTCGAAACTATCTTGATATAGCGGAACGAGCATTTGGCAAGGCAGGGAGGATTGCAGTCATGGTTATAATGAACTGTGAGCTTTACCTTGTTGATATTGGGCTTCTTATACTAGAAGGGGATAATTTACACAAGCTGTTCCCGGATTTTATGATTCATGTCGGACCTTTGGTGATCAATGGAAGGAGATCATTCGTGATCATCACGGGTGTTGTGATCTTACCTTCTATGCTTCTAACTGATCTGGGTTATCTGTCGTATATTTCGGCTACTGGTGTCTTCTCTTGCTTGATTATACTTGTATCTGTCATCTGTGTTGGAGTTACTGATGGTGTTGGATTCACCAGCAAGGGATCATTGCTGAACTTTACTGGACTTCCTACTGCTGTCAGTCTTTATATTGCTTGTTTTGCTGGTCATCCTGTACTTCCTTCAATCTACACTTCCATGAGATATCCACATCACTTCAGCAAGGTAACCAAAATCATACAGTGTTTTAGTTGGGTTGCTACATGTCAACAAAAATTCTACTTTTTCCAGTGGTTAGCTCTTATTGTCAATTGGGTTTTTTGTTTTAGAGAGAACCTTACTGTACCTTATGTGTTGATATCTGACTCATCAAAATTTCACATTACTGTCATTTCTTATAATCATACAGTTCTATATCCCCACACAATTGTCATCCTTCATCATTAGAATGAGAATTTATGAGTAACTTAAATGAATTCAGTTGCTAACCATGTCAACCAGAATCATTCTTTTCTAGTGGTTGAGTGAGGACTAACTCCGGGCTCCTACTGTCTTTTTTCTGTTCTGTTTTAGATAGAACCTTACTGGGTTTATGCGTTGCTATCTGAATTGTCGGAATTTCACATTTCTGTCATTTCTTACCTTACTTTGATTTGGTTTGCTTAATTGGCAGGTGCTATTGTTCAGCTTCATCATAACAGCAGCCACATATCTACTAATGGCAACAACATCATACCTGATGTACGGATCAGACGTCGAGTCTCAAATAACTCTAAACCTGCCCACAACATCCATAGCAGGAAATGTGGCCATATACATCACCTTACTGATACCCATAACCAGGTACGCGCTGATGATGACACCAGTAGCAAATGCCATTGAAACCGGACTATCTGAACAGCACAAAAACAGCAAGTTTGTCAAAAGGGCCATAAGACTCGGATTGTTGTTCAGTACCATGATCTTCGCTTACATTTTCCCGTATTTTGAATCCTTGATCTCCATAGCAGGATCTACATTTGTTGTTCTGGCTTCATTGGTGTTGCCTTGCTTGTGCTACTCGAAGATTTCCGAGTCTTACAAGACTTGGAGCTTCAAGTCAGTTAGCTGTGTGTTTATAGTAGTATTTGGTATCATTGCTGGGATTTTGGGGACTTACACATCTATAGCTGAACTTGTTCAGAAGATGTGATTTGTTTTGTATCATAAGGAACTTATACTCAAAATAACTCATAAGCTCCTTATAATACAGAAACTGGTTTGAATTGTGGAGTACAAGAAATGCAAAAGATATTCAATTTGCTCATTAAGTTTCTTCACAAAGCTTATTCAACACGTAAACAGCTTAAGTAATGAATGAATCAACACATATACTCTTCATTTTACTATGTTCTCAAGGCATGATCACGAATTGCGAATGAGACCCCTAGAGATCGAATCCTCTTCCATTGTTGCTACCCTTGCTCCTTCTTGCTCCCAGGTGGGTGCTCCTTCTACTTTCTATTGTTGTCTGCAACCTGTGAATCATACACTCATCCAGCTAAATGTATGTATCAGTATAGATCTCTCTATTCCTGTAGGACATTTGAACGAGCAAAACCTCATTTCAATCTATATAATTACGTACACATTGTTCAAACTTTATTGATTCAAATATATAAACGTGATTAAATTGAAACATATGTTCATAAGCTGTAATACAACTCCATCAAAAAAATAAGCTGTAATACAAAGCCAATTAACAGAATCAGATATAAATCTAACTAATAATATAGCCTCATTCCCGCATTTTTACATAGCCTATTCCTCGTGTTTGTTTATATACAATAAAAAAAAATTGAAGAAAAATTAGAGAGGAGATAGAGTCGGAGAGAATTCAGAGATATGCAGGAAGATATAACTTGATAACCTGAAATAATCAGGAGGAATTAAGGCTTCCTCCATAGGTCATCATCTTCTTGAATTCATCAAAGCTAACATTACCATCGCCATCAGAATCTACATACTGAATCATCTTGCAACAATCCTCAATGGTACAAGATTCTCCAAGCCGATTCAGAACCTTATGCAACTCAGTAGCAGAGATGAATCCGTTCTGATCCTCGTCATACAACTGGAAAGCGTCTCGAAGCTCCTTCTGCACTGTGGATTCGTCATCGCCTTCGATTCTACGAGAGCAGAAAGCGGCGAATTCTTCGAGGTTAACGAATCCGTCTTTGTCGGTGTCCATTTCATCGATCATACGAGCGGCTTCGTCCGGAGATGCTTTGTATCCGAGAGCTGTGAGGACGGCGGAGAGCTCGGAGGAGGAGATTTGGCCGTCGCCGTTGGCGTCGAAACGATCGAAGACAACCTTGACTTCGTCCATGCTTTCTAGGTATACGAGTGGGCGAACGGATTTGGATGAGGAGCTTGAAGACGCCATTGTTGATTGTTTGGGTAGGGAGGAGGAGATTTGGGGAAAAGGGAAGGAAATTTTGGGTTGGGGAGAGTATTTATGTTGAGAGATGAACGAGGATTTAGATACGCCTCTAATTATACACCCCTAATTATGGATTAACGCATAACATTTTTTATTTTTAATTTACTAAATAGTTTTTGATTTTTTTCCTGCAACAATATTTTCAAAATTTTATAAATTTTGAATTGACACATGTATAATAAATTTGTGCAATTTTTTAAAAACTATTATGAAGTTAGGTTGAAACTTTTTTCCTGAATTTTAGAATTTTTCGGCGAACTTATATACTATATAACATTTAAAATTTTCCGGAATTTTAGGATTTTTTCAAATTTTTCGGAACTCACCTAGGTATTGAAACGTGCAGTATTAAATTTTTCCGGAATTCACCTAGGTATCAAAAGAAGTCTACTTATTATTTGTCAGGACTCCTCAATGTGGTTATCCTTCCACAATCTCTTCGACCTCTAACGTAGGGCACATCACGTTGACCTACAAGTCCTTACCTTGATCTATTTACAATATTGACATAGAGTTTCCTATTTAGCTCCAAATTCTCGAGTTGCAATAATAAAGTCTACACCGAGACAATAATACCAACCAGATGATGGTCTCCTTTGCTTGTCTTGTGAACTCTCTCATCACTTTCCCCTCTCTCTCTCTCTGACAAGCTCAACCGAAACGGCTCAAAATTTTCAGATTGCTCGTTTCTTGACCGTTTTGGACGATTCTTCACTTCAAATCGACGAGGAAAGCATCCCATTGGCCCCTACTGCATCAATCTCAACTCAGAACCACCCAAATCTGCACATCTAGGGTAATTTCGTTCGAAACCCTAACTTCTAAGTTTTCAATTGATTTTGGTTTGATTTCGAATTGGTTGTTAAGTTTGTCTGTTGAGAAAGAATAAGTACCCCATAGGAAGGATGGAGGGAATTTATAGGAAACGGTTGGAATAAGAGAAGGGAGGATGTCCTAGAGTTAGAGAGATCATAGGGAGGCCGGCTCATAAGATAGAAGATCAAATCTTCTATCTATGGAAAGGAAAAAGAAACGGATCCAAAATAGGTCGGGCGGGGCAAAACCGCAGGGGCGGCTCCTTTCACCGCAGGACATTGAAGGCAAAAACTTAGTCTTACAAGAAAAGTGACTTTTTTTATTTTTAGATGTTTTGGACATATTTTGTTCATTATACCTTTTGAACATTTTCAAAAGGTGACTAATTTGTTCAAAACATGACTAATTTTAAATTAATTATACTTTTGGGTTCTCACACTCTAGTACTCTATGCATCATTAAACTTGTACAAAAAACTTTCAAGCTTGTCTTGTGAACTCTCACATCACTTTTTGAATCTAAATGAATCATCGACATTGATATTGACATTGATCTGTGATACCAAAAACATAAATCTCCTCTCAATTTAATCAAATTCTCCCAATTAGGCATACAATTAGGCGGCAAGGACGGTAATGTTGCCACATCAATTGAATTATATATAGGGAAGTCACCCATCGACTTCCAAACAGAATTTCTTGTAGTGTAAACGTGAAATCCGTTAGCTCCAAGGATTATCAAGATCTTATAATCGTCGTCATATCGATCATAACCGGATCCATAACACATCACTCTTCTTATTGTTCGACTTCCTGTAGGAACATGTAACACATCAGTTAAATTGCATGCAATATAACAGTAAGAGTCAGAATTTCATATCACCGCAGTGTGTATGTTGAGCAGAGTCGAGATCGGAATCTCTTTCCTTAATTCATCGAATCCGTTATTCGTAATAGAACCGGAAGCCTTAATTCCTCGAATCCGTTATTCGTAATAGAACCGGAAGCCTTAATTCCTCGAATCCGTTATTCGTAATAGAACCGGAAGCCTACGAACCAGTAGTGCGTTGCACTCTGGAGATCAGAAAAGATCGCAAGCTTAGAGAGAGAAGAGAGGTGTGATTGAAATGAGAGGAAAAGTTATCTATTTATAGGAGTTGGAGGAGACGGATTGGGCTATGGGATTCGGAGCCCATTGAGCAACCCAAAAACGGAGTCAATAAGTTGCTGACACTTGCCCCATTTCGGAGCCGACACTTGCCCAACAACCCATGATTTTCGGATTTGTTGGACTGGGTAATTTGACTGATCCGATCCGTCCGTTGCACAGATGGGCCTGACCCAAGGCCTTCCTCATCTGGACTGTTGGACTTCGAGTTGGGTCGGCCCAAAAATAATATAGGTGGTCAGCCCAGATGATAATTAGCTCCACCCGCCCCGCAACACGGCTCGAGGCGGCGCGCGTGGTGGCTGTCTACGTCGTTCCCCCATTGAAAATGGGTAGTGACCCAAGACCACATGTCTTTTAGAGCAAACTTGCCCTATACATCCCATTGTTTCTCCCTCCATATAGTCGATGTGGGAAACACCCAATTTTGACTATTTTTCCAAGTGATTGCTTATCACGCAACCAACTTTGGGCATCTATTTCTCATTCAAACGAAATTCAAATTTAATGTATGAATATACCACGAGCAAGAGCTCGCGGAGACGAAGACAACGCTCCCACTTTCCGGCGTTGATAATGGCCACCGGAAATGTGTTCGGAAAAGTGTCCGGCGCACACATGTGTTAAACATGTTTAATTCATTCTTTTATTAATTTAGTTCCAACACTTCCACAACAGAAAAAGCTCCCGTAATCAAATTGTACAGAAAAAAAGTTACCTTTTCTTGTTATAACGCAGACTATTTGGCTGGGTGCCGCCAAGGTTAAATAATACCCAAATCTGTGAGTCGACTCAGTTGAAATCCGTCGAACCTTGAAAGGAGGATGGTGAAAGCTATCGGCGTTACTTTCTATTACGCAGTATGTATCCATCACGCAATATAAGCTTTCGTTTATCGCTACCAAGACAAGAGGAGATTTGCCATGGTAGTGATTCAAAAACTCACAACCGTCAATGATATTCTTCAATCGTTTCGCCGCGAGGAGATTTATAAGGTAAGGGTAAATTAAGGGCCCGTTTGGTTTTAACTCCAAAATCGGAAACGGAATGGATATGAATATAGTCCATATG
This sequence comes from Fagopyrum homotropicum, assembly GCA_033239125.1. NCBI lineage: Eukaryota > Viridiplantae > Streptophyta > Magnoliopsida > Caryophyllales > Polygonaceae > Fagopyrum > Fagopyrum homotropicum. The sequence continues at coordinate 493,061 of BSWB01000003.1, read as the reverse complement.
TATACCTTATTCATGAAAGTTTTTGGAATTATTCTATGTGGTTTGAAGTAATTGGAGTAGAGTTTGATTATTTTTGATACCCTATAGGATAACAAAACGTGGGAAAACAAAACGTGGGAAAACAAGTGCATTTTGTATTAAACTACAAGTGCAGTGCATTTTGTATTAAACCACAGGTGCATTTTGTTTCCATTTCGTTTCCGTTTTCGGAGTTGAAACCAAACGGGGCCTAAATATATAGTATTATTTTTTTCTAAAGGATACCTGAGAAAAATCTATATTTTCTATCTCCCGACTCGCAATTTCCGTCCGCCGTCCTCTCTGTCTTCGCCACTGCGGTAGTTTACCCCTCCCTCCACAAAACCAGTAGGGTTTAAGCAGCCGCGAAATCATTTCTTTTAAAAATTTGCAACCGTCTTCTTCAATTAGCAGCAAACCAACTGATCGTTCAAAGAAATGGGCAAAGCTTCAAGGGACAAAAGGGTTAGTTGTAATTTTCACTTTTTTTCCAGTAAATTGAATTTTTGAGGTTCATCATACGCCATTGTGAAAGCATAAGTTTTGTTTGATTTGCTTATCAACTATTTTGTTTCTTTTTGATCTATGGTTTTAACTATTTTGTTTGTTGAAGGACATCTATTATAGAAAGGCAAAGGAAGAAGGATGGCGAGCACGGAGCGCTTTTAAACTCCTTCAAATCGATAAAGAGTTCAACATTTTCGATGGTAATCATCTATTTTTCTTTGGAATTAAGTTTATTCTAATTGTTGATCTGAACGGGAATGCCTGAAATTATACTTGGATTTTTTTCGTTGGGTAATAAATCGATTCGGTGTTGTGGTGGGAATTGCAGGGGTGAAAAGAGTGGTAGATCTTTGTGCAGCTCCTGGTAGCTGGAGCCAGGTATGCATCGTTTTGCAATTTGCTAATACCTCATTAAGTCAACCAATCACATTAATGTACGATGAATGCTGTATCGAAAATTTGTGTGTATTTGGTGGCCTAGAGCTGATAAACCTCTTTTAAATTTTCTTTTTTTTTTTGCCTACAAAGAGTCGGGATTTAGATTTATAAGAACTATAGTTGAATAATAATTGGTTTAGTAGTTAAATCTTTTGCTTCTTTGGTTGTGCCAGTCAGTGGTTTATGTTAAGAGCCTTGCGGGCATCATGTGTTTGAACATTTATAAGAAGCAAATGTTCTTATCTGAATTCTGAACCTGGTTTAGTGTTCTGGTACCATTACTTAAAGATCTCGACATAGTAGTTTTGATTTAATGATATATAGTTGATAGTTCTGATTGATTCTAAAATTTCTTTTATGATGGTAGGTTTTGAGTCGTAATTTGTATCTTCCAGCTAAGGCTGCAGCTGAGACAAGGTATGGACTTTATGCTATGAACTAAAGTTCTGATTTTCCCCCCATCCGAAACACTTCCTACTTTCGTGCTCTCATTAACATTCCGTTGTATTGGGATAAATGTTCTCATAAGCTTAAAGTGGATGTAACGTGTAACCTAGAAAAATTCTGTTTTGAAACTCAACTTTGCATATTGGTTTCTCCATCTGTTACTAGGTACCCTTCTATTAATTAAGCAACTACAACCAACACAATTTCGTCTGTCAGTTCACATGTAATTGTGTTGCTGGTATCTTCAAAACATTATTACCTGATAAGTGATAACTGTAAATTTTTTTGGCCCAGTATATTTTATTAATAGGGCTTCTATCTTTTAGATTATTGGCCTATTTAAACCGACGTTGATTAACTTGATTATTGTAATCTGTATCACAAAACCTAGTGAAAAACCTTGGCTTGCTAGTTCCCCAGATATATTCACAATTCGTGGCAAACAAATGCACCGGCATTTGTACCTGAAAACTTATTTTCCTCCTATACCACAACCCCATCTATACTGAAAATTCTGATGTTACACATCAATTTGTTGCAGGGATGGTGATCTTCCTCTTATAGTGGCTGTTGATTTGCAGCCAATGGCTCCAATTGATGGAGTCATTCAAGTGCAAGGTGACATAACAAATGCACGAACAGCTGAAGTGGTAAGATATTTTATTCTCTTCCATGCTATAGCTACAAAATATGTTTGAGCACTTCATCGCATAAACATCTTATGTAGAATTTTGTTTGATTCTTTTCATATGCATGCTTTTGCTATAGAAAACTACATCTTACAACCTACTTTGTCGTCTTTTGTTCTTCCATAACTTCTCACCGCAGGATGTTTGTTGTTCTAGGTTATTCGTCATTTTGATGGCTGCAAGGCTGACCTAGTAGTCTGTGATGGTGCCCCTGATGGTAAGATCGACACTTTGATTTATTTCTGGAAAATGGATTTTTTTGTTTATGTTAATTGTTGTAAAATTTGGGGGTGTTTATTTTCTAGCGGCTTTCTGTTAATTAGCTATGTAGTATGTATACTTTTCACTGTTTTCACTCTAAGTGATATTTGAAAATGCCATATATTCCATCTAGACAATGCTGCATGGATGAGTTTGGACTTAAAAAACCAAGTTTCATGTTAAATTAACTTGATCATCAATTTTGGGATAAAACTTTCTTCCATGTGTTTCTTTTGGCAAGAAAATAATATGTAGTTATAGATTATTTTCTTTACAAAAATTATTTTTTAGGTTCAGTCTCATCTGATGTCAAGCATGATTCTTCACGCCTAAAATAACCTGAATTATGGCTTCAACGGAGTATCAAGTATTATTTACATGGATTATATTTCACGTTGTATCTCACCTAAATGACAATTGAGAAACCATATAGTACCCAAAAGTACGCAGTACAACCTAAATGGACAATTTCCTACTCTATTGCTGTTACATACCGTCCTACTCTGCTCATGTCATTGATGCTTCTCAATTATCCTGTGCTTGATTCCAGTCACGGGACTTCATGACATGGATGAATTTGTGCAGTCACAGCTCATTCTAGCGGTGAGTTCCTTGTATCTAGCTGCTATTCTAGTAGAAGGTATATTATTATGTTTTCATTATTCCTTTACCTTCTGAGCTGATCCTAAATGCAGAGGGAAGTCTACGGATGTGTGTAGAAATTCGTCATTGTGTTTTTGATGAATTTAACATGCTTGTTTCGATTTCCTTATCCATTTCATTATCCTAGAGAGATGATTGTGCCAAGAATACGACATCTACATTTTTTTGTAGTGTTTCCATGTATGTGGAAATTAAAAAAACGTGGCCGACAACTTTTGTGTCGTAGAAATGCAGAAAAGGGCGCACAATTTTTTTGCATACTTTTACCTATCTTCCTTCACAAACTTTGTGCAATACAAATTTTCTCACTCGTTCATTAGCCGTGTTCGCCTGCACTCACGTCCTAGACGAATCCAGCACAACATAGTTAAAGCAGGGCACCCAATCATGGCCTTTTCTGCATGACTGCACCAGTCATGCACACACACATTGAGGGAGGGACAGAGATCATGAAAAGACTGCCCTCACATAAGAGTGATGCAACACCGAATTAAATTGGATTAATATATAGGTTTCTGGATAACTCCCCAATTGGTTTATTTATCCCCTTCACCTACTAAGTACTAACTGACTCTTTGACTATTCGCGGGCCTAGTTTTCCGGCAATTGCAATGGCTTCTTTATTTCTTCATGTTCAAAAAAACAAGATTGTTTAGGCTGGATGGTAGCAACCAAGGAGGGTTATTAGAGCAAGCCCTATCTGAAAATTAATCGAATTTTTTGTTGTGTCATAAAGACCCTTATGCCCGCACCCCATTCGACCTCCCGGAGGATCATTAATCAATGCTTTGCATCCTAACAACATCCTGTGTCAAGTTTGATTAGATCGGATTCTTGATTTGTAAGTAGTCAATACTCAATAATAATATCAGCAAAAAAATGTCTTCCATAGAGAAATGATAAGACATGCATCTCATTAGCTAGAGGCGAAAGGCAGAGTTTTTTTTCAATGCAAGGTATGCACTATGTGAAATGATATGCACCATGTGCAATGACATGCACTAAACAAGGCTATTATAATGTTTCTCACGAACCTTAGACTTTTTTAATTGATAGTTGATGTCAGTGGAGATTTTCATGCAGGGGTTGACAATTGTCACACATGTACTGAAGAGAGGAGGGAAGTTCATTGCCAAAATTTTCCGTGGAAAAGATACAAGTCTTCTTTACTGCCAGGTGAGCTTGGTTTTCAATGTATGCAAAAGTCATAGCATAGACCGTAACTAACTATTGGTATAGTGAATTTGGTTTTTACTTTTCATGAAACGATAGTCTCAACATTGGAGAAAAGGAAATATATAGTCTCAGGAGAGCATATTAACAGGTATCATATGAAGATGAGAACTAGATGCTATCTAGCAGGGAGTAAGAATTTGAGACCTATATTTATTAAAATCCCACTTTGGTTTGTATAAAGCTGAAATTAAGAATGTTGTCTCCTTCACGTATAACAAAAAATATTGACATATACAGACTACGTCTACCGAGAGAAGATGAGAACTAGATGCTATTCAGCCTGGATCTCAGAAGCTCATTGTTGTCACTTTGACTGATATAATTATCATTTTTGTCACGTGATTATGTCTGTAGAACTATTAGTCTGATAAAGCTTCTACCTTTTTCACCCGTCATCTCTCTCTGTCTTTTTTTTTTGGTCATGGGTTATCACTAAAAAGTCTTTATATTTTGGTCCTTTATATCCAGCTGAAATTGTTCTTTCCGAAGGTGACTTTTGCTAAACCAAAAAGCAGTCGCAATTCCAGCATAGGTATGAGCATTCCCTTCCATCATCCCCTACCATTAGCTTGACACATAATCTCTTCACATGTTTGAATGTTTACAAAAATGAGGGTTTTTTTAATGTTTTACAGAGGCATTTGCAGTCTGTGAAGATTACTCCCCTCCTGAAGGTTTTGTTGAGAAGGATTTGTACCGCCTTTTGGAGAAGGTGGGAAGTCCGTCAGGAGCAGGAGATCTAGGTATAGCTTTTTTGCTGTGCATCCTGTTTCCACATATTAGTCTCCATGATTGTTTCAATTGTTAGAACTTGAGATAGTTGTTTCCTAGCTATAACAGTTTCTTCTCTTGCTAGCAACTTTTTCCATTGACATTCTTGAGTCCATTTCCAGACATATCTGCAACTATCAAGCAACTCGTGACGCAGTTGTGTTACCTCTGTTTACTTGATCATATTCTAATTTTTTTATCCGTGCAATAGGAGTATTCTTACTAGCTCAATGGCGGTCTTTGGGTCACCCTGTAGCTTCACATGTACTATAGATTAGCGATAAAGATTCATATTGATCTTGCTAGGTTACTGTTACATTTTCACATGCCATCTCTTCTATAAGACCCAACTAGGCAATTTTTCTCCATCAAATGCCTTTGAAACTACACATTCCCGATTCTCCTAGGCCAGTTTTTTCCGAGTCAATTGCAGTTATCTAGTTACTCTGTTACTGTCCACAATCTTGTTCATTTTAAGTCCAACTGAAGTAAAAATTCATCCTAATAGTTTTGGTTTATAATATTTGCTTGACAGATTGCAGTAGTGCTTGGTTGGAAGGACCAAATAAGGTGTATATTCCGTTTTTGGCATGCGGAGACCTATCTGGTTATGACTCTGACCGGTCATACCCACTCCCCGCAGCAGCTGATGGCACATACCAGAGTCTGGACCCAGTGCAACCACCAATTGCTCCTCCTTATAAGAAAGCTATCGAGCTTAAGAAAGCTGCAAGCCAGGGAATTCAGTAGCTTTAAAAGCTCTCTTCATTACTCGACTGTAAGATGTGATTGTTGTGGCATTAGGACATGCTTTTTTTAATGAATAGTTTAAATTGATTTTATGCCCTCAGTCATGGTAAAGGATAAAAGAGCAAGTCTTATCAAAACCATATTGTATCTCATTTATTTCTGAATACAATATAATTTTGACAATATAGCTTCATCTCCTTGCTAGCATTACGACTATCACAAGGGAAAAGCAGAATGAAAGGCTTCTTCAATTAAAAAGAAACGATGATGTTGACATGTGATTTATGTTGATCATGAGGTTTTCATCATACTGTTTTGATAATAACATATGAGTGATTTCTCTTTTAGGAAAGTAAAGTATTATGATAGAAGTACCAAAATAAATTGGGTGGACGTAACATAACTACACATTTAAGGTGTGCAGTCCCTATGACTAGTTATTCTGTGAACTGCTATACATATTATAAAATGTCCTTGATAAGTTTGCATATAAGAGACCTTTTTCATCGACCCCTCTAACCATCTTATTGGCAATGTGTTGGTAATTTCCCTTAGAACATGAATATAAAGTTGTGATTATTGTGGCATTAGGACATGCTTTTGTCAGGTTTTATTGACAGTAATTTGTTCTTAGTCATAGCATCAATTAATGAATCATGTTATGCCATTGCTATTCTAGTTTAGCCATTGGAAAAAAGAAATGCCTATAAGACTGTACACATCCATTCGAAATAGCCAATGCCGGTAACACTCACTTTATATTAATAATAAATTCTGACAAAAATAACAACATGATACACTCATTCTGTTTTTTGGTCGATAAACGACTTAGACAGAAATTATTAAGATATAGCTGGTATGACATCTGGAATGTGATGCTGAAATTATTCAAGGGGTCGTTTGGTATCCATATCTATAGATATCGTGCATGGATGATGTTATATGTTACATTTAATGTGTGCAGATTTTGACATCTTTTGATGTTGTTCCCATTTTGGTGTTCTATCATGGCCCTACCTTTCTATAGCAACATATCCAATGGAAAAGGAGGTACTGTCACTCTGCGTTGATCCATGAAGTAGAACTTCAGTCTCTTGATCAGCATGCAAATTTAACTCGACCCAAGGATGCATTTCCCCCCTTGCAATTCCTTCTAGTTCTACAGCCACATCCCTCATGGTCGGTCTATCTTCTCCTCTCACATTTAAGCATCTAGCGGCTATCACAGCCACTGCAGTAAGCTGCCTGTGAGTCACCTGTCTCTTCAAGTTTTCATCTATAATCTCAAATAGCCGGTCCTCTTTCATAGATGAGACAAAGTACATAGCCAAACTTCTTTCCTCCTCTTTCCTGTCAAAGTTAAGTGCCTTTTCTCCCGTTAGCAACTCCACAAGGACCACACCAAAGCTATAGACATCACTTTTCTCAGTCAAGTGGCTAGAATAGAAATATTCCGGGTCCAAGTACCCGAGAGTTCCTTGAACCAATGTGGTCAATGAACTTTTATCAACAGGAGAGAACTTCGAAGTTCCAAAATCAGATACTTTTGCAGTGTAACTGTTGTCTAAGAGGATGTTTGTGGTCTTGATGTCCCTGTGGATTATGGGAATTGAGGCCGCATAGTGCAAGTATGAGAGTGCACCAGCGATTTCTGCTGCTATTCTTAGACGAGTATGCCATGGCATTTGTGGGGTATGGCCTTTTTGTATGTGATCAAAAAGAGTTCCATTGGTTATGAATTCATAGACCAACATAGGAACTTCCGTCTCTAGGCAACATCCTATAAGCTTAACAACGTTTCTGTGATTGATCTGTGAAAGAACAATGACTTCGTTGACAAATTGCTGTACTTGGGTCTTGTCTATGGCATTGGACTTTTTGACAGCGACAATTGTCATATCAGGTAACTCACCCTCGTAGACTGTTCCTTGCCCTCCTTTTCCCAACACCCTGCTGTCGTCATAATTTTGTGTTGCCTTGTTTAGTTCCTCGGCTGTAAAAATCTTGAATGCGTCTATCTCCCTTTCATGTTGAGAAAGAAGATGCTGCAAAGTAGTTCCGCCATTTTCTTCAAAATGCTTTTTTCGCTGCTGAATAAGCTTTCGTTTCTGGAGTCCCCAATATAACCAAGCGCCAGCCAAAAGTAATGTAGAAATACTTATGCTGATAGCTAGTGACAAGAGTAGATAGATATATAGTTAGATTATGTCAGCATTCTGAGTATAAGAACATGAGATGCAGCATCTATCAAATTTTGAATTAACGTGATATTTTCATTATTGATGATTTTCTAATCTGATTCAGTTCCTACTTGATTCTCTTGATCAATTTCATTTGTTTAAATAGTAGCAGTGGACAGTATGAACCAAAATGCTAGAAAAAAGTGTGCACCTAATGCAATAATGAGGACATGTCTGTTAGACGACCCAGGTATTGGTGTGCAGCCAGTTCCTTCTTTCCTTCCATCACCTGTTTGCCCTTCTGGACAGGTACAGAGGTAAGTGCCGGGTAAATTGGTACATTTTCCATTGCAGGGCTGAGACAACGTACACTCATTGATGTCTGTTATATATGAAACTCATGTATAAGCCAAAAGTAAAATTTCATAAGATATATGATGATTAGATGAAATACTAACCAAGGCAACTGTTAGGAAGATAAGGATTCCCTTCATATCCCTCAGAGCAGTTGCATCTGTATCCCGGACCATTATCCGGTTCGTAGCAATAGCTATTCTCCTTACATGCATAGCTTGTTGTATTTTGCTTTGCTTCCTCGCAGGTTTGGTTGGCGATGGTCCAATCGACAATCACAGGAAACATTTGCTCAGTACTCAACCTCTCAAAGTCAAGAGAGCTGAAATTATAAGCATTTTCCTCATGCAAGAATGCATAGCTACAACGATCAAAGCCCCACACAAACGTATGATTGTGTAAACTGCTCATAGTGATCCATGTTGCCTTAGATCTTCTGGGAATTGATAATTGGCAGCATCCAATGCCTGTGCAGCTGCCATTGGTAACCTCATCAAGACTTTCGCACGTCGTCATGCATCCTGTACTGGAGTTTGCACCTTGATAGCCTTGAAAGATTGCAATAACATCACATCCAACAACTGTAAATTTGTTCTTGGATGATGATAGAGTGAATTTTGAAAATCTAATCCAGGGATTAAGGTTGCTAACAGCAGAAAGGGTACCATTGCTATCGAAGCACTGATGGGCAATATAGGCCCAAGACCGTAACTCACCGGTAACAAGCATTATATCTGTGACAATTAAGTTGCTTGTGCCCAAGAAAGCCTTGGGAGGATTGTAGATCGTGTTGTTGCAAGTGACCAAGAAAGTTTCGTCAAGGTAGCAACCCTCTCTTGTGCCAAAAGGGTATGGGATGCTCATGTTGCCGCAACTGTCCGGGCAACCAGGCCGGGATATCGGGTACCCCGACAAAGCTTCACCTCCTAGTACTATTGCAAGAGAAAGAAGCATCCATAGATATCTTGCCATAGTGATTTTGTACTTGTGTTGATGTTAAACGTTTAGAAGTAGATGTTCCTTATCAACGGATGACACCTTGACCATTTATATAAATCGGTCAATTCAAACCATAGTTTCCCATTGACTTTTTCAATAGACTCAAACCGCTATGAGCCAATGATGTTATTAGGTAGAAATGTCTTCGATGTAAACACTCGAATACTTTAGGTCTGCTCCGGCAAAATCCGTAAATTTTGCTATCCGTTTAAATCTGATCCGAGAAATTTTTACAATTACCGATCAGATACATATTACAATTAGGCGGAATTTGTGGATAGTCCAATCCAGATAAAATTATGTTCAAAAACGGTCTAACTTCGTGTCAAACAAACAATCTGAATATCCGACATGCTACGAATCGATTTTTACTAAGAAAAAAATGTATTTAGATATCCGGACATTCGTATCATATCGATCCGTAAACCCACATCTACGTAGTCTAGAGTGTAGATATTGGATTCCAACGTCCAACCAGCGGAGCCTTAAGTTTTTTCAAAAGATGGGAGAATTTTTGTAATTAAGTTAAAAATACATGCATAATGGAATAAGAAAGTGTGACCAATCATTTGGATTCATTCACTCATTTAGACAAGTTGATGGTATCTTTAAAGTCATACATGATAATACGTTAAATAATGTGTTACCATGGAAACCTCAATTGTATATAAAAAAACTCACAATGATATATTTATATTTTTAAAAATATTTTGGCAATTTGAAGATATAAAAATGCTTGATAGCCAAATTGGCATTTGTAATTAATAATTGGTTGGAGAAGACATCCGTTAAAAGAGGAGACTTATGGTTCGTTAGTTTAAAATAAGATTCAAGGATAAACGTGTCTCTATAAGTAAATAATATTAAAAATAATAAATTATAATTGACCGGTTCTAATCTTAGGCTATTAAAATTTTATCACAAATTAACCTTTTATACTATATTTTTGAAGAAAGTACTTCAAAAATTTTAAAATAAAACCAATATATATATATATATATATATATAGAGAGAGAGAGTATAGATCCTATGAGAACACCCCCTAACGTGAGAACATGAGAACAAATTCATAATTATTATTAGTTTTGTTACGAATGAGTCATATCGTTTAATGTATTATTCGTAGTTATTGTTGGTTGAGTGGATTATTCATAGTTATTGTTGGATTCCTAATTATTATTATTCGTAGTTATTATTATTTTTGATATCTACTCTAAATCTCAACCCTTAATACTCACATCCAACGGTGTACGATTGTTCTCATGTTCTCACGTTAGAGGTGTTCTCATGGGAACCACACCCTATATATATATATATATATATATATATATATATATATATATATATATATATATATATATATATATATATATATATAGGGTGTGGTTCCCATGAGAACACCCTAACATGTATACATGAGAACAATCTTAGACCGTCGGATGATGAGTATTAAGGGTCGATATTTAGTGTAGATATCATAATTAATAATAATTAGAAATAATAATAATTAGGAATAACCACAATAACTACGAATAATCCACTCAATCAACAATAACTACGAATAATACATTAAACGATATGACGCATTCATAACAAAACTAATAATAATTACGAATCTATTCTCATTTATACACGTTAGGGGTGTTCTCGTATGATCACACTCTATATATATATATATATATATATATATATATATTCTAATTTAACTATCCATATTGTTTTTATTTTTGGATATTTTATACCTTTTGATCTAAATACAGCTATTATAATAACTTATTGTGACTTTAGGACTCTTAATCGGATTGTATCCGGATGCGATAGATAGTTGCAAACAACGATCTTTCCTAATAACAAGATTACTGGCCAATGCAAAAGCGGAACTATTGTCATTTTGTATAGAACCACAAAGTAGACTATAAGACTTATTTGGTACGTTTTTTGGAAATCAAGAATCAATTTCGGAATTACTCAAACTGATTTTCGTGTTAGATAGCAAAAGGTATCGAAATGAACGATTTCAAGTAATGAGTGATTTTAGTATTTTTCATTTTTTGAACTAGAATTTTTTATGAGTTTGTGTCATTCCAACTTATCTTTCCAAATATAGTGTCTTAGGTCAATGGTTTATCATGGACAAATTAGGATATTAACCAATATTTTGATGTATTTTGAATAAAAAATTTTAACTTTTAATCTTAACCAAATATTATGAATCATGACTCAGACAAATCATTCGGGGCCAGTTTGGTAACGGAAGATTATGGAGATGAAGATGAAGATTAAGAGAATTATTTAGACGAAGAATTAAGGGGATGAAATTGTTTAAGATGATGATTATGGATATAAATGAAATGAGTGTTTGGTAAAATTAATATGATTGTGGGTAAAATTACGAAAAAGTACGTGTAATATTTTTGTATAAATGAAAGAGATGGAAAAAAAGAGGGGTAAAACGTAAAAGTGATATTTAATCCTCAATAATCTTCATAATCCCTATAATCAAAGTTTTGCAGGATTACAAAAATTTGATAATCTAATTCCCTTAATCTCCGTAATCTAAAACCTTTAGGGCCCGTTTGGAAGCGCTAGGAATCATTCCCGGTAACGGAATGATTCCGAATCAATCAAAAAATACGTTTGGTTAGAGCTCTTTTAACACATGAAAGTAATTTCATCATTTCCATTTCCATTCCTAACCCTTATCCGATTCCATTTCGTTTTCATTCCACCGCTCCAACCAAACGGGCACTTAATCTCCTTAATTACCTTACCAAACGAGATTACGAGAATTATTTATCCCTTTTAATTCCCATAATCTTAATCTCCTTAATTTACGCTACTACCAAACGGAGCCCATATTTAATTCTGATTCCTGCGTGTGTACCAAACGAGCCTTAAGACTCTTAACCGGCTGTGTATCGACCGCTTAAAACTAAGAATGGGCCTAAAAACCGGCCTAAAACCCGGTCAAGTACAAGTAAACTGGTCCATCCGGTTCAAGACTGATCTGGACCGAACGTTCTCTTCTCAGCTGTTTGTCGTCTTGCTTAATGATAGAAACTGTTGTGTTGGGTCCAAAGTCCGAACTTCACTCTGCCTACAGTCGAAGCAACTCAGCAATGGTGGATAGGCCCGAGACTAGAAGCAAACAGCGACCATAGGACCATAACAAGTCCAAGCCAAGATGTCAATGAAGCGACACAAAGCTCGTCAACGGTTTCGAAACAAGATTGAGGTGTAGCCGTTCAACAAAATCAAATCGATGGAAACATGTTAAGAAAAAGGGTTTTTGACTGAGCTTCACAATTAATCTATGGAAACACGTTGGTGAGAATGACTGGGAAGAAGAGGGGTACATACTCATTTTCTTTTCGCTTTTTGAGTTTCGTTGGTGACTCAATTGATTTATTTTCGTTCCAATTTTGTCTGGTCTGTTAAAATTCTAATTGATTTTGCTCGCCAGGGAATTCAGCAGCTCCAAAAGCCCTCTCTTCATACCTAATCAGTTTCTGTCAATGCTAAATCTTGACGCACTTCTCTTTAAAGTCCAAACTTAAGTAAAATTTCCTCCTAACAGTTTTGGTTTATATTGTTTGGATGCTTGACAGATTGCAGTAGTCATACCCTCTCACCACTGCAGCTGATGGCACATACCGGAGTCTGGACCCAGTGCAACCAGCAATTGCTATTCTTTTTAACAAAGTTATCGAGCTTAAGAAAGGTGCAAGCCAGGGAATGCTGTAGCTTTAAAAGCTCTCTTCATCACTCGACTGTAAGATGTGATTGTCGTGGCATTAGAACATGATTTTTTTAATGAATAATTTAAATTGATTTTGTACATTTAAATTGATTTTGTACCCATTAGTCATCAGGACATGATTTCTGAATACAATATAATTTTGACAATATAGCTTCATCTCCTTGCTAGCATTACGACTATCACAAGGGAAAAGCAGAAGCTAGCCAATTTCCATCCATGGTGTTTTCGTTATCATCTCAAAGTGATTTATTATTAATAACAAAACCACAGTTAAAGGTTTTCTCAATCAAAAAGAAACGATGATGTTGAAATGTGCATGTTGATCATGAGGTTTGCAATACACTGTTTTGATAGTAACATATGTGTGATTTCTCTTTTAGGAAAGTAAAGGATTATGCTAGAAATACCAAAGTAAAATGGATAGACGTAACATAACTACACATTTAAGGTGTGCAGTCCATATTGCTATGGATTCTGTGAACTGCTATACATGTTATAAAATGTCCTTGAGAAGCTTGCAGATAAGAGACCTTCTTCATCGACCCCTCTAACCTTCTTATAGGCAATTTCCCTTACAACATGAAGTTGTGATTATTGTGGCATTAGGACATGCTTTTGTCAGGATTTATTACAGAGATTTATTCTTAATTTTAGCAGCAATTAATGAATCATGTAATGTCATTCCTATTCTAGTTTAGCCATTGAAAAAAAGAAATGCCTAATGTTTTATTAATAAATTCTGACAAAAATAACAACATGATACACTCATTGCGTATTTTGGTCGATAAACGACTTATAAAGTAATTATTAAGATAACTAATATGACATCTGGGATGTGATGCTGAAATTATTGAAGGGGTTGTTTGGTATCCATATCTACATATCGTGCATGAATGAGGTTGTATATTACAACTTACCTATAATGTGTGCATATTTTGATATCTTTTGATATTATTCTCATTTTTGGTATTCTAACATGGCACTACCTTTCGGTAGCAACATAGCCAATGGAAAAGGAGGTAGTACTGTCACTCCGCGTTGATCCATGAAGTAGAACCTCAATCTCTTGATCAGCATGCAAATTTAACTCGACCCAAGGATGCATTTCCCCCCTTGCAATTCCTTCTAGTTCTACAGCCACGTCCCTCATGGTTGGCCTATCTTCTCCTCTCACATTCAAGCATCTGGCAGCTATCATAGCGACTGCAGTAAGCTGCCTGTGAGTCACCTGTCTCTTCAAGTTTTCATCTATGATCTCAAATAACCGGTCCTCTTTCATAGATGAGACAAAGTACATGGCCAAACTTCTTTCCTCCTCTTTCCTGTCAAAGTTAAGTGCCTTTTCTCCTGTTAGCAACTCCACAAGAACCACGCCAAAGCTATAGACATCACTTTTCTCAGTTAAGTGGCTAGAGTAGAAATATTCCGGGTCCAAGTACCCGAGAGTTCCTTGAACCAATGTGGTCAATGAACTTTTATCAACAGGAGAGAACTTCGAAGTTCCAAAATCAGATACTTTTGCAGTGTAACTGTTGTCTAAGAGGATGTTTGTGGTCTTGATGTCTCTGTGGATTATGGGAATTGAGGCTGCATAATGCAAGTATGAGAGTGCACCAGCGATTTCTGCTGCTATTCTTAGACGAGTATGCCATGGCATTTGTGGGGTATGGTCTTTTTGTATGTGATCAAAAAGAGTTCCATTGGTTATGAATTCATAGACCAACATGGGAACGTCCGTCTCTAGGCAACATCCTATAAGCTTAACTACGTTTCTGTGATTGATCTGTGAAAGAACAATGACTTCGTTGACAAATTGCTGTACTTGGGCCTTGTCTACGGCATTGGACTTTTTGACTGCGACAATCGTCATATCAGGTAAAACACCCTCGTAGACTGTTCCTTGCCCTCCTTTTCCCAACACCCTGCTGTCGTCATAATTGTGTGTTGCCTTGTTTAGTTCCTCGGCTGTAAAAATCTTGAATGTGTCTATCTCCCTTTCATGCTGAGAAAGAAGATGCTGCAAAGTAGTTCCCCCATTTTCTTCAAAATGCTTCTTTCGCAGCTGAATAAGCTTCCGTTTCTGGAGTCCCCAATATAACCAAGCACCAGCCAAAAGTAATGTAGAGATACTTATGCTGATAGCTGTTGACAATAGTAGATATATAGTAGATTATTTCAGCATTCTGAGTGTAAGAACATGAAATGCAGCATCAATCAACTTTTGAATTTCCATTTTTAACGTGTGATTTTCCTTATAGATGATTATCTAATCTGATATAGTTCCCTACTTGATTATCTTGATCAATTTCATTTTTTTTAAGTAGTAGCAGTGGACAGTAGTCACAGTATGAACCAAAATGCTAGAAAAAAGTGAGCACCTAATGCAATGATGAGGACATGTCTGTTAGACGACCCGGGTATTGGTGTGCAGCCAGTTCCTTCTTTCCTTCCATCACCTGTTTGTCCTTTTGGACAGGTACAGAGGTAAGAGCCGGGTAAATTGGTACATTTTCCATTGCAGGGCTGAGACAATGTACACTCGTTGATGTCTGTAACATATGAAACTCATGTATAAGCCCAGAGTATGCATGTTTGAAAGTAGAATTTCATAAGATATATGATGATTAGATGAAATACAAACCAAGGCAACCATTTGGGAGATAAGGATTCCCTTCATATCCGTCAGAGCAGTTGCATCTGTATCCAGGACCATTATCCGGTTCGTAGCAATAGCTATTCTCCTTACATGCATAGCTTGTTGTATTTTGCTTTGCTTCCTCGCAGGTTTGGTTGGCGATGGTCCAATCGACAATCACAGGAAACATTTGCTCAATACTCAACCTCTCAAAGTCAAGAGAGCTGAAATTATAAGCATTTTCCTCATGCAAGAATGCATAGCTACAACGATCAAAGCCCCACACAAATGTATGATTGTTTAAACTTCTCATAGTGATCCATGTTGCCTTAGATCTTCTGGGAATTGATAATTGGCAGCATCCAATGCCTGTGCAGCTGCCATTGGTAACCTCATCAAGACTTTCGCATGTCGTCATGCATCCTGTACTGGAGTTTGCACCTGGATATCCTTGAAAGATTGCGTTAACATCACATCCAACAACTGTAAATTTGTTCTTGGATGACGATAGAGTGAATTTTGTAAATCCAATCCAGGGATTAAGGTTGCTATCAGCAGAAAGGGTACCATTGCTATCAAAGCACTGATGGGCAATATAGGCCCAAGACCGTAACTCACCGGCAACCAGCATTATTTCTGTGATATTTAAGTTGCTCCTGCGCAAGAAAGCTTTGGGAGGATCGTAGATTGCGTCATTGCAAGTGACAAAAAAAGTTTCGTCAAGGTAGCAGCCCCTTTTTGTGCCAAAAGGGTATGGGATGCTCACGTTTCCACAACTGTCTGGGCAATCTGGCAAGGATACCGGGTACCCGGACACAGCTTCACATCCTAGTACTATTGCAAGTGTTAATGCAAGGGGAAGATGCACCCATAGATGATTTGCCATAGTGATTTGTACTTGTGTTGATGTTCACATTTCGTGGTGAACACTTCCCTATAAACAGGATGATACCTTGATCAGTTAGGCAAATGAAACGGTCAGTTCAACCCCACACTTTCCCATTGATGTGACTTTTGCTTTAGACTCCACCTATATTAGCTAATAATGTTATTTTGTAGAAATGTCTTTGATGTAAACATCAGGTCTTGCAGACATCATTCAGGAATTAGTAGCCTCTCTACGGAGCATTCTTGGTTAAACCAAGCCAAGAGCTTGACCCGGTTCATTACAAAACCAAGAAGTTGAACTTTCTGTATCAAACAAACGAGTATGAATAGTCTATCAGAAAATAGAGGGACTTTTCCTTAATCAAATAAGTTAAAAGTACATAGATAATGACATGAAGTGTGAACCAATTATTTGGATTCTGTTGGAGATGTAGGGAAAGTCCCACCATCGACAATACGATATTGGTTTTAGGATGGAACCCCGTGTGCTTGTATGTGTGGTTCGCTAGACGTGCGCCCTCCGCGTCATTTGGTCCCGGGACGGATATAAGAAAAAAGTAACAGATTCATTCACTCATCTACACAAGTTGATTATATGCTAAAAGTCATAGATTGATAATGAGTTGAACCATTCATTGTTATAGATAAGATACTATTTCTCTGTATATGATGTAACCTGTCTATTATATTACTGTTAATATCTATATAACGGAGAGAGCCTAAGATGGTAAGATCCAGTTCCCATATTCCTTCACTCTAACATGTATATGATCTGTAAATCTTGTGAGGGGAATTGAATATAATTAGGCAGTCAGATGGAAATTGAATATAATTAGACGCCCATGGGATACTTATTGCTTGTTGTTCTAAAACAAGATTCAAGCTTTTATTTTGATGATATTGTAACCCACTGATATGACTGTAGATCTCAAGCTTATAGTTTGATGATATTGTAAGCCACTGATATGGTGAACAATATCAGGTGTTTATTTACAGTGATTTTCCCTCATTATGTCATCTTATAGATTGTTTCAGATTAAATATCCAAACACATATGGAAGCAGATTTATGAATATTGTTGGGTTGTTGCTACGGCATGATATCCTTGATGATATTGCTAGTGCTACTATGCCAATTTCAGTTCTTTTCCCGATGCTGCAGTGCAGCTGTTGTTTAATAAGATGTTTGCAGTCTTGATGTCCTGTTGCAGCTGCATAGTGCAAATATGAAAGCGATGCTGCAGTTTCAGCTGCTATTCTACGACAGGTACGTATACCAAGGCATTTGTTAGGGTATGGTCATTTTGTATGTGATCGAAAATGGTCCCATTGGTTCGTATTCATAGACTAACATGGGAACTTCTGTCTCTAAACAAAATGATAACTTCCGCTGCAGGGACTTCTACCAATGAACCCTTTCCAACACATTGGATCAATTGTTTGCTGTGATTTTCGACGAGTTAATAAGTGGAATAGAGAGAAGAGAAAACGCTCGTGGTTTTGCTGCACGGGTTTTCAATATACTTTCGTGGGTAAAAGAATACAACCCTAAACCTATCTATTCATATTTCAAGCTCCCCCTATCTACACAGAGCTCGCTCGGTCTTGGCCTATCGTATGAGTATACCTAAATTTATTGTCTTGTTATAACATTGTCATATCATACAAGTTTACTGTACCTTGATCTCCTTGAAATGTCCCAACACTCTCCTCTCTTATCGCCTTATTTAGATCATGAGCTGTGAAATTCTTGCACGTATCCGACTCCCTTTCATGTCGAGAAAGAATTGGCTGCACGTTTCTTTCTCTGTGACATCAAAAGGGTATGCATTGCTCATGTTTCCACATCTGTCTGGGCAATCAGACAAGAAAACCGGGTACCAAATATGTAGTTTACCACTGTATCCACTTATTGTTGTTTTGGTAACAAAAAATAACACGTTTGGAACAAACTCATTCTGGAGTACGTACGTACGTAGTAAAACATCATAAAAACAGCAAAACATAAGTGTCTTCACTGCAAAAGTATTGCAGAATTTTTAGAGTACGTATAGTACGTTTACTGATGTTTCTGAATGGAACTTCATCAATGTCTTCACAACTTCAAATCTCAAAATACAATATAATTACAGCAAAACATCATAAGCATATATGCATTTACTGCAGCAACTAATTATTATCAAGGAAGCATTGATAAGCATATGAAATGAAGCCCCAAATGGCCAAAACCATAGCTACAACCTTGATCCCTTCCATCTTATCATGAAAAAACAAGACAGCGAAAACCGGAACAATAGGCAAACCTAGAGTACTTATCACATTAGAGAAGAGAGACGAGACTCGAGTAAGCAACTTCAATGCCCCTATAGCATAAATTTGCCAACTCAAAGCAACCCAAACCAATGTCATCACATAAGAGACTCTTCCAAGCTTATACTCATCCATCTCGTCCTTAATCGTCTTCCATTCTCCGCTAACGAAAAGGCCAACAATAATAGCACATGTTGCAGCAAGGTTCTGATAGACTTGCATGTCTAGGATTGCTCTCAAGTCATGTCTTTTCACTACCTTATCGAATGCAAGCTGTGTAAGAGGAAGTATCAAACCGAAAAGAGCGGATGCAGCTACTGTACATAGGAATCCGATAATGTACTGTCCTTTGGTGATTCCTTCAGTGTTGGAAGATTCAGTTTGAAAGACTAAGAGAGTGGATGATATTGTGAGAACAACTATGGAGTTTATTATGTAAGAAGTGAACTTCTGTGTATTTAGAAAAAAGGCGAAAATCGCGTTGAAAATTAACTGTGATGCGCATATAAGTGAGTAAGTAGAGACTGGGAGATAGAGGAGTCCTACTGAGTATAACATACAGTCGAAGGCGAGTAACAGTCCTAGTGAAGTGTAAACTGAGCCGAGTTTTAAGGCCTTGTTTGGTTGCTGATTTTGTTCATCATGATTTTCGGGTTTTCGTGGTAAAATACAGTAGAAAGGAAGGAGAGCAGGGAAACCCATAACTTGAATTAAGCTTGACATCCATTTGCTCTTTCCTCCTTTGTCAAAATACAATCTTCCCAAAAGGGTTGCTGCAGCTTGGCCTGCAAGTACGAGGAAACTACATAGGAAAATCTCTGCCCACCATTTGAGTGTCTTAGGTGGGAATACTGTCGGCGGCGGGCAATCATCTTTTGATACCAAATCATCTGTGCCTGTAGATTTACTGAGCGATTAGTATCTAGAAATGAAACCAAAGATTAGTATATATATATAATGAAAATTAATACTTTACCTAGTTTTCCTATTACGTTGAGCTGAATCTCATGAGGTTCTACCATGTTCATGGATGGCAAGGTCCGAGGAGGAGTTGGAGTATTTAAAATATGTGAAGATGGTTTGAGTAAAAAGTGGTGGATAAGAACTCAATCATTGCCTCTAAATATCTACAATCTTGGAAGAAAACACAGCAGTCTTAACAGTGTCAAATAGCTAGTGGAAATGGTGATTGTAGTACTTGCAGAAAAGTCAAAAGTTAGAAACCGAAATTAGAATTTTGTTCTTGATTGATATCTATGGAGAATTTTGGATTTGGGTTTTGTGTGGATAGGAACCATTTGCCCCACTTGGGCTGTTTGTATATATAGCTAGCATGCAGTATATCCATGTGTTAAGGTTTGCTTGACACATGATAAGCTTTCAAATTCTAATATATAATTTCTAGATTCACCTTGAATGTAGCTCTATGTAAAATCACATAATATTTGTCAAAGTTCGTGAAAGGGTCGTGGGCATACAAGTGTATATATGTTTTAGGTTCAAATTTAACATGTTTAATCTTAAAATAAATTGACAATGGTAAGCGGAGTCATCGACCTTATATACTAGACTCAGAATGTCTTCATTTTAGATGTGATAGCTTATTATCTCCAACGATGTTGAGAAAAACTTGAATGTGTATATGATCTTAGATGATCTATGAGTCATGCATTTGTTTTTTAAGAGCATTTCGATCCTTATTTGGCATAGGGTTTCAGGAAATCTCCAATATGGTATGATAAGACAATCGGGTTTCCTCTTGTTTGTAGACTAAACGATCAAGATGTACAATTTAGAGTATTTTTATGTACCGTGAGTGATTACTACTTAGTTTTTCATTCAATAAAAGCGTATCTTCGAGACCTATGACTCTGTTTTCCATAAAAAAAAAAAAAATTCTCCTTACATAAGCATGCATGTGCCCCACACCCCAAACATACGTTATACTAATATGACTCGGCGTAAATCTCAAATATAATGAATTTTGCAAAAATATATTTATTTTATTTCATTCCGATCCAAATCTGGTCTGATCCGAACCGGTCCGGTCCCGAATGAACCGTTACGATACCGGTCCGTCTCCAGTCAAAGATTTTTTAAAATTTCGATCTGCACCAGATGCACAACCCTAGATGAATGTATAAAATTCTCTAAAATCACCGATATCTCTCCCCCATTTTAATAAAATCCTTGATTCATAAGTAACAAAAACATTAATTCCGAACTCACGGGATTGTGTTGATAGATTAAAAAATTGGTATCTTACAAACAACGAAGATCTATACTAACATACTGTTTGGTTGTAGTTTCGAAAACGGAAAAAAATATATGTAAATGTCAGATTAATGATTAATTTTTGGATGAGTTGGATAAGTGACCCCTTTTTATATTTATGATTATAAGTAGGCCGAAAAACTTTACTACACACATAACAAACCAAAACGTTAAGGGTAAATATATATTTCCAACATTTAATAAATTCACCAGACTATCAACCAAATTTCTTGATGTAGAACTATAGAGGCACACGAACGAGTTCACCCTAAAACTTGTACACAAAATACAAGTGTATGTTACATACGTCGACAATAACATAAATTGTTCTAAACTAATTATGTAATATTCATAAATTGCATTACTTGAATTCTGATATTATCACCGTTGTCGGGTTGAAGCGGGTTAGTAAAAAGTTCAAACCAATTCGATTTTAACCAAACCATACCGAACCCAAACCGGTCAAGATATTTTTAAACAATCTTAAACATTATTTCTCATTTCCTTATCATTTTATGTGAAAGAATTTCCCTATTGAGGCAAACAAGAGTTCTAAATTGTTAGATCGAACTTTTCACACCAACACAAACATGTTGAACCACTACAAGCCTGGAAGCCAAGAATCTTCGTTAGTCCTTTGTTCCTTCATGTGTTTCATTTGGTTTTTTTGACGAAAGGTTGCACTTGGGGATTGTAAGCTCGAAAGAAGACTTCTATGGAAGAATGAAATATTTGCCCCCTTGGAAAAGAAAATAAAAAAACAGGTTAATTTGGTCTCCAAAATTATATAATATTCGTATATATAGGCAAATGTTTGCAAATCCGACAAAAGTTGTACGAGTTTGGAAACTTTTAGGCATAAATTTTCATGTAATAATACTTTACCGATTCTTTTCGGATTTGCATAAAGTCATTGGTGCAATCTCATAATGAGTTATAAAAAATAATTATTTATCGGAGATTTTTTAATTTGGCGAAATTGAACTAATGATATGAATATAGTTTTTCGAGGTCTAAGAAAGGTTTTTTTTTTTAAGTAAATGTATGATACAAGACACTATTGAGTGTATGATTGTGCTCAAACTTCTTCTTAATGTTGGGAATTACATGTGACATTTGAGGTTTTTGAGGCTTAAATAACAAAATTTTTAAGATTCGGATCCATATTTTAATAATTGAGGTAACTGTCAAAAGTATATGAATTTATGAGTTTCATACAAAATAACACAATCTTTTAAGATTAAAAGAGGTAAGTAGACTTTTATTGTATAAATGTAGATTAAGTAGGCTTTTATGTTTCAATTTGTATTATCTAGGCCCCTTGTAATTTTAAAAAAAAGATAAAATTTAAAATAATTTTAGATCCTTTAAAAAAAATGATGTTGTCCCTTAATTTTTTAAAATAAAAAAGGAAAATGATAGTGGTCCCCTAAAGGAATTAGTTTTAACATTAAAAAAGTTCTCTTAATTAATATACTGTTTTTTAATTAAATAAAGAAAATGAGAGTGATACCCCACAAATTATGTAAATAATTTCACACGCAAATTATGTACAGAATTTGTACAATTGATTTCAAAATTCTTATTGCAACCCAAAAGAAACAATGTTAGGGATTGCAAGTGACATTTGAGGTTTTTAATACTTGAATAAAAAAAATTTAAGATTTGAACCCGTATTTTAATAGTTAAGGTAGCTGTAAAAAAAATATATGAATACGGTGAATTTCATATAAAATAACACAATTATTTATTTTTCGTAGTATAATCATATACTAACGAGAGAAAATATACAATACTAATATATTTTCAAAATATATTAATATATAAATATAATGAGACATTTATAATACGAGCATGAAATTATTATTTATTTTATTTATTACAAATATTATTCATTATTCTTATTTCACAAAATCACTCAACGGGATGGCTATAGCAACAACAACTCCTAAAGTTATTTTCGCATCGCGAATACTTCGACATATAACTATATCTACTCTCGCATATCTTTTCACACATATACTCATCGCACGCCATATTATGTTCGCAGATCCGTTCACCTAAAAAATAATTTAATTATAATTAAATAATGAACAAAATCTAGTAATAGCTCAAATTTAACCAACTAAAACTATGTTGGTTTAATTAATTGCATAAGCATGTCCACGGGTCACAGGTAATCCGTGACCCATGAACATGCTTAGATATGAAGCCCTACCCCCAGACCCGGCGGGTCGACCCGCCAACGGTCAATTTTGAAAGGAAAAAAAAAATCAAGCCCAACGGCTATTTTAGCCGTTGGGCAAATCCATTGGCGGGTCGACCCTCCAACGATCCCTTTTCTTTCTTTTTTTTTTTAAAAAAAAACGGATGTGAAAAAAAGGGTCAACTTGTCGACCTGGCAGGTCTGACCCGTGACCCGGGTAACCAACCCGGCGGGTTGGCCTATTAGGCGGGTCCGGGTCACCTTTTTCGGACCCTTGTCCCGACGGTAGGACCCTGCGACCCGTGAACATGCTTATCCATATCTATAGTTGATGAAGTGTTTGTGATGCAAACATCATAAAATATTTAATCAATGTGATTTTTTTTCTAAATTGTGTTTACCTGAACGTCCTTTTCTCGGATCATCTTCACCCGAACTTCCTTCACCCGATCCACCCTCACCTACTTTGCCTTTGCCTTTATCTTTACCTGAACTACCTCCATGTACTTTGCCTTTGCCTTTACCTTTACTTGAAGTGCCTTCACCTAAAAAACAATTAGATTTTTTTATTAATTAAATCATAAAGATAGATATATTAAATAATAGTCCAAAATAACTGAATAATTTATATTAAAACCATTAATAAAAATCACTTACATATTGAAGATGCTACAAGGATAATCATAAGAAAAAGGGCAATGAAAATTGAGCTCTTCATTGTGTATGTAATATGCTAATTTTATTTTAAATATTTTGTTTTCAAGTTTCAATTTGAGATGTTTTAATCAAGAAAGTTGTATATATACACTCGATGAGGTGTTTTGACATGCATGTATCATATATTAATTTAGTTAATGCATATTATAAACTACCAAACTTACTTATATCATATAAGTTTATAGTAAGAAGGAAATTAAGTTAATTAATGTGTTATTAATTATACATGCATTAGTTTAATCAATGTTAAATTACAGAAAATAATATAATGTTAGTTTTTTTTTACACAAATAGAAATTATATGACAAATAAAGCAAGTTTGGAAATTTTATTGCATCCAAGAACAAGAAAAATATTTATTCAAACTATATATCACAACCATTGAATAATATAATCATACACTTTATTAAAAAAAATCATTTATTTGGTATAATATAATCATATGCTGATGGAAGAAAATATTGCAATACAAAATATTTTCAAGACTTGATATATACAAATAATTATACACTTATTAGTGTATAAGCATGAAATTAATAGATTCGTTTCCATTCCGTTTCCATTTATGTAGTTTGAAATAAACGGACCCTTAATCCTACCGGTATTAGAAAAAACCCTAATTTTAATGGCCCTAAACTTACATGGGTTGCCAGGCTTCATAACCCAACATTTTTGTTATAATCCAATGAGCCAAAAAATTACTGATTTTGGTGGCAATGTCTTTAACGTGAAGATTCTAATTAACTTAGGGCATCTTTATCCCAGATATTTAAAATTGTTTATTATCTAATATTTTTATTTATTTCTTATTTGAGATACTTCTTTCCACTCATCACTTTGGTTCTATAATAAAATCTGACGTTTATTTTTATTTTTAAGATAAGAAATGGTTAAAGATACTCTCACTAGTATGAAGATGCTCTTAGATTTAATTAACAGACATCATATGGAGACTTTACTCATAGTATATGAAGCTCATAGAACAATCCTTAACAACATTGACTTATTACACATTTGAAGAACCTAATGTGGATAAAACTCACTCTTTTTCTTTCATTTTTACTTGATAAAACACAAAATCACAAACACACGTATGATGACAATCACAAACACACATATGATGACAATCATAACACACCAAACAATCAGATTCTGAACAAAAGAATACTACACACCAAACAATCAGATTCTGAACAAAAGAATACTACAGTAGAACAAAACATAAAATCACAACACTACCTACCAATAGCAAGATTAGCAGCTTGTAGTGAATTATGTTCACTTCTAATAGATCCATGAATCAAAACTTCAGACTCTTGATCAACATTTAGATCAGCTTGAACCCAAGGATGCATTTCCCTCTTTGATAATCCTTCGAGTTCTACTGCCACTTCCTTCATGGTTAGCCTATCTTCTCCTCTCAAACTCAAGCATTTAGCAGCAATCATAGCAACCTCACTAATTAGCCTTGCATTTGCCTGCCTCTTTATACTCTCATCTACAAGTTCAAACAACCTATCACCTTTTATAGATAACACAAAGTACATTGTCAAGCTTCTCTCCTCTTCTTTCCTCTCAAAATTAAGTGTCTTTTCTCCTGTCAGCAACTCCACAAGCACAACACCAAAGCTATATACGTCGCTCTTCTCAGTCAGCTGGCTAGAGTAGAAATACTCGGGATCCAAGTACCCGAGAGTTCCTTGAACCAATGTGGTCATAGAGGTTTTATCAACTGGTGCAAATTTTGAAGTTCCAAAATCTGATACTTTTGCTGTGTAGCTATTGTCTAAGAGGATGTTTGTTGTTTTGATATCTCTATGGATTATAGGAATTGAAGCTGCTGAGTGTAGATACGAGAGCGAACCTGCAATCTCGGCTGCTATTCTTAGACGGGTATGCCACGGCATTTGTGGTGTGTAGTCTTTTTATACGTGATCAAAGAGTGTCCCATGTGCTAGTCTGAGAGGTTCTCTACGACTAGCCCAGACAAGTACACAATGAGGTACTTCGGATCCGGCCAGTCTTGTTGGTTTACGGGGACAGATGCAAGGTTCGGGAGATTCTCGTGTCACAACCTAAGTTGAATTAGAAAAATGTATGACTTAATACAATATAATAAATGAAATTCCGTGCAAGCATGATGAGTGTTTTATATTTGAAATGACGTGTGTGTTATTACAATTCTTCTAATATGTAGGTTTTAGCTAACAGTTTTATCCATCGTTGTAGATGTCTTGTAGGTTAGGGGCTTTGTTGAGTGATCTGGACGGAGTGGTCAGTCGGGTTTTCATACATTATAGGTCGGGATGTTGGGTTCTTATTTCAGTCATTTTCCTTTTGGCCGTTTAACATTGTGGTACTATTGTGATATTCGGCTTATAGTCCTTTTGTATGTTTTTTTTATCATAACTTTTGCATTATATTTATTTCAGTTTTATTTTTAATTGCGTCTTGTTGCAAGATCCAGTAAAGTTGTTGTCCAACTAAGGTTGGGACCAATTTTGAGGTCTTAACTAGTAGCGCCCCGAATTCCGAGAATTTGAGGTGTTACAGTCTTATCCGTTAAGGACTCGTTCCTAATTTTGTTTTATAATTCTTGAACGGTCTTGCTCCTATAAGTCCGGGTCATTATTAACCATATTAGTTATTTTGTTTCTATATTTTGAAACCTTTGTTGTTGACTTCATGGGACGTCTTTCGGTTTTCATGTTATTATTAATTTCGGCAAGTCAAGGCAGCTGGGGTTGTTGTGATTTATTCAATTTCCGGTTATCCTTTTTCTTCATTTTTCATTTAAAAAGTCTTAGGGGACCCTTGTCCGGATTTCCTGACACTGTGACGTTTGACCTGCTTCTAGGGGCGTTACTGTTTTCTCCAAAACCTTATATATATAAATAATAATACTTTTCCGATTCTTTACGGATTTGCGTAAAGTCATCGGTGCAATCTCGTAATAAGTTAAAAATAATTATTTATTTATTGGAGTTTTTTTTTCAATTCGGGGAAACTGAACTTATGACGAATATAAATTCCGGAGGACTAAAAACAAGGTTTTCTTACAATAACTATTTGATATGTGACAATATTGTACGATTGATTTCAAAATTATTATTGCAACCCAAAAGAAAAAATGATAGGGATGGCTAGTGACATTTGAGGTTTTTAATACTTGAATAACAAAATTTTAAGATTTGAACCCGTATTTTAATAGTTAAGGTGGCCGTCAAAAATATATAAATACGGTGAATTTCATACAAAATAACACAATTATTTATTTATCTTAGTATAATCATATACTAACGAGAGAAAATATACAATACTAATATATTTTCAAATCATATTAATATATAAATATAATGAGACATTTATAATACGAGCATGAAATTATTATTTATTTTATTTATTACAAATATTATTAATTATTCTTATTTCACAAAATCACTCAACGGGATGTCTATAGCAACAACAACTCGTAAAGTTGTTTTCGCATCGCGAATACTTCGCCATATAACTATATCTACTCTCGCACATCTTTTCACATATATATACTCAATGCAATTTATGTTATGATGGCAGATCCGCATGTTTCTTCCTTCACCTGAAAATAATTTAATTATAATTAAATAATGAACAAAATCTAGTAAGAACTAAAATTTAACCAACTAAAAGTATATTAAAATTGCTCGTTATCAAACCATAAAATGTGATACAAAATATCCACTTGTAATCAAACTAGTTAACATGTACCTATATTCAGTTTTAAACAACGATTTACTTAACTAATTTAATTATTGCTTTTAAAAACAAAAAATACACGTTGCTTTAAAGTTTGATTTGTGAATTTCATTCAAGGAAGGCTCCATATCTAAGCATGTTCACGGGTCATGGATAATCCGTGACCCATGGGCATGCTTAGATATGGAGCCTTACCTGCAGATCCGGCAGGTCGACCCGCCAACGGTCAATTTTGAAAGGAAAAAAAAATCGAACCCAACGCTATTTTAGCCGTTGGGCTAACCCATTGGCGGGTCGACACGCCAACGATCCCTTTTCTTTCTTTTTTTTTTAAAAAAAAAATCGGATTTGAAATAAAGGGCCAACCCGTCGACCTGGCGGGTCTGACCCGTGACGGGTTGACCTATTAGGCGGGTCCGGGTCACCTTTCCCGGACCTTTGTCCTGGCGGGTCGAACCCGGCGACCTGTGGACATGCTTATCCATATCTATAGTTGATGAAGTGTTTGTGATGCAAACATCATAAAATATTTAATAAATGTAATTTTTTTCTAAATTGTGTTTACCTGAACCTCCTTTTCCCGGATCTTCTTCACCCGAACTTCCTTCACCCGATCCACCCTCACCTACTTTGCCTTTGCCTTTATCTTTACCTGAACCACCTTCATGTACTTTGCCTTTGCCTTTACCTTTACTTGAAGTGCCTTCACCTAAAAAACAATTAGATTTTTTTATTAATTAAACCATAAAGATAGATATATTAAATAATAGTCCAAAATACTTAATAATTTATATTAAAAACATTAATAAAAATCACTTACATATTGAAGATGCTACAAGGAGAATCATAAGAAAAAGGACAATGAAAATAGAGCTCTTCATTGTGTATGTAATATGCTAATTTTATTTAAAATATTTTGTTTTCAAGTTTCAATTTAAGATGTTTTAATCAAGAAAGTTTTATATATATATACTCGATGAGGTGTTTTGACATGCATGTATCATATATTATTTAGTTAATGCATATTATAAACTACCAAACTTACTTTATTCATATAAGTTTATAGTAAGAAGGAAATTAAGTTAATTAATGTGGTATTAATTATACATGCATTAGTTTAATCAATGTTAAATTACATAAAATAATACAATGTTAGTTTTTTTTACACAAATAGAAATTATATTACAAACAAAGCAAGTTTGGAAATTTTATTGCATCCAAGAACAAGAAAAATATCTATTCAAACTATATTCACACAACCATTGAATAAAATAATCATACACTTTATTCAAAAAAAAAATCATTTAATTGGTATAAGGATGGACCCTTTTGGAGATCACACTCTCCACTGTAGTCGGGATGTAGGGGTCAAGTATAGACACAATATGGTTCGTGATGTTCTAGCTGACCTTTGTTTTAAGGCGAGAGTTGCTGTCCAAAAGGAAGCTCACACGGGCATGAGTAATGCTGCAGGGGTTGAATTGAGACCAGGGGATCTCCTCGTTTACGGTTGGGATAAAGGTAGAGATACATGTGTTGATGTGGTGGGGCTTCTCCCTTCACTACTAACGCTAACAATTCGTTTCTACCCGGTAATGCCGTTTATCAAGCCACATTGAGGAAGAAGAAGAGATATTTGGAGATTTGCTCAAATAAGGTGTAACGACCCGAGTTTTAAGTAACCCAAGACGTCACTAGGCTAAGGACCACACAGTGGGTCCCATCAGTTAGCCTGACAACAACTTCACAAATAGGACCTTGCAACAAGAAGCACGAAGAAATAATGAAAACATTCAACCTATCATTTAGAAAACGTTTACATAACAACCATGCATGAAGTTAGTATGTATATCCCAAAACAACACTTTAAAACATGACACCTGAACAGGTGTCTTAAAACTTCAGCCTGAAATCAACATGTGTACACAGTTGCACACAATCAACAAAAGACTCGCTTGCAAGCGATTATTTTCAAAAGCAAGTTCAACCAACCCTTGGGTTAACACTGCCCCGGCTGTCCACATCCTGCAGCTGACATCCCTGAAGCGTTCCTATGATCAGCATTACCTAAAAAGATTCGGTTTAAAACCGTTAGCTACCGATCATAATCTATCCACGAGAGATTATATCATCACATCACAACACAACAAATATATTCAAATACCATATACCGTGCTCATGAGATGATATCATGCTTTTATGAATGATGCACGTGAATGCAGTATGAAATTTACAATTTTCGATCCCGGACCCATTAATCCGGAACCATTGCTTATACGGTTCTGGCTTTGGTGTGAGCTCACCATTGCACAGATTAGGTTAATTCAGACATTTGCTCTTAGGTCGTAGCCAGACTGATCAAGTCTACGGGCCAGGCTTTCTCGTGGTGAGTTATGGTCTTAACTCCTAACCACATGCAACATTTTGCCATTCATGTTAATGCAAACATTTACCATTTTCATTAGGTGTGCGACCCGAGCCTGAAGTCCATCAGACTCGGTGTCATTCTTATACAAACGCAAGTGATCCGGGCTTGGCCGAGCTCCGGTATTCACTGCAAAATACTCGCTTCACATACTCTTGACCTTTACAAGTCATCATCATATCACATGCCTCAAAAGGCTTATCATCTCATACATTATCATGTTTCAGCAAGCTTATCATGTCATTCAATAGCACGCCTCAATAGGCTAACACATGTTCATTTAACCATTTCTCATAATTATGACATGATAATAATCACAACAACATTAAGCATGCTTTACACATCATAACGTCATTTTCATCATAAACACATCAAGCATGCTTCACACATAACACATCTCAATGCATATCAACATTCACATTTCAGCACAACAAGGCATTTCAAAACAACAACACATATCAACACAGTGAGATATAAATCTCTCAGGCACGGTTTCTGCAGATCGAAGCTAAGTAAGTCCGAAGACTTACCTGAATACGCTCACTGAGCAACTAAGTTATAGTTAGTCTACCGTCTTCAACACCACCTGTCGAGAATATGATATTCCTCGTATTAAACTTCTTGCTTCAAACATCAATTAAATTCATTCCTTTGAATTTAATTAGCTTATAGCGTTTTCTAGATTCCTAATTTAATTAATCAATCTTTAATTAATTAATTAAATTTCATCAGAATAACCTTTTGCCCGCAGGCAGTTTCTGAACCCAACTGTCATCAGATCTCATCAAACAAATAGTCCATAATCACCAGAATATTGTAACGAGCATAATGGAATTTCCAATTATCCATTTTGATAAGCCTAAGGTCAATTTAGGCCAAATCGCAATACTGAAAACGAACAAATTCATAACTTATTCGTTACTAACCCGATTGACGATCCGAAAGAAGATTCGGAATCACAACGACGCAGGCTACGCTCGGACACCATCAGATTCACCGGAATCCGAGCGACGGGACCGGCCATATAAGGGGGATGCTCGACCTGGCCATAACTTCAACGGAAACGCAGAAACTCGGTACCAAAATGAAGAGGACGAAGAGAGGAATCCGAAAACTCAAACGGAATTGAAATCGGATTACAAACGAAGAGTAGATCTGAATTTGAAGTTGAGAGAAATCAGAGCTTTTACGAGGAAACGTGAAAGGAAATGAATTAATAAATGAATTTCCGCTATTTATAGCGAAGACGATAATTATCCCTTAGCAAAGTCGATAATTATCCGTTTATCGATCCGAAGGCGGTTTGAGCCCCTTCTCCAAACTTCTCGAAATTGGAATAATAAATCCGACATATTGTTTGGATAATTATTCCGCAACTTTCTCGGAAAACGCGTATTCCTAAGCCGACTTTCTTAGCCGCTAAGAAACGAAATAGCGACTCTTTTGGCCATTTTGCCTTTCCATGTTATTTCATATCTAGAACATATCCGATGTCCTGATCATTTCTTTCAACTACAATTTTATTAATTGAAGCTCCCAATTGCTCCAAATAATACCAGAGGGTAAAAATTATTCCCCGGAGGAAAAAGTGAAAATTTCCCCATAAGTCCAAATTTACACCAAAATCATAATGGTGGAATTCATACTCGTCATCTACACACTATACGCGAGTTATGAGTCAGTTATGAGTCAATTGTTATCGATGATTAACTTAATCATTCTTAATCATCCTTTATTAGGATTCGAAAATCCTAGCTTTTACATCACACACCCCTTAAGAAAAAGTTTCGTCCCGAAACTTTAGTACACAGCTCATCAGAAGACTGAATCCGTCAATCACATAATTAACCTATCTTTGCATTTCGTGCAAGCATAGATTACTATCACGTTAGCGGGGTCATCACGCTCACACTAGGGAAGTCTATCACTTCCTATGTTAGCAAACACAAATCAATTCACACACACATAAATCACATAAACATAGAACTATATAAGCACATTAGTTAGTGGAAAAGTTAGGTACTACTCTTTGATTTTGTCCCAATCATTGATCAAAGAGCTAAACACCTCTGGATAATTTCTCTCCATGTGTTCAACTGTTTCCCATGTAGCCTCTTCCATTCCCCTCGGGACCATTGGATCTTCACTAAGGGAATTTCTTTATTTCTTAACTTCTTCTTCTTTCTGTTTAACACGGCCATAGGGAACTCGACATAGGTCTGATCAAGCTCTATCTCAATAGCATCATAGCTGAGTACATGGATCGGATCTGGTTGATACTGCCTTAGCTATGATACATGAATGTACACCATCCCCATTGGTGGCGGTAATGCTAAACGATAAGCTACTTTACCAACTTTTTCCAATATCTCAAACGGTCCAATATACCGAGGACTTAACTTCCCTTTGATACCAAACCGTTTGACTCTACGAGTTGGTGAAACTTCCAGCCAAACGTGTGTCCCTATTTCAAACTCTAGCGGACGTCGGCACTTATCAGCATACGATTTTTGTCTACTCTGTGCAGCCAACATCCTTTCTCGAATCAAAGCAACTTTTTCAATATCACTTTTAACTTTGTTTGGAGCCGTATCAAAGACATCGGCAGGCTCATCCCAACATAATGGGGTTCGACATTTCCTTCCGTACAGTGCTTCATATGGTGCCATCCCAATGGATGCATGCCAACTGTTGTTGTAGGTGAACTCGACCAACGGTAATTGAGCTGGCCATATCGGTCCCCAATCAAGCACACATGACCTCAACAAGTCTTCTAAAGTCTGAATAGTCCGTTCGGACTGACCATCTGACTGTGGATGAAACGCTGTTGTAAAATTCAGCTTGGTTCCCATTACTGTCTGTACCTGGCTCCAGAATCGGGAAGTAAATCGTCCATCTCTGTCTGAAACTATGGTCTTAGGAACTCCATGTAATCTGACTATCTGATTCACAAATTCCTCTACTAACTTGTTCACAGTCCAAGTTTCCTTGATAGGAATAAATCTTGCAGTCTTTGTTAATCGATCAACCACCACCCATATGGAGTCATAACCTTTGCTACTACGTAGATTGGTTACAAAATCCATGGTGATGTGTTCCCATTTCCACTCTGGTATCTCCAATGATTGGAGTTCTCCTCCTGGCCTTTGGTGTTCAATTTTAACTTGTTGACATGTTTGACACCGTGACACAAACTCAGCAATATCTTTCTTCATACCTTGCCACCAAAAGTAAGGTTTAATATCCCGATACATCTTGTTCGATCCTGGATGTATGGAATATGGTGTTGCATGGGCTTCAACAAGAATCCTTTTTCTAATCTCTTCATCTTGAGGAACACATACTCTTCCCTGATATCTCATTATATTGTCAGTATCGATATGG
Organism: Fagopyrum homotropicum; assembly: GCA_033239125.1. NCBI lineage: Eukaryota > Viridiplantae > Streptophyta > Magnoliopsida > Caryophyllales > Polygonaceae > Fagopyrum > Fagopyrum homotropicum. The sequence continues at coordinate 459,415 of BSWB01000003.1, read as the reverse complement.
AAATCTGAAGATTCACCATTTCCGATCACTGACCTTATTTTGATTAAATTAGGACAACTTAGTTGTTTTTGTTGAATTTCTTTCAACCAATTGGGCACTATCTCCAAGGTACATAGATACCCTTGTTCTTTCTGAACCCATATTTCAATGCCACTAGAAATAAGATCTTTTTGTATTTCAACTTGTACAGTTAATCGAGCAATCGCTTTTTCTTGAGCTGACTTCCTACTCAAAGCATCAGCCACCACATTAGCTTTACCAGGATGATATAGTATCTCTAAGTCATAATCCTTTATCAACTCCAACCACCTTCTTTGTCTCATATTCAACTCTTTTTGAGTGAAAATGTACTTCAGGCTCTTATGATCTGTCATGATTTTACACGTCGTCCCAAATAGGTAATGCCGCCAAATCTTAAGTGCATGAACTACTGCTGCTAATTCCAAGTCATGGGTAGGGTAGTTCTGCTCATATTGTCTCAGTTGTCTTGATGCATAGGCGATGACTCTTTCATTTTGCATCAAGACGCATCCCAAGCCCATTTTAGATGCATCATTGTAAACAATGAACCCTAGCGTTCCATTCGGCTGAGCTAACACAGGTGCAGTAGTCAACCTCTTCTTTATCTCTTCAAAGCTTGCTTGACACTTGTCAGTCCATATAAACTTTGCCTTCTTCTGAAGTAAGTTGGTCATAGGTCTTGCTATGATGGAAAACCCTTTTACAAAACGTCTATAGTATCCTGCTAATCCTAGGAAACTACGTATCTGTTTGACGTTCTTGGGTGGTTCCCATGCTAGCACGGTTTCGATCTTGGATGGGTCAACTTTGACTCCATCTGCAGTAATCATGTGTCCCAAGAATGTTACTTCTTTCATCCAGAAGTCACACTTGGACAACTTAGCATAAAGCTTTTCTTTCCTCAATACTTGAAGAACTGCTTTCAAATGCTCTGCATGCTCTTCACTACTTCGTGAATAAACCAATATATCATCTATAAAGACCACAACAAACCTATCCAAGTATCCAATAAAGATCCGATTCATCAATTCCATAAACGCAGCAGGTGCGTTGGTTAATCCACATGGCATAACCACGAACTCGTAGTGTCCATACCGAGTCCTGAATGCTGTCTTATGGATGTCATTTTCTTGAATCTTCAACTGGTGATAGCCTGACCGTAGGTCTATCTTGGAGAACACCTTTGCTCCTTGTAACATATCCCCAATGTACCATCCATTTTTCTTCACGAACAATACTGGCGCTCCCCATGGTGATACACTTGGTCGAATAAATCCTTTATCTGCCAATTTTTCCAATTTCTTCTTCAACTCAAGCATTTCCACATGTACCATTTTGTACGGAGCTTTAGAAATTGGTCTAGTTCCAAGCTCTAGATCGATTCTAAAGTCAACTTGCCTAGTAGGTGGCAATCCAGGTAATTCATCTTGAAAAACATCCTTAAACTCACGTGCAATTGGAATGTCTTTCAATTGAATCTTCCCTTCTTTCTCCAGAGCATAGCATAAATATGCTTCACATCCTTTCCTTACCAGTTTACTTGCTTTCATCGCAGAGATCATTACCAATGGACCTTGTAAATCACCTCCCTTGTATACATGACAAGTTCCATCCTTATCTAACATCACTACTGTTAGCAATTCCGCATCTATCTTCACCTTATACTTAATCATCCAATCGATGCCTAGAATCACGTCATCATTATCCAATCCGGTAATAAGGATATCAGTTGGCTACTTTACTTGCCTAGTTTCCACGTAAACTTTGGCTTTTTCCTCCTCTCACATTAGGACAAGGTCCTTGAGTTAACATTATCCCTTAGTCTCACAAACTTTATCCTATCTCTAGGTTAACTACATCTGAAACATGTAGTTGGACTTTTTTTTTTGATCAATCCTTCTTGTAATGATTTAGGTCTCCACAATTGAAACATGTTCTTCCTTCCAATTTCTCTTATGATCATGGTTGTGGAGAAGGCCTTGTTTCTTGATTCACACGTCTCGTACTCGTAGGTTCAAGAAACTTGGGATAGACTTATGCCTCTTTCCTCCACTAGTTTAGGAATCCACCTCTTTCCTAAAGCCTTGTCTTGCTTCAAGCTTGATTATCCTCTCCTAATACTCCAATAACGTCATACCTTAGGTGACAACACCAACTAAGAGATCGTTTCATCCTATCGTAAACAATCTTATCAATTGATCATAAAGTGGTGCATTCTCATCCAACGATGTATACTCCTCGTGAAAATCATCTCCCTCATAGGAGAACCTCCAAATGTTGCTTCCAGGAAAGACTTTAACGTACAAGTTAGTCCAAATCCGACTCTTAAAAGTCTCGTAATCCACAATGATTGCACAATTTCTCATCCACCAATATGCACCAATGTTCGGCATGAAGGTTACTGCAAGTTTCATCTTATACTTTTCTAGCTCTCCAATGTCCCCAAAAGTCATGTTTATGTGGTTCAACCACCAATCAACTTGCATTACATAATCTCCTGCAAACACTAACACATCTCTTCTTTTTATGGCCATAGCCACTTCTCTAATGAAGTTCACTACCTTCTTGTTCCTCATATGGAACTTCTAGTGTTTGGGGTTCAATAACTCGTTCTTGCCCTTGCGTTTCTATCATAGCAATAGCCCTTTCTACTGCTATATTCTTGCATCTTCACATCTCATGTAGCTCGATGGGTAGAAGTACTTGACCTTGACCACTTATTTTAAACATTATACTCTCATGTACTTCTAGTTTGTCGTACTTCCACCAACACACTTACACATTGTGCTCCCATTGACATACTCGTAATGAAGCTGCAACTTCCTTGTCTCTTAATCAAAACGCTTACGGTTGCCTTTATCACGGTTTCGACAAACCGGAACATTCACGATCGTTCTCTCTTCATATATATCCACTACTTATAACAATAGTGATATCTATAAGAATACTATAATCTTAACAAGTTAGAGAGAGAGAACTACACTTACAAGGAGTCACGCTGAGGAGTGGAAGGCAGTGTATTTACCCACAATCCCGACTATGCATATGATTTTAAATCCATTAAAACCATATGTCAGAAATTTTCAAAATCTTTTGAAAACTTAAATGTCCTTTCAAAACCAACCCGGACTGGGTTGTAGTTAGGTTGAACTATCATGTCTCATCTCAAGTCACATGTGCCCTTGTTGTCAACCTAAGCTCTGATACCAATCTGTAACGACCCGAGTTTTAAGTAACCCAAGACGTCACTAGGCTAAGGACCACACAGTGGGTCCCATCAGTTAGCCTGACAACAACTTCACAAATAGGACCTTGCAACAAGAAGCACGAAGAAATAATGAAAACATTCAACCTATCATTTAGAAAACGTTTACATAACAACCATGCATGAAGTTAGTATGTATATCCCAAAACAACACTTTAAAACATGACACCTGAACAGGTGTCTTAAAACTTCAGCCTGAAATCAACATGTGTACACAGTTGCACACAATCAACAAAAGACTCGCTTGCAAGCGATTATTTTCAAAAGCAAGTTCAACCAACCCTTGGGTTAACACTGCCCCGGCTGTCCACATCCTGCAGCTGACATCCCTGAAGCGTTCCTATGATCAGCATTACCTAAAAAGATTCGGTTTAAAACCGTTAGCTACCGATCATAATCTATCCACGAGAGATTATATCATCACATCACAACACAACAAATATATTCAAATACCATATACCGTGCTCATGAGATGATATCATGCTTTTATGAATGATGCACGTGAATGCAGTATGAAATTTACAATTTTCGATCCCGGACCCATTAATCCGGAACCATTGCTTATACGGTTCTGGCTTTGGTGTGAGCTCACCATTGCACAGATTAGGTTAATTCAGACATTTGCTCTTAGGTCGTAGCCAGACTGATCAAGTCTACGGGCCAGGCTTTCTCGTGGTGAGTTATGGTCTTAACTCCTAACCACATGCAACATTTTGCCATTCATGTTAATGCAAACATTTACCATTTTCATTAGGTGTGCGACCCGAGCCTGAAGTCCATCAGACTCGGTGTCATTCTTATACAAACGCAAGTGATCCGGGCTTGGCCGAGCTCCGGTATTCACTGCAAAATACTCGCTTCACATACTCTTGACCTTTACAAGTCATCATCATATCACATGCCTCAAAAGGCTTATCATCTCATACATTATCATGTTTCAGCAAGCTTATCATGTCATTCAATAGCACGCCTCAATAGGCTAACACATGTTCATTTAACCATTTCTCATAATTATGACATGATAATAATCACAACAACATTAAGCATGCTTTACACATCATAACGTCATTTTCATCATAAACACATCAAGCATGCTTCACACATAACACATCTCAATGCATATCAACATTCACATTTCAGCACAACAAGGCATTTCAAAACAACAACACATATCAACACAGTGAGATATAAATCTCTCAGGCACGGTTTCTGCAGATCGAAGCTAAGTAAGTCCGAAGACTTACCTGAATACGCTCACTGAGCAACTAAGTTATAGTTAGTCTACCGTCTTCAACACCACCTGTCGAGAATATGATATTCCTCGTATTAAACTTCTTGCTTCAAACATCAATTAAATTCATTCCTTTGAATTTAATTAGCTTATAGCGTTTTCTAGATTCCTAATTTAATTAATCAATCTTTAATTAATTAATTAAATTTCATCAGAATAACCTTTTGCCCGCAGGCAGTTTCTGAACCCAACTGTCATCAGATCTCATCAAACAAATAGTCCATAATCACCAGAATATTGTAACGAGCATAATGGAATTTCCAATTATCCATTTTGATAAGCCTAAGGTCAATTTAGGCCAAATCGCAATACTGAAAACGAACAAATTCATAACTTATTCGTTACTAACCCGATTGACGATCCGAAAGAAGATTCGGAATCACAACGACGCAGGCTACGCTCGGACACCATCAGATTCACCGGAATCCGAGCGACGGGACCGGCCATATAAGGGGGATGCTCGACCTGGCCATAACTTCAACGGAAACGCAGAAACTCGGTACCAAAATGAAGAGGACGAAGAGAGGAATCCGAAAACTCAAACGGAATTGAAATCGGATTACAAACGAAGAGTAGATCTGAATTTGAAGTTGAGAGAAATCAGAGCTTTTACGAGGAAACGTGAAAGGAAATGAATTAATAAATGAATTTCCGCTATTTATAGCGAAGACGATAATTATCCCTTAGCAAAGTCGATAATTATCCGTTTATCGATCCGAAGGCGGTTTGAGCCCCTTCTCCAAACTTCTCGAAATTGGAATAATAAATCCGACATATTGTTTGGATAATTATTCCGCAACTTTCTCGGAAAACGCGTATTCCTAAGCCGACTTTCTTAGCCGCTAAGAAACGAAATAGCGACTCTTTTGGCCATTTTGCCTTTCCATGTTATTTCATATCTAGAACATATCCGATGTCCTGATCATTTCTTTCAACTACAATTTTATTAATTGAAGCTCCCAATTGCTCCAAATAATACCAGAGGGTAAAAATTATTCCCCGGAGGAAAAAGTGAAAATTTCCCCATAAGTCCAAATTTACACCAAAATCATAATGGTGGAATTCATACTCGTCATCTACACACTATACGCGAGTTATGAGTCAGTTATGAGTCAATTGTTATCGATGATTAACTTAATCATTCTTAATCATCCTTTATTAGGATTCGAAAATCCTAGCTTTTACATAAGGGTTATGACTTCATGGCTTTTGTCTTCTCCACCTTTGGTGAATTAGAAGATGATGTTATTGGTTTCCTCAAGAGGATAAAAAATGTTACCAAAAGCCATGAAAATGGGTCCAAATGTAGCTACTTTATCTTTCAGAGAGTTAGTTTTACTATTCAGAAAAGTGTGGGAGCTCAATTTGTTACTTGTTACGAGACTTCCAACCAATTTTGTGTAATTAAAATTTCTAAATTAGTCCTTATAAAGATTATTTTATTGGTATAATTTAATCATATGTTGATGGGAGAAAAAAATGCAATACAAAATATTTTCAAAGACTTGATACATACAAATAATTATACACTAATAGGTGTATAAGCATGAAATTAATATTTATTCTCTTTTTTTTAGGGGGAAATTAGTTCCAACCTAATATAATCAATCAAAAATCAAATATCACTACCAATCATCACTAAATGCATACAACACAAACCACAAAGGCATTCGGTCGCCAAAACCTTTCTTCACCTTTCTTTACACACTGTGCGTCGATTTCCATCACAGCCGCAAAGACCAAACTCGCACTTGTTGTACGTCGGAGAGCCACCATTAATTTGGGGCGTAAATTAGATATCCCTTCCCGAATCTAATTTTTTTAATGATAATTATGACATCAACCATTGTTTTGTAAAACTAATGTATTTTAAAATCCAAAATTTTAATTTATAAACTTAAAAAAAGAAAAACCGTACTCACGGTGGCATTGAAAAGTAAAATACACAAATCGCGGGGTATTTAAGTAAGATTACTAGCGGCAGATATGTCTTTCAAATCCGACCGTTACATGAACTTACAATTTAAAAAAACAACTCGACCGTTGGCTCATCAGAGTTAAAAATCACGCTCTGCCTTCTAACGCTCTCACCTCTTCTTCTTCTTCTTTTTTCTCACAGCATTCCTCTCAGGCTCTCACCATTAAACCATTTGTCTTCAACTCACTATTCTCCAAACCATTCTCGCCTCTCCTTCATTGTAATAACATGTCAGATCTCACCACAGCACTAATGGAATCCACAAAATCCAAGCACCCACTTCATCAAATCGCCGAAACCCCAACCCACAAACTCCTCCTCAAACAATGGCTAAAAGAAGAAGAACTAATCCTAAACCGAATCGCACTCAAAGAAACCCAAATCGACTCGACTCGAAAAGAAATCACCCATCTCTGCACCTTCTTCTTCCTCTTCCATTCGACCTCTCTTCTCCTCCTTTTCAACATTTCCTCATCCACAAACCCCGAAATCAGTAACGCCTGCAAGCGGTCTTGGATCCCATCCCTCTGTTCTTTGATCTGTTCATTGGGGATTATATGGGCGATTAGGTATAAGACTGATATGGAGGCCCACCTCGAGAAGCTTCTGGAAAGGGAGAAGGAAGATGGGAAGCTCTTAGGTAAATGTGTTGAAGAGCTGAAGAGGAAAGGGTTGGAATTTGATCTGTTGAAGGAAGTCGATGCGCTTCGAAGAGCTAAAAGTATGAGGGTTGAAGCGAAGGTTGTGAGGAAGTGGTCTGCTAGGGATTTTGTTACCTTCTTCTTCTTTGCTGCAGCTTGTCTTGCCATTGCTCTAATTAGGGTTATCTTGTGTAGTTGAAAAGATGATCTCGTTCATCTTAATTGCCCTAATTAGGGCTACTGATAAGATGAAAGTTACTTGATTGTTTTTGGGGGTGATTTTAGTATGCAGAATGCTCTGTTCTGCATTTTAGGTATATTCGGATTATCGTTTTTCTTTTTGAATTATTGGAATACTTTCGTATATTTAATTGCAATTATAATGGAAGTTTTAATGTAATATTTAATCTTGTCATTTTCATTCAAATTGTTTGGAACTTTTAGCAATCATTGGTCGTTTTCCCACTTGATTATTGAATTCAACTATTCAAGTGAGAGGCAACTAGCCATTACCCTAATGAAGTTTATATAACATATACATATTCATGTGAGAATTGATTATTAGAATGGCAACTTGTGTACAAAAGATAGATGAATTCATATGATTTGATCATTTTCATCATGTCATAATTCATCTCATTCAAATAATAAAAAAAATATCTAATGAAAGTCTACACACAAAAATAAACCCTAAAAATTATAAATCTGAAAAACATGTCAAAAGACTTAAACTCAAAACGTAGATGTGGTGAAAGTTCAATAAAAATGCGTATTAGGTCCAAACCAAACATAAACCCATTAAGAGAACATGCCCATCTTTCAAGAAACTTATACCCAAAACGTACATGTTGTGATTATGAAAGTCGAACGAAAAGATTGGGGCTTCTGTACACAAACGTCAAGTTCAAACACATAAGCTCAAGTCAAAAGACAATATACTTATATCCTTGTTATTAGGCTCACAATTGTACTATTTTATAATCTCAAAACATGTTAGTGGTTTCGAGTTCAAGTGTTCAACTACCTACCAAGCTACTTGTTGGGTGTGGCTGCTAAATTAATGAGAAAATACATATCAAAGACATTTCCACCAACACCATCTCTTTTGGCTCATGCATAAACTTGGACTGTATCAAAAGTCTACTCAACCAAAGGGAGAGGTCATTTCTTGAACTCTTCAAATTCAGTAGTATTTATAAGGTATCAACAAGTACAAATTCATTTACAGTTTGAGCTCAAACCAAAACAAAACACTATGGTGAGGTGCCTTTTCATTTTTCTTCTTCCTCTTACATTATTAGTTGCAATTCTAGGAGGAAAACCAGGCTATGGGTACCAAATATCCTTGCCTGGTTGTCTAGACAAATGCGGAAACATGAGCATTCCGTACCCTTTTGTTACAAAACCAGGTTGTTACCTTACAGGAAATTTCTTCATCTCTTGTAACACAACCTATAATCCTCCAAAGGCTTTCTTAACTGGAGGCCCAATAAACGTGACAGATATAAATCTGTCATCTGGTGAGTTACAATCTCGGCTTAGCATTGCACATCGGTGTTATAATAAGGGAGGAGTTCTTTCTGCACAAGAAAGCAATAATCCTGCTTTTTCACTATCAAAATTCACTGTATCATACACCAAGAACAAGCTTACTGTTGTTGGATGTGATACATATGCATATTTCCAAGGTGATGTTGGATCAAACTTCAGTACAAGTTGCATTTCCACATGTGAAAGCTTAAGTGATGTTAGCAATGGAAGCTGTGCAGGAATTGGTTGCTGTCAAACATCAATTCCTAAAAGGTCAAGAGGGACATACATTAACTTGAAGACTTTTAATAACCATACTCTTGTCTACAGTTTTGATCGTTGTAGCTATGCATTTGTGGTGGAGGATAATTCTTATAGCTTTAACTCTCTTGACTTTGAGGGATTGAATAAGGTTCAAAAGTTTCCGGTGATCCTTGATTGGACTATCGGAAACCAAACTTGCAAGGAGGCACAGCGAAACCAGACAAGCTATGCTTGTAAGAATAACAGCTACTGCTATGACTCGGATAATGGTCCGGGCTACAGATGCAACTGTTCTATGGGATATGAAGGGAATCCTTATCTCCCAACTGGCTGCCAAGGTTGGTTTCATACATATATGTTATTTAGTGTAAATTCACATGGCTTATACATATGTTTGATGTTTACATACAGATATCAACGAATGCACTTCATCTAAGCCCTGCAACGGAACCTGCATCAATTTGCCTGGTGGTTATAAGTGCACCTGTCCAAAGGGATACAATGGAGATGGGAAGATAGGTGGAACTGGCTGCACTCCTATATCTAAATCTGACAGACGAGTTCTCATTATTGCATTAGGTATTTGATTGTTCTTTTAGTATGTCTATAAGTTTGGTTTTAGATGCAGAACTTATGTGATGGGCTTTTGTTATCAGCTGTCAGCATGAGTATCTCAGCATTACTTCTGTCATGTGCTTGCTTATACTGGGGAGTTCAGAAAAGAAAGCTTATCCAACTACGAAAGAAGCATTTTGAAGAAAATGGTGGATGAACTTTGCAGCAAATACTTTCTCAACATGAAAGGGAGATAGACACATTCAAGATTTTCACAGCTGAGGAGCTAAACAAGGCAACAAACAATTACGAAGAGAGTCGGATCTTGGGACAAGGAGGTCAAGGAACAGTGTACAAAGGCGAGTTGCCTGATTCAACAATCATTGCAGTAAAGAAGTCCAATGCCATAGACAAGAGCCAAGTGCAGCAGTTTATAAATGAAGTCGTTGTCCTTTCTCAGATCAATCACAGGAATGTGGTTAAGCTTATAGGATGTTGCCTTGAGACGGAAGTTCCGATGTTAGTTTATGAATTCATAACACATGGGACACTCTTTGATCGCATACAAAAAGACTACACACCACAAATGACGTGGCATAACCGTCTAAGAATAGCAACCGAGATTGCAGGTGCGCTCTCGTATCTACACTCTGCAGCTTCAATTCCTATAATCCATAGAGATATCAAAACAACAAACATCCTCTTAGACAATAGCTACACAGCAAAAGTATCAGATTTTGGAACTTCAAAATTTGCACCAGTTGATAAAACCTCTATCACCACAGTGGTTCAAGGAACTCTCGGGTACTTGGATCCCGAGTATTTCTACTCTAGTCAACTGACTGAGAAGAGCGACGTCTATAGCTTTGGTGTTGTGCTTGTGGAGTTGCTGACAGGAGAAAAGGCACTTAACTTTGAGAGGAAAGAAGAGGAGAGAAGCTTGGCAATGTACTTTGTGTTGTCGATTAAAGGCGATAGGTTATTTGAGCTTGTAGATGAGAGTATAAAGAGGCAGGCAAATGCAAGGCAGATTAGTGAGGTTGCTATGATTGCTGCTAAATGCTTGAGTTTGAGAGGAGAAGATAGGCCAACCATGAAGGAAGTGGCAGTAGAACTCGAAGGATTGTCGAAGAGAGAAATGCATCCTTGGGTTCAAGCTGATCTCAATGCTGATCAAGAGTCTGAAGTTCTGATTCATGGATCTATTAGAAGTGAACATAATTCACTACAAGCTGCTAATCTTGCTATTGGTAGGTAGTGCTGTGATTTTATGTTTTGTTCATAATATGATTGTTTGGTGTGTTATGATTGTCATCATATGTGTGTTTGTGATTGTGTGTTATTTTCACAAAAATTTATCAAGTAAAAATGAAAGAAAAAGAGTGAGTTTTATCCACATTAGGTTCTTCAAATGTGTAATAAGTCAATGCTGTTATGGATTGTTCTATGAGCTTCATATACTCTTGAGTATAAAGTCTCCATATGATGATGTCTGCTAATTAAATCTAAGTTAATTAGAATCTTCACGTTAAAGACATTGCCACCAAAATCAGTAATTTTTGGCTCATTGGATTATAACAAAAATGTTAGGGTCATTAAAATTAGGGTTTTTCTAACACCGGTAGAATTAGGACTCTATTCCCCTATATAAACCCAACCCTTTCTTACTAGTGTCCTCAAACGTTGATCACAAAGTCGTGACGAATTAGGTGATCAGTTTTCGTGTCTTATTTCTCTATTAATTGCATTCTAATACATAAAGACACTTCTAGCATGATTCAATTGGATATTATAGAATATATACGTACATGTGATAATATAGAGAATAATAGGGGCTCACTGTGTAAATAAGTGGAGGTTGTAACATATTGTAGAATCGGTTACATGCTCGAACCCTATATAACCTGGCTGCTCATGTAATAGGTATCTCTCGACAATAAATATACTCTCATTCTCTCTTCCGCAAGCATCATTTTATAGTGTTCATATGGTATCAGAGGGATATTGAGTTTTTCTTTTCTCAATGTCGAACACTTTTCCACCCAATCGATTGTGTTGTCCATCTCTTTCTACCACTATCTACTACCTGCTTGTCATGGCGTTAATTTAGAGGAACTCAAGATGATCCCCTGGCTCTGTGCACATCAAATCTCATCCAAACAATGTCAACGATCCACTCTTTTTGTCTAAATATTCCAGCAATCCTAGTATGCAACTAGTCTCTACTCTCTTTGATGGCTCCGATTTTCTTTCATGGAAAAGGAGATTCGTATGGCTCTCGGAGTTAAAATCAAGATTGGATTTATCGATGGATTTTGCACCAAACCTGGCAAAGATGTTGAAAAGTTGTCTAGGTGGATTCGTGTTGATTATATGATCCGATGTTGGATCATTCACTCCATGGAATCTGATTTGGCTGAGAATTTCACATATATGGAATCAACTCAAGATTTATGGCATGAAATTAGTGAGCATTTCGGAAGTCTCAAATGCTCCTTTGTTTAACCAGATCCACAAAGAATGATCAAATGTTCAACAAGATAACGCGAGTGTTGATGTATATTTCGGCAAACTCAAGAAATTTTGGGATGAGTTACATCCAGTAGATAGCATTCCTTCTTGTTCTTGTCAAGGTATTTCACATTGCAAATGTGACATTTTAAAAAAGTTGATTGGCACAGAGACTAGAATTCATGTTATGCAATTCTTGATGACACTTAATGAACAATTTGACCACACTAGGAGCAATATCTTGTCTTTGGAAGTTTCTTCTCTTTGTTATTTTATGTTTCACAAAGTTTTCATTTTCATTAAGGTTTTCTTGGATATGTGATTGTGATGTTCAGTTTAGCCCATTGTTTTCTTGGATGTGTGATTGAGATGTTCAGTTTAGTCCATTGTGTTATTATTGGTGAGTTCATCAAGAACTTATGACATATTATGGATCTTGGAAATATTTTTTGGTATAAAATATTTTCTAGTATGAGTTCTGGTACGAAGTCTGGTATGAAATTATGTATGAATTCTGTTATTAAATTCTGGTATGAAATTCATACCAGAAAATAAAAAATAAAGTAAAAAGAAAATAAAATAAAATAAAATAAAACAAAGTCAAGAATTTTTCATTTGTACCTACAGTTGATTTGTAATTGTAATGTATGTTTCTTTTTTTATTAAAATAGAGGGGTTAATCATTTTTATCTACCAATAAATGAAAGTGATAAAAAAAATAATGGGATAAACAAACTTAATGGAAATAAAAAAGAGCCTATTTGGCCAAATTCTTTCAAAAAAAAAATAGTCGAATCACTAGTATAAAAGAAAACTAATCTAATAATATTTTTGTGTTATTTGTATATGATACAAGAAGCGTGTATAGGAAAATTAGTTACATTACTTTTTGGTACAAGAAAATAAGTGTACAATAAAAAAATTCAAGTATCATAATTAACATATATTTATAGTTTTTAAATCGAATAATAAATTGTAAGATTCAACTTGTCTGGTCACAAGAGATACATCTCATTTACAAGAAATATCAACATACGTTAGAACTTTTTACGCTAAATTAAATTTTCAAATCCTAAATTAAATACAAAATCTTATTTAAAGATTCTAGAAACATCATTTACAAGAAATATCAAGATATGTTAAAACAAGTTACAAGAGATACATCTCAATCAAAGATTCTAAAAATATATCAATTAGCATAAAATTTATTGTAATTGATAAGGACAAATCGATCTTAATATGTTTTTCTTTTTGAAAAAAGGAAAGCGGTTCGATGCATTAGACGACACGCCGTCTAATGGATCGAAAGGCCAAATAAATCGGCAGACGGAATAGCCGTCGTGAGAGAACCCAAACAAGCAAAAAGGAAAAAGAAAAAAAATATTAAAAGAAAGCTTCGATGACAACGAGCCGATGGAGGAGGATGTGGAGAAGAGCAAGGCAAACACAAAGAGGAAGAACATCTATCTTTATATGTTATATTATGTTATTTACTAACTAATTTATAGGAGAGGGATATCTACTTATAGATATTAGTGAAGTAATGTAGTTTGTCTAATTCTCTCTTTTTATGATCGGTTTTTTAATGTTGTCATAAATGAAGCTATATGTTTCATCTCTATTTTACGGCGTTCAAAGACGACATAAATCTAAATCTATGTCTTTATTCTAAAACTTCGGTAAACCATTACTATTTGCATTTTTTTTTCAAATGCATGTTTGTGTTGGAATGTCATTAAATCTACTCTTTTTGGTAGTGCATTCGGCTCTAACACATCCACTTTTTAAAGGAGTTGAATGTGGGCACATGAACACATTTCAAAGTTCGATTAAAATTTAGGTTTTACTTGAGTTCGGCTAAATTATTAACAAGTTGAACATGATCGTGATAAGAAAATTTTCTTACAAAATAATGATAATAATTTGGCATACCAAATCTAGACCTAATCAATTAATTTACTTGCATGTTATTTTGATACAACCAACTTTGGTATTCATCAATTGCTGTTATTTTGGTGCAATCAAATGACTTATCCTACGAAGAATTTGGCCAAAAATTTGGAGTCTTTCCTTTTTCCACCAGAAATTTGGCAAGTTCTCCAACTATTTGCACTTTGATCACACATCATACTTCCCAACAAGACATAGTAATATTTACGTACACAAGTACTTCTACATGCTCCAACTGACTAACCATACACTAATTACCTCACAAGCTAAGAACCAATGTCACTAAAGGCTTGTTACTTTCCCATATCGTATCAATATCGATATCAGGATATGGGTATGCGATTGATATCTGATATTCTGTTTGGCAAGACGGTGAGGTATATCAGAAGAGGAGGACTTAGGAGGGAGAGGTGGGAGAAAGGAGCATGCCCTAAACTCGATAAGCCATACCGACCTCAATCAAAGAGGTATGCGGGACTCCGAGCGCAATAGACGGTCTCCGGCAATTCTGCCTAAGGAACCCGTACACAATGACCGCGAACTTCTTGAGAAACGGAGATGACTCGCTTGCCATCACATACACATTGCCTATCATGTATGAGATTCCGGATCTTCTTGCTACTGTCAGTTTCTTGACTTCTTCACATGAGTCTGATGTGTCTTTGAAGCTTACCCTTCTTCTTGTTTGATCAGTAAAACTAGTTGGCTCTTGTACTAACTCGACGTCTGTGGATGAACTCTCTATTGAAGAGTGATGATGATCGCTTATTGTTATGGTGATTTCTTCGTCGTATGATGTTTGTTGTAGGAACTCTGCAATCTTGTTGATTAGCTGGGATTCGAAACTGTATGTGTCTTTTACATCCTTGTATCCATGCCTGCATACAAGAAAAGAATCAGTTTGAGTGATTTCGGAAAAAGATTCATGATTCCTTGGGAATTGTACCAAACGAGCCCTTATCAGGGGACGTCTGTTTTCATATTGTCGATGTAGGACATTTAAACATACAGTTTCAAATCAATTTGAGTGATTTCGAAAAAGATACATGATTCTTTGGGAATTGTGTCAAACGAGCCCTTATGAGGCGATGTCTGTTCATATTGTCAATTTGGGACATTTTCACATATTTGAACAATGTTAGTATTTGATAGAAGTGAAGGTACTTGCCTGACAATGCAGCGGAATATGTAGAGATCCGGGTGGCCAACTCGGGTGATAAGGAATCGTTCGGAAGCCGAGACTTTGGGAACCATGATGGTTTCAAGAGTTATAAAGATGAGAACCTCATGGAAAGCAGGAAAGTTGGTGATAAAATGCGCGAATGTAGGTGGAACTCCGGTTAACACATTGGAGTAAATCAAGCCAATTCCGGGAACCCGGACAACACCTAAGCTAGGAGTAAGATTCAAGAAGCTATTCAAGCAGACTTTGTTTTGAACCTCAAAGGCATCTTTTTCAACTGTACCATACTTCCATACCGACATCAGGAACAAAACGAATAGAGACGAAGTTAGAGGAACCCAACCGCCTTCATGGACGGATGCAACGCAAGCAGATAGATAAACCAACTCAATAAACCCGAAAAAGGCGACAAATGTAGATGCAATGACAACATTTTTCTTCCATACAGTTGTGATCACAAGAAACATTAGGCATGTTGTGACAAACATTACTGTTATGACAGCAAGACCTGCACAAAACAATGTAAAATTTTATCAGTTAAAAAATTTTGACAGCAAAGTGAAATTAACTCATGTTTTGAGCAAACCATATGCATTGGCAATCTTGTTAGTGTCTTTGAATCCCAAGACGACTGCAAGGCAAAGAATCATCAAGATCCAGTTTACTTCCGGTATGTATATCTGTCCGTGGATATCCGTAGAAGTATGAACTAGCTTCACTCGAGGAAAACACTTAAGAGCCCTACATTGGCTCACAATTGAGAAGGTAGCTGATATAACTGCTTGGCTTGCCACTATAGTTGCCAAAGTGGCTATGATGAAAGTAGGCCAAAACACTTGCTCTTTACAATTACACAAAACATAAGATCAAAAGCCTTAATTAGTACTAAGTAGAAAGTAATGAACTTGGAGGATGTATTGAACTAGCTTAATTACCAGGTATAGCCATGTAAAAGCTGCTCCTGATATCCTCTCTATGCTTGGAGAGATACGCGGCTTCACCCATGTAAGCAAGTACTAAGCATGGATAAACGAATCCAGAGAATGCAATCTGTAAGTTATAAAACTCAGATTGATGAAAAAATGACAGCTGAACTGGATACATATTTTTGCAGGCTTATTCAGGAAACTGTACCCTGATAGTATTTTGAGAAAAATGACCGAGATCAGCAAACATTGCCTCGGCGCCTGTAACACAAAGGAAGACACCTCCAAGAGAGCTCCAACCAACTTTTCCGGTTACTTTAAAGAAATTGTAGATATACATTGGTGATATTGCCCGAATAACACGAGGATTCCAGCGAATGATGTTGTAGATCCCTACTGAAGTTATGCAGAGAAGCCATGCTACCAAGATGGGTGCAAAAAGGAAGCCAACTCGTCTAGTTCCATAGTGTTGAAGAGAAAAAAGTACAACCAAGATTGTGCAGGCCACCAAAATAGTATAGTCTAAATCATGGAAAAAAAATCAGTCAATTTCTAAGACGGAAACTTGAGTAATCAATCCACTGATCCGAAAGAATTGGGTTAAATAGGCTTTTTTTTACTAAATGAATTTATGTTATGGGTGCTCTTAATATAGTAAATAGTGGTAAAAGGCCGAGTTAGCCATTTTACCCACAAAATAATGTACTTACTTTCGTGTATATGAGGAGCCTTGATTCGGATGCCAGAAACAGCTGACAAAACTGAAAAAAAAACACAGAAAATGTTAAACTGAATGATTTTCCATCAAATTCAGTAGTTTTACAAAATTTCTAACTACCGGATATTGCAGGTGTTAAGATTCCATCACTGATCACCATACTAGTACCAAGTAAGACAACAAGCAGCAGTATAACGCGTGAGCTTCGATGCTTCTCAAAGAATTCTCTAATAATCAAGCTTGTTTTAGTCTCTTTACTACTAGGCTCATGCTGGTTTCCAGTATGAGCCGCGTTGATAAGACCAATTCTCGTATTCCTACACAGTAATGAATACAATGCAAAGGTTCCACCTGAACAAAAAGGATGAAAAACTGTCAAATTTTACAGCACAGAAAAAAATGAATAAAAACTAAGTATAAATTTTGTAGATCACCTTCACCATTGTCATCAGCTGATAAAACAAACACAACATACTTGCAAAGAGGGAGGAGAGTCAATGTCCAGAAGACTAAAGAAAGTACACCAAGGATTTCGTGATCTTCCTCGTAAAGCTGCAAATCTCCTGAGAATGTGCTCTTGTATACATATATAGGAGATGTGCTTAGATCACCATAGACAATCCCCAAAGACTGATAAGCAAGACATAAGCTGCTTTTGTACAGTTCCTGAGAAAATAATATAGTAATTAAATTGCGAAGATAATGTACTTTCATTGCATGATTTCACAAACCTAACTCAAACTCAAACAATATCTAATTTGCAACTAAAATAAAGCAATATAATCTTTGAAAAATACCAACATATAAATGTACAGAAGAAATTAAACCTAACAAAAATTCAGTTACTTTCTGCAGATTGAGAAACTGACAGAAGAAAAAAGAGAGTTGAAACCCAGATGATTTCTTACTAAACGAGATTGACGAGGAGAAAGTTCCATTAAAACTTGAAACCCAGATGGAAAAGATGAAGAAGGAAGTCAAATGAAGGATGAATTGTGAGAGGAAGGGTTCATATGAAGTGCAGTTATGACCAGTTAGGAATACCACACTTAAAAAGCCTTCTTCTCCTACTTTACATGTTTTGATTTGTGGGTTTTAATTTACGAGTGGGGAACGGTTTTGGGCAATTGCTCGTGTTTTGACTGTTACAAATTGGAATATAAACGAGCTAATTGATATATATAACTTCTTTACCATTACGCAATATTTCCTCTCTTGTATTTCTTCATTTATGTTTTTTGGTATTGTATTGCAATTTTTCTTCTTTTTTGATGGAAAATTGCATAGAATAATCCTACATTTAAGGTAGTTGTAAGAAAATCTCAACTTAAAAAGTCTTAGAATTTAAAATAATTAGACGTTAAAATTATAATAAATCCTGGTATCTCCCGGTTTCGAATCTCCAAGCTAACCGAGTCTAGCACCACATCCCGCTAGATCAACTGAGTATTGGTACCTTATATCATTATTTGATGACAGTGATTAGTGCGTATGAATCACTCAATTACTCTTTTGTTGTTTTTTTTTTGCCCACCCATTACCTAATAATCGTGAGAATGTGTAAACCAGTGATGCTTAGAAAAGTTTATCGTACGTATGAAATACTAATAATAATATGTAACATTTGAAATAAGTTACAAAACACTTGCGCATGACGACTAATAATTTAGCTAAATTCAACAATATAATATAATTTCCCTAAGTTTAGCCACATATTAGTATTTCCATGCAAACCTATAAATCGACCATGACAACACATATATTAGGTCAATGTGTTAAACCACGTGTGATTAGCTAAGTTATTATATGAATTTGAGGGTTGTGTATATATAAGTTTAATGTGTTGAACATATGTATTAAAGATCACCGATTATAAAAATGTATATAATTAGAAAATAGTTAGACGTAAAATTCTAAAAATAAAAGTGAAGTTATAGTGTCAAGTTCAAATCTTTAATACATTAGTTTGAAAAATCAATATACTTGAAACTAGGGAGTTAATGAGACGGAAAATCTCGATTTAAATTGAGAATAACCATTACATGGATGGATAAGGTTGAAAATCAATTGTCATACGTAGAGGAGATTGTATTATTGGTTCCTTCCGATCTACGTATTGCACCCACTAGAGACTAAGATATCCACGGGTCACGGGTATGAGTAAGGGTCGAGGTGATCCTTACCCTTGACCTGGCGGGTCGACCCGTGAACGGTTAATTTTGAAAAAAATAAAATAAAAATGGATCCAACGGCTATTGTAGCCGTTGGCGGGTCGACCCTTCGGGCCATCCATTTTCTTTCTTTTTTTTAAAAAAATCGGGTTTTAAAATAAAAGGGCCAACCTGCCGACCCGCCGGGTATGACCCGTGACCCGGCGGGTTGGCCTTTTACACGGGTCCGGGTCCGGGTCACCCTTCCCAGACCCTCAACCCGTGGACATGCTTAGTAGAGACCCAATGGAAAAACTAAATGAATTTTTTTTAATAATGATTTACTATCTTTAATATAGGTTGTAATTATTTATATTATTAAATCCAATTTTAAAAATTTTATTTATTCAAAAAGATGCTATTTTATAAATAAGCTTTATCCTCAACATATTTGAATTTTCAACAACTATAGTTATTTTTGTAACAATTATAATTATTTTATTTTATTAATTTTTTAAATATTGTGAAAGATTTTGAATGTAATACTATTATTTGAATTATTCATTATTGTATTTACATTTTAGATTGGAAGCATGAGTGGAGACAAAAACCCAGCTGGGAACAGGCCCGGTCCCGCAAATCCATCCTTCTCAACGCTCATCTTCTCCCCAAAATCGCTGATCCATATTCCCCGCGTTCAATCTCTATCTACTCTTCTACACTTCTGAATCTTTCGATGTTTTAAATTCCTTCTTCCTACTCATTGTTCTCTTGTTCATCTCGAGTTCAATTTGTTTTCCGCACTGTTTTGTTGCCGATTGAGTTTCGCACTATTATTTGGTTTGATTGGTTGGTATTGTTCGATTGACTTATATATTGATTAATTAGGGTTGTCTCGTGGTAGCCAGCATTTGTAATTTTGTTAAATAGTTTGATTCTTCTACTCATTGAGGCTTCGGAGCGGATATGGCTGCGGCGGCGAAGGTCTCACCGGTGAACATGGTGGAGAAGGCGCATCAAATGTATCGGGATGGTCAATATGAGGAGGCTTTGGAGTTGTATACGGATGCTCTCTCCATGGCGAGAACGAAAGTTCATAGGATTGCTCTTCATAGCAACCGTGCTGCTTGTTATTTGAAATTGCACGATTTTAAAGAGGTTTGCTTTTCCTTTTTCGCTGGGCACTTTTCTTGCTGATTGAATTTCAATCAATATTATTTTATAGCAAGATGGTACACTTGTGATTGTTTGTGTTCATTTTCTGGTTGAATATATTAGTAACATTTATTAGGATTATTTGGATTAGTAGTTTCAACTAGAAGTCAGAGATTTATCTATTAATATTCAAACTCAAAGTCTTAATCGCTCCAAAACGAGTGCTTGGACTTCTGCGGCTTTGCTGAGAGGATTTTTTTACTAATTTTCAAGACATGTACCGAACAAATGAAGATGACAAGTTTGGTTATTATTATACAACCTTTCATAGCTATCACTTGAAATCGTGTGAGTCATAGAAATCAGGATTTTCTTAGTTTTGGTGATGAAATATTGTACAGTAAGGAGTACTTGTATAGTTGTTTTTATGATGTTATCATCTATATGACATTATGACCTCATTTAATTCACTTGTGGACCTCATGGTAAATATATCACTTTGTTTGGAATTTGGATTAGTACTCTTATATCAGTTGCTGTCAATTTGTGAAGTAAAAAGTGTTTCTGTCTTTGGAATCTATATTATTTGTTAACACTTGCACTTTTTCAATGTTACAGGCTGCTGATGAATGTACCTCGGTTCTTGAGCTTGATAGCAAGCACACTGGAGCGTTAATGCTTCGTGCCCAGACTCTGGTTGCTCTAAAGGAGTATCAATCTGCACTGTTTGATGTCAATCGCTTATTGGATATAAATCCTTCTTCAGAAGTGTATATGGAACTTCAAACTCGTCTAAAAGCACAATTGGTATGCCCATTTTCCCATTAATCATGAATAACTGTACAATAATGGAAGGAGATAGAGAAACAAGTAGCTGTTGATTTTTTCATTGATGTGGATTTCATATGATTGTATGGCCACATCTACTGATTTTAGAGAGAACGGCTGAGGTAGTGAATTTCTACAACAGAAAATAAAACTATTCTTGTTCGAAGTGCGTATTCGAATGAATGAAGGTGTGGACCATAATAGTTTCTGGCAGATGGTTCTCTTTTCTGTCCATTTAGCCTATTTAGGAACATCAAATGGGTAGCTGGTATGTATAAGCAAGAATGGTTGAGGAAACTGTAGTATCTGCACTTAAAAAAATTTGTATATTATTATGATAGGTGGTGATTGCAAACATGTAAAAAGAAGGAAGGAGAATTGTCCATAGATGTTGGTGATTTATGTTAGGAACTACTCAGATTGCCCATGGATGCTGGTGTTCTCTGATTGAATTTCGTAGTTGTATAAATTCAATATTAATGTTTAAGTTTGTGGGCTGTTTTTTTATTATATCTTGATTGTATTCTGAGCTAGTGTTCATGATAATGAATCTGTCAAGGAAAGTCACTAGCTCCAATACCCGAAGCTGAAGCTGAGGTTGAGGAAGATGAGGAAGAAGAAGAAGAGAATTGGAAGACAGAGCCAACAGGAAGCAAAGACCTAAAGCTGGTTGAAGAAATAAAACAACTAGATCATTCATTGACAAACAGTAACCAAAACAATCCTCCTTCCACAAAAGAATCAGTAACTCCTCAAAGAGAGAACAAAAAGGACTCATCTGCAAACCAAACTATAGGATGGCAAGCAATCCCGAAACCCACAGGACATTCAAAGCTTGACTACTCTCGTTGGGACAGAGTGGAGAATGATTCCAGTGAAGATGATGAAGATGAGGACAGCGACGATGAAGATACTCAGCCCCAATACAGGTTTCGCGTCAAAGTGTGAGACCCATTATTACAGGAAGGTGCATTCAGATGTAAAGAATGTGTGACAAATCACTCTATTGAGAAGATCCACTTACAAAGAATGAAAGTCGCGTAAAGGATTGGTAAATTGTAATACATGCTCTGATGGGGTATCACCTATCAGTATTTTTCCTTGCTTGGAACTCCTCTGTACAAAATCAAATGCAGTCGCGGGACATTGTAAATTAAGCATGTAGAGTATGAAATAGGTAGAGGTTATGAGATTGTTGTGCTTTGTAGCTTTTTCTGTATTCAGTTAGCAAGCTTTTTGATGCATTCATTGTTCATACTGAAACTTGAAACATAATTACATGTTCATTTCAAGTGATTTCACCTGTTGTCTTTAGGTTATGCCACTTTTTTGGTTTGTTATATAGGGCAAATGAAAATGATTAGGTTATTTTGATGTGTTAAGACTCTAACAGTTGATTGATTCAATGATATTTTGTTTTCGAAAATGATTCTTAGCGAGAAATCATTTTAAAGTGCATTGCAGGATAGTAAGCTAACTCAGGCTAATTTTATACACTTAGGGCTCGTTTGGAAGAATAAGGAATCATTCCCAGTAACGGAATGATTTCGAATCAATCAAAAACCACGTGTGGTTAGAGGTATTTTAACACATGAAAGTAACCCCTTCATTTCCTTTCCCTACCCTTAACCGATTTCATTCTATTTCTATTCCACCGCTCCAACCAAACGGGCACCTATAGTAAGTGTATCAAGTTCATTATAGTACTATTGCTCACCAATTTGTATAAAAGGAAGTAATAATATTTGGAGATAGCTTTCTTTGAACTTGGGATTTGAATAGGAATTGACTAATTTGATTACGACTTTGAAATGTCCCCACCATCACAAAATCCCCGGGAAATCCTAACTTTCCCAAAAGATTTTCAAAATTAGTTCTTCAGAGACAATTAGACAATCACCTACCCCGCATTTCAAGTCGCCATTTTTCTTTTCTTTTTTTGTCAAATTCTTACACAATCAAAAACCCAACAAGACAGACAGCAAGAAAGAGAGAGACAAATACTATCTCTCTCTTTCTGTAGTGATTATTAGGTGGGAGGTTGAAGAGCAGTGGTGGAGCTGTCTTTTTGACTTTCTAGACGGAGATTTCTAGAAGCTTCGACGGTGTTAGGGTTTGCATCCAAGTATGTCGCAGGGTGGCGGGCCGGAATTTGACCTTCCCGATGAGATACTCACAGTGATTCCGACGGATCCGTATGACCAACTTGATCTGGCTCGCAAGATTACTTCTATGGCGATTGCTTCTCGTGTCTCCAAACTGGAATCTGAGACCAATCTCCTTAGACAAACCATGTCTGACAAGGATCAATTGATTTACCAGCTTGAAGATAGGGCTTCTCAGCTTGAGAGTGCCTTTCAGGAGGCTGAATCAAGGTTGAAGCTTGTGCTCGATGAGAATGTAAATTTTCCGCTCCTACATTTAGCAACTTTGTTTTGATTCGCGATTTCTGCTGTTCCGTTTTTTTTTGTTTTACTTCTTTGAATTTGGTTGGATTGAATTGTGGTGTTTTTGTCATCGAAGACGAAATTGGCGCAGGAAAGAGACTCGCTTTCAGCCACTGTGAAGAAGCTGAGCCGTGATTTAGGCAAGGTTAGATGGGTTTTCTTTTGGAATGAGTTTTCCGCAAAGTTTCTAATTGGGTGTTTGTGAAATTTGATTGATTGATCCTTCAACATTTGCAATTGTGATTGGTAGTCAGTTTTCCGCAAAGTTCCTAAATGGTAAACCTACTGGCTAGTTTAGCTGACCAGAGTAAACGCCTCCTTCATATAGTATTTGTGCTGCATAGTTTTAGAGCAGAAGATAGTATAGAATTTGATTGAAGCTTTCATATTTTGAAAAATGGTTGCAAAGTCCTGCTGAAAGAAATTATATTTGTTAAAATAGAATTATAATAAATTGATTATAGTATATCTTTGTCAAACAAAACCTTTCTGCAAAATATTTTGCAAATACAAGTGTGATTGCTATATACCTTTGGAAAGCGCTTAATTGTTTGTTTTCGGTTTGATTGTGAAATTGGATTAATTGATTCTTAAAATGGCTATTAAAATGGTGGGGCTTGGCAATCTTAGATTGCAAGCAAATGTATGTGGTGTCCATCTGGAAGCTTATGGTGGTATGAATCCATCACTCAATTCATTTCGTCCTTGACAAGGTATTACTCTACAATATTGGTATACCTACCAGCTTGTTCAGACAACAAGATACGAGTAAAGACCTCCCTTCACGTGATTTATTCTGGTACATAGTTTATCATGGGAAGTTTATAATTAAAAACTTAATTCAAGACTTCCTATCTTTAGTATGGTTTGCAAACCTTTTAATTTCCAAGACATTTGTTCAATCAGAGATAGATAGAGTAAAGGGTTACATAGAGGTATTCCTTGCAATTTGTAATAGTGAAGGATGAAGAATTGTGTGGAAATAAAACTAGATAGGTATATACATTCTACAACAGGCTAGTGATAGCCATTTATCTCATGTGTTTCTAAACTTAATGTTTGTAGATCCCTGCTGAAAGAATTTTTCTATAAAAAAAAAAACTACAATCATGATTATAGTATATCTTCATTTTTTTTTAACCAAGACTATATTATATTTTTATCACACAAATCCTTGCTGCAAAATCATAACATGAACTTAGATTTCATCTATTGTTTATATTATACGGTTTTGCTGAGTTTATGAGCTATACTTCTTTTTTAAGACATGTACCTTTTTTGAGACTGGTATCTTTGGTTTTGGTTCAATCACATGGCATTTCGTAGAGATACTAGAAGTTGTAATCAATTTTTGCTGGGCTTAGACTTTTTACGCTTTATGACAGTTGGAAACTTTCAAGAGGCAGCTTATGCAGTCCCTCAATGATGACGCTCCTCCCGTAAGTTCAGATAGACATCATTAAGTTAAATTCTGATCAAATTTTGAATCCCCCAAACTTGTTTTCACTTGTTATTCCATTAGCAGGCTGGAATTGTTGATATCAGTACACATGATCAATCTGTTCCCAGAGCATACCCTGATACTGGTATTTTCATTTTGACAAAAACTAAATTTATTGTTAGCTTCTGATTCTAAGCATCTGTTCTTCATATATAACTGGATTATTTCTTACCTCAGATGAAAACTCAAATGGTTCTGTCAAACACCATTCTTTTAATGGTATCACTGAACTGGGGCGCCTTAAAAACGAAGGTAACCAGCCTTATGTTAGCTTTTTTAAGATTACCGGGTTGAGTTCAAGTATCGAAATTTCTCATTAATGGATGTTTTTACTGTGAATGTGTTGTATAATATGTTTTATATCCTTGAAAGCAGTAGGACCAGCCACTCAGAGATATTCTACAACACCATATCATATCACACCTCGTTTGACTCCTACTGGAACCCCAAAAGTTGCTTCTACCAGTGTCTCCCCCAGAGCTTATTCTGCTGTTGGATCTCCTCAGAAAACATCAGGATCTACAACTCCAAAAGGACAATATGAAGGGAATAATCCAATATCTTCATGGTATTCATCAAGTCAGCAATCATCAGCAGCAAACTCACCTCCACGTGCACGGGCAATGCCAGGTATCATAAACAAAAGAATTTTATGGTGCTGAAAATTATAATCTTTTAATTTTATAACTCATGTTTACCTGTTTAGGTCGAACTCCTAGAATTGATGGAAAGGAGTTTTTCCGCCAAGCCAGGTTAGTTTTGTCTAGTTTCTAATTCTAGAGACATAATGCTGTTATATTTCATAGAACTTAACTTATCAATATGTATCTGCCAGGAACCGCCTGTCATATGAGCAGTTCAGTGCATTCCTAGCCAATATAAAGGACTTAAATTCTCAAAAGCAGTCCCGGGAGGTAAATTATACAGTTCTTCAGCTTGTTTCTATATTCCTACCACTTACCTCTTGACCAAGTAATGAAATCGTGTTGCTATGTATCAGGAAACCTTGAAGAAAGCAGAAGAGATATTTGGAGCAGATAATAAAGATCTCTACCTTTTGTTTCAAGGATTACTCAACCGCAACACACATTAGTGCTTACACACTGCAGTTGTTATGGACTTATGGTATGCTTTGAACTTATTATGTGGTGAAGAAATCTTTCACTGTCGTAAAAATGATATGATACTTAAGACTGTATCACTTGGCAGATTATGCTTCTTGGAAGTTGCATTGCTCCTTTGGCTTGTCATTGGTTCAATTTTTGAGAGAACGATTTCGGAAGTTCAAGATGTATGTTTTGAGCTACAGATTTTACCCAGAAAGCTATGTGTTTACCTAAAACTCCCATTTCATCCAGGTATGCAGTGTAAATAAGTGTGTTATTACTGTTACCTTCCAAGTTGATGTAACCATACTTTGCAAGATGTTATTTACTAGACATTTGAAAAGGAGGGATTTTCTTTTTTTACCTTACACTCGAGTCTGCGTCCAGCAACTGCATATTGATGCAATTATAGGATACATTTGTATGAGTCTGATGAGCTGCTGAATACTATGGCACAGATAAATGCATACACAGTTTAACAGAGCTTACATATCTTATTTGGATGCATACATGACCATAACACTAATTAAGTAATCAACAATTCAAGTCTATTTCTTAGTCCATAGCAAGTTTCCCTCCTCAAGGAAATGACAAACCGGGGTAGTTGTCCCAGGCTCAACCTTAAGCATCTGAAGAGCCAAAGTCTTAGGGTTCCACCATGACGAGTCTCCATGGCAAACCGCCATTGCCTTAACCTTCATCCCTCCACCAACCAATGACACCGTATAAGCAGCCGTCATCCTTGTTTTATGACAATAGAACACGGCGTATGGATAAGGTTGTTTATGACACGCGATTGTTGGTGATCCATAGTTTACTTCCTTCTTAACCCCTATGATCTCAAACTCTGTCTTACTACCCAAACTCGAAAACTCGGTCCTAGTCTCCTTATCCGCCATTGTAACCGATGACATAAGTTTGACATTGTTGCTTTGGAGCTCTGATGTTGAGAAAGAAACCATGTTCTCTAATGATGTAGAACAATACTTAACTTCTCCACCATGACTCTTATCCTTTTGTTCACAATCTCTTATGGTGTCTTTCATGATCTCGGCTGCTTTGGATGTTGGATCAACGGAGAGTCGTTTGAAGATTTCCGGAAGCTTCTCCGATGAGAAGGGGATTGAATCAGCGACTTCGCGAGGCAAGAAGGTGATTCTGTCCTCGCTGTTGGCTTTGGTTGATGTTGGGGCAGTCCATTGAATCTTGATCCTTTTTCCTGGAGTCATGTCTTTTGCTAGCAAAAACATTTGTCCGAACTTCTGCATGTATTCGTTTACTTGATCTTGAGTGGCTGCGTAGTTGTATTCATATGCTACTAAATGAGGTGAACATCCATCCAAAATCAGCTTAGGATCCTTGTGCTTTTTGTGAGCAGCTCCTGATTTATCTGCAGCAACGTACACCAAGCATATGATGATAATGAACATAAGAAAATAATGTACGACACAACTTTGTCCAATTGGTAATAAGGGGGAGAGTGAACCGTAAACCGAGGCTTATGAGGTACACCTCGGTTTTTCGAAGCTAGCTAAAAACAAGCTAGTCTCAATAAACGAATCGGTAAAATGGCTTAGAATTTGGTTTTAGGATGGAACCGTGAGTTTGTATGCGTAGGCTCACCAGACGTGTGTTCTCCACGTCTTTAGACCAGTATATGAGAGTCAATATGGTATTAAAGATAGGTTTGTGTGGGTCTCGATCTTGTGTCTAGGGTGGATCGCAAAAAATGTTAAGATGTGTGGACCATTGCCCCACATCGAGTATATGGCATATACGTGAGCCTAACATATAAGTTCAAGACTTCTCCTATCATAGCTTGATTTTAGGATGAAATCACGTGAGATTGCGTGTCCTCCACGTCTTTAGACCCGCCGAATATAAAAATTAACATAGAGTTTTCAAAAACTCGAGGATAAAAATCAACATAAAGTTTTCAAAAACTCGAGGATTCCGAGTCTCCGACGGGTACACGATGGAAGTATGAGACGAGAAGCTTACCCATAGGCCCCAACATGTCCTTGATAACTCTAGGCATAGGAGTATTCGGCAATGTTTTGGTCCAATACATTTCAGACGACAGAGTCAAAACCGATGCATGGCTAGCAATGACCCCAACCTACAAAGTAGAAAATAGAACATTTACAGTTACACGATATTGACGATAATAAGTTCTCACATCGAAAGTTAGAGAGATATTACAAGCCTAGTATATGAAGTTGATGGGTTACTGAGTTACTCCTCTCATTATAAATTAATTTTAGGATAAAACCTCGTCAAAATAATAAGTTCATTTTTCACGTGCATCCCCTCACATATTATACCTAAATTCACACTTTGACACAGTATTCGTTCATATCATAAAATTATCAAAAAATAACTCTTTACCCGTGTATTATATATCATTATTATAAAAAGTACTAAACCAAACTATAACGATCAACTTACGTACATTTGATGCGCATATGAACATGAAAGAACAAATGAACTTACATATAAGACGAGCACAATCATAAGGCTTGACATATGTAACTCCATGATTACAAGCTTTGTAAGATATTTGTAGTTCAGTAAGCTCTGGTGTGGAAGAAAGGAAGAAGAAGCTTGCTATTTATAGTATTATGACGAAAGAAGGATAATTACTGAAGAGCCAACTTGACATATCACATTATCACTTGCTATTTTTCTATGTATGAAATATTGTCAACTTGCATTAAAAGGTAGGCTGTTTGGTGCACACTGCACTATGTGAAGATTTTGATTACATCCAAAATGAAATGAATACTTTCATAAATCTTGTCCTTTATAGTTTCTTTGTTATGTCCTCGTGTGACAAGATCCAAACCAATCACTTTTACAGTAAAACTAGTTGACAATAAGAAGAGTATATTACCGACCTTATATATAGACTCGGAATCTCTCAAGGCGTGATGATTTAGTATCTCTCATATATAAAATGTTAAATTATTTTAAAAAAGTATAAATTAGTATTATTTATAAATTAGTGTTATTCATAAATTTGTGTTATTTAACAATAATTTTGGACAAAAAAGATTAAAATGTAAAATGAAATACATAACAAGTATAGGGGAAGATCCATACTTTTTATAAATTTAAAAATATATAAGCGTTTTATGAAAAAAGATATTTTAAAGGGTAATTTTTATGTAATTTACCGCTGAGTTAAAAGTAATTACAGCAAAAAATAAAAAGCAACTAAAGTGCATTTAATTAATTTATTTTGTTGATGCAAGTACTAACTAAATTTAGTGAGTGACAGTAATTAATGTAACTAATATATTCTCACCAATAAAAAATGTAAGTAATATATTATTTTTGTAGACAGTGGCGAGCATAGCCGTAATTAGAGTACTCGAGATAATTGAAGAAACTTTTAGGTTATTACTATTCGGATCACAACTGAATATATTATTCATACCGCCTGTACGATTATGCGTTGCGTAGCTGTAATAAGCGTTTTTTTTCTTTTTTATTAAAAAAAATTAAAAATTAAAATTTTGAGCGCCGGCCCTTCTCTCCCCGACATCGTCCCACACAGAAAGAAAGAGCGCAGAGCCCCGGCTCAAAATTCATTTTTTTTTTCAACGTGATTTTGCACTTTACATCGAAAAATATCGGAATTTTAACAAGATTTAGGATTTGAGAGCCTGCGCTCAAATAAATAATTTTTTTAAAAAAAACGCTTACGTCTACGCATGCTAGACGCGTAATTCAAATTGGTAATGTTACGCATAGGCGATGCGTAGGTGATACACATAGCATGAAACGGGTGGTACGAAGAAAAATCTGAAAACTTTTCCTATTTACGTAAAAATAAAGTGGAATATATTTATTATTTTCATATTCGTTGGAAGCTGAACAGTGATTAAAATAATTAATAATGCAGTGGGTGAGTTCGTGCTGACTCTTTTGACCACAGCCGCCCTCGTGCTGACTGCTGAGGATATTATGAAAACATATTAAAATGGCATGTTGATGTTATTTTCATCATTATCTTCAAAAACATCAACACAAAGCCCGTTTGCTTCGCAGAAGGATCATCGATGTTCAATAAATTAATGCACATAATTTGATTTCAATAAGATGCGTTAGGTTTAAAAATAAGATATCAATCATGTTCATCACTTAATTTAGTAGGATAAATGTTGTTTGTACTAAATTGAGATATTTTCTTCTTCAAAACCCGAATGATAATATTTAAAATTAAATATGTTAATTTTAACACCTTAAATACCCGAATTATTAAAATAATTAAAAAATCATCCCTAAACAAAAAGATCTCCTTCACGTAATTTTCTTCAAGAAAAATGTCATTTTATTTAGATGGTGATTTATTCCGTTGATATCCTACATCACTTCTCTTAGATATGGTTAACGATCTTCGCTTTTTTCATTAAGAAGTGCATTTTAAACTAAGGGTCCCTTTGGTTCCAACTCCGGAAACGAAAACGGAACGTAAACGAATTTAGTCTATATGTATATTCTTATTCATGAAATTTTACAGAACCTCCCTTCTGATTTAATGTAAAATGCACTTACTTTCTCACATTTTGTTCAACTATAGAGTATATAAGTAATCAAACTCTACTCCAATTACTTCATAAGGAATCTACTCCAATTACTTCACAAGGAATGATATGGACTAAGTTCGTTTTCATTCCGTTTCTAATTCCGGAGTTAAAACCAAACAGGCCCTAAAAGGAAATGAATTATATGCATCTTTCAAATGAAAGAACCAGGCTTTCAATCTTTGCCTTTTCCCATTAAGAAGATTATTCGAAGCTATTGAACACTATCGCATCAACCAGACACTTAGCATGCGATACAACCATATCTAATGAAACAAGGCTCTAACCTCATCGAGATAAGACTGAACAAGACACGAACTGAAGAAAAGCAAAACTTGACAACAAAAATTAACCCAACAAGTTTCATCAGAAGCTGTGAGGGAAACCGAAATCCCCTTGCACTCGAGTTCGACAACAAAACTAGGATTCAAAATCCGCAGTCTAATAAAAGAAAGGTATAGAAAGCATCACCGGTACAACATCCAAAGATTAGGGATGATAACAAGTACTAAATTTGAAGCACAAAGACATAAAATTGAGTAAAAAGCTCAAAGCTTGTCCTCGAAGTCTGACAAAGGTGTCATCTGCTCCTTGAGACCCTTCCTCTTACGAATATCAGCAACAAGGGTTGCTGCTTGAGAGCCGGCCTCCAATGGGTCGGACGACATCAGTTCCCAGTGATCGAACACACACTGAGGGAAAGCCTGTCCTGAGGTTGCAGCCCTTAGGGTGCTTGAGAAACCGAAAGATTCTACCACAGGGAGGTATGCCTTGATGTTGTACAGTGGGGTACCGGGCCTCTGCATCTCCTCGAAAACGTGCCCACGCTTCTGGTTCAGAACACTGTAAATACCACCAAGAGCTTGCTCGGGTGCCTGAATCTCGACCAAGTAGACGGGCTCGAGAAGACGAGGCTTCGCTGTCAGCTGGGACGCGTATATAACTCTCCTTGCGGTGGGAATAACCTGACCTCCTCCTCTGTGAATAGCATCAGTATGAAGCACAACATCACAAACTTCAAAGCAAATACCTCTCATGTTTTCGTCGGCCAATGGACCTTCCTTTGATGCCCACTGGAAACCAGCCACCACAGAATCCTTGATTTCGTTCAAGTACTGAACTCCCTTACACATATCAACCACCATGTTGGGTCCAGTTGTCTCCGGTCCAAAACACCAGATTTTCTTGGCAAGATCCTTGTCCCAGCCAAACTCTTCGGACAAAATCTTGGATCGAACCTTGGGATCATCTCTTGGGCCAATACGTCCTTCATCAATGGCTTCTGCAAGACCCTCCTCCAAAGGACGGGCTTCCATGTAGAGACGGTTGTGCTTGTTAGGTGATTTGCTCATCACAGTACGGCATGATCTGTCCAACACGGTCTCACGGAAAGACACAACTGGATCGGACTTGATGATTTCAGCTCCTCCCATAAAGTCGTCCTGTAAATCTTTCAAACAGATCTCAAGGTGGAGTTCACCAGCACCAGCAATGATGTGCTCACCAGATTCCTCCATGGAACAGACAACCATAGGATCTGACTTAGCCAAACGTTTCAGACCTTCAACAAGCTTGGGAAGGTCAGATGCCACCTTGCACTGAACAGCAACACGGACAACAGGGGAGACAGAGAACTTCATTGCACGGATGGGGTGAGCATCCACTTCCTTCTCATTAGTAAGAGTAGCATTTTTGGTGATGAACTGATCCAGACCAACCAAGGCAACAGTATTTCCACAGGGAACATCCTCAACAGTTTCCTGCTTCTTCCCCATCCAGATGACAGTTCTTTGAACACTCTTCGTGTACAAGTCTTTCTTCTCACCCGGTACAAAATTTGGACCCATAATCCTGACCTTCATCCCAGTTGCAACCCTTCCAGCAAAGACACGGCCAAAAGCAAAAAATCGGCCCTTGTCAGATGCGGGAATCATCTTTGACACGTAGAGCATAAGAGGACCATCAGGATCACAGTTCCTGATAGCAGTAGCATAGGCATCATCAAGAGGACCCTCATACAAATTCTCCACACGGTACCTCTGAGCCGTGGACGGGGAAGGTAGGTGAAAGATCATCATTTCCAGCAAGGCACTGCTTGCAGGAAGCCAAGTCTGCATAACACGCTTCATCAAGGGCTTGCCCATCAAATCTTTCTCCTCAGACTTCATGGTCACCTTCAGCTTCTCCAACATGGGCCACAGCTTGTCTTTTTGGTCGTTCATGCAAGTGTTAATGATCTGCTTGATAGGTTCGTAACAGAACTGCACAAAACCACGCTTGCATGTAGGGGAACCACTGTTTTTGGTTGTCCACTTCTTGGTAGCAGGGTCAAAGAAGTTCTCACCCCAAAGACGCTCCATCATCTTAGATTCATCTACTCCAAACTTGGAGGCATACATCTTAGCAAAATTTGTTAGGGTAAATGCCCACCCGTGCAGACCAGCAGAGAAAGCCACTGTTCCTTTCTCAGGATAAACCTGGACATCGCCCAACAAAGGATCTTCATATGTGGCCATGATCACATTTGCATTTTCAATGACCCTTTGGAATGTCTGATATGCCTCTTCACCATCAACCTGCAACTCAAGGAAGCACCTGTCCATCTTGTTAACTGTCAGAACTGGACGGATCCTTTCACCAAGGGCCTGACGGAGGACAGTTTCAGTTTGGACACAAACTCCTTCGATACAGTCAACCACCACAAGTGCACCATCAGTGATGCGCAGAGCAGCTGTCACCTCAGAGGAAAAGTCAACGTGCCCAGGTGAATCAATAAGATTGATGAGATACTCGTTTCCTGCCCTTTCACCCTTGAAGCTCTTCAAAGCTTCATCACTGATTTCGTAGTACAAGGAGATACCAGTGGATTTGATAGTGATTCCACGCTCTGCCTCATCGGCACGGGTGTCAGTCATACGAACATCACCAGCAACCTCCTGAGCAATGATACCAGCAGCAGCGACAAGAGAATCGGTAAGGGTTGACTTTCCTGAAAGATGCAAACCAAATACGCAAAGACTTATCAAATGATGACATGAAAAATGACAGACGCATCAAATGATGACATGGGTAGACATAACAGCAAATACTTATAAATTTTACTGAACTGTCCATGTTAGAGTACAACATCATCATTGATACACATTCCAGTCCTTCACCATTTAATTTTAAAATGATCAACTAGAGAAAGCAATTGGACTATCGACCTGTGCTAACTACAGATAGCATCTACTTGTGCTACATGTCAACATTATTTTAGTTAGGAGCAAACATAACAGTCCAATCATTCTTCACTGAAAGTAAAAAATCCTTTGCATAAATCTTGAGAACTATAAGCTTACAGAAAGTGAATGGAGAAGAAATGTATACCGTGATCAACATGTGCAATAACAGACATGTTACGAATGTTATGCTTGCGGTCCATAATGGCACGCAGCTCCTCAGCTGTAAACTTCACCTGCACAGGAAAACCAATCGAAATCAATAACAACAAGAGGCCAAACCAAGACTAATCTAATCAGAGCTCTGGGAGCACGTACCATCTTTCCAAGCAGTAAGGATCAAAACAAGTAGTAGAGTTTTCCCGAAATTTTCCTCTTCTAAGCAAGGCTAGCTGTTTTGAACAGAGAGATATTTGTAAAAGCGAAGAAGAATCCTGAAGAATTATCGATGGGTAATGAAACTTACAAGCAAATGCTCATAATAGTTATATGACACAACAGATTTCAATGCAAAATGGTTGAAACAATAACTCAATAGTGAATGTCATAAGAACTATTTAGGACGCCAGATAACACAGCAGCTTTAGATATGTCTACTAATACCATGTTTATCACAAAATCAAATTCACCAGAAGAACTCAGGTAACTCATTAGCAGTATGGTTACCATTTAGCATCTGATTGTATAAAACACAAACAATAACACAAATACGACCAACGAAACATATAATACATATCTATCTACAAGAATTTCAGTCCCAGAAACAAATTTCATAACTAAGAATCTGTGGTCAACAGCATAATAATACCAATTTTAACTCGATGCTAAATAACAGAGATTCAACAAGATAGAGCAAGCTCTGATTATAACGGTACTTACAAAATCGATACGAACGCTAGATCTAAGATAAACGATTATAGTTTATCCGAAGGGGAGAGAGGATGCAAGAGCTGCTCGAGCACAAGAGGCGGCAGCGAGGGAGAGAAATGAGAGCACAGCCTAAACCCTAATTTTATTAAGGCTCTGTTCTGTTCATTTTAAAATGGGTAAATTAACTGAAACTACCCGTTAAAGAGTATTATTTGCAACTAGCCATCCATTTTTCAATAACTAGCGTACATCACCCTTAATAAGCGCACAGTCAAAACTACACATCTTTCATTTCTGTCCATTTTTTTTAATCAAAAGACCACACTTTTCAATATTTTATATTTTTGTCTCCAAAGTGTAAACTCGTTAAATAAATTATACAGTTGAAAAACTGGAAGCAAAACTGAAAATAAGACTTGCAACAATGGAAGAGTAATTCATTAACAAAAATGAAAATAAAACGTTGCCCTTAAATAAAAAAATACAATTTCAAATCCCTGGATTTTTATTAAGGGCGGTTTGGTTTTAACTCCGGAATTGAAAACGGAATGAAAACGAATCTAGTCCATACGTATACCATTGTTTATGAAAGTTTGTGGAATCAGTGGTTTGAATGTTTGATTACTTTTGATACCTTATAGGGAAACAAAATGTGGATAAGCAAATGCATTTTGCATAATCTACGAGGAATGATTTCATAAAATTTCATGAATAAGGAATTCGTTTCCATTCCGTTTCCGTTGCCGGAGTTGGAACCAAACGGGGCCTACATCTATACAGCTGTAATCTATACCAAAGCTTGTAAAATCACGTTAAGGATGAAATGGAAAGCCTCAAACCCACACCAACAATGAACGAGTGAGTAACCATAGGAGGTCTCAAAAGGGGCAAGATACGGCAACCTCGAGCTTGTATCCGTCAGCGCAATCGTCAGGATGGACGCATCCGCTATCCTCGGCGCAAACGTTATAGTCATAAATCTAGCTCATCCGCTCTTTAACCTCCAGTTCAATGTGGACGTGAACGCCAACATGTGATAGATTAGTTTAATCTTTATCTATTATTTGTAGTTTGTAAAATAAACTCTAGTCTTTAGGAAGACTTATTCTTTAGGAGTCTACTTTGAATCAATCACCACGATTAGGAATGTCATACGTGGGTAGTTTCTTAATTAAGTTATTTCTCACATGTTCGGTTCAAGGCTATATCTGGCCTCTGTTTTCTATGAATGAAGTATCTGGAATTCAATAAAGCAGAAGTACCAAGGATCAACAAAAGTGAAAAATGATCAACTTCAAGCACAAACAAAGGAGTTTGAACTGCTTGCCATGAAAGAAGAAGGAAAAGGTGGATAGATATTTGGGGCGGACTATGAGTATAGTGAACAAGATAAAGACAAATGGTGAAGCAATAGAGCAGAGTACAGTGGTCATCAAGGGTTCTTAGATCTTTGACATCCAAATTCAACTATATTGTTTGTTCAATAGAGGAGTCAAATGATTTAAATACTTTGAGCATTGATGAACTGCATGGGAGTCTGCTTGTTCAAGAACAGAGAATGCGGAGCCACCATGAGGAGGAACACGTGCTTAAAATAACTCAGGAAGATAAGGCAACTAGAGGCAAAGGCAAAGGTCGAGGCGTTTTCAGTGGAGGATATGGTCGAGTAGAGGCAACATGTAACCTCTAAACAAAGCTACCATTGAGTGTTTCAAATGTCATAAGTTGGGACATTTCCAATATGAATATCCCGACTATGCTTTATAGTAGAAGAAGAAAAATAGGAGCGTTTGTTGATGCCGTATACAGAGTGGAAACAAACAAAGAAGGAAGAGATGTGGTTTCTTGACTCCGGATGTAGTAATCACATGACCGGAAACCAAAAATGGTAGTTGCAAAAGTATAAGAATGGAAGTGAATGGAATAACTCAGGTAATTTCTGATGTTTATTACATTCCTGAGCTTAAGAACAATTTATTAAGCATATGATAACTTCAAGAGAAGGGACTAGTTGTTTGATTCAGAATGGAACTTGCAAAGTTTTTCATCCTAAGAGAGGTTTGATTATGCAAACTGATATGAGTGGGAATAGAATGTTCTTTGTGATAGCTTCCATGGCCACAAAGAACTCTATGTGTTTAAAGACTGAAGCTGAATCTAACAAAGAAGTTCATATGTGGCATTGCCGGTTTGGCCATTTGAATTAGAAAGGGTTGAGAACGTTGTCTCTCAATCAGATGGTAATTAGTCTACCAACCTTCTTGAAGTCCTCAAACTCCATAATTCCATATGTATCACATGCTTAATTGGGAAGCATCACCGAGAATTTATACCAAAAAAAGCTTGAGGGCTTCAAAATTGCTTCAACTATAATACATTCAGATATATGAGGTCATATTATGCCAACTTCAAGTAGCAGCAAGAGGTATATCTTAAGTTTTTTTGATGATTATAGTCGTGAAACTTGTGTTTACTTTTTGCATGAGAAATTAGAAGCTTTTGTAACATTCAGAAATTTCAAGACTTGTGTTAAAAAGGAGACAGACGCATACATAACTTGTTTGAGGACAGATAGGGTGGTGAAAGTTAGGATAAGAATGGAAGGCTATTTTGGTTTTTAATCTAAATCGAAACTAGTTTCGAACCATTTAATTTGGTTTTTAATCTAAATCGAAACTAGTATCGAACCATTTAACTAACCACAACCGTTAAACAAAAGCCATAGTACACGTACACATTTGCCTATCTTTGTACTTTACCCCCTCCAGTAAACACAAACACCTCGTTCAATAGAGCTGCCCTCAACCTAGCACTTGCCAGTTTAGACAACAAGAGGTAATGAACATAGCCAGCCCTGACGACATAATAACTTAATAATGATCCATCAACTCAGCTAACAGACAACCATAAATGCAGTTAAAAGCCTTCGAATGTAAGACTACACAAAACTTAAGAAAAACAAAACTTGATATTCCAAGAATTCAAACATGATTCATAGAAGCTAAGTGAACTGAAATCCCATGACCTCAACCTAAAGTCTTTAGACCACATAACTTGGAATCACAATACGCAGCCAAATAAAACAACAATATAAAATAAAAGCCGCACCAGTCCAACCACCAATAATGGGGTAAATAGCATATGACTCTAAAGCTTGTCCTCGAAGTCTGACAAAGGAGTCATCTGTTCCTTGAGACCCTTCCTCTTTCGGATATCAGCAACAAGGGTTGCTGCTTGTGAGCCGGCCTCCAATGGGTCGGACGACATCAGTTCCCAGTGATCGAACACACACTGAGGGAAAGCCTGTCCTGAGGTTGCAGCCCTTAGGGTGCTTGAGAAACCGAAAGATTCTACCACAGGGAGGTATGCCTTGATGTTGTACAGTGGGGTACCGGGCCTCTGCATCTCCTCGAAAACGTGCCCACGCTTCTGGTTCAGAACACTGTAAATGCCACCAAGAGCTTGCTCGGGTGCCTGAATCTCAACCAAGTAGACAGGCTCGAGAAGACGAGGCTTAGCTGTCAGCTGGGACGCGTATATAACTCTCCTTGCGGTGGGAATAACTTGACCTCCTCCTCTGTGAATAGCATCAGTATGAAGCACAACATCACAAACTTCAAAGCAAATACCTCTCATGTTTTCGTCGGCCAATGGACCTTCCTTTGATGCCCACTGGAAACCAGCCACCACAGAATCCTTGATTTCGTTCAAGTACTGAACTCCCTTACACATATCAACCACCATGTTGGGTCCAGTTGTCTCCGGTCCAAAACACCAGATTTTCTTGGCAAGATCCTTGTCCCACCCAAACTCTTCGGACAAAATCTTGGATCGTACCTTGGGATCATCTCTTGGGCCAATACGTCCGTCATCAATGGCTTCTGCAAGACCCTCCTCCAATGGGCGGGCTTCCATGTAGAGACGGTTGTGCTTGTTGGGTGATTTGCTCATGACAGTACGGCATGATCTGTCCAACACGGTCTCACGGAAAGACACAACTGGATCGGACTTGATGATTTCGGCTCCTCCCATAAAGTCGTCCTGTAAATCTTTCAAACAGATCTCAAGGTGGAGTTCACCAGCACCAGCAATGATGTGCTCACCAGATTCCTCCATGGAACAGACAACCATAGGATCTGACTTAGCCAAACGTTTCAGACCTTCAACAAGCTTGGGAAGGTCAGATGCCACCTTGCACTGAACAGCAACACGGACAACAGGGGAGACAGAGAACTTCATTGCACGGATGGGGTGAGCATCCACTTCCTTCTCATTAGTAAGAGTAGCATTTTTGGTAATGAACTGATCCAGACCAACCAAGGCAACAGTATTTCCACAGGGCACATCCTCAACAGTTTCCTGCTTCTTTCCCATCCAGATGACAGTTCTTTGAACACTCTTCGTGTACAAGTCTTTCTTCTCACCCGGTACAAAATTTGGACCCATAATCCTGACCTTCATGCCAGTTGCAACCCTTCCAGCAAAGACACGGCCAAAAGCAAAAAATCGGCCCTTGTCAGATGCGGGAATCATCTTTGACACGTAGAGCATTAGAGGACCATCAGGATCACAGTTCCTGATAGCAGTAGCATAGGCATCATCAAGAGGACCCTCATACAAGTTCTCCACACGGTACCTCTGAGCCGTGGACGGGGAAGGAAGGTGAAAGATCATCATTTCCAGCAAGGCACTGCTTGCAGGAAGCCAAGTCTGCATAACACGCTTCATCAAGGGCTTGCCCATCAAATCTTTTTCCTCGGATTTCATGGTAACCTTAAGCTTCTCCAACATGGGCCACAGCTTGTCTTTTTGGTCGTTCATGCAAGTGTTAATGATCTGCTTGATAGGTTCGTAACAGAACTGCACGAAACCACGCTTGCATGTAGGGGAACCACTGTTTTTGGTTGTCCATTTCTTGGT
Organism: Fagopyrum homotropicum; assembly: GCA_033239125.1. Lineage (NCBI taxonomy): Eukaryota > Viridiplantae > Streptophyta > Magnoliopsida > Caryophyllales > Polygonaceae > Fagopyrum > Fagopyrum homotropicum. The sequence continues at coordinate 419,795 of BSWB01000003.1, read as the reverse complement.
GGCAGGGTCAAAGAAGTTCTCACCCCAAAGACGCTCCATCATCTTAGATTCATCAACACCAAACTTGGAGGCATACATCTTAGCAAAATTTGTGAGGGTAAATGCCCACCCGTGCAGACCAGCAGAGAAAGCCACTGTTCCTTTCTCAGGATAAACCTGGACATCGCCCAACAAAGGATCTTCATATGTGGCCATGATCACATTTGCATTTTCAATGACCCTTTGGAATGTCTGATATGCCTCTTCACCATCAACCTGCAACTCAAGGAAGCACCTGTCCATCTTGTTAACTGTCAGAACTGGACGGATCCTTTCACCAAGGGCCTGACGGAGGACAGTTTCAGTTTGGACACAAACTCCTTCGATACAGTCAACCACCACAAGTGCACCATCAGTGATACGCAGAGCAGCTGTCACCTCAGAGGAAAAGTCAACGTGCCCAGGTGAATCAATAAGATTGATGAGATACTCATTTCCTGCTCTTTCACCCTTGAAGCTCTTCAAAGCTTCATCACTGATTTCGTAGTACAAGGAGATACCAGTGGATTTGATAGTGATTCCACGCTCTGCCTCATCTGCACGGGTGTCAGTCATACGAACATCACCAGCAACCTCCTGAGCAATGATACCAGCAGCAGCGACAAGAGAATCGGTAAGGGTCGACTTCCCTGAAAGTTGCACAACAAATAACCAAGACTGAGTAAATAGCAAGTTATTTACACCAATGAACATATGCATGACAAATGTAAAGTCTCGCATCAAATGATGACATGGGTAGACATCACCATTGATAAACATTCCAGTCCTTCACCATTAAACTTCAAAGTGATCAACTAGAGAAAGCAATTGGATAATAACTATGGACCTTTGCTGACTATATTTAGATGGCATCTACTTCTATTAGTTGTCAACGTTATTTTAGTTAGGAGCATAAATAACAGTCCACTCATTCATCAATGAAATTAAAGAACCCTTTGTTAACATGCAGAAAGTGAATGGAGAAGAAATGTATACCGTGGTCAACATGTGCAATGACAGACATGTTACGAATGTTATGCTTGCGGTCCATAATAGCCCGCAATTCTTCAGCTGTAAACTTCACCTGAATAAGAAAACCAATAGCAATTAACTACCATAATAAATCAAACAAAGACTAATCAGAGCGCTGAAATACATACCATCTTGCTAAGCGGCAAAGATCAAAACAAGAAGTATTGTTCCCGATAAATTCCTCTTCGAAGCCGAACTACCTGTTTGTCAACATGAAATTATTAGGTTAGACATAGCCAGGGAGATATCTGTATCATCAATAACATTAGATAAATCTAATATGTTCCATACTCATGATTAACAGATAAATTCAAGCAACTCTGTACCAGTCAAACTACACTACACGTCAACAACAATATAGGATCGAAAACAATTTTTTCGTAAAAATCGAATTCAATCGGATTTATTTCGGCTAACTACACACCATTCAATTAGAGTTGAGATCAGCAAGAATACAATCGAATGAACAACCAAAAACACAAGAACATCAAAATAAGCTCGATATTAAAAGCCGAAAACACAACAAACAAATACAGATGCATATACCACAACAACAGTTATCTCATCACCACAACCTTTTAGAATAAGATCAATCTACACGAACGACAGATCTAAAGAGATAAACGTGATTCATTACCGGCTGGAGAGGAGGCGAGTGAGAGCTGCGTGAGTAGAATGAGAGGAGGCGAGAGAAATGAATGTGTAGTCGGGAAACCCTAATAAAGGGACCGAAAGATATGATGGGATAAGGAGGGTAAAATGGTAAAATGGCTAAATTGATATTTTGTGAGGTGACACGGTGAGAGGCTAGCAGCTTGCAAACCCTAAAACGCTTCCGAATATTCATAGCTTCATTCTTATATTCCTATCTTTCCTTCATAAATAAAGTTGAAAATTACGTAAAAGTACCTTAAATGATAATATTATTCACAAAATTACCCATAAACTATGTTTCTTTTCGATTAACTTTTCAAATCATTTTTTTTTCTAAAAAGAAAATGTGTAATTTTTTTGGTGAAAAACATGGTGCACTACTCCAACTTACGTGTGAAATAAAAAGGAAACGAGACTACAAACGGGAGAACCGGTGCAAGTTAACACCCCTAAGAACGTCCAACAACGGAGGCAATACACAAGGTGGGGGCAGCACCAATCTATGAACCCCAAGACTACAAGAAAAGTCAATTAGCAAGCGAGTCCGCCACCCTATTCCCTTATCGGAAAACATGGCCGAGATCGACGCTCCAATCCCGGGTAAAGAAGCCTTGACAACGAATCAACAGGCTCGCAAGCGGATGTGAGGGACACACCCCTTGTTTGATGAAGTTAATCACGGCAGTTGAGTCCACCTCCAAGAACACTCGCCGATATCCAAGGTCTCAAGCAAGATCAAGCCCGTGCACCACACCCCATAACTCTGCAGCCGGGACAGTGGTACTGCCAAGATTAATCGCCACCCCGTGTATCCATTCGCTAGCTTCATCCCTAATGACAGCCCCTGCTAACGCACCACAATTCGCTCCCTTCATTTCCCCGTTTGTATTAACCTTTATCCATCCATTCTTTGGTAAGATCCAGGCGACTAGCCTCTCCGTTTTCGGGTTCAGCTTAGTAGTCGAGACTCTGTCGTGCGCAGCAGCAATCTCTGCAAATATGGCCTTAAAAAACGCCCCTTCATTAAGAACCAACTCTTTAGTGGAGAAGACTCTCGCATTGCGCCATTTCCATAGCAAAAATCGTGATTGCTATTTAGTATTTATTAAAACGACGACATTCAATATAAGAACGTTATGGATGCGAGCTCTGTTCGCAATGAGCATGCACTTCCTGTGACATGCACATCACAAATGTGCCTCATAGCCTCCTTTGCAACACATCCGAGCAACGATCATATTTCTTAATTGTGGAGGGAATGTTGGATTTGAGTCTCGCGTGCAATGTGCAGGTGCCCCACGTACGTGCATTACTGATACGTCCTCATTGCCTGCTTTCTCCTAGTGCGAATTTGGAAAATCTTTTCTGTCGGCCCGACAAAGCCTCACATTTATAGGGTTTGAGGGTTATTGGGGTGCACTCGCCCTACACTTTCGGGGCGCACCATGATGCTCTTGCGACCCGCTCTCGCATTATTTTTGCTTTAGGTGATTCGCCATAACTCATTGCGATGAATAACATCACACTAATCAATTTTACAACAAATAGCACAAGGGGATTAACTACACGTTGATGGACTTACAAAATGTCAACCAGAAACGCATTTCGAATGCGTCACGCATCCAACTTCCGGAACTGTGCTAAAAAGGCTTTTTAAAAAATCCTTGACACGGGCATGCATTACATAACCGTTTCAGTGTTAGAGTTTTTCTTTTTTTTTTGTAGGATTTACAAAGAAAATTTATCACGGTTGATGTTTCTTCCACGCATTTGCAATATGTAACCGTATCAGTTGGTGTCTGTGAAATCCATTGTCGTGCTCGGTAACATAAACTTCAGGTCGGATACGAGGATTTGCATTAGAACAAAAATCCATTAAAATGGCTATGCATAAAGCATTAACTTGACAAAAGGTCACAAAACACTAAAAACGGAAATCGTACATTGACAATCCGCTTAAAAATTTTCGGTCCACATTGACTTTTAATGTGAAAATGTTTTATCTACGTTATCTCTCAACGTGAAATGTTATTTTCACAATGACTTACAATATGAAAACGTTATTTTCGCATTAATTCATATCGTGAAAAACATGTTTCCACATTGACTCACAACGTGAATCAGCCACAACATGTTCAACATAATATATTTCTCGAGTTCGTGAATTTCATTGTCTATCTACCAAATTTATTTTCAAATAACATCAATTCAAACCTTGATTAAAATTATAATTTATAAAAACAAATAAAATTTAGACACAATTAAACTTTCATATATTCACCTAAAATCAATATACCTAAAAAAAAAGGATTTTGATTGTTTTTAATATACATGGTTTATTAGGGTTGTGCATATTTGAATCGGACCGGAGGGTCCACTATTTTTGGGGCTTTGGTCCGGGCCGAAAAAGACCGTTGGATCGGCTGAGACTAGAAATTTATATATTTTTATTTTATTCTACGGATTTAGCTTTAAATATATTTAAACAAAGTAAATATCTTTTTTTCAGATTTTTTTAATAAAAAATGTAATATAGCTTTCACAAATTATACAATTTTTTCTATAGAGAAAATTGTCTAAACAGTACCTCATCTTTTAGACTGACTAAACTTTAATACCTCGTCATTTAAACTATCACAATGGTACCTCATCTATTGAACCTGACCAAATATTAGTACATAAATTACCGTTCACACTTTATGTTGACAGACCGGTGTTAAATATCTATGATAGGTGAACAATTTTGCCCAAGTTAGGTGGACAATTTTGCCCCCGATATTTAACAACGATCTGTTAACTTATTGTGTCACTTGTGTGAATAGTAATTTAGGTACTAATCTTTGGTCGATCTCAATAGATGAGGTACCGTTCGATAGTTTAAATGACGGAGCACTAAATTTTAATCAGCCTAAAAGATGGATATGTTTAAACAATTTTCTTTATATATATAATGCCGGGCCAAAATGGTCCGGATTAGACCGGATGCACAATTCAAAATTTTGCTCCAAGCCCACACAATTACCCATGGAAACATGTAATTAGGCCCAAGTCCAATTAGGTTACCCAAAACTAACAAAATCCAATCGCTACAGCAAGGCCCATATACACTATACGAAACTGCTGGGTTGGTATATATATATATATGTGGATTGGATTTCAGCCTAAGTTAAAGACAATTGGATTGGGCTTGGGCGTAGTGTGTATTTACCAATATAGCTTAGTCACACCGTTACGCCTTGGGTTACGTTGTACGTGCGAAATTTGTATATAGCAGCAACCATAATAAAGAAAATATCGGTACAAACAAATAATATCATACAAGTCCCGATTAGAATCCGCGTCCAACATTTAGTAAAAGGGAATGTAGTCAATGTACCGTTCGCAATGGAGGTGTGTCCTCCGTTCACGGTGGGAGTGTAACTCACGTTCTAATTTCCTGCAACATTTGACGTTACTCCAATAATTATAATTTTGGATGTTGGATTCAAACGTTATGGGGCGTACTCCCAATGGGAGTGTCCAAACTCCATTTTACTTGCAACATTTGAACGATACCCTCAATAAGGTTGCGGGAGCAGTCCCATTCTGCCCGGGTGTCCCGCTCGCAATGCGTATGCATTCCCGTGATCGAGTTATGTCCAAGCGTCGCCAACTTGTCTGCGATATTACTGACTTCTCTAAACACATGTTGGGCTCTTACCCGAAAAAGCAACAAAATCATAATAAAACATATCAGAGGTGATAATATAATGCCCGTTTTCCACAATCGCTTCGCACTTGGTTGACTGTATCAATGAGCGAAAGATTATCACCCATAATTTCAATAAAATTGTGCCCAAAGTTGTAACCTTTTGTAAGCCTTTCTTAAGGCACAAGCTTCAACTTGAAGAACGCTCAAACAATCGTATCTTCCCATACTAGTGTCATGACTCGCACAATAATAAAAATATGTCTTTTAAGTAGTGAAATAAGTTAACAAATGTTTTGGGGGTTAGAACACAAAAAGAATTAGAGGATAAATTTTGGGCTCAAAATAAGGAAATTACCACAAGACGAAGAAGAAAGTGAACTTTGTGTACATATGTACGGAAAAATAGGGCTCCTTAAAATTTAGATCCGTCTAAAAGAACTTTTGTTAGATGTGCATGAGTTAGACGTGTTAGAAGCAATTGTAAAAACATTATAAAAACAAACGTATAAATAAAAACTATGAACGATTTGGCTAACTCTTCGACCTATCATCCATTAACTTGAAAGCTCTCTTTTCAAATGTTTTGCCCTTTAGATAGGAAATTTAGATTAACTGGTAATAAAATTTACCAAATCACACCCAATTTGTCACAAGTCTAATTTTAGGCCTACATTCACACATGCATGACTAGTTCCCATCCATCAACTTTTGGACATGCTACTTGTGCACATAAACACTCCAAATATTACATATTTGCAAAACATACTTCAAGGACAATTTTAGATGATATTTTTATAAGAGAAAATTACCTAGACAGTATCCCATCTTTTAGATTGACTAAACTTTAGTACCCCGTCATTTAAAATATCAGAACGATATCTCACATATTGAGTCCGATCAAAGATTAGTACCTGTATTACCGTTCACAAGTTAAGTTAATAGATCGGTGTTAAATAACAGGGATAAAATTGTCCATCTACCTTAGACATGAAACTTGCATTACTACAGATTTACAACACCAATATATTAAATTAACGTGTGAACAGTAATTCAGGTACTAAATTAGCAGAAACATTCCATCTCTAACATGAATGTTGACGTTATATAGATATGTAGTTGATGAAACTGATGAATGTAGACAAATCTAAATTAGCGGCCATAAACTTGACACGATTGTTGTAGTTATCGACGACGGCCCACTCACCATCTATGTTTGATATGAATGAGAAGAGACCAAGAACAACAAGGACAGTCGTGAATGTGTTTCGATTATTCATTAAATTTGATATATCTATATATACACATGCATGCATGTAACCGTACGTGGCTTTCTGAGCTGTTCTTCATCAATTCATTTTGGACAAAACCGTGTGTCTTATCAATGTATATGTGTTATTGTTAGTGGAAATTTAGGTTTAAATCTTGATATGACATGATTGTGGCTCCTACTACTGTATACATATACGATCTAATCAAACGTGATAATCAAGGCAGGTTTATATCAATATCGGTATCAATATATGGTATGATCATTATTCGGTATTTTTGTTCGGTAAGTTTTTAGTACACGAGAGAGAAAGAATAAGTATCAGATATGTGATATCTTACGTTTTTTAAAGTGTATCAAAAGAGGTGAAAAAGTGTAATATGAAAATATGAGTTTTTTTTAGCATTGGGAAAATTTACAGCTATGAATGTACTCGTTGGTTCTAGATCATTTGGTATTGTGGTTGATGTGTTTAGTTATAAGAAGAAGAAAAGTTAGATCGACGTTCTAATATCATGTGAAAGATCTGAATGAAATTGATATAGTTTACTGAATAGAAGATGATGTTATATACAGTTTTGTACAACAAACGTATCTTAGCAATCCCTACATAAGTGGGCTGAGGATAAGGCATATAAGATACAAATGAAATCACAACAGAAGAGATAGATATGATTATATTTTTATTATATCTAGATATGAATACCAATCATACCCTCATTTTTATGTATTTATTTAATGTTTTAATGTCGACGAGCCTGACAGTATCTTGATTAATCCGTGATATATTAAAAAATATCACGATAAATCAAATTTTGTTAAAATTTGATACAAATGGATTGTTTGAAATGTATCCCCTTTAGATGTGAGAGTGTCAATCCTGCACAGACGGACTGTATAACGAGTGTCATGTGCATACTAGCATACATGTGTTTTAGACTCAAACGCCATACATGAATAAATGGATCGAGTTCCATATATAATCAATTGACAATATACTTATATATTAGGTCCCGATAATATCACAAAATTTATAACTTTGGTATATATATTATGCATTAAAAAATCGTTGAAATTCTCTTCAAATTTTCTTCAATATAATCGCGAAAGTGCAATGGGTCGTGGTTATAATCAATATATAAATATATTGGTTATAAATTGCATTATCATCAATAAAAATAGTTAAAAATCTTTTAAAATATTAATTGTCAATTGTCATGTACTCGAGATGGGTGTCTTTCGTGTATATTACTTCAATTTGCACATCTGATCTTAACAAGTAACAAGGCTGAGTTATAACACGTGATGAAACGATAAACACAAGGCATAGACAAACCAAAACAATATTTATGCTTATTTGGACATATATGTCATGAAATGTAGCATAAGTCGGATCCGAACATATTTATAGATCAACAAATCGGATATGGATCGGAGTTTAGAGGGAAAGTCGGATCAGATATATCCAACTAGTCTAAAAATAAATGCTCGGATCAGATCGGATATCCGAATCATATCTTCGGATATCTGTCTGGATAAACTGTCGGATATTCGGGTGTTCTCGGATCAGATTCGGATCGAACTTTTTAAAGTTTGTCGGATAGGATATCCGGAGATGCTCACCCCAACCTAGGCATGTGCAAAACTATAGTCCTAAAAGAATATTTAAAAAATAAATTGCAATTTCCTTTTTTTTTTTTTCAAAATTCTTGGATTTTAGTTTTTTATAAGTGTACGTATCTAAAGTCCTTATCCATTTATTATAGTATTTTATTGACAAGATCAATAGTTTCAACATCGTTAAATAAGTCTCCCTTGTTTATAATACTAACATGTCACTTCATCCAATTAATTTAAATTATCTTCCCTATGTGACAAAGTTTGTCAATTATGTCACAAAGTGGAGTCCAATCCCATCCTTACATTCATCAATCTAGATCCACCACATTAAATTTTTTGTATTTTAGATCTGCATTTTTTTTAAAAAAATAGGTTTTGGTTTGGTATCAGTTAAAAACCGCAAAATCAAGTAAGCCGAAAAAATCGAATTACTATTAAAAAATAAGGATCGTTCATATGTTTATTTTAACAATTACGTTTTAGGTCCAAAACCAAAACCGAAACCGACCCTATTAAGTTCAGCCCCTTCGTTAGGTTAGTTGAATGGTGCTTGAATAAACTATTCATCTGTAAAAATTTTGCTAATTGAATAAGATAATTCGTTTTATATTATAGTTTTTAAAGAAGTATTCTCCTATTTTTTTTAAAAAAAAAGGTAAAAAGAAACAAATTAGATTTCACATTTTTAAAAAAAAATATAATTATATCTTTATTATGATACCTAAAATTTATAACCGTGTTTTAGTACTTAAATTCTAATACCAGAACTATGATAATATCCAAAAGACAAAACCTATACCCGAGATTTGATACATGAAATTCAATAACCGAGTTTTAATATCCAAAACAAAACCTAAAATCTAAAAACCTATTTTATCTACCTGGATAACCAAATGTTATTTTCAACTATGTTCAGAGGAATTAACTGTATTGCTGACCAATTGACTTTTTCGGGGATTTCGAACCCCAAAACTATCTTTTTTGACGGTCTCAAACTTCGTATTCTGATACGTAAATATGTTTTAGGATGAACTTGTTAACCGTTTTTTGTTTTCACAAAATAAGGATATATTTTTTTGCCAAAAAGAAAATGACAAAATTTTCTATAAAATTACACTTCCAACCGAATAAATGATTCGGCCGGACTTCAACCCATCCATGCCAACTCATTCGGACCCATTTCGAAAACAACTTATTTGTATATCTATATCCATCCGTTTATCCGGATCGAAAACGGATCAACTCAGAGTTAACGGGTCCAACTTTTGAATTACTTAGAATTTGATCGGACCACAAGCCATGGCACCGAAGGATTGATTCATGTCATATCACGAATACCATAAAGTAAAAAAGAGTGTGTAGTGGGTCACATAAAGTTAAATTCCAATTACATAACATCTATGATTTCTTTGGTTACATGTTCTCCTTTTCTATACTAAGGGCCATTCTACACTCTTGTCCTTTGTCTCACCCTTTATCACTTATTCACCACTAAAGCTTAATGTTTACATCTCATAGGGTCATAATTACTTATTAGGATAACACTTCAAATCTCTATTCAACTTAAATGTATGATAAAAGTCGATAATAAAGTAAAAACGAGCGGATATAGAGATGAGGTAATGCCTTGTCGAGTTGAAAAATTCAGGTCCAGTTGAAAAGGCCTAGTCGGACGGGCTCGTACATGAGTCTAGGTCAAATAAACTGACCCAGTCCAGATTTGGTCCGGATATTGGATTTTACCTTTTGACAAAACTTGCCCGGTTTCGGGTTTCATCCAATCTACTCCTAATACTATTCGGGTCAGGAACAAAAGATAAACTATACGACGGATTGCATTGCTACTCTTTCGTTACATACCCGTTTGGTGTTGATGGGGTTGAAGATGAAAACAAACTAACGATAATCCGATATTCCCATAATCTTAACTTCAACTTATATAGTCCGTTAGGTCGAGTATATTTAAGGTTGAAGTCGAGATTTATTGGTTTATGTTAAATTTCTATTCTATATCCGACGGGTCTAATACGTGGAGAGAATGTACTTCAAAGTGAAACTACACACAGATCCTCAATATTCTATTATAAAACGAATTGGTAATAAGATGAGTAATCCTGAAACTTATATTTTATGTTCATGTAATATCATATTATGGACATTTCACACATGTCAACATACAGAAACCCTAAACTTGTCTCGTAGTTAAAGAGAATTATGGGCTACTCAATCCATAATTGTACCTATTGGCAAACTCCCATGCTTATTCTACAAAGATATAATTTGGCAAAACATAACCAAACAAATTCAAAAATACAAAAACTAAATTATTACCTTATTTACCATAAACTTAAAGATACATATCAAACTCAATTGAAAAGTGGAATCTCAAAGGGGACAAAAGTAAACAACCATTATTCAATGCCAAGATGATGGGTTGGACTAAAACAATTACAAGATGAGTGCCCCCTTGTGATAGGGAGACAAAAACAATAAATTAAATTCAATAAAAAAAACATAATAATTAAAAAAAAGTCATTTTTTAGGGTTCACATTGCTTTGATGCCACATCAATCCTTTAATTGGATCCATGTTCATATTCTATTTTGCTTGCCCCCACATCAACTGCAGATTAAGCTTTGAATTTAGTTCTCATAGATTTTATACCTCCAAAAGTGAACAACTTTTCTTTAGTGACACAATGATTTCTATAATAATATTTTTATTTGAATTATCCACCTTTCTTTAGCTTATTTTATGTTTTAGCAAGGATTGGAAAGATAAAAGATGTTGGGTATGACAAAGCTAGTTAGGCTGAAAAGAAGCACAAATTGAAGTATGAGCATGGGAAGATGCTTTTTTTAGGGTTTCACAATGTAAAGGAGGGAATAGCATGACCCTATAGCAAAATATGGAAGAAATAAAGTCTTTTCTTTTGAGTCATGGTATGCATCAACTAATATTCTACCAAAAATGCTAATATTTTATATGTATTTTAGAGTGTATATGTTATAAATATATAGATAATTTACCCTTGTATCTGTTAAAGTCTGATACAAACTTACTGTAGAACGACATCGTGTTATGCGTAGACTCAAGTCTAATACACACTCTCAGTGATATTCTATTGTAAAATTAATTGGTAATAGGGGAGGATTTCACTAACCTTATATACTAGAATCGGACTTTCACAATCTTATATACGATAACTTATTATCTTCAATAATATATCTTTATTATATGTCCGGGATATGTCAAGAATAGTTAAGGGTTATGTTGATTATCTAGTAATTTCACAAAAACTTCTTTTAAAACAGTTTAAAATTCAAAAAAAATTCACTACTTTTTAAATTATATATATATATATATATAAAAGGAATATTGTAGATAATTTCTTTTGATAAAATATATATAAAAAAAAGAAGGTACTTTTTGAGCAATATGTCCTCCAAATGAGTCAATGCACTCATGAGTTCTTATCAAGCAACGGATTTATGATTGTGTTCATAAATTAAAAGTTTAGACTTGTGAGTTGAATGCAATAATACTATCAAAACCGCGAGGATCCAATATAATTTACAATGAAATGAGTATCTTTCTCATATGGTACCAAGTAAAACAAAAAGATAATTATTACATCCTTTGTTTTCGGTGGCTTCACATAGCGTAGTATTTAATATATTTTTAGAAAAATCAATATTATTGTTGCCAGACTGAGTTACTTGAACACAACCCAAATATTTATGTCGAGATTTTGCAACAAGAAGTGAAGACCTTATTCGAAAATATGTTTAAGAATGGTCAGTCTCGAGAAGATGATCCCTTCTTCTCTTACTTCTGCATCAAATCCTTTGATTCCTCAAATTTCTCGTATTTTAAAAATAAAACATAAATAAATTTGACAATAGTAGATTGAAGTAGAAATATTATATAAAAAAATGAGTGCTAAAATCTCACTTTTTTTTTATTTATTATCTTTTACAGAGATTTACTTGAAAATTGAAACCAAATCTGTAAAGGATTAACTCCATGTTTTAAAAACTTACCATTTTGGCTTGCACTACAAGTTGAGTGAGTTGATAAACAAAGCTTGAATTAGGATAATGATGGAATATGAATGCTCATTTAGGGGGTTGATTTGTATGAGTATGACAAGGATGTGTGGCCCAAACACTAATACAAGACAATTCATGTTAATTTGTTTCTTTCTACAAATTTTGCCAACCTAAAGGCTACACTCTACAAAATAAAAAAAAGTCATCCAAATGGTCATTTTCTTTGCACTATTTTTGAAATTGTCATTAATGTTAACATTAGACTATTCTAGGTATCATATCATGTTATAGAGATTGTCCTCCTAGTCCTACCATCCTTTTTTCTACTAATTTTAGAGGGTTAGGTTTGGGTTTACTTAGATTTGGATTTACATTTAAAATATGGATTATTTCTCTCTAATAACATATAAATTGCATTTGAGCAAAGAACTTCTTATATTGAACTATACAATCGAATCAAAACGAATTAAATTGAACTCAAATACGATATTAGAGTATCAAATATGTTGTAGACTGTTGGGGACAAAATTATCCCACGTAGATTCTACAAACTTATAGAATGATAAACATTCTATATATCATGCATTGTTCACACTTCACACCATACCAATAACCAGATGTATAATTTGATATAATTTAACAATCTAACCCTTAATCTAAACACAATCAAAATATAACTAGTATCTTCACGCAAAATATCCGGTCCATAATCTAATATAACTTATTGTATATATAAACATACACGCTACTCTGATCTAATATTCAATGTAATAAACTAATAATAGTAATAAAACCAATTGTATTAATTTGCTTTTAATGCTAAAAAAAATTATATACACTAATAAATATATTTATTGAAATTTCAAGAAAATTTGAATGAACGGTGGGTTTTTAGTGGAGTTACATATAGGACAATTGTCGATAATAGGCACACAATCCGCGCACAAGCAAAGGTGCTACACGGCAACACTACCACGCTGCTCTCCACACCGTCGCACCTCCTACGCATCCTATTTGATTCTCCAAATGTGTTCCTCGTTTTTGCCACTTTTCTCTATTATAGAATCCGATCTCCATCAATTTCGCATAGTCGTCCTCAACAGTAGAGGCACTCATCATCATTTCCAATAACTTGGACGTCGTCAGACTTGTTAATTTATGCGAAAATTTGTTGGAGGTTCAATCAAAGAGCATTAGACATGGCTTTGTTCGATTGAGCAAAATTCTCGCCATTGCTGATTCTCCAAATACAAAGACTTAACACGTTTTTCTAATGCCTCGTTTAACTTTGCTATTTTGTCAATCTGTTCATCTTTGTGCTGCAATTTCTTAAAAATTGCTCCTTCGAATGCTCTGACTGTGACTAAATTCGTGTACTCTGTTAAAAGAATTAAAAAAAATCAAAACTAACATCAAAATTTATTATTTACATTATGTTCTTCTAAAAGGTTATATTATTCATTGTTTAATAAAAAAAAGAAAAAAAAACACAAAGAAACTTATTAGCGAGATAAGCCGCATATCGGTTGGTTGCAGAAATGACCCAAGATCGAATTGTAACTTACATAATTAACAATTAAAAACTGTCGTTTCAATAATTATTTTTGCAGAATCGAAAATTGAGCATTAACGTGGTTGAAACATAACAAATTGAAAGCTAACACGAAACTTTTGTAATCAAAAGCAAAGAACTTATAGAACGATAAGCGTAGTATGTAAATTGCATTTGAGCAAAGAAGTTATTACCTTGAACTATATAACAAAATTTATACCGATTTAAATTGAGCTCAAATACGGTATTAAAGTATCAAAATTTATTGTAGACTGATGGGGACAAGGTTATCCCACATCGATTCTACAAACTTCTAGAACAATAAGCGTAATATATAAAATGCGTTATTCACACAATACCACGTATATAATCAGATATAATTTAACGAATATATAAACATGCATGCGACTCCAGCCTATTCAATGTAATAAAAATAATAAAGAAACCAATTATATTAATTTTGTTTAAATGGTATAAAAAATTCTATATGTCATGAGTATTATTGAAATCTCAAACAAAAAATTGACCTGAACGGTGACGTTTTCGGGAGTTATGTTATACGGAAAATGTACACGATAGGTCACAAACCGTGTACAAGCAAAGGTGTCTACATAAGTATCACGACAACACTAACATACTACTCTCCATCTCCACGGATCTCAATTATCCAGTTTTTGGGTTTTACTTGTCATTCTCGTCACTTTTCTCCACCAGATAATCTAATATGCATCATCTTCATCACAAAAGTTGAGAAAGTTCTCAACCCGAACTTGTTTATTTGTGCTTGATTTGTGCGATAATGGAGATTATTGGAGGGTCAGGACTTGGAAAATTGGATAAAAGAGATGTTCTCTTGTGGAAGTAGTAAAAAGTCTAAAAAGATAGGGTTATCAAAATTCATTCCAAATTAATCTCAATATAGATTTATAAACACAAACTAAAGGGATAGAGAAGAAGAAGGGTATGAATGGTACCCAATTTTTCAAAACCTCAAGAATCTCCCAAATTCATAAGTTAGTTTCTCAAAATCAGGTTTTCAAATCTTCTAAACTACAACCACAAATACCATATTGGAATCTAAAACTGTAATTAAACACCATTAAAAAAAATTCAATCTGTAACTGAATCTAAATGATACTCTCAAAACTCTAACTAAACAGGCCCTTAATCTAAACACAGCCAAGATATAACTCAAATGTTCACGCACTACCATCATATAATCTAATATAACTTATTGAATATATATAAATTTGCACGCGACTATGATCTATAATCCAATGTATTATTTTGCACTAATGCTACAAAATAATTTTATAAACTAATAAGTATTATCATTGAAAATTTAAGAAAAATTGACATGAACGGTGGCGTTTTTGGAGGAGTTACATACTGGACAAATATCCACAGTAGGACCACATTCCGTGCACAAGCAGAGGTGTCTACACGGTAGCACTAGCACGCTGCTCTCCACCCGGCCGCACCTCCTACACATCCTCCTCGATTCTCTGGATATGTTCCTCGTTCCCGCCACTTTTCTCCATTTAAAAATCCGGTCTCCATCAACTTCGTCAAAGGCATCTTCAGTAGCAGAGGCGCTGCTCCCACAGCACGACGACTCTGCGTCGTCATCATTTCCAATAACTTGAACTTGAACGTCGTCATACTTGTTAATTTGTGCGAGAATTTGTTGGAGGTTCAATCGAAGAGCATTAGCTGTAGCTTCATTCGATTGAGCTAATTCTCGCCATAGCTGATTCTCCAAATACAACGACTTAATACGCTCTTGTAATGCTTCGTTTAGCTTTGTAATTTTGCCAATTTGTTCATCTTTGTGCTGCAATTTCTTAAGAATTGCTCCTTCTAGTGCTCTGATTGTTATGTTGGAGTGTATTCTTGTACTATGTTGGATCTCTTCTTTCATTTTCTCCATCTGAAAAGAATAATAAAAAATCAAATTTTATTATTTACATTATTATTCCATTGTTTAATAAAAAAATTTTAAAAAAAACAAAGAAACTTATTAGCAACAAGCTACATATCCGTTGGTTCCAGAATGATCAAAGATTGTAACCGCCATAGATACCAATTAAAAACTGTCGTTTCAGTAAATATTTTTGCAGAATCGAAAATCAAGCATTGAAATTAATTGAATGCTTGAAACGGAACAAATTGAAAGCTAACACCAAACTTCAGCAATCAAAAGCAATATAACTGGTTAACCAAAAACAAGAAAAACTTACGTGCAAGCATATCAAACGATCCAACTCAAACTGTTGTTGTATGATCGGCACCGACATATCCTCGCCTAGAAACGAAAAACACCGTCCGTCGCCGGCGACCGGTCCACAACTAATTTTTCCGGGAAAAAAATTCGTTACCGAAAGCAAATCACCGCTATTCAAACCGCCTAATTGTCTTGGACGTTTCCTCGAAACCGTAAAATCACCGTTGTTAAACGACAGAATGCTGTCGTCCTTCGACGAAGGAGGAAATCGATTCATAGTCTTTGTAATCGGAAAAGTCTGCTCCGTCACCGGAAAGTTGCTGTACGCGATCGGTTCCATTGTCGCCGAATTCAGCATCTCTTAATCCTCTTATACTTCAAAATACACAATATCCGCAACCGAATCGACGATTTGACGTTGAGACTAATTTCTGAAGTAGATCTAGATCTGGTTTCTGTTGCGATTTAGGAGAAGGAAGCGTTGTTCGTAGGGAGAAGAAGATGATAGATGGGAGTGTACAAAAAGCATGCAATAAAGAGAGCGTGACAAAGTTGTATGATGGGGTTTATATGTAGGTACTGGCCTACTCAGAGAAATTAATTTAAACTTTTCCTTTTTTGAATATTTTAATTTGGGTGAGATTTAAATCTTTTTTTTTTTTACAGATCTCTTTTTCCTATTTATGAAAATACATGTTTTTCAATTGATTGATGGATTCGTTTACCAGAAAGCAAATGAATCAAACAAATGAGGTTCGGGTCAATCTCCGTAATTGACGAAATTAAGGGGCTAATACGGTAACAGATCGTGCATTAACATTAAGTTTCCAATTTTAGATTTGATTTGGTTCGTAAATCAATTTGAAAAATATTTTTTTTTGGATTATAAAATTAGTCAATAAATTCATTGCCAGTTTTTCAATATTATTTAATTTTAAGAAAATCAAACATGATAATAAGATTTAATTTTCCCGAAAAAAGGATCAAACAAAATAAGAAGATATGTATCTTTATATATATAAACTTATCAAAAAATGGATAAAATCTAACAATAAATATAAAGGAAATCTTAATCTTTTAATATGGAAGAATTTTAAAGAATCAAACTTTGTATCGAGACTTTGAAAAATCTTATAAAATAAACTTTGAATATTATTGTTTGGCTTTTATTGTAACGAATTACTTTTTCTTATATTCTTAAAAAATACCCACCGATTTCCATTTCAATAAAATCTATACATTTTTCAGTACCCTATATTTTAAGTTAACTAAACTTTAGTATCTCGTCGTTTAAACTATTAGAACGGTACCTTATCTATTGAGTCCGATCAAGAATTAGTACCTGGATTACTATTTACACGTTAAGTTAACATATCGGTGTTAAATATCTAAAATAGGTGGACAATTTTGCCTAAGATATTTAACACCGACATGTTAACTTAACGTGTGAACAGTAATCCAGATACTGATATTTGGTTGGACTCAATAGATGAGGTACCGTTCTGATAGTTTAAACGACGGAGTATTAAAATTTAGTCAAACTAAAAGATGGGTATTATTTAGAATTTTCTCTTTTTATAATTACATAAGTTAAATTATTTTTGAATACTTTTTTTTAATATATACATTAAAATACCTCATTTAGTTAATGAGACAAGTAGATTTTTGGTCCACACATAAAATAGTCCAAATTGCAAAATATTTAAAAGATATGAATATTTATCTAATATATTAATGGAAGACATAAAATATTAAACTAATTTAAGTTATAGAAATCGTGACACTTAAATATTTGGTAATAATAAAGATAAAAGGATAGTCTATGACATGAATGGGCCTGGGCCTAGGCCCAATACAGCACGTGTGGGGTTTTTAGGTCGGGAAATCACGTGCAGATGATGACTCAGCAATAAAATAGTGATGGAAAAGAACGTGGGTTCCATTTTTCTTTTTAATTTTTTTTTATTAAACTTTAAATTTAATGCTCCAAATCTTGAATGTTTTGCCGTGCGTAAAGATAGGGTCACCCACGCCTTCTTTTCTCATCTTCTCTCTATTATACCAACTAATTTGTGGTTATAATTTAATATTTTAAATGGCCAGCCGGAATTATTAAATTAAAAAGCATATACTTTGTATTGAATAGGTCCGGTTTAAATAATAGGCTAATCTAGGATATTACTATATAATGTAGGTAAAAAAATTATTATATTCCATTGGTTTATGATAAATTTTATCGAATATATGTCTTTAATAAATAATATGTTTATTTAAAAGTTTGTTTGAATTTATCGTAGAACTTATCGTTGGCGAAGATAATTGGGTAGTTGAGATATGTAGTTGATTGACGGAATTGCATTCTTTGATAATATTAACGAGTATTTTGGATAACGAAGAATTTTTTTTTTTTTAATTCATAATAATTTTTGTAACGTAATATTTTTAACATGTCATTCAATAAACTAGTATAACCTTCTACGTAACTAAGTTAGATATATGTAAATGCATTATCGACTAAATGCATGATATTTTTTTTTTTTTGGAAAAGCGAAAGCGGTTATGTTGGACTATCTTTAAGATATAATTCACACTAAAGCATCTTACAGATGAAAATACGAAGTTCGAGATCAGAAAAATTAATGTTGAGGGTCGAAAATCTCAAATGGGTTAATCTGTTAGCAACACATTTGATTTGTCTGAGCACGTGTCTAACCTGAACTTCGTCAAAGAACCGAATATCCAATGTGGAGTCGAATATAATCATCTTGACCTTACGTAAACAACTCGACAACTTGAAGTGACTTCTTAACATAGAAGTTATCCCCTCAATTCAATGGATTATCGATTAAATGCATTATCGATTGAGACCAAATAACCAAGTCCACAAACCAATCACCTAGTGAGATGGACTAAATTAGATGTATATACAATGAATATAGTACTATATTGACATATTTTATACGATATTATACTTTATGATTTACATTGATATGTATGCATCTTTCCGTGATAGCATGGCTCTCACCAAAACAACCAAAATCCAATAAAGAAAAGGTAAAGTGAAAGGTGATGGAACAAGTATCATCATGTACTTATTTTGTCAATACCACATGGCACTGCAACTCAACTATTGTATAATTAGCTCGTATTCATGTCAATTGTCCTTCTATTCACTTTAAATGTAGGCCTTTTTTCCGGTTCGAGTTCGGGTTTCAGGTTCGGGTTTCGGGTTCGGGTTTCAGGTTCATTGATATACAAAAAATACTCCGTTATAATTATAAGTTATTTTGTATGACGTTTCTACTCTTTTAGAACTGTACAAATTCGGGACGGCCCGTTCAGTCCGTCCGTCCGCTCGAGAAAAACATGGGTATGGCCGTATGGGTAGCTAGTTTGACCTGTTCCGGCCTGTCCGACCCGACTCCTATTTTGGTGGACGGGTATGTGTAGACAACCCGTTGGCCAACCCGGCCCGGCGCGCATATAGTTTTATACATATAAGTTTTTTTAATATATGTGTATATAACTTTTATTGTTTTGAGTGTCACATACTCTAATTTTTAGGAAATTGAATTTATTCATTTTTGTGTCTTGATTGTTGTTGAACTTGTTGATTGCACTATGCAAGTATAATTGGATTGAAAGTGCGTGTTAAATACATTATATTACTTGTTTTGAACGATAAATTTCAGAGAAAAAAATGCACAATCAAGTACATATGGACCATCCAGCCCGACCCGATAGCCCGCCCGATTTTTACATGTGTGGACAACGTTTGTTGCCTGCACTTTACGGGTAGAGTTTTTAGGTATGGTCCGGCCCGAGTCCGCTTTTGTACAGGTTTATACTCTTTGTACGTAGTGAATTATGTTTAAAGATATATATATTTTTTTGGATAGTATCCATAAACTTTATAATTTTCAAAATATACCCTTTTATCACTAATAGATTAATATTTTTAGAAAAAATCATTATTTTTTAATAGTCATTTTGTAGAAATAACTACCAATACCTTTAAAATTCTCTCAAATGTTAATTCTTGATGGTAAAAATGTACATTTAGAAAATTATAAAGTTAGAAACATAACTTTTTATTTTTAAAAATAAAATGGACATAAAAATTAAATTAAAAGTAAGTTTAAATAATTTTATTAATAGTAATAAAAAACCGATTTTTTTTAAAAAAAACTCTTCTTTTCGTCAATAAAATAAATAAACTAACAAATGAAACATCAAAACATGGATCTTGAAAAACAACATAAACACAATCGAAGCTTTAGAGAGAAAAAAGCATTTCATTTGGACTTTTGAGGGTGAGTGGCATCAGATTCATCTTGAGCCAATATCACCTTTTATTTTTACTAAAACTTGGAGTTCATGTGACTTTGATTAAAGTTCAAGACTTGTTAAAGAAGCTTTAATTTTGGGTTTATAATTGGTGTTATATGATTTTGATTATAGTGGTAGGTAGTGCAACTCATAAAGGGAAAGATAAAGTCTTTATCTTTTGAGTGTAAGAGTCACCAAAGTGTTAGATGTATGTACGTACTAAGTACTAACTTCAACGTTCACAACCTAAGATCAACTTACATTACCAAATAACAACAAATGAGCGGATCATTCGAGGTTTATAATTTTCTGAAACATACTTTTTCGGTCATATATATCTATATAGGGTGCGGTTCCCATGAGAACAGTTTTATCGTGTAATCATGAGAACAATCTTAGACCGTCGGATGGTGAGTATTAAGGGTCGAGATTTAGAGTAATTAGCATAATTATTAGATAAATAATATTCTGAAACTAATAATAACTATGAATAATCCATTCAACCAACAATAACTATGAATAATGCATTAAACGATATGACACATTCGTAACAAAACTAATAATAACTACGAACTGTTCTCATGATTACACGATAAAAATTGTTCTCATAATATATATATATATATATATATATATATATATATATATATATATATATATATATATATATATATATATATATATATATATATATATAGAGTTAGGATCAAGTGAGAACAAGAGTTACGGTAAGAAATGAGAATGAATATAAACCACACGATTTAAATAATTTAACGGTTATGATGAGATTTATATATAACCTATATTTAATAAAATATTACATATTACCATATCAATACGGTGGATAAATGGTATTTCCTTAATCACATCCTCGTACAATTATTACCATATATAATTGGTGGTAAACCTGTCAATCTTCTTTCCGGAACCGAGGTATTTTTATTACTTGTGTTCTATAATAACGAGGAAATGTAAATTTTATAATAAACTCGTGCACAATTATATTCAATTTGTATACGTGTATATATATGGTGGGTGTTGGTTCAGAGTCGCGCGTGTCAAGACTCGTGCATGTGTACAATAGTTGTGCGTGTGTGTACAATAGTCGTGCGTGTGTGCTAGTGCACCAGTCGTGCGTGTGTACAATAGTTGTGCGTGTGTGTACAATAGTCGTGCGTGTGTGCTAGTGCACCAGTCTTGCACGTGCATAAAATATAATTTTGTTGGTGAAGAGTCGTGAGTCGTGCATGTTTAACAAGAGTCGTGCATAAACCATGCACGTGCATAATTATATGAACCATACGTGCACAATTGCATGTATCCATAAACACATATTTTAGCAAAAAAACACAATAGCAACACGTATCCATAAAACTTTAGCACGACCAAAATTGCACGATGCACATCCAAAAAAAAATCGAACGTATAAAGTTAAACACGCAAACGTTTGAACGTGCACAAGTTACATTTTACTTTTAAGTTCACCGGCGTTGTAACTAATATAAAAAGATTTTGTTTCCATAGTTATATATATATATATGCACGTCTATATTACATTAATAATAAAAAACTGCCTTAATGGAACGTTAAATCTTAGTCATCCTTTTATTCATCTAACGATATATAAGTGTTCTTATTTCTTACCGTAATATACGTTCTCACCGGATCCTGACCCTATATATATATATATATATTTATATATATATATAAGAATCAATATTTTAAATAATTTGTGCGTTGAGTTCTTTTGTCAAATTTCCAGTGGACTTCGGCCATCGTCAATATCGAAAAACTAAAGCATTGTCTTCATTCCCGCGAGCATTGAATCGTGGTATACTTAATTATTAAAATTGAATTATGAGATAATGATTCCAAGTTAGGTGTACGAAACACAAAAATTTGAAAAAAGAACAAAAATAAGGTTATCCACATCGACTAAAATGGTAGAATCCTTATAGTATATAATAAGCAAAAATAATCAATGACCGTGACCTTTGGTGGCTATCCATATAAAATGGGTAGCGGGCGTAGCTAATCGACTACACTACTCAAAGCTATAATTTTGCCCAATATCGTAATGGCCTGTAAAGTTACGTTATAATTACATCTCGCAATCCCTCCAAGCAATAAACTTTATCCGCTATGCTAAAAACACATAACATAAATAATCAAAAACCAAAATACAAACAAGAGTTTCACAAATTAATAAAAAAAAGTTAGCACTATAAATAATTAAATATAGTTGTTGATATATGGTTTATCTATTGTTAGGTAGGACTTAGGAGTAGCTAGCCATCGCTATACTTAGGTAAATTAGCATAAACTTATTGGCTTTTGTATGTACACCTATAGTTAGCCAACACTTTTTTCTTGTCTATATGAGCAACATACTTTTCTTGCACCCATCTTCAATCGAATCATATGTTCTTCATTTCTATCTTTATTTAATTCCCCTTTTTCTTTTATAAAGAGTTTTCGACAATATTCATATCATACTCCGATACAGACGGAACGTTGAGCGGAGTAGAGTGCATGCGAGCGCACGTGCGCGTTAAGTGCAAGCCCATCACACAAACTTGGTGAGTTTCATCCTAAAACCAATCGGTTATAACTTATTATCCTCAACATGTCCACAAGTGTATCTAGGGTTATAAACCGAGTTGACATTTGCCCACAGTTTAGGATCGCAAGTCGAATTAAAGTTAACCCTCTGATACCATGTCAAAGTCCGATACATACGGACCGTAGAGTGGGAGTCGTGTGCATACAAGCGTGCATGTGCGTCAAACGCAAGTCCAGCACATAAACCCGATGAAATTTCATCCTAAAACCAATTAACAATACGCGGAATAACTTTGCAACGAGTTAGATAACAAAATTTGCATATTCTACTTATCTTCATTGATTTATAATCATATCATGAATTACATCAAAATGTAAGATTGAAACATCCATGTGTTAGGGCTACGAAGAGTTTATAGATTGTTTATGGTTAAGTGGAGTGATTAACCACTCATTTAATTCCATGTTTTGGTAACCACTTAAGTTTTAATTAGGCTCATGATCGATCACTTTCATGGGTGGTGAGCCCTACTAATTGTTTGGTAGTATTTGATTGAGGATTGATATAAGAATCTCTGTTTGATAAAAGGCTAAAGAGAAATATTCATTATTTTTATATTTTGTTTTCTATGCAATTTATTAAAATTTATCTATAATAATAATAATAATATAACTTGTCAATCCTAGTAGACTCTAATTTCAGTGTTATTTGTGCGTCTAAACATTGTTACCATAAAACCTATATAACAACATGCCTTAAAACGGGTAACAAAGAATCACCGACCAATAAGGTGATAGTCAATCTGTTGCGGTCCAAATCTAAGGTTTCATTCTTCAGCCTTCCTGTTTGGGTATTTCTTTCTTCTTTTAAAGATGAACGTTCATATCTCGTCGCTTCCGGTGGAATGAATCATTCTACTTTCCCTTGAAGATTTTCTTACTTTGTGGTTTTGTTGGTGTATTTTTGTGGTTTTTCATGACGGTTTGTCTGTTTGCCGATCTCTTTCAGCTTTTCAATCAAATAGTCGGCGCGCTGTCTATGGAATCGAAGCGTTTTCCGTTATTAAAAAACAACATAGTTTTGTAGAGTGATTCAGATTCGACAAAAAAAATGTAGCTTGTGAATCATACTAGAGTGACTAAACCATATCCAAACAATCCATTAAGAGATAGCTAGTACAATGGAGTCATGGAGATGTACCTATCAATGTCCTATAGCTTAATATTTATTGGGATTCAATTACCCATCATAGTCACCCATCACATTTGTGGGTGATTGCCTATCTAACTCTTGGATTGAAACTGTAGTGGACAATACGGCATGGCTTCATTGGCTTGTGTACGTAAGTCGATGAAAGTGATAAAAGATGTTCACGAGAGTTTCGCAGTATCGACATAACAACATTTACAACATCAAATAAAGGAAGAATCCAACATTTACAAACTCACATGCCGGCCTCTATTTAATGACCTGCAACCATTAGGGTTCCACTCTCACTTCCAAATACTCATATCAATCCGATTGGACGGTTCACGTTCATATATATATATATATATACATAGGTTCCGCTTACCATGAGAACAATCTTATCGTGTAATTACGAGAACAATCTTAGACCGTCAGATGGTGAGTATTAAGTGTCGAGATTTCGGGTACATATCATAATTATTAGATAAATAATATTCTGAAACTAATAATAACTATGAATAATCCATTCAACCAATAATAACTACGAATAATGCATTAAACGATATGACACATTCGTAACAAAACTAATAATAACTACGAATTGTTCTCATGATTACACGATAAGGCATGTTCTTATATGATGTATACTCTATATATAGTCATTGTAAGTTATCGATAGGGTTGTTAATCCGGTCCGGACTTGGAACTGAACCGGATATTCACGTCCGATATCCATATCCGAAATGGTTGAGTAAAAAATTTTACATTCTTTCCTGTCCAAAGTTGTTGAGATGTGTGGAATGTTCCATATCGACAAGATGATACTTTGTGAACATATGAGTGTTAGGGTTACTCCTTGTTGGAGTCTTGGAGAAAATAAAGTCTCACATCGAAAGATGGGAACACTCCGAGCCTAAAATATAAGGTCGGTGGGCTCCTCCTATTGCCAATTGATTTTAAAATGGAATCTCATGGGTTTATGTGTTGTGCTTGGGACTAACGCGCATGTGTGCTCGTATGCACACGACCCCCACTCTATAAGTCCGTCTGTATAGGACTTTTGACACTCCTATTACCAATTGACATTAGAATGAACCCGAAAATTTGTAGGTTCACTTTAACGATTATGCATTATAAAAAGTATTCAATGAATTAATGATTTATGTATTGGGGTATTTAGTTGGTATGATTTATGTGTTGGGAGAAAGGTAATTGTGCGTCTTATCACTTGAGTCATCGTTTTTTATTAGCTATTTCTTTTGAATATTTGAATGAAATGACTACTTATACAAAAGAATTCTTTATGGTTACCCGAAATGTATAGTGTATCATATTGAGGATGATTCATTGTAACATCACCCTAACGTTTGTCCTTTCACAAAACGCATTGTCTCCCATTCGATACTTTGAAATCTTAAGTTGATACGACCATGCATATCAATAGGCCACTTTCGGCTACCATTTGAATCGCCTCAAAGTTAATATATTTAGGACCCGTTTGGTTTAAGCTTCGAAATGGAAACAGAATGAAAACAAATCTACTCCATACGTATATCATTGTTCATGAAATTTTTGGAATCATTCCTTGTTATTTGTGGTAATCGTAGTAGAATTTGATTAGTTTTGATACCCTATATGTAAACAAAATGGAGGAAATCAATTCTATTTTGTATGAAACCACAATGAACGATTCCAAAAAATTTGATAAACAATGTACATGTATGGAGACTAGATTCGTTTCCATTTTATTTTCGCTTTCGAAACATAAACCAAACGGCCCTTAGTGTATTTGATATCCGTATATCGGTATAAAAATTTCATATTTAAGTTTGACATATTAGAATATATATATCTGTTTTTCTAAAATCTAGTTTGTCAAAGTCCGATATAGACGGACCGGTAGAGCGGGGGTCGTGGCATACGAGCGCACATGCGCGTTAGGCTGAAGCCCAGCACATAAACCCGACGAGATTTCATCCTAAAACCAATTGGCAATAGGAGGAGTAGCCCACCGACCTTATATACCAGGTTCGGAGTGTCCCCATCTTTCGACGCGATAACTTATTATCTCCAACATAGTTTAACTTGAATTATCTTAACTTTTATAATCAAATTCAACTTTAAATTTGTTTTGATGTATTACAAAGCAATCAAATAACATACGTCATATCAATATTCACGCCAAGATCGATAATTTATATACATATATATAAATATATGAATATATAATAGAATTATACGAAGCTAGATGCTTAACTCAAAGAGGGTGGACGGGTAGACGATAACCGATAAAAGATCCAGATTTCAACACGTAAACCCGGGCAGTACAATATACCACTTTACTAAAAGATCGAATATCTTATTCCAAAGAAACCAACCATTATGGACCCGAATTATTGCGGGTTGAGGTTCACTCGAATCGGATTCAAAGCAGCAACCCACAACTATCCACAACCCAAATCCTGAATAGTATTTTTAGATTCAAAGTTGCTTGTAAAGAAACATGACCGGGTCCAATTTTTACCACTTTTTTTAGCATTATGTAACGTTTTGTACGTACATTATAATATTCTTTATCGATTATTTTGAATAATCTTTCCATGTTTCATTCTACCTAACTATCAAGGTTAGAACAATATATTCGTTCATCTTTACGTTCGATTCGTCGATTGTGATGTGTATTTTCTTAGGTTAGGTGTCATCGTTTAATAATTTGATTTTGTAGTTCACTATATAATAATATCATGTTCTCGAATTCAAAATTTATATTATTCTAGGATAAGTTTATTAACAAATCTTCCATCTTTCATTTACTAATTACTATTACGCCTCGTTTTTCGAGTTTTGTGTTTTGTAAATGTACCCCTATAAAGAAGAGTGTGTAAAATTTGAGAATAAATACAAAAGGTAATTGAAACATTAAAAAGTCTAGTTACTATTCTATTTTCTCAAAAAAGACCTATTTATCAAAATTGTCCTTTATTTTTTACGATTTTTTGAGTTATTTTAAAATAAAATTTTGCACTTTTATTTCTTGTTAAAACCCGGAATTTAAATATTGCGGAGTTTCGAAAATCTACACCTATCTTTTTTAATTTAAAAATTTTCTTTTTTTTTTTAATAGAATTTTGATTAATTTCCTTTTAAACTAAAGTAGATTCATCAAAATCTCAGCTCATATTTCCACTTTTTTGTAAGTGGTGGATACACGATTTATTCGTTAATAATAGATAGTGGTGTTTATATCTTCTTCTTTTTTATTATTATCTTTCTAGTAATTACATTAAAGTGAGATATTATTAGTTATGAAAGAAATAAATAATGCATATTAACAGTGAGCTCGGGAAAAAAATAGTGTTAACATCACACACAATAACACAAAGTTCTTCTTTGTTTAAGCTTGACAAATTATACACTTGATAATGTATAATTATATACACTAACATATTTGTTAATCTTAATATCAAGCTTTTAAATCTTGTAGCCCTTATTGCACCCATCTTTGACAATGAGATAAATACTTCCATTGAATTTACATCGTTTGATCAATGTAGAGGACTGCTCAATGCTCATGTTACACATTTACAATCATAAAAGAGCCACTAAGCCCATCACAGCTAGGCCCATTTATGACCGACAAACAGCCCACATAGATAAATGGGCCACATATGCAGGCCCATTAGTCTGTGAAATTCTGCCATCATATATGCAAGACCGAATGGTGAAGAAAGTGAGGATCCAGTAAGAGCACTTTTATCGTAAAATATCAATAGCAAAAATGAATTGTGGATATTATAAACAGCATCCCATCCAATCTAGTGAACTATGACATTGACAATTATCACTCGGTGAAACATTTGGATAACTAAAAATCAGATTATTTTTAATAATACAAAGACACCTCATAACTAAAACTAATCACTCTAAATCACTAATTGGGAGAAGGCTGATAAAAATATGACCAATAAGTAGATGTAAAACTAAAAACATAAAATGGAATAGACTAAAAGAACCGCGGGGGTAGGAGCTATATCCATCGGGATTCACTCACTCTTTTGTCCAACATGGAAAATCAACACGATTGCCGATTAGGATGTCTTATATTGATCAGTTTTTAGAAATTGATCCGCTTAATAATCTTACTTTGTATCAAAAAAAATATACACTTTAAATGTATCTACAAATTTATGCATTTTTTTCTCTCACTTTTGAACCATACGTTCTCTCAATTTTCATAATTAACAACTTAATTCTATTGATGGCTGATATGTGTGAATTATATAACATTTGACTACAAACTTTAGATTATCCCAACGAGTTAGGTCCATAAGAGAAACTCTATAATAGGAATGCAACTAGAAATAAGAATCATACTTCATAGATAAAGGCAGAGATGGTTCCAGTATGGAAGGGGAACATAGGTTTTCATGGTAACAACTAAGAGCCTGAGTGGCATGGTTTTTGAGAAGATGCAACAGTTGGCGAAATTTGACATTGGTGCATTGAGAAGCTGGAAAAGTAGATTTAAGTATAAGGGAAAGATTGAATTAGTATGATGCCAGGCAAGACTATGTTTGAACAAACAAAAGAAGAATCAGAAGAGTAACCAAAAGATAGATATTATAATATCCCAATTGATATTCACATAAACTTGCTATTCTGGCACAATCAATTCGGTGAGTAACTATAAATTAGAACTCCATAGTTTGTAAGAAATCCTAAATTGTATTTCATAGATCAACCCAACTGCTAGGCAATGGAACATATATGAGCACTCATAGACCAGAATTTCTACAAATCAAACCCAAGAAATGGCAGATCAAAGCTGTCTCAGCAGCCAGAACAATTCATTTTGGTTCCAAAACTCAAATTCATTCTAGATTCAAGCAGCAATCAACAAACTCATAAATGAATAAGAAAACTTGAAAAATTGAAACGTAAATAATCTATCAATAACGTCAGATCAACAACCAAAAACATTGGTACAATGTTTAGTGATTCCAAATAAAGAACGCAAACTCTTCATCACTTTAAAAACGTTATACCGATCTAAAGCAAAATCAGAAACGAAATGGCTCAGAACCTGAGCTTGGAGAAGAACCACCTGTTCTTACCGGTCTTGAACCTCTCCTCAAACCTAGCCTTGGTCTCTTTAGCGGCAGATACCTTCTTGTCCTTGCTCTGGAGAGCATCGACGGAGACGATGTCCTTGAGATCGACATCGAGGGTGTAACGAGTAGGCATAATGTGATTGTAGTTAACGAGCTTGATGAAGCTCTTGACACGCGACTTCTTCGCCTGCTTCTTGGCGGAATCCTTGCGAATCACCTTCTTAGGGTACTTGGAGATTCCGGCGACGAGGCAGTGGCCGTAGTGGCGATCCTTGTTGCCATCATCGAAGGATTTGACGATCACCGCCTTCCTTCCGGCGTACCTTCCTTGCAATAGGACAACCGCCTTTCCTGGTTTCAGGAACTTCACCATTTTCGTCCTCTCCTCCTCTTGCGGGATGTGCGTGCTGGATGGGATTGAAGGCGCTCTAGGGTTTATGCCGGGTTAGTGTTATGCTACATATTGCTGTCATTTCCAGAACCAGGGAGGTACATGGGCCAACCATTTCAGGCCCAAAAGCCCATCCCATCCCATCCATCCCTGATCCGACCCAAACTGTACATAATATCATATTACATAACCTCTTTAAAATACAATTAACTTTTCTATAAACATCAAAAATAAAAGTCCAAACCATAACAAACTAATTTGACATTTTGGACGTGCATAGTTATTTTTTAAAAAATATATAACTAATTATTTGGGTTTATGAATTTAATCTTATTTATAACTAAATAAAAGGTTCATATATAAATATTGGGACAGACCTAGCGAGATGAAGGAGTTAAATATTCCGTCCCATATATTTTTAGTGGGTTCGGTATTATAATTTTGAATGAAATCTCGCCGAAATCGAGATGACATCGGAATGAGTTCAAAATTGTGCGATTTATATCCACCCTTATTGTATACTAACAATTGAAAGACAAGCCGCGAGTGGGTTGACAAAACTATTCCAATTCAAAAATAACATACATTGATATTTATTTTTATCGGATCCAAAATTATTTTTTAAGGATATTTTATCTAATAGTGATTACACTTTTTAAAAAACAAAAATCATAAATCCAAATACTCGGATATACAGATAAAAAAACAAATCATCAAAATTAACTAGAGAAAGCCCTATAAGATTATGTTATTTGACTTTGATATTTTATTATAATTTTCTTGTTAAATAAATTAATAAAATATTTCAAATATTAATTTCAAAGTCCCAATTAAAAGGATAACCCGAATACATGTAAGCAATGAATTATTTTCGATTCAATTCGTAAATTAAATCCGACTATTAAATTTTAACCCCATTTAATTATAACTCCAAAATTGAATGTAAATGCGTTGCCTTATTTTGTTTCGTATAAAATAATAATAATTTGAATAAACATATAAAATTTTGTTTTTTAACTTTAAATTTTTATTACAATTTATCAGGATTCAGTTCAACTTGACTTTTACTTTAAAAACAAAAAAAATCCACTTGGTTGGCGCGATTGACTGACGCGGCCCCGCTATATTTGGTCACGTACCGTATAGAAAGACGGCTCTACTCTATCCGTCTTTTAAACGTCTCTTCAAGTCTCAAACATACGTGTATTCGGGTAAAACCATACATAACAAACTCGATCCACTCATTTTATTTTCATTTTTATATATTTAAAAATAAATTTTCCATATAAAACATCCACTTTGAAACTCGACCACTCGCGAGTGCTTCATCATACACCCAAAATCGGCTTGTCTTCGTCCTGTCGCTGCTCCTCCGAATTCCCCCCAAATTTCTAGGGGTTCCCTTTTCAATTCCATGGAACTCATCGTCTTCCCTACTTCCAGCTCTAGTTCTTTCTCCCCTCTCTGTTCTCTATCCCGATCTCCGCTTTTCCCTTTCAGAAAAGGTCGAAAATCAGCTAAATTGAAGAGCAATCTCACCATTGTCGCAGCTTCTACCACTCCCGCTCTACTCCCCAGCAGATCGATCGGTAGCAGTGCTAGTAATGGAACTAGTGCCATGGACCAGCTTGATATTGAACGTGGAGTTTGCATTCCATTTCGCAAGTACACTCCAGAATCCGTAAGTCGAAATTTCTACATCTATTACTAAACTTATATTTGGAAATAGTTATATTTTTAGTAAATTACACAAAATCGTTTATACATAGTGTTTATCTTTGCATTAATTCACCATTTCATATATTTTAGAAAATATATTTATGTAATATTAGAATATGTAAGAGTGTTGAATTGATAGTAAAGCATGGATAACAAGTGTTTAAATGCAATTTTATATGCCGATTGAGCTAAATTGAGGTTAGTTTTGTGTAATTTAGTCTTTGTTTTTGGATGAACGGGAATTATGTGTTGTTTAGCCTTGGAGTTTGAAATTATGTTGTTGTGTGTGTTGAAATAGTAAAATTCATAATTTGTTATGTTTAATGGTTCTGTTGGTTTATAGGTGAGAAGCAAGGTTTTGGATTCACAGGGAGCTGTTTTGTCGCTACTTGGACGAGGGGTTAAGATTGTTTGGAGCTTAGGATTTTACTGGTCCGGGCTGGTGTATGATTTTTTGGTTGGTCGAGATGAGGAAGTCGTCCCTTATAGAGCAAGGCAGCTTAGAAATCTTCTATGCAATTTAGGACCTTCCTTTATTAAAGCAGGGCAGGTTGGTACATTATGATTTTCTAGTAGCATACATGTTTATAATTCATAAAACACTGGAATAAATTAAAACCACTATGTTTTGCTTGTTGACTACCGGAGAATAGAAATGCTAGAATACTGTCCTTTGTTCATTGGCAACAAGAGACTAGAAGTAAATTAAAACCACAATGTTTTGCTTGTTGACTGCAGGAGAATAGAAATGCTAGAATAGGGTCGTTTTCACGTCTTAATCAAATGCTTCAAAAGTGACAATGACCAACAAAGTGTATGGAACTGCTAGAATGGGTCATGAATGTGGTATTTGTAGAAGTATTTTAGATTCAAGCCAAATAGGTTTAAAGCACGACTAGCAGAAAATTATGTCACTATTTGTTATGAATTTATTATCTACGTTAGGTTTATTGGGTGGTTAAATTTTTTATACATCTAAATGAGAACAGATGTGCCTGTCTTTTTTTTTTTTTTTTTCTACTTTGAATCAAAGAAACATCCATCTTTACAGCTGTACTCAATTAGATGTAAAAATTTTTTAACCACCCTATATTGCCCTGTACCACACTGTCATTGTATTAAGCATTTCGCCTGAATACATGGTGTAGACTTCAACTTTGACTTCTGGCACTGAACAAGTGAACATAGGTTCATGAATGAATATTTTCGTAGCAGATTCATTCTTGTTTGTTGGATTTTAGTCACTGGATGATGGTTTAACAGGTTCTTGCAAACAGACCAGATATAATCAGAGAAGATTACATGAACGAATTGTGCATTCTTCAAGATGACGTTCCTCCTTTTCCAAATGAGGTAAAAGCTTGATATGTTTACCATTTTCACCAACCCTAAATGCTTTGAACAAATTTGTCTCAAAGAACAACTTGTTTCCTGATATGCATGGTTCTGTGTTCTAGGTCGCTTTTAAAATCATAGAAGCGGAACTAGGACAACCCTTAGAAGCTGTTTTCAGCAAGATTTCATCTCGAACAATAGCTGCTGCAAGTTTAGGTCAGGTTTATCGAGCTACACTTCGTTCCACAGGGGAAGATGTTGCTATCAAGGTGAATTGTCATAGTAACTGTGTAGTACTTTTTGTAAATACTGCTTGTTCTCTTGTTTTTCTGTTTTCACTTTTTCCTAGTAAATCATGAAGTTTTGGGGACAAACTGACTGATTTTGTTTGTCAGGTACAAAGGCCTGGAATAGAGCCTATAATTTACAGGGATTTATTTCTCTTCCGCACCCTTGCATCATTCCTCAATGGAATTAGTCTGCAGAAGCTGGGGTGCAATGCTGAGCTGATAGTTGACGAATTTGGGGAGAAACTCTTGGAGGAACTGGATTATACGTTGGTATGCTTTCATGATTTTTTTCCCGGCAACACCTTGTATGCTGTACTTCATACGATACAAGCTTGAAGTTAAAGGGCATATATCAGGGCTTTTTTAGGTTCAAGTCTTTTTCTATTATACAACACTACATAGCCTCTTCATGACTGAATTTTCAAATAAAGGGGAGGAAAAAAACTCGAGATGAACTTAGTTTGGCACGTAAAGCATGACTCTCAAATCATAGTTGACTTCTACAATTATCAGCAGGAGTCAAGAACCAATTCATTTTCCTGTTTGTATCCCTGCGGTTAGCTGAATAAAGTAGAAACCAAATGCACAATCAAGCACAAAAATGTTTCCGCTGATTGTTTCCTTTTATTTTCCTATGATATTCACAGGAAGCTCGTAATATTGAAGACTTCTTGGAGAATTTCAAGGGTGATCCTACAGTCAAAATTCCCCTGGTGTACAAAGAACTTTCCGGGTCACGTGTTCTGGTGATGGAATGGATTGATGGCATTCGGTGCACTAATCCACAGGTTTGAACATTGAATTGCATTGCTTTACTTGTAGTTTTTACCAATTACTATCTCTTGATGCTTCGAGTTGCATTGACAGTAAGCTATTGTCAATTTAATTCAGGCAATTAAAGATTCAGGGATTGATTTGAATGGGTTTTTGACTGTTGGGGTCAGTGCTGCACTGAGGCAGTTACTTGAGTTCGGGTTGTTTCATGGAGATCCTCATCCTGGTAATATTTTTGCTATGCGTGATGGAAGAATTGCATATGTGGACTTCGGAAACGTTGCAGTGCTGAGCCAGGTATTTGAATATCTTTGTTAAAGTCAAAAGGCAGCAAATATAGTTTACTTGGGTATCATCTGATTCGAGCCTTGGCCTGATGCATGTAAAGGATCTTACGTTCAATTTTTGTTGGTAATGTGACATTCATCAACAAAGTAGCAAGTGCACTAATATACCCGATAATCTTTATATAACATGGAACACAAAGAACAACAGAGTTGTGACAGATTTCTCTTATGATTTCATTTGCCCCAATGTTGCTGTCACCTTACATCTTGGAACTTAATATTGGTTTGATCTCTCTCACAAATCTTTCATGTTATATCTCAGCAAAATAAGCAGATTTTGATCGATGCTGTTGTTCATGCTGTGAATGAAGACTATGCTGAGATGGCAAATGATTTCACCAGACTTGGTTTCCTTGCTAAGGGAACTGATGTTGCCCCAATTGTTCCTGCTTTAGAAGCAATCTGGCAGAATTCACTAGGAAAAGGGTTATCAGAATTTAATTTCCGACTTGTTACTGGTAAGTACGTTGGCTCTGGATGTAGACTATCTTGTCTCGTTACATAGAGAAGCACACTTTTCGCTCTATTACTGTTAAAACTTCTTGTGTGCTCGGGGAACAGGGACTATTATTGTTTGACAGATCCAGAAGTTTTGGAAGCTATAAT
Organism: Fagopyrum homotropicum; assembly: GCA_033239125.1. Taxonomy (NCBI): domain Eukaryota; kingdom Viridiplantae; phylum Streptophyta; class Magnoliopsida; order Caryophyllales; family Polygonaceae; genus Fagopyrum; species Fagopyrum homotropicum. The sequence continues at coordinate 385,032 of BSWB01000003.1, read as the reverse complement.
TCTGTGTAGTCATATTTACAAAAATGATTTGGCTGACAATATCCGATGACATTGCAGGTAAATTTAATCAGTTGGTGTACCAATATCCGATACGTATCCCAGAAAGGTTTTCTCTTGTTATCCGATCTTTGTTGACTCAGGAAGGAATATGTTTGACTTTGCAGCCCGATTTCAAATTTCTTGAGGTAAATCGGTAGATTCATATCAATTTTATTATCAACATGCATTTTCATAAATGATCAATGATGGTGACAATGTGAGGTTGAGTAAGAGTTCTGAGAATGTGATGATCTTTTATGCCTTTTCTGATTGAACAACCTTTCAATGGATGTACCGAAAAATCATGAAGCAAAGAGGCTGAGATTTAAAAATATACATATATGCTTCTGACCTTGGTTATCCCTGTGTAACTTATTTTTTAGGGAAAATGAAAAATCTCTTTTAGCACTGTGTATTGATAAATTTCATTCACATGACATGAGGTGATGAGGTCTGAACCTTATTCGCTTGAATGACAAAATACCTGAATTTTAAATAAAGAACCTAACAAGACATGTTGTGTTGTTAACAAAATAGTATGTAAACCACCAAATTTAGTTTATTTGACTGTGCTCATCAATTTCTTTTTCGTATGGTAAGCTTTGTTACTTGGTGAAATCAGATTCAAACCTTGTGTCACCTTAATGAGATTCATCATGCCTAATTTTTACAAAGGAGATTAGTCTGAACACCATGTCAAGTAAATGAGATTTTTCCTATCTGTTATTGCATGGGATCTTCAATAGGGATAAAGTAGAAAGTTTAAAAATTGTCTGTCCTTATTCCAACTAAAATGTAAGTGCATTAAATGAGTATATTGTTCGAAGTTCTTCCTGTTTTTCTCACATCGGTTAATTTTTACTAGGTTGCTTATCCATATGTAGCAAAGCGACTCCTTACAGATCCAAACCCAGCTCTTCGAGAACGTCTCATACAGGTCAGTTCAATCCATCCCAACTCTGGTAAATAAATCCATTAAATGTTTACTTATCAGCAGCAACTGTGGTCAGAATGTCATTGTGAATAATCCAATAATATTTATTGACATCAAGCTTCATTTACTTGTCTATGTAGATGCATGATACTGAATGGTTTTACAGCCTTTCTTGCCACAGTGAAACTCATGGTACTCCTGTGTTGCATTTATACAAGAATTGATGGATTAGCTTCTATTTCACTCTAGAAAATTGTGCAGTATTTCCAGGTTTAGCTTCTATTTCACTCTGGAACAGACCTGAAAATTTATGATCCATGGATATAATATTTTCTGGCATACATTAATAGAGCTTAGATCGAGAAGATTAACAAACAATCAGATTCACGTTTCACACAATAATTGCACAATTCTTAGGGAAACTCTCTTGTCAGACCGTATCATTTCATCCCTCTCAGTCAGAGCCTAGCCATAAGTTTCTAGCACTTTCCAGCTGATCCCAATCTTATATTGATGTGCACAAACAAACATCCTTAGCCTTTTTCTGTTAGCTAATTATGCTTTCTTTCTCTGTGGTACAGGTTCTCTTCAAGGATGGTGTTTTTCAATGGAAACGACTGGAAAATTTGATAGTTCTTGCGAAGGAAAATGTAGTGAAGATGAGCAGTACCCCTGCCTTGCAACAAAAAAGCACGTATGTGTTGCTACCACAATTTTAACTTAGGTAGTTCTTTCTTTTGTCTGGCTAATAATTTTAACTTGTGGCTTCTTTTTAAAAAAATTTTTAGACAAATGGAAAAAGATCGGCAACTGCAGCTAAAACTTGACCTAACAGACACCATCAGAGATGGTGCTCGTCTCTTCTTGGTTGATGAAAAGATACGTAGGCAGTTGCTTCTTGCTTTGACCGAGGACTCCAAGCTTCACATCCAAGAGGTGTGTAATGTTAGGATTGGTAATTCCTTATATTTAGAGTGTTGGATTGGTTTGCTGATACTTTTATTGTCAAATGTAGCTCGTTGATGTTTATAGATTGGTTGAAGATCAGATAGATGTCCCCTCAGTTGCAGTGGAAGTAGTACGAGGTAATATCAAATGACATTCTTTTTAATCGTGAAGTTACACTAAATTTCTAATCATATGGTTATCATGCTAACCAATTGCAGACCTTCCTTCAGTAGCACGAGATGCTGTGCTTTCATGGACTGACTCAGTGTTATCTGATGCTTAAACTTTTTGAATTATGTGGATGACATCTTGAAAACCACAGATCTTGATGGTTATCAGATTAGTTCATTGATGTGCTTGGGGTATATATCATCTGCATATGAACTCGTACTCCGATACACGATTCTGAGACCTAGACGTATCTCCAATGACTGTTAGTATCTGCATCTCTAGAATGAGGAATGTGCTTATTTGTTGAACATGTTTCAAAGACGGATGAGGCTATCACATATCCTTGTAATTATATAGGTTATAGGGCATTTCAGTGTAGATTTTCTGTCCATTTAATAGTTATGGGAAGTTGAAAACAGAAAGAAATGCAGTAATGTATTATATGTTGTTGAATACAACAATTCATTCATCTTTACTGTCAGAAATTGAAAATTGTATTGTGCATGTTGCCTATACAAAGAAACAAAAATATGTTGGCTAATTAAGTTGCTAATTAGCAACGTTTATAAGATCCGAGTGTAACTTGACGATACACTGATCCACTAATGCCAGTCCATGTTTCAATTGCCCTAAATTCACGCTAACAGTTTCAAGCTGTCTACCGAGCTTCCGCAGCGCTTCCTTATCAACCCGGAACTTTACAGCATCCAAAGAAGACAATGCCTGAGAAATCAACTCCACTTTTGAGACGTGATCGGAATACTGATCGGAGCAAGACAGACCAAGGAAGCAACACTTCCAGCTCCAACAGTTGCCAGCAATAGCACCACCAATAACAAACTCGAGAATAAAACACAGCAAGTCCCGGGTTTTCTTCAAAGCTAAATGCATGGACCGGACTCTCTCGTCACAGTCTTTCAACTTCAGGATATTGAGCCTCTGTGTTCGGTGGAGCAATTCGGAAGCCCTTTTAACAATACTTGTTCTTGATGTTCGGTATGTTGATGAACCTAATGCTATAATGTCTCTCTTGCCAACGAGAATTGACCTTTGTAAATCTAAGATCGATTGTTTCATGTCAACTAGAATATTGACTGTGCAAGCTCCAACGTCTAAACAATCCTCCAACGTCTTTGTAATGACGTCAAACCCACTCATCATCGTAGGCGAACGGGCTTTGAGATTCCGAGAGGAGGATCACATCGTCAACCTGTTCTAACATGTACTTGAGACCTCCCAAATTTTTGCACAAACTGGATGAAGATCCTGTACGAAAAATTCAAATTGTATATCCATAAGCCAAATTCAAATTTGAACAAGGAAAGAACAGAATACACAGCAACAAACGAGAACATCCATGCGCGAAACAAAACTCGAGATGATTCATCAAGACCTAAAATCATTCAAAATTTAAGCATATACAGTAAAGAAAATGTGATATACCTGAAAATAGGGTTAACTTTGGAGCCATTGATGGAGTAAGTGAGTAGTTACAGAAGAACGAACAAGAGAGATTGCGATGTTCGCAGTAGTTACAGAAGAACGATCAAGACAGAATGCGATCTTGCGAACAGTGGGAAAGATCAATCGCTTTAACACAAATTCAGATAGCTTGGGGACGAAGAACAAGAGAGGTTGCGATCGACTTTTGTGTTGGGTAAGAGCAATCGCTTTGGAAGAAAGAACAACAAATTCAGATAGCTTGGGAATTTGTTCTAGATTTGATATATATATATATAGCACTTTATAAGATCCATATATTATATTTATGGTAATTTCCACCTGCCATACAAAATCATACCGTTATCATATATATGGTAATTTCCAAATTTCCATACATAATAATGCCGTTTAATATATGCTACTTTTTCAAATTTCCATACAAAATAATACCGTATAATATATGGTATTATTTGGTATATTTTTGTTAATATATTAAGAATTATGTAATAAAGGTTTTGTGGCAACTTTGAATTATTATTTTAACTATATTTTTGTGGCAACTTTGAATTATTATTTTAACTATATTTTTGCTAATATATTAAGAATTATTTTTTAGTATATTAAAATTTCATAAATTTATGAAATACATTTGTTTAATATAGTGTATGTTAATGGTCATTAATGACCAAAAATAATATCACCTATAAAACATGAATAAAAAATAATATAAACTTTAAAAATTATTAATTGGTATATAACCTATTTCACATTATATCAATTTCAATAAGGGGTGAAATTATCCAATTTTATTACAAAAATCGTCCATATATTTTTAAATCACACAAAATAATCCTACATTATTTTTTTTAAAAAAACTATCCATATTTTTTATGTATACGTAATGAATTATTTAATAAAAGTTACATATCACCTTATTCTTAAATATTTTAGGTAATTTATTTAAACAAAAGAGTTATAAATATTGCATTTGTTTTACTAACATTAAAAAAAAAATCGCTCCCAATGGCGCCCAATTTTTTATATTTTTTTTATAAAATTAATGATAAATAAAAATAAATATTTTATTAAAATTTAAATGTAAAATGGAGTCTTTTTTCACAAATCTACATAGTAATTTTAAAGTTTCAAATTACGTAAATTTTTTGATAAGTGATATATTCTTTCATAAAATTTCGCCCACAAATATGAATTTTTTTTTTCAAACTACCCATAAAACAATAATGACATCAAACATAGGTCTATAACCAAAATTTTATTTTTTAAAATTTGGAACTTTTGAAAAATTTAAGAATAAACTATCATAATATTTAAGAATAAAGTGATGACTAAATTTTATCACATACTTCGTTAAATATGCAATAAAAAAAAACATGAGTGAGTTTTGAAAGAAAGTATAATATATGGATCATTTTGTTTGATTTAAAATGTATGGAATGTATTATAATCAAATTCGGTCACAAGTTTGTATAATTTTCTATTCATACATGGTACTATTTTTTTGTCATTTTTTTCCTTACTACTACTCTCTAATTACACTTTCCAGTTTGTATGCTGAAGTTATCCCGCGCATAGTATCTTGGCTCTTGAAGATGATCTATACTCTATAGTAATACGCAAGTTTCCTTCAATAAAACTTCTATATGTGTAATAAGAAGAAACCATTGCAGCAAGTTCAAATTAATCTTCTAAACCAGTGGCAAGAACGTTAAAAGATGGCCAAGTTAATCTTGTAAACATGCAAAATTAGCTGTTGTCTTGACAAAATTGTGCAAACTAAAAAAATGTAGTCTTGAAGATGAGGGTTTTAGCCATCTATCTCTCCAAGACACAGCTTCTGTATATGCATGAAATTGAGAATCGGAAATACATAAGATGTAAAAGGACATTTAGAAGTAAGCTTTGTTTTGTGTCTGTTGATCTTTAAATTCTTCGGCTGTTGCAGGCCAGAGACCGAGGAGGGAAAGGCGCAACTGTTGCAGGCCAGTGATCCTTCTCAATGACAAGAGAAATGGACAGTTCGATTCATTCATGAAGTTGTGTAAAGAAGTCGGACTCCGAATGTGAACAGGGACACTGATAGAGATACATCCACAACTAGATACAAACATCAGGGGTACCATCATACACAAGTCATTGGAGTATTGATTGCTCCTCTATCATCGAGTGCAGTGAGATTGGGCTATCTAAATGATAACTTATCCAATCGTAGAGGTATATACATAATACCAACCTCAACTTTGTATGTTATCATAATCGATTCAGTAAGAGTGCAAAAAATAAACCATCCTAGCAAAGAGCTCACAAAACCTACATTATAGTTTCTGTAAAATGGAAGATTACCAACCTAGACAAGCTACAATCCAACTGAATGCTAAAACATTAGAGGATCATAAACACCTAAGAATTTCAACGAACCAAACCCTAGAACTGGCAGCCAAGTGCCATAATAACTTTAAGCACAAATCTCAAACCGATTGGAGATTCAAGCAACAATCAACAACAAAGTAAGAAAACTTCATGATTGAAACATAGATATTCTATCGATAACGTCAGATCAATAACCAAAAGCACTGAATTCGTACAACGATCAGTAATTCCAAAATAACAACGAAAATTCTTCATAACTTTAAAAAACATTATACCGATCTAAATCAAAACCATAAACGAAATGGCTCAGAACCTCAGCTTTGAGAAGAACCACCTATTCTTACCGGTCTTGAACCTCTCCTCGAACCTAGCCTTGGTCTCTTTAGCAGCGGAGACCTTCTTGTCCTTGCTCTGAAGAGCGTCGACGGAGACGATGTCCTTAAGATCAACATCGAGGGTGTAGCGAGTAGGCATGATGTGGTTGTAGTTCACGAGCTTGATGAAGCTCTTGACACGCGACTTCTTCGCCTGCTTCTTGGCGGAGTCCTTGCGAATCACCTTCTTCGGGTACTTTGAGATTCCAGCGACGAGGCAATGGCCGTAGTGGCGATCCTTGTTTCCATCGTCGAAGGACTTGACGATCACCGCCTTCCTTCCGGCGTACCTTCCCTGCAATAGGACAACCGCCTTTCCTGGTTTCAGGAACTTCACCATTTTCGCCGCTCTCTCTGTACTCTCAGACGGAGGTTTGGAGGCGAAATAGGGTTTATATATTAGGGTTAGTTTAGTGTTACTGCTTTTCATTTTCAAATGGGCCCAATATATCAAGCCCAGGCCCAATATTAGCGGCGAGGCTGATGGCATCTTGCCTTCATATGCCTAACATAACAGGTCCCTGATTCAAGCAATAACACACACAACAACTGACTGACAGCAAATAGAGAAGAACAAACACAACAGAAAACAGCTGACTGAAATTTTTGATCTATTGCCTGCTTGTTCTAATCAACCACTCAGTAACTTTCATTACACTTTTGATCATCTACTCCTTCCCCCCCCCTGTTTTTACATTGTATATGCATCCAGATTAAGCATTCTTATCAAATAATGACACATTCAACATTCCAAAAGAAGGTGCAGCTGAAACTCAGTCCCAAAAATTTCGACTGCGACGACTTCTTACTTTGCCATCTCTCACAACATGACAAGCTCCCCAACACTGTACAGCAAAGCAATGTGTAGAGGCCAGCAATTTGTAGATAAACACAGGGTTCATTGTTTCTTGCTTGGCTTCACTAAAGCATGAAGAACCCCCATAATATACCACCTACAGCTCAATATATTGAAAGAAGAAAACCCCTAATTTGTAAAGGAAATATCCAGTCTACCATTGAAAATATTAAAACCCTAATTGTCCAGGAAATATGATGATGGACCAAAATTACCCATCTGCTGCTTCCTTCCTTTTCCTGTTGTTTCTCCTCCCTGACTTTGGTTTTTCAGCTGCATCAGAGTTAGGTACGGGTGGCTGCTGGTCTACATCGGAGCTTGGCTTGGTATCTTTCGGTGGAGTTGGTTCAGATGCAACCTTCTCATAGATAATGGCATTATCCAGAGAGTATATGCGGAGAGCAAGTGCTGATAGAGTAGATGTTCTTGCAGCAGCAGACAGAGACGACCAATAGTACCACTCGGTTTTCAGATATTCTGCCTTGATCATGTCCTCCAGAACAATGGTTGATTGAACAAGCTGTCAGCAAAACAAAAAGACAACATCAGTTATGCTACATGTACTTCACCTTTATAACAGGGAGATTGGCTCCGGTGAAAAGACATCTTATGTGAAGTGCATGTTTTATAAATGTGTAGCTTTCCAGCATAACATATGTAGATTATGACACATGTTCCTGCATTTGTACGCTTCTTATTGTTCAGAATAAGACCTCTGAAAACATACGAGGGAGAAAAAAGAAAATCAGACCTCAAATATGGTTTCTGCATTTTTGACAAATGTGCGCCAAGCAATTCTCTTCTCCATGTGAACCCTCGAGGGCCTCAGAGCCTCTTCAGGCAAAGCAGCTTCCATATCAAGCAAACTGACTTTCAAATGCTTTAAAACTTGAGAAGCTCTCCCGACCAGTGGTCTCAAGGAGGACTCACGCACTACACAACAATGGCTAGCATCTGATGATGAGCCACGCCTGTTGGAGAAAATTTTCCTTTCCCTTCCAATCTGGGATCCTGACAAAGATCGGTCAGCTTTCAGATTTGAACTGTATTTGTCTGTTTCGGTTGTATGATGTGGGTTCCCAGGTTGAACCTTAGCATGAGTGTCAATACCCTGTGAATCAACCTCTTTTTCAGATGCCGGGTTCTGATTGTCATTGGTGTTCCCAGCAGATGGAGCAAAGACGAGGTTAGGGTCAGTAAGATGCGGTGAGACTGATTGCACAAATACAGGTTTTCCATCAGATCCAAGTAAACCTATACTGTGTACCAATTCTTTGATTGAATCATTGGTCACGAATTTGGAACTGATTTCTTCCAATCTATGTGGGCAGGTCAACCCCTCATTTTGGAACTTTATCAAACCTGAGCTGAGCTCAAGTCCTGTACTTTTAGATGCTATACGAGAATCGGATTTTACCTGATTATCAGGAGGCTCAGTAGTCTCCTTTTTTTTCTCAGCTGCAGCTGCAGCTGATGAGCTACAATGACCGCTATTGTGTTTATCAAACTCTGTCGCATTTAGGAAGGATTTATGGCAGCGGAGGCAGTGTTGCCTACAAACCCAGATAGGTTCCAAGCAGTTGCACCTGTACATTTTTCCCTCACCAGTCAATCTTGCTCTCTTCCACTGTCTCTTGAAACTGTCATTCATATTCATCTCAAAGCACGGGCCATGTAACTTCTCGAGAACAGAAGCAGCTTTAGTGACAATATAATTTGAGTTATCCCTCTCTCCATTGGATCTCAACAGCACCATTGGCTCAGTCGCTTCTGGCTTTCCAGCTTGAAGCGAGACAAAGATTCTTAGCTTTTGCCAATGCACGACAGAATCTTTCAATTCTTTTTCTTTGGGGTCATTATTTCTAAACCACTCAACAAGCGTTTTCACTTCAGAATCAGTCTGATAGGAAGTCCATTGCGAACATGTCATAGGAGAAATTCCAGCTTCGTACAGAAATGGACAAGAAGCATTTGAGCCCTCCAACTTCGAGAGATTTTCACCCCCAGATGGAATCGAGCCTCTGAAAAGAAAACCATTCCCTGCCATAGCCTTGCCATCCAGCCTCTGTCTTTCTCTCTGCAACGCTATAGTACTATCAACAATTACCGAAGGATTTTCACCTGGCTTGGCTGAGAGCCAGTACAATCGGCCAGCAGAATCATCACCCAAAAATTCCATCCTAATAGAAAGTTTCAGAAGTCGTGTCTCTGCATCAGCAATAGATCGTTGACCTGCTGAAATACTCTTTCTTATAGAATTCAGCTCAAGGATGAAATCCTGTGAATCATTCACAGTCGAAGAAGATACAAACTCAGCAAGTTGGCCACTGCCAGAACTGGAGACGGAAACCCCTGGCACAGCATCAGATATAGGTAGACCTGAGAGATCACTGCTTGTGCGTTCAAACACTCTAGCACTCTGAGAAGAAGCTTCATTAGTGATGCCGTTGACTTCTTGTGGATGAGACTTTGACAATAAATCTTGCTCTCCTTTGGATTTCTGGCGTTTTTTGAGCCTCTCAATATGATTTCCATTGATCTCAGAGTCATCATCAACGATCGTATCAGTTTCATCTGGCTGATTTTGACCATCAACAACAGGCTTTGCAAAATGAACCTGAGAATCATTGGATTGCTTGCTCTTCAAATTTGCTGCCTTATCCTCCGATAAAGGGCCAACATGCAGCAACTTATTACTTAATTCAGGCTGATTTCCTACAGAGGAATAAGGTTTAGCAGTCTGCAAATCCATGTTACCATCTACGGCAACATTTACAGGATTCTGGCTTAACTTGGCAGCTTTGGAAAGCAAAATATCTTCACGTATCCTGAGAATTTTTATCTCAGAATACAATGAGCGCAACTTCTGCTGGAGATCATTGGAAGTGTCAGAAGATTGCTCAAGGTGTTGGTGTATTAGAGATGAACTAAGTAGCTCATCACATAAGAACTTCAACAACAGCGTTCTCTGCATTTGAAAGAAGATAAAAAAAAAATGTCAGCACTCAAAAGGCATTAAGATGAACAATAACTGTGAAAGGACAAACTGGGGGGGGGGGGGGGGGGTGGCAAATTTTCATGGTACCAGCTAATTAGCATGCCAACAAACAGAAGCCATAAACATAGTAGATGATGCTTCTAACTCCCTCAGTACTTGGGAGTAATCCAATGCCAAGCGTTCACAAATGCGCTTAAAACCTCATATTCCCATCTTCTAGTGAAAAAACAATTTTAATAAAATTTCATGCCCAAGCAGAATCTGCAAAGATCAGACTGAAAATGGCCGAAACATAATTAAGGATCATACTCCAACACTCCTTGTACTTCACTACGGAAGTGAAAAGATAATTAAATTAGCAGACATCTATGTCAAGATACATGACTCCAAAAAATTCTGACAATTAAGCACAATGGATAAAAAAAATCCAACCAGGACATCTAGTATGTAGCTGCTAGTGAGTGCCTAAAACCATATCAATAACACAGCAAACATTCATTAAAAGGTCAAACCATTTTCTTGTAAAGCAGTGTGTACTGATCAAAACAATTTTAATAAAATTTCATGCCCAAGCAGACTCTGCAAAAATCAGACTGAAAATGGCCGAAACATAATTAAGGATCATACTCCAACACTCCTTGTACTTCACTACGGAAGTGAAAAGATAATTAAATTAGCAGACATCTATGTCAAGATACATGACTCCAAAAAATTCTGACAATTAAGCACAATGGATAAAAAAAATCCAACCAGGACATCTAGTATGTAGCTGCTAGTGAGTGCCTAAAACCATATCAATAACACAGCAAACATTCATTAAAAGGTCAAACCATTTTCTTGTAAAGCAGTGTGTACTGATCAAAACAATTTTAATAAAATTTCATGCCCAAGCAGACTCTGCAAAAATCAGACTGAAAATGGCCGAAACATAATTAAGGATCATACTCCAACACTCCTTGTACTTCACTACGGAAGTGAAAAGATAATTAAATTAGCAGACATCTATGTCAAGATACATGACTCCAAAAAATTCTGACAATTAAGCACAATGGATAAAAAAAATCCAACCAGGACATCTAGTATGTAGCTGCTAGTGAGTGCCTAAAACCATATCAATAACACAGCAAACATTCATTAAAAGGTCAAACCATTTTCTTGTAAAGCAGTGTGTACTGATCAAAACAATTTTAATAAAATTTCATGCCCAAGCAGACTCTGCAAAAATCAGACTGAAAATGGCCGAAACATAATTAAGGATCATACTCCAACACTCCTTGTACTTCACTACGGAAGTGAAAAGATAATTAAATTAGCAGACATCTATGTCAAGATACATGACTCCAAAAAATTCTGACAATTAAGCACAATGGATAAAAAAAATCCAACCAGGACATCTAGTATGTAGCTGCTAGTGAGTGCCTAAAACCATATCAATAACACAGCAAACATTCATTAAAAGGTCAAACCATTTTCTTGTAAAGCAGTGTGTACTGATCAAAATTGCAAATTAATATTTTGGCTCTTCATCAAGATGTCACATATATACACTACATTTGAAAGTGAAAGAGAAGCTTTGTACTTGCAACGACGTCTATATGTGCTTGCAAAGACAAGAAGCCTTGTGCTCACCTAGGTAGCACAAATGGATACTGGAATGAGGAAACAATATTTTCTCAAATAAGAAACAAAGACAACACCAGAATATTTTTCAAATACAAAACACCTTTTTTAGGAAAAAAAATTATGAAACTGTAAATGCAATTGTTACAGACTGACAAATAAAAAAGACAAAACCCAAGCCACTGTCAAACATAACCTACAATCACAAAATCCAAAGCCCAGGTACCAGAACCCAGTCAATCTTAGTATGATCCAACTGACAGTTGCACCTGTAAAGCAAAAACAGAGCCCTAATAGTTTACCTATTTCATCTATTCGATTGAAGCCTCAATTTTGTTGATCAACAAACCCTAGATCTGAATGACACATTTACTTCTTCGTGAGAGCCAAAAACATTGTTCAGTGGTTGTCATGGGTATTCATGGGGTGAGTTTCAGCTCAAACCAAAATTGGTATTTGTGTGGACTTTCTCCAAGAATATTGAGATCACATAAGTAGTGAAATTATGGTTCAGTTACCCTCTTTGCCCTTTGCACGCACCTATACGAATCACGATATCTAATAAATTTACTAGGACGTTCAGAAATGCTAACACATTGACGCACAGACTTTATGATACTTCCTATGTGGTAAAAAGTTCCGAATATATCCACAAAGGTCTAGTCTCCTTCCATCATGAAAAATTATATTCAAGTTAGTTATGAACACGGCTTTATTATACTTCCTATCTGGTCAGTGGTCGGAAATGTTCATATCCACAATGGTGTAATCTCCTTCTGTCGTGAAAAATTGCCATTCTAGGTTTCTCATCGGAGAAAATTAGTAAGAACATTAATTATCAAATCCTTTAAGATAGTGCTCAAAACAGCAAATTCGATCGCATTGTCAAGTTACTAATTCCGAAATAGAAGGACAGCAACTGAGCTAAACAAAAATGAGAGTGGAATCAGTGGATGAAGACATTTTCAAACATACCTCATGAACATTGAAGTCCCAGTATTCTGTTTCTTCCATCATCGCACATAAAGATGTTAATTCCTCCAAGTATCGCGGTATAATATCACTCTGGTATCTCTTTCGTCGCCGTTGGCTGAGGAGAGGAGCACTTTTTGACACACTCTTTCCACCAGAAACGCATGTTGGACAATACCAGTTTCCTTCTGGAATTCTTGCAAGGGGAGGATTTAAGCAGTATGTATGATATTCTGCATCACATTTGTCACACAAAAGGACACTATCATCGTCTTTATCAACCCCGCATACTTTGCAGATACCCTCACCCCAAGGCGTCTTGGGGATTTCATTGGTAGATGTTACTATATCAGCAAGTTCCTTCTTTGCTTCCGGATCAATTCGTTCCAAATCTGCGAACTTGTTGAGTTTTTCCACTAGAGGAACAATCTGTATCAAACATCACATCAGAACAGTCGGACAATTTCATTTGGAGACAGATACAATTTGGCAGAGTGAAGCAAAAAAATATTCTTTAAAAGAAACTGAAGATGGGACAAGAAGCCACCTCTTGCTCGTAAAGCAAGTCAAACTTTTGGGACAGCCTTTCAATCAATTTGATGACATCACTTTGGTCTACATGAACCGTGCGTAAATTACTCCATAGCTGCAAGACGTAGCACAATAAGCACATTTAAAATCATTTCATTTACAAATCGGCATTAATAGTCACTGCTGGTATTTTAAAGTAGCAAGGCTAGAAAAGGGAACTTTGCAATTTTACGCAGGCAGGAGTACGGCTACAGTTAACAACATAACGACAAATGGCAATAACAATAACTTTTGGGCCGAGATGGACATATAGATATTAATCAGCGAATGCACATACCAAACTTAAACGATCTCGACAAAGACAAATTTGTAATATATCCAACCAAAAGTGGTATAAAAATCCCCAAGCAACTGACATATAAGGGCCTGTCTGGTAGTAGATTATTGGAATATTTTTATGTATTCTGTTTCTCTAAGTAATTAATTATTGGAATATATTTATGTATTCTGTTTATACTAGGACCTTGGTACACATACAACTAGTGTATGTTTAAGCTCTACACCCCCAACTAAAGTTTGACAGGTAGATAATTTAACAATATCTTTTTTTAAATTACTCTGAGAGAAATGGAAAAAAAACTTAAAATTAAAATTAAAAACGCGTGGCAATTTTTCATTCGCAATGTAGACATGCACCTAGTGTGTGTAAGTTATCCCTTATTCATAAGTAGGGAAAGCTCGCATGGTAACTACAAGGTTTTAAAATTTCCATCACACGAGTATGAAGTCGCATGATAGCCACGAGATTTCGACAAATTTCGTTCCTCGACCAAAAATGCTCTTTCCGTTTATTTATTTCGCTATATAGTGCTGACCGGCAATCTTTTATTGAGCATTAAAAAAAATTTAAGCCTAAAACAAATTGCAGATTAAATTAGATTAGACCTCTAGACAAATTTGGAAAAAGAAAGAAAAGGCATTTCCAAACATGGGTTAGGGTTATAGATTGAGATATGACTTATGAGTCCACAATTAGCTCTGAGAGGCCAACCTAGAGGGTCATTGAGATTCAAGGCTAAATTAGACGGAAATTGGTCTAGGGTTCTTGGTTAACCACTTCTGTATTTAAGTTTCGAAAGTGAAAATTGAGAAGAGGAACAAAACAATTTCTTGATTGCGTCGCTCAACTTATGTGAAGTAGGCTCAATGTGAAGTTGGCTAGGGTTCGTGACTGTCGACAGAAGCAAGACAATGGCAGCTCCAGTTCTAGGTCCTTCCTCTTATGATTTCTTGTCATTAAATTTTTCAATATACATGTGTGTGTGTGTGTGATCTTCCATATTTTTGTAGTGAGAGGATTTTTATTTCCGAAGATCCTGCCTTTTATGCAACCAAGCAGATCTTTTTGAGATGAGATTGGAAGTGTCGTTCAATCTGATGTCTTCTCCGCATGGCGCTGAGTTGTTTAAAATGATGTCAATGGTGAACGAGAGTAGAGGAGTAGCTTGTAAGAGAACATGGTGATGAAAGTTTGGATCCAAAAATGAATAAAAATAGGGAAGAAGATGAGTTTTGGAGGAGGGCAGAGATAGTGGAGGTTAGAAGATTATGAATAACTTAGATCTAAGAACTAAATTTCACCAAAAGAATAGGGTCTCAATGCCCATTAAATGTCAAGCCCGGGGTTTGGTGAAATTTGGCTTGGGTGAAGTTGAAATTATAACTTCACCATGAATTTGGAAAAATCTTAAACGTAAACCTGTGAATTAATGACCAGATTTTAACCATTCTCTTTATGTTTATTAGTTTTTACATCATTTTCTTAGGGTTTTCTCAACTTAACTGTAGAATTTGTTATCAGCTTCATTGGATCAAAACCGGGTTTACTGACTCATTTCTATGCTTTCCTCTTTGAACTTATTATATTGGATATCAAAGATGTGAAAGTTCACTACTCCCCCAGCAAAAAAATTACCTAGAAAGGGAAAAAGGAAAAAAATGACACTGCTCCGTCAATAATCTAATATACACACATCTTTCCAACTGGGTAAAAGCCACAGCAATGAATTTAACTGCTCTGATGCTCAAATAAGCTAACAAGAGAGGCCGTATTTGTACTACAGTATATCAAAGCAAATTAACTATTTCTCAACAATCTGACCCTTTCATCTGAACTTGGTGCTGAAAGATCAACATGTTCATATTATATGGTACGAACTTTACTTCATGAACAAGTAACTTCAAGATTCTAATAAAAAATAAGTTACTAAAATTTAAGTATACCTCACAAACATCCTCGCGAAAAGCTTCATGTGATCCACCATAAGAACCAAATGCTAACCTCAGGTCAATAGTCCTAAAATCAAGAGGACGAGAGACCATGCCAGGACAACCAATAAGTCCCTCATCATCATTGTCAGAAGAATTTATCAAGTTTCTTCCCAACAAATTGCAGAATACTTTTTCAGCATCCTCCGATGCAGTATGGCGCAGCACAATACGACATTGTTTCATTATGATGTCCAAAACCGATAGAACATGCTTCTTTTTTCTTTCTTTCGGTGGTTTTTGGGGTAGAACTCCACCAGAAACTGTTGCTAAAACAGAGAGAACAGCTTTCTGCAACAAATAGGTTACCATAATTTTATAACATGCAGAAAATTAGAAAGAGCAAAAATACTCAAGTAATAGAAAACAGTATCATTATGTCTAGCCCTTATCCAATGTACAGGAGATGCTAAGATTATTTTAGATTTTACCACCCCTTTTGAGATGTTTCACTACAACACACCAAATCAGTAAAAATAAGGCACAACAAAATTCAATGAAGGTTGTATCACCTAGATTCAAGTCGAGAGGCAGGAAGCATACGCCTCCCTAGCACATGCCACATTTTCCTCACTAAATGCATTTAGGGCTAACCAGTTATTTTAGGGTTTAGTCTTATTTTCAATATATCTACTTATACAAACAAATAAATAACTGAAAAATACATTATGTCTCAAATCTACAAGGCATTCGCCGACAAGCTTTAGCAAAAGCCCTATTGCCTTTTTATTCACTCCATATGATGTTGGCCATTCTATGGAATTTTTACGTGATGTCTCCTATGGCCTAAAGATGAGAAAGACCTTAACAAAAGACAAGTGAATCAAATGTAAGAGGATGGTATACTAGAGAAAGCATATGGAAGGAAAATAGTAAAAATGTGAGAAAATTTTGATGTCTATACTCAACAATACTTCTTTTTTCCATTTGACAAAGAGATTCTTAAGATAGATTCTGTTCATGACATATAACTGCACAAGTTGCGCATAGCAGTAGCTAAATGCGAGATTTAATGAAAATGTTGTGTACACTAATACAAGGAAAGAATTTGGCCAAATAGACCCTTTTCTATTTCCATTGGGTTTGTGTACCCCTTCAATTTTTACCACTTTCATTAAATTGAAGTTGGAAGGTAAGGGGTTTGATTAGGTGTACATTTACTGAACATATTTATACCATGAGCCTAGTTACTAGAGAGATCTCAAAAAGGCCTACTTAACTAATTTGGCCCTAATACAAGCAATTTATAGCCAACTTTCAAAACTAACGAATACAACAGAGAACAGTCTAAAATCTATTGAAAATTCCATTGATCCAAACGCAACGGAAAACCACAAGCATAACTGATCAAGCACAACCCTAAAATGGTAGGTTCTCCTATACATACCCAAAAAAGATAGTAATCATTGACTTATCTTTTCATATCTCTCTCCTCACCGGATAGCCATCTAACAAGTTAACACAAATTATTAATAAACTGAATCTTTAATACTTAACATCTAACTCCACATCACAAAGTAGTAAAGTATAGTGCTAACAAGTCATACCTAGATTGCTACACGGTTTAGACAAACAATGTTCTGCCACTAGTTTTATAGATTATAACCACACTCCGTGAAACTATACCTCATGTCCCTCAATAAATGCATGCTTCCTAGAGCTGATTAGATTTTGAAGATGAATAAAAAATCAACAGCACGGAGAATATGTACCGTAATAAAACTATCAAAAGAACTAACTTACTAATTCAATTAATGTATCATACATTCACTCTTTTCCATACAAAGATAATAAGATCAAAGAATACCACCTTTGTAGGCCCAGAAGCATTGCCTTTATATACAGCTTTGCTAATTGAATGTTCTAGTATCTTTTTCGCCCATTCTGGTGGATCCTTCTCCAAAGCAGCATAAACACACCTTCTGATCCTTGTTCCAACATTAGTAGGTAGCTTACGCACAGGTTCCAGTTCCTTTGACCACTCTGGAATGCTGCCATCACTGTTTTCTTCATTTGCAGGAGCAGAGACTGCCTCAACATCAACATCTTCTATGGAAAGAAAATGATCTCTCGTGTTTAATGAGCCATAGATTCGCTTCCTAGCTTCTGCTAGCAGCTGCAAATCAAGTGTGTTAATGAACCCATATCTACTTATAAAGCATAAGATAGCTTCATAAATACTATGCTAATACATTACTTCGAAATAAATTACTAAAAATTCAGGTTAATGCGTCATGAACATGTGAATCTCTCATATTATCAATCCGAAAAAATACAACAATATCCATAAAAAACTATAGTTGGCATTCAATCATCTCAGAATAACATAAGGAATTTAAATCAGGTCTAGAAAGAAAAAAAAAACACTGAGCAATGTCCATTTAAATATATAGGAGCATTTAATTGTCTCTGAATAATAGAAGGATCTTAAAATCAGGCCCAGACAAAAAGAGACACCATATTTGCATCATCCAGCAAACAAACAAAAAGAAACAAATCATCTATTTCAAAGAAGAGAAGGAAAGGAAAGGTTAAATCATATTTTGAGTAGAAAATCATATCTTAAAACAAGACATAGGCAAAGATGGATATGAAATTATTGCACCCCCAACAACTTCATCTTTATGCATCCAACAGTTCTGCCAAGATTTTCGCTATAGAGGTCCTAATCTCAAGACAGAAAGCATCAATCACTTCATTATAAACAAGAAATACAGCATATAAAACTTCATGGATAAGCTTGGTCAAAGAACAGCTTACATGCACGGTGACACTCCACCAAAAACTGTGTAAAATAAAATGTACTACTATGAAATCAAAGTTAATGCTCTATATAGAATGAGGAATGACTGTTCAATCTACCCTAGCCTCTAAAGGTCAAATAGCACTTAAAGCACGCATAAATAGAATAATAATTTCAATGCTCTATATCCCAAGATGGGAAACAGTTATATGTCATAGCAAGCAAAATCTAACAGCAGAGAATTGTTACTGAACTACAAAAGTTCCATGTAGGAAACTGGTAGAGAGGGCAGCTAGATAATTCTCTAGAGGCTCACCAGTGCATCTGCCTCTATTCCTGCTATTCCAGTAAGTGAACCGCAAAGCACACCACCATCCCCCTGTAAACAACGGAATATTTTGCTGCTTTCACGGACAATTGATTCAGCAGAATCCGAGTTACCGTCCATGCATAAAACAGACAAAAGATATCTCCGAGCCAAATCTGGCCATGTCAGCGCATTGACAGGAAGAATGCTTAGCTTTGACCTTTTGGCAAGATTTGAGTTGTCTACATCTCTTCTCCGACCCCTTCGTGGCTTGAACTCCCCTCCATCCAAGGTGGGAACCAGCACTGTTGCCACCTTTACGTAAAGCTCACTCAAAAGCACATTTAGGAGTGAGATATGGACTTTTCTCAGTACTATACCAGTACATCTACTAAAAGTAGAAGATGCAATCTGAGCATCAGCTTCTTGCTTCACTGCTGCCGTTTCTATCTCTATGAATATATGAGGATTGTCCTTACATACATCAATTTCACTGCTTGAAGATGAAGTTTGTTGGGTTATTTCCCTAGATGCATTACATGTAGTAGCCTGGTCATCCTCACAGCCCCTTCCTGATTGCTCAAAAGGGCCCAAGTTATCACACCACGGACTAATAAGTTCAGCTTCAAGGTCATCAAATGGCAAAGCCCCTTCCAAGCCCAAAAGCTCATGAAAACGCAATAATAACTCCCATGCCTACAAAAAAAACATAATACAAAAATTAGAAACTGAAAAAGACAATATCAACAATGCTGGACGTTCAAATATGTTTAGCAAATTGAAAATACCTGAAGAATGTCACCAACTAACTGGGGAGGGAGTTTTGTCCCCAAAAGCTTGCCAGGAGGAAGACAGCGATTGGCAGAGATGGTATTCGCAACAACCCCCGACTTGGCCCTTTGCCTTGCTTGTTCTGAATTACCTAATGCGGTGTCTTGCGCACAAGCTTTGTTTTGGGCATTTACCAGCAGAAGCCCATTTCCAACTAGTGGTGTAACAGAGTAATCATTTCTACTTCTCAATGACCTATATTGCAGACAGAGACGGACAGTTGGCAGTTGTTCTATAACTTCTTGAACAAAATCAACATCAAGTCCAAATCTGTCAAGGTTCATCCAATTTTTCAAGATCTTCAAAGCCAACTCAAATTCGTGATTGTTTCTGACAATACAAGGGATACTTAAGGTTCCTAACAAACTGCAAAATTTGTTCAAACAAGAAAATATCCCCTTGTTCTTCTTTACCTCGGCATTGTAGCACAAAGAAGATGCTCCATCTTCAGCATGTTTACAGAAGAATCTGAAAGAACCGGTTCGGTTATAAATCAAGCTACATGCAGCAATGAGCTTATGCGATAAAATATTCCAGACCTCAGATGAAGACCGCCCTTCAATTGAAAATTCATCAATTTTATCCCCCACAAACAAGTTAGTGCCCAATGTTTTTTGTGAACCTCTACTAGAAGAATTATCCTTATCCTGTGGGTTGGTTCCATCCTGGGAATCAAAAGCCTTGCAAGAACTGTTACGAAGCCAGGAGACAACAGCATCGTCCGCAGGCAAAGAGGGAACAGAAAGCATTGTGTCAACAATACAATCTTCTTCAGATAACTGACTTGGGCAAGTTAACTTCTCACCCTCCTCTGAATCTTCTGTGTCAAAGCTTTTTCTACAAAGAATAGTTGACCCACAAGGAATGGGCAAAGATGTGCAGGAAAACCTTCTGATCTTAAATAAAGGTCCTGCGTCACCACCATCCACCACATAACACAAGAATAGAGATCCTGTAATCTTATCATGCCAACAAGACCTATATCCCACAGGCCAAATACAACTCGCATCGTGATATGACGCCCTCGAATCAACATCACCCACGGAAAGAAGAAAGAAATCTTCATATTGGATAGGAAGTCCATCCTGTAAATCATTGACAAATACGTAGGGAAAGATAATTAGAGTTTATACTGCATTAATGTTCACATAAAAAGCAACAAACAAAAATCATGAGAGACACAGAAGCAAAATAGCACTCCCTAAAAAGCATGTGAATTGCTGACAGCCACAGCCAATCAATGTCTTGTGGTTCAAGTTGTTTCATACTTATTCCAAACTAGTCCTACGGAGTGCACATTCAATGTATATTCAAGATTAAGAGAACTGCTCAACATAATGCGTGATTGTCATTAAAAACATTTAGAGTATCAGTAGTGCCACCAATCTCAACTAAAGGTCAGACTTTTCCTGCCAGGTGAAACTATAGAATAGCTGTCAAGATTTGTGATTGACGCTTTCCGCAATGCAGAAAAAGTGACACCAATTTCCATTTCAAAGTTCACACAAACATCTTGGTATCAGGAGAACAGTAAATGAAAGAGAACTGAAAGCTGCTGTAATATGAAGAGTAGTCATGCCAACACTACCTTAAAACGCCATACTTTGGAGCAATAGATCACTTCGAAGATTGCAAAAGCAATTATGTGCATCCAATGGAAGGCACCTAATGTTTGCATTACTAGCCCTAATTGTTCTTAACCGGGAGCCAAATTCTATATCTTGAGAGAGTGGTTGTGCTTTAATTATCTTCAATATCTAAACATTTTAAATGTCTGTTGCATTTTTAAAGCTCTATAAGTTACCAAAATACAGAATTCAAATATGACAATGAAGCACCAAATGATCATGTACTTTCCTCCCATGGTAACATATGCAATGTAACTACCTCCAAAATATTGAAAAATTATTTTTAACATGCTGCTGTAAATAACCAAACCTTCAGGCTCATGAATTGCGTTTTACCAAAAAGTTGTATTTTTTGACTTGGAATAGTTATTAAGGTTATTTAAAGTCCATGGATACCTATTCTGCTAATGAATACCCACAACTCTGACTGCATTTTTCCTAACACTAGTACATCTCAAATTCTCAATCTTAAAAGAGGTAAAAGATGGCCTTGAACTTGGCCTTCTTACCAAAAAGCATCTTAAAACTACCATATTCAATCATGTCAACAGCAGTAGTACTAAAAGATTCTAGGACACAAACAAAAAATACTACGTTCAAATCAGCAGGTAACTACACTTCGAAAGCACTACAGCATATCACAACGCAGACGCAATTCCAATTCTTAGCAGATCATCAGAATTGAAAATGATTAATCGTAAAACAACACATGCAAGAAATTAGAGCGAAAAAAGGAACTCACGGAGAATGGACCGCCAGAAGAAACATCGCACAACCGCGAAGCTTCGTACCTCGAATCCCTAACTCCAAACAAACTCAAATCCTCCTCACCATTCCCAGCCCCATCAGCATCACTAGGCGGTGAAGCATTAATATCAAACAACCTAATTCCACCAGCAGCAATTCCGCCACCAAGCTTCCTACCGAGCGGCCACCTCCTACTCCCAACACCGCTGCTCCTACACTCACCACACAGCCACTCCTCCACAACCGCCGCCTGAGCCACCGTCATCCCAGCGCAAACAAAATGAAAGCCACGCTCACAGCCATCACACACCACAACCTGACCACGAATCTCCGGAAGTTCACACGAGCCACAAAATGAAACTCGTCCTTCACCGGGAATCTCCGCCGGAAGTCCCTCCGGCGGCGGCGGATGGTCGTGAAACGACCGTACCAAAGATATCGGCGAAACAGAAATCGACGGCGAAGCCATCGATTCTGAAACAGGCGAGGGAATTTCGTTCAGATCGATCATCAATATCGACCTGGACAATGATTCTGAACCTGAACGAGGAAACTCCATGAGTGAAAATAAAGCTTTATCGAAATTTTTTTTCTCACCGGCGGTGAGGTGTTGTTGACTGCGACTGTAAGAGCGGCAGTCTCTGTCGCATTGTACGGATGGAGAGAGATGGGAGTGAGAAAGGGAGTTTCTGGATTTGCAGAGGTTTTTGCTTGTTTGGCGTTTGGACCGACTTTCAGAGAGAGAGAAGGGGGTTGAAAAACGTGAGATTGGAGAACTGATGAAGTGAGTGAGGTGTGAAGGGGTGGGTCTTCTTTTTGTTTAAAGGGTTTTTGGGTGTGTGTGGGTCATTTGTTATATGAAACTGAAAATGGAGGTTGAGTATTCATTTTCGCCTGCAAATTAAATCAATACATTAAATATTAATAATAAAGTTTATTGTAATTTGTGATTCGTAACCGAAATTGTATTCATGAATATCGATGAGTTTTGTTTGCTCACTCACACACATGTTCTGTCCCTCTTGCATTGCATTTGTAACCGATATCGAATGGGTAATTGTAATTCTCAAATTTTCAAATTTTCAAATTTTGATTGTGGGTCTTATCTGAGGTAAAATTTATCCATATAGGGTTGTGATAGATAAAAGTTATCGGTTTGGAAAGATTAATCGAGTTTTAAGATTGATTAAAGTATTACTAAATTGAAATAGATACCGAGTTAAATGAGTTTAAATGAAGTGTTAAAAGTCGGTAGTTCGATTAAAGTAGAAACTAAGTTAACGGTTTTGAATGTTGAAGTGATCGTTACATTACCGAATTTATGTTTATCGTCAAACCTACCTAGTTATTTCCGAGTATTTAGTAGAAGCTTTTATTTCCACTTCTCCCGGTAAAAGTTCTAACCGTATCATTTAAACCGTATTAATATTTTCAACTTATTGGATTTTGTATCACATTTTAAAGTTTAACATATTACTTTGGAACATATAGATTGTGGGTGGATTTTTCAATGTAATTTATTTGTTTTTACTTTCTATTATCCTTACTATTGTATCAATTTAGGATTTGGTGATTCATTTCATGTACATTGTAGTTGTATGTTTGGGATAAGTTTGAATAAATAAAAATTATTTTAAGTTTATAAATAATAAATACTTGACTGAACAAAAGAAGTAACAAATATTTTTGTTCAAACAAATAAAGTAAGAAATATTGTTTGATCAAATTAAGTAATGAATCTTTTTGGTGAAATGAATTGAGAAAAGTTTTTTCAAGAAATTATTTGATAAAATCTAGAGCAAATTAAGTAACATATATTTTCTTTTGAACAAATTTAGTATCAAATTACACAAGAATCTATGAATTAACTATATTGCAAAACTAAGTGATAAAAATAATACATTATTTGTTGGTTAATCAAGTTACAAATTAGTTTAAGTTCTTATCCAAAAAGTATTTGAATTTCAAATAAGTAGCTCAGAAAAATTTTAAAAAAAATATTGTTTGAAATTTGGTTTAGGAGGTAGGGTGTGTTTGGTATAGGAAAATAAAGATTATTTTTACGATCAAATTTACAAAAAATGAGATAAAATTTAACATTGTTTTGTTTTCTACTATTGCATTAAAGTTATGTAATTATAATATAATGATAAAAAAAATCCGTCTCACCAAACACGTCCATATATATAAAAAAAAGTTGTACACTTTTATTTATATGAAATTTGTAAGAAAAAATTATATATTAATCTATTCGTATTTTTGACAAATTAAGGAATAGTTATCTTGTATTACATATTTAGTAGTAAATCTTTTGTTAGCAAATAAAGGGATATGCTAATATGAATATAGGAATCTATTAATAATTACATTGAATGTTTACATCATATTAATTAAATTATTTTTTATTATTCGATCAAAGTAAAATTAGAGATATTCAATTTGTTAAACTTGTTAAAAATATATCTCAATAGGTCATATTTACGGATGACAAGTGGTATGGTGATAGGTGGATGAACCGTCACCCATTTTTTATGGGGTGCATGTGTCCATCGCTCATCAAATGAATGAGTGAATTAGATTTATTTGGAGAGTTGTAGGTGATTAAACTTTTTAAATATCACCATTTGTATTGTATTCAAATACATTCGTTTAGTATTTTTTGCATACCACAAAAATTTATATTTCAAAAATAAATAATATTAATAAATATGATTTAAACATCGTGTATACCTATTATAACATAAATAATAATAAGCTTTTCTTAACTTAACGATTTCAAACTTAAATATACAAAAAGTTAGATATTTGGGGTATTACGTAGGATTGTTCAAGTTCCGTCTACGCTAGAATTTTTGAACAGATTTGAACCGAAAATTTGTTGTTGGACTAGATTGATTTGTCAATTTTTAAAAGGGCCTAATTTTTTTTGCCCAAAAAGCTCAACAAGAATATAAAAAGATTTGGCCCAATCGGTCCATAACCAGGTTGGACTTGAATATTGGACCTACGTCAGTCCCAATAACAAATTTTCGATTTGATTCAAGTTTGGTCCGGATGAACAACCCTATTGTTGAGTAATGGGCCTTCACCCAACTCTGCCCGGCAATGCTAACGGGTTGTGTGGGTTGCAGCCCAGGGGCCATCTAATTTGGACACCAAATTTATAAAAATAAAATTATATATATATATATAGTTTGATACTTTGACTGACCTTTCCACAAGCGTACACCAAACTAAAATCTTGATAATCGGCCCAACTTGTATAGCCCGGGATCATCTGAGCAGTGATGATGAGATCCATCTATATATATTTTAAGTATGGATTCGTTGCATTTGTTAATTAATTAAGTGATTAATGAATTATATATTAGATCATTTAATATAATTAGATTTAAAAAATGTTTAAATGCATTAGGTTTTATAAGTCTGAAAATAAAACATTAATTTTTGGAATTATTTAATTATGTTTCAGTTTGGGTTAGTTTATTGTCACGAACTTACGATAATGTATTCATTTACTCATATAGTCATATGTCATTGAATTTTTTATATGTATGTTATTCATTATGATAAATGAATTACTCATACAAAAAGTTTTAAAATGATATATTATTTGTTTTCCTCGTCGTGTCCCCATTTTCTATGTTTTTAGGATTGCGCTTCTCCGTTTCCCGCCGTATCCGTTTGTCCGTGTCCGTGCATCATAGATGATAACATGATTTACCACCTTAGTTTAGACATGTATTTAGGTAGATTTTTCCCTTTGTTTTGCATGAATAAGTCGTAGTTTGTGACATTTGTACTTGTTAGTGTTCACTTTGCGAGTATAGATGTCTACACAAACTTTGTGCTATTTTTCATGTATTTCAGCGGGTTTTGGACTTAAATTAGACATACGAGGATATAGCCTCAGAGTGGAGCGTGCTAAGAGCTTAAGGGAAATAAGAAAACAAATTAATGAACCATCAAAGGAGCATTTCTTGTGAACCTTGGGTGTGCAAGAAGGAATCTCGGCCGAGATTTGTATTCAAAAGACAAAAACCAGCGAGATTGGCCATGTGGAGAGCCATCTTGCCCTAAATATTGGGCCGAGACTTGGAAAAAATGACCGAGATTTTCCATGATGCATGACAACTTTGACGATATTTTCCTTCTGAGCAACTTTTCAACACTTTTTTCTGAAATTGCAGGTCAACCTTTGCTATTCTGAGGTTGAGTATAAAAACTAGGAATGTAGTGTTTGTCCAACATCCTTCCCCTTTGTCATTTTACAGACCTTAGAGTGAGTTTTAGAGAGTTTTTCCTTTGTAAATTTGTTTCACTTGAAGATTCCGCCTTCACATTGTATTTTGGAGAGAAAAACTAGAGTTTGTGTTCTTGGATCTTTACAAAATCTAAATGGAAGTATTTTGTTGTATTTGGATTCTATTATCTTGTTTATTCGAAGCATTCCCAACTAAGTACCTGTATCTCTTCTTGATTCCATGGACTGCGTGCATACTTATTTGATGATAGTTGATCTTGAAATGTATATTGTTGGCTAGATATTTGTGAATTCAGGGTGATAGATCAATGACTATGGCTTGGATAGTGATAGTATGAACTTGCAATTAGGATTATTAGGTTGCACGAACCCTAGCTTTTAAGAATCTCGGGCTATTCTTCTCAGAATCTCGCCCGAGATTTGACTATGATCCACCGAGATTGTCTTCTATTGATCCGTAACTGATGAGTTTGTATGTTAGGTTGTTAGATTGCTTAATCCTATAGTTTATTGAGTTGAATCTAGCATAGGATGCTTAGACTTGTCAAAGTTATCAAACCAAGTGAGGAATGAGACTTACCCGGTAATATCTTCTCTTGGATATAGATGATGATGAACTTTAGGTAGTAGAGGTGTGAAACCCTCTCATGGATTGAGTGCGCTAGGTTTTCTACATAAGATAAGCCGAACCCGAGACTTACCCTGTAAGAGTTGGTTTGATCCTTAAGTAGAATAACCCGTTTGAGTTGAATTTATGTCTTTAGTGCCTTGAGACTTACCCGTTAATAGGTATTTTGGATTGGACTAATAGAATATGAGACCTTCCCCATAATTATTCCCATAGAAAAACATCATTTCCCTCTGGCAATAAAACCACGTCCTTTTAGAGAAAGCTTGAATCTAATGACATAATCAACGATCTTGACTATAATATGTTTTTCCAATAGTTGATATATCTCTTGCTTGTTGTGTTGTTTATTTCAATTGTTAGTTTTATTTGATCTCTGATCAACCCCAAACATAACCTCAACATAAATATGGAATTTCTAATCCTTTTCCAACTGTCTTATTTCTTAGTCTATATTTGTACTATTTTTGATCATTTTCACAAAACAATATAACCTTACTCTTTGTGCTCGACATTGGAATACTTATCTTGCTACGAAGCGACACATACATTGTGGGGTCGCTAAGTAGCTGTAGGGATATATTACAAGTAAAATAAATTTAAAACTAAGCATTCGTTTTTGAGCGAGCATTAAACAACTAGAAATTTTCATATCACCTATAAATCCTCACTATTTACAAATATAGTTGTTACGACTGAATATTGATTGAAAAGGTAGTACATCCGCCTACTCGTGCTCGTAGCTTGATCGGAGGTCAAGAGTGTGGTATAACAGATTAAAAAAAATCGTCCATATCAAATGATACATAAATTGCTCGTTATTAGTGTTACCTCACAACATTAAAACATATATAGGCTCGTCAAAAAATAACACTAATCGTGATTATCCACTAAAAGATAATCTTATATTGTTTAAGGGCTAATAAATAAAGTTTTCCTAGTTGTTTTTGTTGTCGTAAGAATGCCCTTAGGAGGATTGTTTGTTCTTTATGGTTCTTTCGCCATTTTAAATTTCTTATGTGGTATGTATAGGTGTTGTTTATGAATGTGTTTTCTAGTTAAGTGAATCTTTATGACTCTTTGTTGAAAAGTGTTGGTCTCTTAAAAAGAAATATTGATTTGATAAAACGTAAAATCTTTTATCTTATAACGGCTTGACTCCTAGTAAAGCGTCGGTAGGAAAAAAAATGGTGAGTTAGTTAAGTAGACCTTTTTTGCCCAATACAACGTCAAATTAGCTCATTTGTTTATTAGTTGACAAACTAGACCCATCTTATTCATTTATAAAATTAATTCAAATGACTGTTTTGTAATTTCAATTTACACAGCCTAAACCCAATCGATTTACACAAGCTCGAGCCCAGCAGAGTTACACAAGCCCAAACGATTACATAAGGTCAAGTAGGCTCAATCGAGTTACACAAAATCATATCCAACCGAGTTACACACGGATAAACATACAAATCTTGTAGTTAATGAGTTTCGAACTCTGGATGACAAGCCAACCATTTCACCAAGTTGGACTAATTGAACTTGTGCATTCAATTGCTGTTTTTTTTACCCAGATCCACAATTTTAATACACACTTAGTGCCCGTTTGGTTGGAGCGGTGGAATGGAAACGGAATGGAATCAGATAAGGGTTAGGAAAGGAAATGGAAATTATGGGATTACTTTCATGTGTTAAAAGACCTCTAACCAAACATATTTTTTGATTGATTCGGAATCATTCCGTTACCGGGAATGATTCCTAGAGCTTCCAAACGGGCCCTTAATATATAATGTTAATTTATGTATTTATCAAAATCGAGCATTTTTATAATTGCACAAGCCCAAAGGTCCATCAACTACACAAGGCCGAGTTACACAAGCCCAAACCCGATCGAGTTACACAAGCCCAAAGTCCATCGTATACACTAGGTCGAATATACAAATCTCGTATTTAGCTGGTTTCGAAATTACAAATATTGTTGTTAGCAGGTTCGTCATTTTTCTGTAATTAATTAATTTTATGGCAAATTTGCAAATTCTAAAAGTATGAGGCATAAACGAATTACTAGTGTATTACCCGCACTTTGTGCGGGTTGAGTTTTAATAAATATTTAATACTTAAAAATTTTATATATATATTTTTATATAATAAAAATCCAGAGAATGAAATTATAATCATTATTATGATTTTTAACTTTCTTTTAATTATTTATCTCTTCTAATTAATTATATTTTTAAATTAATTTGTTAAGATATACTTGTTGGTAAAAAAAACTCCGTAAAAGTTTAAAAAATATTTTTATAAAATATTTATTTAAAATATTTAGAAATCAATTTCCAATTTATATTAACATTTCGAAATCACTTCTTAAAATAATTTTTTAGGCTTCGGGAAACATGGCGTTGACACGTGGCAATAGAGGCTCCTGCTTTAATAGATATAAGATAAAGCACGAGATTTTTTTTTGTAATTTACCCAAAAATTCTTTAAACCGATTAGGGTGTCCAGGTGAAGGGCGACTGGTCTTCTTCGATAATGCCAACATCCCCGATTAAAGTTTCGGGTTCACATCCGGCCGCCATTAGCGGTTTCCAGTGACGACAAGCTCCATTCTAGACGGAGGAGGAGGTGGCGGAGAGATTTGGGCTCATGTTTTGACAGAATTCCGCATGTCCTGGCTCGCGCGAGAGAAGACGAAGGATGCGGTTTGCTCCCAACTACGGTGCTTGCGAAGGAAGGCGAACATATTTGTGGTGACTTGGATCTGGATTTGACGGGGGTCTCGCTCGGGGGGCACAAATCTAGATCGACAGTGACACATTTAATGTGGGCGGCTCGCGCAAGGGACGACCCGACTACTTCATCCGACGACGGGTCTGGGCGATGCTTATGGCGAGGCTAAGCAGTGTTAGCTCCAAATCCGATGGATTCAACGACACTCCTTGCGGCAAATCTATAGTCAACTCGTTTCCTCCGACTCGAGGTTGTCTTTCCACCGACAACTACTTGAAATATCAACGAAAACTGTTTGAAATTGACGATTGCGGCTACTGGTGCGGCCCGACGACCACCCTTTCCCCTTCTTGCTTCGAACCTTGTCTTCAATGCCGTTATTGTTGTTGCTTTCCCGACAGACTCAACGCCTCGCTTAAGTTTTTTGATAGGGTGCTCAATGAGTGTTCTGACAAGTTCCATGACGACGTTCTTAGATACATCTATTCTACATCTCCACTCACATGCATAATATACGTTTTCATCCCACCTCAATTCTCATATCACCATCACCAATTTTTTTAATAAAATCTTTCAGTCCGTTTTACGTAATTTTTATCTCAATACTTTTCGATTCAATAATAACCCATACTATCCTAATAAGTTTAAAGTTGTTTAATATAAGAAAGTTTACAAATTTAGAATACATTTGGAGTAAATATTTAATCCGCTCATCTTGTACGAACGTATAAAAATAGCAACAAATCAACCAATTTTGTACTACGTTATAACTTATATGTGGGCGCAATTTGGGATGGTTGGACGAAGTTTATCCATTAAGTAAAGCCGAAACGTGAAGAAAGAGATGGGAGTTTCAAAGACTATTTTTTATTTAATATAATTTATTCAGGTAAACTATATACGTGTTTTATAATTTTAAATTATCAAAATTCATACGAAACGAATATCAAATCAGAATATCTTCGCCTGATTGAGGTTATCCAATCGCTTCTCCCCGCTTCCTTCAAAATCATCTCCGGACCCTTAAATCTCTCAAACCCTAGATTAATCTGTTTGTAGATATCTACCGATATCTTTTTTTGCAACCAATTACTTACCTTCTGTATAAATTCCACCTCTTTCAGATTTTTCTCAAGCTCTACTCATCGCTTATCGACCATTCTCTTTGTTTAGGTAATCAATATTGATTTATGTTCTTAATCACCCGAAATCCCCTTTTCAATTTCTGGTAGTTGAAACCCTAACATGATTTGGGAGATATGCACAAATTTTGATTGTCTTACGGGTGCTTTATGTTTCGCTTGCTGTTTCTAGGAACCTGCCCTAGTTTATCTTGGTGCTATAAAGGTTTTTCTGATATGTTTAGCACTTGATTGCTTACTCAGAATTAGAGAAGAAGGGCTTGAAGAATTTGCCGATTATGTTTACTGACGACCTTTATTAGTTTGGCTCAATGCTGTTCAATTATATTCATTGCTATTAATTTTGATCTCCTGGTATTTTGAGAGCCTTTTTCTTGTTTCTGTTTGTTGAATGATTGTTGCAGTGTTTGAAGAAGCAGTTTTATCCTATACTAGGACTACATGCAATTATAGTTCATGGATACACCAAAAGGAATGGTTTCATATTCGTCCTTATCTAATCTGGAAAACGATCAAAGCAAAGCGAAGTATGATGATGACGGAGATCATCATCAATATAGTGATTCTATGTGGTCTATACCAGAAAACCGTGGCTATCCAACCGTGAAACCGGGGTACATGTTTCATAATCCACCAGAATCAGAAGATTATGCTGACGGAGGGTATAATTCAAGTGATGAGCTATGTGATTATCCACAACCTAACCACCACTTTCCTGAGGTTAATATCAAAAACGTGCTTTTTGGAATGCTTGCTATTTTAACTGGGCGAGCGAAAGGTGGACTCGGCAGCCAACAGGTTTCTTCTTCAAATGTTTCCTTTCTGGGGTCTGGAAACAATGGAGATACTATATTACACCCTTCAGTGTACATACCAAGTGCTCCACCTTTACTAGATCCTACTAGTTTTAATTACAGTGCATTTAAGGAAGTATTGGAAGCTGAACCACCTGAATGGATTCCAGATAGTAGAGCTTCAGTTTGCATGCAGTGCACTGCACCCTTCACACCCCTTACTCGTGGTAGACATCACTGTCGGTTTTGTGGTGGGATATTCTGTAGGGCATGCTCCAAAGGGAGGTGTTTGCTTCCTAATAAGTTTAGGGAGAGGAACCCTCAAAGAGTATGTGATACCTGCTATGATAGGCTTGATCCCTTGCAATGTGTCTTTGTTAATACCATCAGCAATGCGACACAAGCTGCTAAGCATGATGTGATGGATTGGACCAGTACAAGGTGCTGGTTAAACCTTCCTTTTGGTATGTCAATGGAGCAGGAGATATATAAAGCAAGTGTGACGCTGAGAAGTTATAGTCAGGTATATGCAAAAAAAATCTTGAAACGAAGTATCAGGTTTCTGATTTCTCCTGTCCTTCATTTGTACATTAAGATAGTCCAACACACGCTGCACTTTCTAGACCAACATTAGATATGTGAGGATGGTTACTGACATAACATATAATCTTTTACCAAGAAAGGCTCCCTGTTTCTAGTTGTATGAGCAGGCTTGTATCATTGCAAATTTTGCTTCTTACGTTTTGAATTGACGTACTCAATTCCAATGCTAAATTCTGACAATGGAATTGAAATGGACAGGCAGCGAGGTTGAACGCTGAAAGGTCTGTCCCATCTGCAGTTCTTGAAGGTGCCAGGGGTCTAGCAATCCTTACTGTTGCTAAAGTGGGTGCTTTGCTTACATATAAGGTTGGCACTGGATTGGTTGTAGCTCGTAGATCTGATGGAACCTGGTCTGCACCATCAGCCATTGCTTCAGCTGGTTTGGGATGGGGTGTTCAGGTAAAACTCTTAACTACTCCGATGCACACATCTTTGTCATGCAGTTTAGGTGTAATGTGGGACTGAATCATATGTAGAAAAGCCTGTCTGGTTACTCTGTTATCTGTTCTGATTTAGTCAGCATCTGGTTGCTTTATGTCTCGTCTGATTTAGTTAGCAATCAATCAGGTGGAGTTTTTCATGAGTGCTAATTGCTCATAATTATACAATCAACAAAGATGAAATATAAGTTGAAGATGGACAGCTTGATGTTCGAACATTCGCTGTGGCATATGTATGTGGTTGTGGCAGAGTTAATGCATTTTGAATTTAAATATCTGAGCACATATTCTCTCTGGTATAGACTTTAGCGTCAAATCCACCATGACCTATAAGGAAAGCCTCAAGTATCTTTCTTTTGTCAAGTTTAGTGGCTTGCTTATGGCTTTCTCAGTTTATTTTGGTCAGAAATAGCACTTTATACTGATTAATATTAAACACTAATTTTTTTTTCCATAGTGTACTTAGTCTTTTAGTAAAGATGGTATGGAAATTAATATGGCTCTTTTTATAGCTTTTTATTATAATACATTATACAGGTCAACAAGAATGAACTAGGCAAGGTGGATGGTAATGAGCAATATGTGGTTACAAAAGGCAGTTGCTTTCTTACAGTTCAATGTAGGAGGATAACTTAAAAAGGAAGATAATTGACCAATATGTAATTCAACCTCTTGTGTTTTGGGAAAGTTAAATTCTGAAGAAGATAACTTTCTGTTTTTTTTTCCTCTAATCAAATTCACCCAGACATATTATCATTGAGCCATATTTGGTATTTTGGTTACAAAACCAGTTCCTTAAAATTTGTTGCAGAGTCGACTCGTTCAATTTTTATGTGCTACATTGACATTTGAGTTATGGTGTTGCTAGAGAATATGTTATTATTTCAGGTGATCGGTTGAGACATTTCGCTAGCTTGTTTTGGTTCCATTACCGTACAGAATGTTTAGAAGTCATTATCCATCAACACCTCTCACTCTTTTCTGTACAATATCTTTTGCCATTTTTGAAGAAGATAATGAGAGTGCTTACTGCCACTGATCCTTTTTCAGGTTGGAGCGGAGCTCACCGACTTCATAATTGTGCTTCATGATTTGAAAGCTGTAAAGACATTTTGCAGTCGCATGCATTTTTCACTTGGAGCAGGTTGCAGTGTCGCTGCTGGGCCCGTTGGTAGAGTGCTGGAAGCAGATCTTCGAGCTGGAGATAAAGGATCTGGCATGTGCTATACTTACAGTTGTAGCAAAGGTGGGGGTCTCCCTTTCTAAATCTTGCACAATATGGATATCAAAACTTCAATTTTTTATTTTTTTTTGTCAATTATCTAATCAAGAAAGATGAGCTCCACCCTGTTTAAATTCTGTTGAATGTAAATGCATGTATTGGTAAAAAGGTTAATAACAACGTGCTCCTCTGTTTAAGAAGTAAGAACTGTCAGATTCAGAATAGGCTTAAGCATTTTATAGTCCTTTCTAGGCTTAAAAGATAAAACAAACCAGTGTTAATTATGTATCTGTGTATTCATTATACATTAATGATTATTGTAGGAGCATTTGTGGGTGTATCATTAGAAGGGAACATGGTTGCAACACGGATGGATGTGAATCTATGCTTTTACGGTGATCCTTATCTTACTACCAGGGACATATTGCTCGGGATGGTTGAAAGACCGAAGGCTGCAGAGCCTTTCTATTCTGCTCTTGAAGACTTGTACTCTAAAATTGATAACTAGTACAGAGACATCAGTTTATTCGTAAGAGATTGGTGATATGGTACGCCTGAATGAAAAATGATTGAAGCATCTCCACGCGGTATGAGATGGAATGTAAATACATGAAACATCAGTTCATCCCGAGTTTCTCGACTTTACTGTTTTAGCATACTCCAAGTTTACAAGTACAGGAAACTTTCACCCTCGTCTTGTTCTTATAGTCATTTGATTGTCGAAAAGGTAATTCCAGGTATTGTGTTATTATTAGTTGCTGTTTGGCCCTAGTGGAGGGTCTTTGTGTTTATGAACTATAAACATTTATCAAATATATGTAAATATGGTATACATTTTGCCACCTTTTAAATTCCATGATTTACTGCTTGCTTAAACTGGATCTATCGTGTCATGAAACAGATAGACCTTCATTGAAGGTTGGAATATGATCACGTGGTTATGAATTAGTTGATATTGTAAACTAGTTAATTACTAGTTGGTTTTAGGGATGTCCAGACGGTTTCACTGCTTGTCTTACACGGTCCATCAATCGGACTGAACCAGTGCACCACGGTCCGGTCTGGGCCGTATTGACAAATGGTATGGACTGGACACATCAACTTCCTGTTAAAAAATGTTGAAATTTAAAACAAACAGTCTAGG
Source organism: Fagopyrum homotropicum (assembly GCA_033239125.1). NCBI lineage: Eukaryota > Viridiplantae > Streptophyta > Magnoliopsida > Caryophyllales > Polygonaceae > Fagopyrum > Fagopyrum homotropicum. Next base: position 350,213 of record BSWB01000003.1, on the reverse strand, counting down.
CTGGAACATTACGATCATAGACAGGAACTGGACCAGATTTGATAAATACGGTTCAAGATCGGACCATAATTTCCAATCCAATCCAGATCTGCAGTCCTTGTTGGTTTATGTGGATGAAATTTCATTTACCTTGGGTTCTGATGGGTGTTAAAATAACAATTTATTCTTTACACATGTATTGTGACGACCCAAGCTTGTAAAAGCTCAAAAAACTCCACATAATCCAACCAATAAGATTTTATGGATCATTTGGTTGAAGCAAGAGAATGAAAATGGTTAAGCAAATGGAATTGAATACTATCATTTCATGTTTATATCACTCCATTCCAAGGACTAACCAAACACGTTTCGTTGGATAATCGTTTACTATAATTGGAATTTTGATGCCGAAGGGGACTGAAGTGAACAGAAACTCGGAAATCATATTGAACATGAACCTGTATCAATTCATTAAGCACAACTTGCTCTAGAGTTCAGGCGGCGTACAAAGATCACTCTAAGGCAGCTAGACATTAACATTCCAAGGCAGTATCAAATATCAATGCATCATATCTCTAGCAAAGACAAATGAATACAGGAAACATGCTTCTATATGTAAACCTAACTCTTGTTAGCATTGCTCTCTAATTCCTTTTTAAGCTGCAAAGAGAATTCATCACTGACAGCTTCATCCTCCCAATCATCTTCCCACACTCGTGATGCCTCAGCTTCCTTCTGTTCACCAGCAGATGCTACCATAATACAAAAACAAGTTGGTGCAATTGGGTAAGAGGGCAAGAACATGACCACTGCTAAGGTTTTTATGCTCAAGTACAATCGAATATGCATCCATCAAACACAATAATAGAGTCGAATATCAACTTTGAAGAGATGTAAGGCACAGCACCTATGAGAACAGCAGATATCAAACTAGAGAATGATTCAGCATATAACACCCAATTCTTCAAGACCTTAAAAGAAACATGACCAGTCTTAGCAGAAGATCCATTCTTTGATTGAAGGAAAAGAAATTAGTTACTTCCCATTGTTTGGATAAACTATAGAATAGGAGGGAATCTACAATAAGCATATTGTAATAGAAGATATTTTGAGAAATAGTTTGACGTATTTTCCTTTTTCTACACAGAGGGCAAGAACTACAGAGAAACCTTACTAGCAGCTAGGCAGATAGCATTACAGAATTTAATGATAAGAAGAGAATATCAATATGTCCCAAAGTTAGACTAAACTAGGGTTTTGAAATCTAATTTTGACTTGAACATTGCCCCTTTCTACTCCAAAAACAAACATAGATAAACTCAATTGAACCAACACGCTCCCGTTGGGTTTGCGAATACATTCGAAATCAAGAGATACATGAATGTTTGTAGAACTTCAAACGAAAAGTTGAGATGAGTATCAAATCTAGAAATAGGAAGAGGAACCAACCTTCGCCGGCGTCAAATTCCACAAAATCCTCTGTCTCTTCGAACAAACTGTCGATCAAATCTTCAACACATGACTTTTGTTCTTTCTCCATCTTGAGTTCTTAATAAAAATGTTGAGTCAATTTCCCATTCCCCCTGTAAATATGTTCTGTATGAATTATAAAGTGAGATTGCTTTAGGCTGACGAAGCCCAAATAAAATGAGTCCAAGGGCCCGTTTGGTGATAAAAGGTCTTGAAAACGGGCCGGTATACCGGCCCGGCCCGCAACACGTGAATGCATTGTTAATGTAATATGGAACATTCGTCTTGGAGTACAAAGGGTAATAAATCAATTTATACACTTAGGGCCCGTTTGGTTTGAACTCCGGAATCGGAAACGGAATGGAAACGAATCTAGTTCATATGTATACCCTTGTTCATGAAAGTAGTTGGAATCATTCCTTGTGATTTGAAGTAATTGAAGTTGAATTTGATTACTTTTGATACCCTATAGGGTAACAAAATATGGGGAGATAAGTGCATTTTGCATGTAAACACAAGGAATAATTCCATAGAATTTCATGAATACGAATATACATATGGACTAAATTCGTTTCCATTCCGTTTCCGTTTCCGGAGTTGGAACCAAACGGACCCTTAAACTAAATATAAAATGTTAATCCAAAATGAAATAATTGGTGTAATGAACTCCAATAAGTTATTTAGATTTATATGAACACGACTTCCCGGCAATTGCATGCTCATTAATGAGACGCGATAGCTTGAGAAACCCACATTATACAAAGAAAGTCATGCATATAAACTTTATAGATTATTTATTTATATTATAAAAGCCGAAATTTCATCCAAAATTTAGATATTGTGCTGATAGAAGTGTACGGACACAATGATAATAGAAAATTAGAAAGAATTTGGTCAAATAAACTATTTTATATTTTTATTAGATTTGTGTATCCTTTAATTTTTACCACTTTTATTTATATCATGGGCCCTAGTTAATAGAGAAATTTAAAAAATGCTTACTTAGCTAATTTGACCATTATATTATTATAGTTTCGAATAAATAAGTATATTATGTGTGTTTGGTGAAGTATCCAAATTTTCTCTCCATAATACTTACAATGTCAAATCGGATTTAAGAGGAAATTAGACTTTTAACATGTGTATTTAATAAAAATATTAAAATTGAGACTTTTCTTCCTCGAATTGGTTGAAAATACTGATTTTTCAAACCATATATTTGCATAAAAATCAACTTCTCTAGAAAGGAGGATAGCTTGCATTAAAATTAGTAAGACTATCTCACTATATATCCACCCAAAATATAAACTTTAGAAAACAATTTTTTTTGATTAAGGTATATGGAGCTTTTACATCTTCCAAGGGGCTATTCTTCGACTCCTAGATGGCTATTTGGTGTTGTAGTCGTCTTGATAATGCACATTTATACGTCTAAATGTTGCATAGAAAAGGAGAAGTTTTCTTTGCTACGAATCAAGTTACACTTGAACTCGATTTCATCTCCAAATCTCCAACTCTTCCCATCATGGATCGTTGATGACGAGAAGGGGAATTGTTGCGAATGGGAGAGAGTAAGATGCGATCCATCAACGGGTCACATAATAGAATTGTCCTTGAGTTCATTACTCGGTTCAAGTTTGAACTGTCAGGTGCAAAACATAAGTATTGAGCATTGGTCTTTAGATATGTCAATTTTTCAGGACCTCGAAGAATTGCAAAGCCTTGACTTGTCACTTAGTTGTATTGGAAGCTTAGTTGAAGATGAAGGTATGATTGTATGTAGTTTTTCAGATACTCTCGTTCTTTTGTATCTTACTTATCATCGATCACCATTTTCACGCAGCCTTGTGTAAGCTGAAGAACCTCCGAATACTAAAACTGAATCAGAATTATATAACTGGAAAGACTCCTGATTGCGTGAGCAATTTAAGCTCTCTACAAGAACTTGACCTTTCCGGCAATAACCTTGTTGGAAATATTCCACCAGGTAATATACTCATCGATCTTATATATCTTATATATTAGTCTTATACGTAGGAGTTTTATAAACGTGTGAAACTCCATGTCATTTGGTCCATTATAATTCATTATTTTCTTTTTGGTTGAAGGGTTATGTAGCTTGAAGAGACTTCAAGTGTTAGATTTCTCATCAAATGAATTAAATGGCGGACTTCCTACGTGCATCGGCAATTTGACTTCCCTCCAAAATCTATCACTTTCATTAAATGAGTTTGATGGGAATATATCATCAGGTGAGAAGAGATATGCTTGATCCTTGATCAATTACAACAAAAATGATCGCGTTCAATAGACATATTTAGTAAGACTACTTGTAAAAGAAACCAAACAAGCCCTAACTACTTTTATTTTTAGTGGAAATTTATCTGAAATGTTCCTTCATTTGTCTTATTGATTGCTGTCAACATAGTACACAATATATAGAGATTGATTACACGTTTGGGCCCTCTATAGTTGGCTTTTAGCCTTGAGCTCATTATCTAACTCTAGCAATTTTGCAGGTCTATGTAACTGTAAGAAGCTTGAATGGGTAGTTCTCCATGACAATTATTTTGGTGATACTCTTCCGAGTTGTATTGGAAACTTGACCTCCCTTCGAGGGCTTATTCTTAACCATAATTTTTTCAGTGGAAGATTACCATTAGGTATTCATTTCTGATTTTTCTCGCAAACTATAAGCTAAACTACTGTTGAATATTGAATGAATTTTGAATCTTTTCACTCGTCCTCTTTTTACAGGCCTATGTGAACTGAGAAGACTTGAACAATTAAATCTGTACTGGAATTACTTTAGTGGAAGTCTTCCAGGTTGTGTTGAGAAGATGTTATCTCTTAAGGTTTTTGATCTTTCAAACAATCACTTTACTGGACATTTCCCATCCACAATATCAAACCTCAGTTCATCTGTAGAAGAGTTGTACCTGTCAGATAACTTCTTTGAAGGCAGATTCTACTTGAGTTTATTGTCTAAGTATGCCAACCTTACAGTGCTTAAGCTTTCAAACAATAAATGGGAAATAGAAACTGAAGACTCTCTCTGGACACCATCCTTTCAGCTACAAACCCTTGCTTTGAGTGGTTGTAATCTTAACAAGGAAGCTAAAACCTTTCCCAAATTTCTTTCATACCAATACAAACTTGAGGATCTGGATCTTTCTAACAATGGTCTTATTGGGTCATTCTCAATTTCTTTCTTCCAAAATGCCTTAGATCTCCAGTTCCTCAATTTAAGGAACAATTTACTCACAGGAAATATTCAATTCTCAGACAAGACCATTTCCTTCTCGAGGTTGCAAATGTTAGATCTTTCAGTAAATAAACTCAGTGGCGAACTCCCCAATGATTTTGGCTCAGTGTTACCAAGTTTGCAAGAGTTGAATTTGTCTAGCAATCATTTTGAAGGGTCTATTCCCAATTCAGTTGGTGAAATGAAAGAGATAGAATGGCTGGATTTGTCTTACAATAACTTCGTCGGGAAGGTACCAAGACAGTTGTTTAGTAGCTGCAGTAATTTATCCTCCTTGTCTCTCTCAAACAACAGTCTTCATGGAGAAGTAGTTCCCAAGTATATGAACTTGAAGCAGTTGAACTACCTATTCTTGGATAACAACCAGTTCAATGGGAGTATTCAAGATGCACTTTTAAAAAGCTCCTTTTTAATAATATTGGATATCTCCAACAATGAAGTTTCAGGCGAAATCCCGAGTTGGATGGGTAGCTTCATGCGGTTACAATTTTTGTCCATAAGAGGAAACAAGCTGTATGGACAAATTCCAGACACATTATGCAAGTTGTCTTCGCTTTCGTATTTGGATTTATCGAAGAATATGCTCACAGGACGAATACCTTCATGCACAGGAGATCTTCTAAGGTTGAAATACTTCCACCTGCACAGCAATAGCCTCAGTGGACAAGTGCCAAAGGAACTATCAAGTATCACAAATTTGGTGGCACTTGATTTAAGGGGCAATGAACTTGTAGGCGGAATTCCGTTATGGATTGATAAACTCTCAGAGCTTGTTGTTCTTCAGTTGGGTAATAATAAGCTACAAGGTGAACTTCCAATCCAATTGTGTCATCTTCAACGCCTAAACATCTTGGATGTGTCAGATAATGGAATTTCAGGTATAATACCGTCTTGCTTGAAAAATTTGTCATTTGGTATGAATACTGAAATGGAGTGGCTGATTGAATCACAAGATAATTTAGAAGTTATAGCCAAGGGTAGATACAACTACTACGTTGGCCAAATCATTTATCTGATGTCAGCATTAGATTTGTCATGCAATCAACTTGTTGGTCATATCCCTTTGGGATTTGGATATTTAAAGAAACTTCATTCTTTGAACCTGTCACACAACAAAATCACTGGATCAATCCCGAAAACATTCTCCAACCTTGGAAATATTGAAAGTTTTGACCTTTCGTATAACAATTTGAGTGGACTTATCCCTTCCGGACTTGCCAATCTCAACTTCTTGGAAGTTTTCAATGTTTCATACAACAATTTAAGTGGAAGAGTCCCTACAACTGGACAGTTTGCAGATTATGATATCTACAACTATGAAGGAAATCCTTTTCTCTGTGGCTATTTGCAAGGTAGAGCTTATGTTGATTGTGAGCCTTCAGTTCCTACTTCAGGAACAGACACGGAAGAAGAAGACAAGAACATGAAGTTTGATTTGGGAGTATTCATGTGGAGCTTTGGTGTGTCTTACGTTAGTTTTTTGTTGACAGTTATTGTGGTGCTCCAGATCAATCCACAGTGGTTTATCTTTATTGATGTTCACATTCTTCAGTTCTTTCGTAGGTCATATTAAAATATATGTTTTGCATGATTGGATGAAGCTCTACTGAACTATATTATTTTGTAAGGATTGATCAAAGTTCATATATTTCCTGCACAGGTTTGGATGTAGCTCTATCCTAAAATCAATTGACATTACATATGAAAAAGCATATTCTGATTGAACTTTCTTCACCTTCCTCATACTTCAAAGTTCAAACCTAGCTTTAATTGCCTTTGTTTTCCCTCCCATTCATAAAAAGTCATCTGAACCAGATTTGGAATTTCCAGATTTTCATGATCCCTGTGTTTCAAAACAAAGGAAAAGGCTTAAATTGCAACTTTTGCTTTTCATTTTTCACTTTAAAATGGATCCCACCTCATCACTAGCCTAGATATTTGGCTCTACCTGTTGCATATCATGTTATTATTTGATGAAAAGGGAAAGAAGAACAGTTGTGGGGCAATCTAAAAGAGATTCTCACATTACAAAAAGAACTCATTCCCAAGTCCCAATGTATATACACATGATCTTCAAGCTAATTATGATTATGACCTTAAAGCTAACCTTGTAGCATATTCATCACTTCAGCAGGATTTGATACTTGATATTGAACATAAACTACAAGTTCGCCAAACAATGTATTGATCAATATTCGACTTGATAGAAGTATCAGTAAGATTCTGATCAAACCACTATATAAAAAGGAGATAATCACAAAAATTACAACTCAAAATCTCAAACAGCACATTACAACAAGCTTCTATCCCAAAAATTCAAGACTATTTTGAAACTAACAGGAAAGATGAGCAAACACAAGCTACTACTGCATCTGAATCCTAAATTAGCAACAGCAAACACTTTCAGCAAGTAAAAGATCAAAATATAATTGTCCAATGCGGAAATTGAGACCCTGTTAACTTCATCAATCATCATACATTTATAACTGGGGAATCAGTCTCAGCACTGAGAGGAGGAAGATCAATGTGAGCAATTCCTGAAGAGCTTGGAGAGGATGATGCTCCCTTTTTCTTCCAAAGCCAAATCTTGGAGATAGAGTAGCTATCGCCTCTCGAAACACTACTAATCTTCCTTCCTTCCGAATTATCCTCATCTAGAGAAGAACCTGAATCCTTGTTTCTTCTTCTTCTTTTTTGATGAGGGCAAAGTGCAACTCTTAAACTAGTATTACCAACAACATACTGATAAGAACCCATAGAATAACACCTTCTTGCATCCAAATTACTATTACTAGCTTCTCCTACAAATGAATCTCCACTTTCATTCTCCAATTTCCTGAACTTCCCAAGCCTAACAGGCAAATTAAAAACTCCCTTCTTATCACCACTACCCTCATCAATATTAACAGCCTTTCCTTTAGCAGAAGAAGATCCATTATTCTCACAAGTACTATCACTAGATTGAGAAGCTGGACTTTCGATGAGAAGGCCTGGAGATAAGATTATGCCTCTACAAAGAGGGCAAGATGAATTGGACTGCAGCCAAGTATCAATACACTTGATATGAAAAGCATGGCTACAATTAGGGAGTAGTCTGAGCTTATCTTTGGAAGAGAACTCGGAAAGGCAAACAGCGCAATCGAAAGGCTCTTTAGGACCGAGAATCTCTTTGTAAGTGAAGACCGGGAGGGCATCAATGGAGGCTTGATCGAGACCTGAATCATGTAAGCTGAAGAGCTGTTGGAGCTGCCTCTGGAGTGCGTCGGCGGCTGAAAGGACTTGGTGACCGTTGGATTGGTTGTTTGAAGATGAGGATGAATTGGGATGTTTTCTGAAAAATTTGACGAGGAAATACATAAGACCGGAGATGAATAAGAGAGCAGATGTTATGATGATTATAAGCAGCACAGTGGGACTAATCTTGTTGAATGAAGATGAATGGGAAGGAGAGGGTGAAGGAGAAGGAGGATGAAGAAGACGGCGAGACCAGGCCATTGATATTGTTCAAGGTTGAAGCTTTTTATAATTTAGAAGGATTTGAAGAGGGAATAAAACCAGACATCCAAGGCCATACCAAGCAAAGCCCTTTCAATTTAGGAAATTGGGGGTCTTTAAAGTAAATGGGAGATGGGAAGAAGAAGAAGAAATGGGGATGGAGAATCTGATAAAGAATGGGAAAAAGAGAAAGTGAATGTTGGAAGCGCGCAATGGGAAGTCCAATTTGAACAGATGTAAGTAATATTTTCCATGGAAGCAAAAAAGAATGAATTTTTAATAGTCTTGGTTTCGAAATCCGAAGCGGGAGCTTGCTTTTTGGACAGTGGGTGGGGATAATGGATGATGGGGAAAGATGAGAGCTTGAACATGAACAGCGGGAAGACAGACCCCAGTGAATAAACAAATAAACAAAAATGAAAAAGAGCGTAGGGTCCTACTGCTGTCCTACGCTCGTGGCATGTATGTCAGCAACTCAGCATGTGACTCTCATTTGGATAGAAAATGCTTGGACAGGAGTTGAAGCTCCGAAATCAATCATGGAAATATGCAACAAGATGTAATCATGGAAATACGCTTGGACAGGGTTGAGTTCGAGCTGAGATCTACAATGAAGACGACTTCTTCGATTCACTCTCTGTTAAGTTCTTACAAAGAAACGCCATGTCATTTTCTGGTAACAAGATGCTCAAAAAGGTGCGACTTTTCTTTTCCAAGTCCAATCATTTGGCTTTGCTCCTTGTAGGTGAAGGCTTGATGATTGTAACTCGAATTGTTTAAGCATATAGTTCATGAATATGAAAACCAACCGAAACCCATTTCACATTTTGATGTTTCTACATCATATGCAAAGATCAAAATTTTCCATAGAAATCAGATAACCCAGATTGAGATCTCAAAATAAACAGATATTCAGAATGAAATGCACAGCAAAAGTTTCTTATTACCATTCAGCTTATGATCATTGCATTTCTGTGAGGAGGAGGAGATGGAGCAAGGGAGAGAAAAGAGTTTATCCTTTAAAATTGTAATAGTGATTTGAGGCCACTGCAAATCATTTCTATCATGAATTCTGTAGATTTTCTTGATCATTTTCAGCTGGACATCTATGAGGAAAGAAGTGAAATACAAAGAGAACTGGATAAGCTGTTGATATTTAACTGTGCTTATCTGGCAAATCATCTTCTGACAGCAGTCATATTATAACAACCTAGGACGATGTCAAATGGATATAACTATTAAAGTTGTCCAAGCCAAGTAAGGATTTGTATTGAATGTACTGTCTACAACAGAAGTAAAAGCACAAGATAAGCAAAGTATACAAACTGATGATATTTCTAACCCAAAAAAATCTCAAGGGTATAAATAAATGTTCTGTATAAATGTTGTATGCTATAATGTAATACCTCATACAATCTTCAGTTTTGGTACTTCATATCAATGCTTTATCACTAGCTTCTCTTAGTAAAATCGCCATCAGAAGATCATTCCAAACATCAACAGGCCCAGGCATACACCAATGAACACAATCATTGTATCCCTTCATCCACTTATTACCCCAATGCAAACCCGGATGCCCATCGGGTCTCATCAGCATTGTTTTCGTTACATCCAACTCGAAAAACTTCTTCCCTTTCCCTCCCTCTTCTTTCCTCACTCTCTCCAACTCCTCAATCTGTAAACTCCTCAGCTCCAATTCAAACTCCCCCTTATTCTTCCCTGCCTCCTCGTCATACGGGCTTGTTCGATTACAGCTCCCACCCGTGTCCCATGACCCGTTCTCAAAGTGTGATGGAGAAAACGTCCTTAACAGGGTTAACACATCACCACACTCGTCACAATTGTTAATAAACGAGAGAGCCGAACGAAATATCATCCTTAGAGACTCTTGGATTGTTAGGCTTTTGATGTTTGGTTCATTGCAGTATACACATCCTATGATCTTGTTTTGGTTGTAGTAGTAGTTTTTACGGAATAGCCAGTGGCCGGCTGAGATGACCACATAGTCTATCCCGGCTTGGAGCTTTGTGGCCCATGACTCATTGATTTGATCTATGTGGAGGTTGTAGGTGCCGGAATTTGTTCCGTTGATTAGCCTTTCTTGGTGCTTCACTAAGAACTTGGTCCATAGGATCATGAGGGTGAAGTTGGATGAAGGGAAGTTCCATGTTCGAAAGCGGTCTTCTTGATCTTTGTACACATCCACTGGTGTCTCTGCCTACAACCAAAAGGACTCAGATTTAGCATCATATCATGCAAAGGTCAAACAAGATTTCTTTTAATAAACATACTTTAACTCATCTAACTTGCATACTTGTTCAAGCAAAGTGCCTAAAAGGAACATGCAAAGTATCCACCTTTTTATTCCTACAAGCAAAGTATATGTTTCTCAATCAAAATGATCAAACATGACAATTAGGCATGTTCCTTTCCCATATCATATGATATCAAGTATCAAATATGGATTATGGGATATGATATCAAGTATCATGTTCACTAATTCAGTAGATGGGTATCAAAGTGATATACCCATATATCAAAACTTTACTTTTTTAACGATTTTAATATCCCTAGAAATCGTTCTTTTTCTCTCATGTTTCCCTCTCACGTCTCCCTTCTAAGTCCCCCTCTTCTTCTTTAATGAACATGTGCGTTTAAGCATTGTCCGTCTCCCTTCTTCTCAGAAAAAATTGTCAGTATTTCTTCTCCGTTGAGTTTTTTGTGTGAATTATAGGTTTTTACTACTTTACATTTGAGGATGTACTTCTACTCAACATGTATGTGTAAGTACTTAAACAATGACACCATCTTGCCAAACATATGTATCAGATATCAATATCAATCTTATACCTATATCTCTGATATAAATACCGATATCTGTTATTCTGATGATATGGGAAACGAACATGCCCTTAATAAAGAAGAAAGAGTGGTCGAACTAACAGACGAATTCAGAAAGAGCATTTGATAGCAATGGAGAAGAAAGACCTGAGATAGAAGACAAAGGAGAGACTCCATATGGTTTCTAGCAACTGAATCACCAACAAAGGCGAGCTTTTTACCGCGAACTGTTTTCAAGAACAAGGAAGGATCAAACCTTGGAAGCTCACATTCATGAGGCTTCCATCTCCAATTCAAGAAATCAGAATCCTTTCTGCCATGCTTAAAGCAGTTCTTAGAATCAGGTATTGTAAGGCAACTGGTGTTGTTGTAGAGTGGCCCTCTCAGGTCTGGTACCCAGTGGCCCTTAAACAAGTCACAATTATCTTTAATCAATTCTGCAAGTAACACACAATTCATGCATAGCTGAAACAACATAGAATAAAGCATAAGTGCACGAAATGAAAACAAACCCAAACCCATTTCACATTTACATGTTTCCACATCATATGTAATACAAGATTAAAATTTTCCATAGAAATCAGAAAAACCCAGATTTAGATCCTACAAAAAAGTAAATTCAGAATGAAATGGAAGGTAAAAGTTTGTTCATACCAGTACGAGGCTTAATAATCACTGCATTTGTTTGAGGAGATGGAGTAAGGCTGCGTTTGGCAATTGGATTCAATGAGGAAGAAGAGTAGAGACAAAAAACACCCAAAACAGAGAGAAAAACTAAAGAGAATAAGAAGCAACGAAACAGGCCCTTAAAAGGACACCCAAAACAGAGAGGCCATTGATGATCATTTCTACCATGGATTCTGTCGAGTGCCATTATCAGTTTCAATGTGAAACACGAAAGAGAAAAAGGGTTTGAATCGAATACGAATGTGGTTTTGGAGGGTTTTGTTCAAGAGAAGGAAGAAGAAAGGGATTGTGCGTGAAAGTATAACGGTTCCATTAGCACCGTAGATTGTTACGCGTGGTGGGTAAAATATTGAAATTACGAAGCCGTCCATGTGAGGGATTGACGGCGTTGACGTAATTAGCAGTTTTGTAGGGGTATTTAGTGAAATTACAGAAAGACATCCCTTTTATGGTTATATGCGTTATTGACCCCATCGTCATCACCCTGTACATTCCATTAGCGTTATTATGTTATTTTAAGTATGATTCTTAGATCATACACAATAACACAATCAAGTTAAGATCCCGTATATATTTATACCAAATATAGATTATGCAATTTATTCAGAATGCTTTCTTGATCAAGTTGCTCGATTTGGCACAATTTTCCCTTTGTGAAATGAATAATGTAAATAAACTTTTATAAAGTTGTGAATAATGATGTATGATGAAAAATAGTGTAATTTACCAAACAATATATTTGGTTGGTGAATGCATGCAGCATGTATTGGTTCAACTTGGGCATTTCTTTCATTAAATTGAAGCTTTGGCTTTCAATTCACGGCAATATTAGAACGCAAGTCGAAACCCGTAAAAAGAAAATCGTGCTACGATATAAAATAGATAAAACGGCATAATAACACAGTTTATGGAGTTAAAAAGCTGAATTTTTTTGAGGGTTTCAAATAATATGCGACAAGGTGACATTCAATTGACCGAGTAACCCTTCTTTGATCAATCCGATTTTAGCTCATTAATTATGGGTTGAGTTCGGCTAGCAAATATTTAAGGGACGAGTTAAAACCAATAAAACCTTCCGTCACAACCTTCCATTTAACGGTATACGTCTAACAAACATGTTAATTATATCGAGCCTAGGTGGGACCAACATCCGAATGAAACGGGTTATTCACCCGTATAAAGCTCTCCCACAAACCTAGGAACGGGATCGAGATGAGAACAGGGGTGGTTTCGCAAATGTTCCTGATAAAAATGTATCCTTTTTGTTCGAGAATGCCATGCAGATTGCAGATGACCATTGACCATAATTGATCGTAATTCGAATTGCTATTACAGCATATTATTATATTATATTTATCAATCACCAATTCACCATACTATACTACCAACATTTTGCGAAAATCATGAATTCTCAAATAACAAGAGAGATCCATTTCGATAATAGAGAGAATTTTTATATAGGAGACGTGTCCTTGTAAAGACTCTTCGATATTTCCAAAATTGATACAACAAAACTTAAGCATTTTCTTTAATCTTCATACTTTTTACATCTTGTTCAATCTTCTTTTCCTACCTTTGTTTCTACTGTAAGCTCCCTTTCCCTCTCCTTCATTGTCCTTCAAGAAGCCAAGGAATGCAAGAAACCCAAAAAAGAAGAATCCGCCTTTCCAGCCGTCTCCTCCTCCACCTCCGCCTCCTCCATCATCATCGTCACGGGGTGGGAACCCGGCTCCTCCATCATCAAGATCTGGTGACTTCTCTTTACCTGCATATAGAGATTCAAAGTTTGAAAGGGTTTATTAACGAGCTGCACAGATCATTAATCATTCTTCCACTTTGTTAAGGTTGAGATCCATGGCACAGAAACTCAAAAACATTGATTATGGGTTGAATTTGTAACTGTCCCCAGATATGCTAATGCTACAATATGCACTAATGAGCCTGAGAGGCATGAGAACTTTCTCCTTCACCACATTTATCTTTCAATCATCATATTCTTCCAATTCAAAAAACAAGGATAACGCACAGTTCAACATGGATGATCGAGATAATATAGCAAAAAATCTAACTGATAGTGAATCAAGCTTACTGTCAATAGGTGCAACAGTGATATTAGTAGTCTCCCTCGTAACAGTTTGAGTTTGTCCAGAAGCAGAGCACTTTGCACTCTGCAAAGGTGGAGGGAGAAAAATCACTTTAGTCGGACATGCTCATATGCATGGTTAAAACCCAAACTTACACCAATCAACTCAAGGATAGTGCACTTGCATGAACATCAACTTCTGCAACATCTTGTTATCATTTTACATTAGATTCAACAATATTCCAAAATGACATGTGTATTGCAATGGATGTTGCTATGATATGGATAAATAATTAACGAGGGAAGATATAGATCAAGATGATGCCATTATGCTAGTAAGTAGTAACAATTAGATCAACAAAAAAAAGATAACTGCACACACTAGAAGCAATAATTCAGTAAAACTGAGCGTACCAAAGCTGCAGCACAAACTAGAGATGCGAAACGTACGGCACCAGAGCGCATAACTGGTCTGTTCGGAACGGAATGTGACAATTGCAGGCTAAGTTCTGTAGCTGTTGATCCCAAACATTTCACTGCTTTCCTTTCTTGAATTCCTGCTTTTACTGCAATAGATGACGACTTATAGCTACCGGATTGAATAGAATGGCCAAGTAAATCATCAAGTGTGAAAGCATGCCACTATCTCTTTATTATTTATCCATCATATAAAAAGATGCTTAAACATGTTAAGGCATACGATTGGTAAACATTAAGAATATGCAAATTGATTTGTCACATCTTCATTGGTAAGATACCTTCTTCCTTACACTGAACAAAAATTGAAATATACTTGGAGCTGAAGAGATACTTCTATTGCTACACAACGGTTTCTTATATATGTTTTTGGTAAAAGGGCTGACAGACATGCCACTATCTCTATATTATTTACCCATAAGCTCAGATTATACAAGGTTCTTAACAATTAAAAAAAATCAACCATATTTGACATCCATAAAAAGCGACAATATTTGCAATTAGTTCATCCTCCAAATATAAATTAAAACTACAACAAATGCATGGTTCTATATAAAAAATAGAGTTTAAAACATGAAAAAGACCAAGCTTAACAATGCTGATCATTCTTATGCACTAACTTACGTGATGATTTACTGGGCAGTCAGAAGAAAACAAATTTACAAAATGCAACCAAACAAGCTAATCGTATGAGCTATAATTTTAATGACATAAGCACGTCTAATCACAATTGAACTTCTCTTTTCGATAATATCAAGGAAAAATTCATAAAAACAAACCTACCTGGGGCCAATTGTAATGAAGGGAAAACAATCTTCCCAGTCCCAGTTAATACAGATGTGGCCATGGAGGAAGCTTACTTAAACCTGTTAAAAACAAATTGACACCATCAAAAATTGCCGCAAAAACCTAAATCAAAGTATATGCAAGATAACCTATTCCACCAATGAATCGGACACTTGATATCATCACATAACCTAAATCGGATGCACAAATATAATAAGGATTCAAATCGTGTTCATATCGCAATCACCCAACCACTTCCTATGCAAGATTTGATACGAATCCACAGCGAAACCCCCAAAACATATTGAAAAAGAAACCGCGAAATTTATTGATTCGTATACCAAAACCCTGATTACCAAAGGCAACCAAATTTAACAAAATATACCGCTCCAAAATCATCACCAGAACTACAATCGATAATGCAAATAAAATGATGGAAGCAAAAAACTTGGACATAGAATTGAAAGATGAGTAGGTGAATTTAAGAAATGGGAATCGTACACGGAGAGAAAAGGTGGGTGGAAAGGATAGCACTGGGCGGTGACGACGTGACGTATGGTCAAGGAAGAAGGTTGTAGACGACGAGAAAAGGCGGCGCAGGGGTATCCAGTGGAGAAGGTGCGTGACGAGAGAGACCCACCCAGCAAAAACGAGCCAAGGGGAAGGGGCTCTGCGTTGCTTGGGTTGATTATCGATTTCCTTCCGATGAGAACGTGAAGGTTGAGAATTGAGATGAGGAAAAATCTATTTCTATCTATTATTTGATTACCTACAGTGCTTGCTTTCTCAGTTATGGGCTTTTAATATTTGGGCCTCCATATCGAGCAGAAGGCAAAGTTTGGCCTTGAAGGAAGGAGGAAAAGAGCGCAAGTGACTCGCTGCCCGGCAAGCTGTCCAGTTCATGAGCTGAAGACTATCACTAACATGAAGAGCCCTTTAAACATCTAGTTGACTGGAGAGTGATTTTACAAAGTCGTCAAACCACTGCCTTCTAACCTCGTGGGGGTTTAGCGTTTGCCCTTCTTGCTTGCTTTTGAGAGTCAAGACCAGGGCTTGTAATTTGTAAACCTCACGATTACGCAGTCTGGGGAATTGAGAGTGCTGGAAATGGATGATGAGAAGGACGCCTTCTACGTTGTACGCAAAGGAGACATCGTCGGTATATACCGAAACTTCACTGACTGCCAAGCTCAAGTTGGTTCCTCTGTAATCACTCTTCCTCTTGTCTCCATCACTTGATTAATTGTTCCATACTTGTAGTGCCTTTTTAATTAGTTTCTTTTGGTTGCGAATCGCTTCTTCTTGACTAATTGACCATAAAGGTAGTTCCTTGTTGGAAGTGTTCTTTGTAATTTGGAACCGAGTATGGGTACCTAATTAGGCTCTAAAGTTTCAGATCGCATTTTGTTTCTAGATCACTATATTTCTTGTTCAACGGTTATGCATTAATTTGAGAAAAAGTTTAAAAAAAGAAGTAATCTTCTGCTATCTTATCTTTTTGGTAGATGATGAATCCCTCAGTGACAGTTTACAAAGGATATGGTTTAGCGAAAGAAGCAGAAGAACACCTTCGCTCATATGGAATCCAAAATAGCTCCTTTTCGATCAGTGCGTCGGAAGTAAAAGAGGGAGTATTTGGTAAACTCATGGTCTGCCCTTTCCAGGTAAATAATGTTCAGGACTCCATTATAAAGCTCCAGGGAACTTTCATTCAAATGCTATACGTGTTTGATAACATCCTGTATTTTTGACAACAGAGTTGATGTATTGTATTCTAATATTTGATTTATCTATCAGGAACCATCTGTGTCTGCTAAGGTGAGCGCACATGAGAACGACTTACATTTTCAACAGAAGAAGAATCAAGATTCGAATAGTGCAGGGACAATGGTAAGTTCTTGAAGTGGATTGAACTTGGTTTGTGGAGTGATATAGAAACTAGATTAGTAAGAATGAATATGTAATTTTGGTACATTTTGTGCGGAATCTTCAGTTGTAAATGTAAATTTACGGTAGAATGTCAGGTTTATTCTTCAGTCTCGTTCCCACCAATTGAGTTAATCTCTTCTTAAGATCAAACACATTGAGTTGTTTGCGCCTCCTCATAAAGTTACAACACGGTGGTAGTTTGCTACTTCCATAATGTACCTCACCAAATGATCATCTGTTGTGCTTCCCACAATTTTATGTAGAGTTAAAGAAAAAACGCACTTTTGGTTTCTCATCGGGGCTTGAACTAGAGGAGGTTGTCTTGATCATTTGTGTGGCTCACTACTTCACTTTCTCTCTATTTTTCGTGCAGAAGGCTGATCCATTCAGTTCGTTCTTGCCAAGTCCTTCATTGAAACGCAGCAGGTTGGATGGCTTTTCTAAACCCATGCCGACATCTTCTACAAGTGTAAGTCTTAGTTTTGTTCTTCCTGTCAGTCATTGAACCCTCTGAACCCTGAATAGGATATGCTAAAATGGACCTGCTGCCAAAGGTTTGCGAAAAACTTGCTTCTGTATAGGACCACTTGGTTTATGCCTTATAGAACTCAGCATGGATTAAGCCGATTAGTGGAACAACTAGTGTGTGAAAAGGCAAGGCAAAGACAAAGGCAAAGGCACGCCTAGGCACTTGCCTGAGCGCCTCAGCCTCTCCAACGCCTCCACTTAGGCAACATAGCTTTTGAAAGGCAATTGTCTTGTGGCGCCAAAGGCATCCAGGCGCCTGTCTTTTCTTCATTTTGTTAATTTTGGCCAGTTTTGTATTTTAATTATTTTTTAAAATGTTTTACCAAATATAGCTTACAAGAAATTTCAGTATTTTACCTTTTTTTCTTCATGTAAATTGAACAAAACACTTCATTTCTTGCATGTTAAAAAGGAGTCTTATTCTGCTTCTCCCTTATTCTACATATCCCTTCTCTATTGCCTATTAGACATCCTCCCCTCAATGTTGAAGAAGAGCTTGATGATTGTGAGCGAAAAAGATGCTGGAACTGATTTTTCATGATTTGTTTTTTCTTTAGACTTGCGTTTATTGTTTTGTGATGTTTAAAACTTTTTTCATGCCTTTTGCCTCTCATGCACGCCTAGGCAGTGGGTATATGCCCATCTCCTTGAGTCGCCTTTTGCTTTTTCGCACACCGGGAACCACTAAATTATGCATACAAGATTAAGCTGGAAGAGAGGAACAACTATCCTTCTTCTTGCTGTTGAAAATCAGAAACAATTACTTCTAGGTTTTGGATCATGTATAGTTAAAAAGTATCTCTTGGTGAGTTTATGGCTTGATTGGACACAAGTAATCTCGTCAGCTGAATTTCTATAGCTAGAATTGGTCATTTACTTCTAAGGTTGACGACCAAGTAATCTACTCCTGCTTTCTACTTTCATGCAGAATGCCATTAAACCCTCTTCTTTCCCAAAGAATTCTTCAATGAAACAGGGCAACTTGGGAAGTGTTACGGACTCTCAAACTATGACCTCTTCTTCTGTAAGTTGTTGATGGATCTGTTTCTGTTGAATGATCACAATGCATGCATTAAGTTTGGATTTTCTTGTCTCTTTTGGATATTTGTGATTCATAAGTAGTAGCTTTTGTCGCTAGGCAAGTTTTTGATCTGTAGAAGTGTACCAATGATGTTCTTTTTTTTTCTTTTTGATTTTGTCTCACCTTAATTATTCTTTGGTATAAAGGCTTTTAAATCTTTGTGTTATTAAGTTAATTTTTTTATTTTACTTTTTCTGAAATATTTTGACTATAAAAAATAGGACTTCTGCATGTACATCGGTGGACACAGTTTACAGACAAGAAAAAAGAGAAAAAGAAAGAGAAAGCAAGCAGTACATTGAGTTCATTTAGGATTGGAAGTTTCTACTAGCTGCATATAGAACAATGAAACTTAGAAAAAGCTTTTCTTTGTGAAAATTTTGAAGAGTTATTGCAAATTCTCCAAAGCTTATGTATAAAGTTTTTCATCCTAGCTTTTAACTTGACATCTCCAGTTCTAAACTTGATGAAATCAGTTCATGGTATGCTTCAGCAGTCCTAGGAAGAATTTATTTAATGTAATTTACTCTTTCTGCCTATCAAGATTTTTTCTGGTGGGTAAAGTATAGACAAAGAAATGGGTATATCTGAGTATTTGAAGGTTTGACCGGCTAAAAGCCCAATGGAATAGCAGTTAAGTTGTTTTGAAGGACTTATTTGTCCAAGAAATGCATAAAACGTAGAAAGATGGAAGTAAATCTAATTTGTCTTTAATTTGTTATGAAGGGGCAATGGCTGTAGTTATGCCAATTTTGTTGATGACTCTATAGCTACTTACTGGGCCAACCTTGGCCATATAAAGGGAATCTTCTCTTGACTAGACTTCTTGTTCTTCTTAGGCAGGGGAAAATATGATATGGATGGGTGCTCAGAAGTTATCTTTTTCTTCTGTCACTGAAATTTTGATAATATGACAAAATCATGTTTTTGATGCATGCATATATTAAAAAAAAATTTAGAACTTTTGATATTTGCTACAGCATGAAGATCTGTTTCTGTTTTGTATAGAAACCCTATGTTCTTGAATTTGACGGAGCATCAAAAGGAAATCCTGGACTATCTGGTGCAGGAGCTGTACTGCGTGCTCATGATGGAAGTGTGGTATATATCACCATCCTCGGACCTCAGCTACCATATCTTGTTTAGAGTTGATTACAAGGCAATACCTGTCTCCTGGCCTTTGATCTTATACTAATTTTATCTGGTAGGTTTTCCAACTAAGAGAAGGTGTTGGAATTGCAACCAATAATGTTGCTGAATATCGTGCAGTCCTTTTGGGTTTGAAATATGCTCTTTCTAAAGGGTTTAAGCATATTCGAGTGCGAGGAGACTCCAAACTTGTTTGTATGCAGGTAATTTTCTTTCATGTTTCTACCCCAAATGCCTTTAACTTCTCCTGTCGCAATCAGACATCACCATGACTGTCTAGATTGGCATTATAGGGTTACAAAATCGATATTGTAACAGTTTGTTAGTGCAGAAAAAAAGCAGGTAGGAAGTGTAGTTCAGGTGGAGGTTATCATTTAGGATAACCTTTAGTTCTGATTGTGTAATGTGGCTTCATGAAGCTTTATCATAGAAATGGATATGCATCGGTATTGTATGCTGAGTTTATGGCTTTGCAAATGTTTTAATTACTGGCATTAATCCTAACAAGAGGAGCTGTTGTTAGATTGCGTGGTTTTGTTGGAATCAATGATAACCCAAAATCATTCAGGGATTATTTTAATTGTAGCCTGATCGATAAACTCTAAGGATGTCATTCATTTAGGGAAGAATATAATTGGTTGATGTTTGTTGGTAATTATCTACTAAAAGTTGTTTAACATATCTGTTGGCTTCTCAGAAAATCATATATATCTCCTGTGATACGGCATGTTTCTTGCAACATTTACCTTTGGTTTATTGTGCAGACTAATAAGGCATGTCTAAAGATCAAGATTCTGAATAAGATTAATGCCCATTTACCTTTGGTTTATTGTGCAGACTAATAAGGCATGTTTCTTGCAACAGGTTCAAGGTCTTTGGAAATGCAAAAATCCCAACATGGCAAAGCTGTGCCAGGAAGTAGTTAATCTCAAGGGTAAATTCACATCATTTGAGATTGAACATGTTCTCAGGGTATGTATTCAGCAACCTTTTGCAGCACTTCATGTTCCTTTTCCTTTTATCATGCATTTACGTGCATCACATTGCGTTTTCTGCGTGCACGAGCAAAAAACTTTCATTATCAAAATTAGGCAGAAGGCACCATCTAGCAGAAACCCTTCTCTTAGAAAAGTGCAATTGTTGATCCTATAAACCGCATTTTGTTCGGGGAAGTATTATGTCTTTCATAAATTAGCTCAGCAAGCTGCCAGTCTTCTCTGCACACACTTAGCTTTGTGTTTGTTTCTACTTCCATAGGAGTTCAATGGTGAAGCTGATGATCAAGCTAACCAAGCGGTCAATCTAAGAGGTAAATTCTTGTGACTGGATTGTCAAAACTCGCGAGTCTAATATGTCTTCCCCTTTTATTTTACAAGTTTTGTTTAAGATTGTCAATCTATCATTTATGTAGATGGCCAGATACAAGTGGATTGCGTAAATAAGTAGTTCTATGCCATTGGAGAAATGAGCCAGGCAATTGGATATGTACATTGAAGGTGGCAAATGTTCGGCGGAATGAAGATGTGGCATGAATGGGATGAAACCTGAATTATAACCTATTTGACAGTGCTTCATAAAGACTATTCCCCCCTCGTTATGTATATGAGTTCATCTTTACACTGAGGTGAACCTTCATTTTCTGCTGATAATTTTACGGTTTAGACAGATCGATTATGTTCGGGACTCGGGGATTACTAGGGTGCAGGAGTTTGAAATATGTTTTTTTTTATGAAAGAAATGTCTTACCTTCTTTCAATCATAAGAAACCTGCAACAATAAGTAGCTTACAAAGAAATAAGTCTTTCTAGTGCAAGGATTGAGCCAAGATCAAGGTGACTAAAGAGATTATTAAGATGATCAGGTTTGACCCAAATCTGCACGCAAAATTTGGATTGGGGCAGGAAGGGCATTGTTTCCAGGTCGGTCTGCAGAGATTTGGGTTACCTTCAAAAGATGTCTCATTGAAGATCACTAATCGACCATTGGGGAGTCTACCACACAAGTCATTGTTGGATAAATCAAGTACAAGGAGGTTGTCGAGGGAGTTGATCTCATCAGGAATTTTTCCGGTAAGAGAGTTTTTTGAGAGATTCAGCTCGCTTAGGAACGTCAAATTCGCAATTGAGCTTGGTATTGTGCCTGAGATCTGGTTCTGGCTGAAATCAATGGAAACTAATGGTGTACAACCTCCTATGGACGTAGGAATTTCACCAGTGAGATTGTTCGCACTCAAGTTAACGTGAGATAAACGTGTAATTGAGAAGAGCTCCGGCGGAATTCGACCTGTGAACTGGTTGTTCTGGAGAAATAGGTTTTCCAGGACATTGAAGTTACCGGTTGGCAAAGGTATTCCTCCGGTGATCTGGTTATTGGATAGATCAATCAAGGTTAGTTTTTTCCCAGACATCTCTATCGGAAGCTTGCTGGAGAAGAAATTGTAGTTGAGCTGTAGCCTTTCAGCTACGGGCATGTTGAATATACCTGCCGGAATCGTGCCGTTAAGATAGTTGTTCCCGATTCGGATCTGTTTCAACGTCTTGCACAATCCAATTTCTGAGGGAATCGGACCGAAAAAGTAATTATTCGTCAGAATCAAGACCTCCAGCCGCCCGCCTTTGCAAAGATCGCGTGGAATTGTCCCAGTAAATTGATTGAATGAGAGATCAATTCTCTGCAACCGCCCATTACGGCCGAGGGAATCCGGTAGCTCAGAGCTGAAGTTGTTTCCCCATACATTCAAAACCTGCATGTACGGAAGGTCGCCGATGAACTCCGGCAACATGCCGTAAAAGTTGTTTCCGGAAAGATCGAGCAGACTGAGATTTCGGAGCTTGTTAAAGCTTTGTGGAATTTCGCCAATTAAGAAGTTGGAAGAGAGATCCAATGAAATCAAGCTTTCTATATCGCCTATTGACGACGGGATAGTACCAGTGAGAGCGTTATCCGGAAGAAGTAGACTTTGTAGCTTCTGCAATTTCCCCAGCGAAGCTGGAATTGTACCGGTGAGGTTACAAAACGACACGTCCAGGTTTTGGAGTTCAGTCAGATCACCAAACTCCTCCGGAATCCCTCCGATAAAGTTGTTGAAGTAACCAATCACCAAAGAGTAAAGTCTTGACAAACGAGATAGGCTAGCCGGAATGGTACCGGAAAGAGAGTTTCCGTTCAATCCGAGTTGCTCCAAGGACTGGATTTCAGAGTAGTTCTCAGGAATTTTCCCGGAAAAGATATTGTTGCCAAGTTGAAGGTTCCTGAGTTTCTTCAAGGCGACGACATCCACTGGAAGTGGACCGGTGAAGTAGTTGGTGTATAAATCGATTACCTCAAGGTTCACCATGCTAGCGAAAACAGAGCTAGGAAGTTGTCCGGAGAAGTTGTTGTTGGATATGTTTAAAAACTTCAGGGCGGTGAGGTTGGAAAATTCCGCCGGGATAGGACCAGTGAGGTTGTCGGATGACAGGGTTAGGCTTTCGAGCTCGTTCAGCAACCCGATGTCCGGCGAGATGGTGCCAGAGAGGGGGGCGGAGGAGATATTGAGCATAGCCACCCGAAACGCAGCGTTGCAAGTGACCCCTGAAAAGTGACAGTGCGGGTTATCTTCTGTAGAGCTCTGTTTCCAGTCTTCCAGACCACTGCCGCCATTAGAAGACCTGAGAGAGATCTTCAGCTTAAGGAGAACTTGCAGATCAGACACGGCGCTGCAATTTGAAAGAGAATTTAACTGCAGACTTAGTAACTGAAGAAGAAGAAGAACAATACCATTAAAGAAAGAATTCTCCATTTGAATTTTTGTTTACTTCGTTCGGTCGTGTTCAGCTCATTACCATCTATGCTAACAAGTTCTTAGTATGTATTTACCTTAAAGTTACTTTAAAATTTAATTCAACACGAGCTTGTTTAGATTAGTGGGAGTTGCTTTTGTTTTTTGGGATCGTAAAAAGATGTCGAATTTGCATTTCCTTTTCCTTTATTGTTGTGTTATTCTAGTTGCATAGAGAGTCGCACATAAGAATTACAATATTGTATTGATTGAGAAATTTTAACACATGTTATTTTGATTGTCTATTTTTTAACTAAGAGCTTTGATTCCTTCATATCATGAATAGTTTGGCAAACACCAATATATATCAACTAACTGTATGGAATGGGTGAATGGGCGGGAACGTGTAATGGAGAACAAGTTCTCCAAGCTATTCTAAACTTAACACGACGATGATATCCCTTGGCACGTTCATTTGGGCCTGAAAATTTGGATTGGACCGGGTCTAAATCAGATATTGAGGTCCGATCAACCAAAATTTAAGAGGTCAAGAAGAATTATCTAAAACCCACTTAGACTTGACCGGACCTGGATAAAAATCACCCAACTTTATTACATGTACACAACAACAAGTTATATTACATAACATGCACACAACAGTTGGATAACCGGTTCTTCAACAACTATGGTGGATTTCTAGAGGGATGTGCTATGGTGGATTTCTAGTGTAAGGACTGAATCAAGATGAAAGTGAGTAAAGAGATGATTAAGATGAACGAATTTGATCTAGATTTGCATGAGCCCGAATTTGGATTAGGGCAAATAGGACAGAGTTTCCAGTTCGGCCAGCAGAGATTAGGGTTACCTTCAAACGACGTCTCATTGAAGATCGATAATTCGTTGGGGATTCTTCCGCATAAGTTGTTGTTGGACAGGTCGATATCAGTAAGGGCAGGGAGGGCGGCTATCCCTTTGGGGATGTCTCCGGTAAGAGAGTTTGTTGACAGGTTCAAGTAATTCAGAATCGTCAAATTTGCGATTGAACTCGGTATTGAGCCGGAGATTTGGTTCAGACTGAAATCAAGTGACATCAGTAATGCGTAACCTCCTATGGACGACGGAATTTGGTTTGTTAGGTTGTTCATGCTCAAGTTAACTTGAGTTAAACGTGTTAAAGAGAAGAGCTCCGACGGAATTTGACCAGTGAAACTGTTGTTTTGGAGAAGAGCCTTTACAAGGATTTTGAAGTTGCCGATTGTGGAAGGAATTCCTCCGGTGATCTGGTTGTTGGATAGATCAATCGTTGCAAGTTTGCTACCAGACATCTCTACCGGAAGTTTGCCGGAGAGTAAATTGTTCTTGAGCTCAAGCAATTCCGCTACCGGCATGTTGAATAGACCTGCCGGAATTGTGCCGTTCAAATAATTATTCCCAATTCGAATGCGTTTAAGCGTCTTGCACGCTCCAATTCCGTCGGGAATGGGACCAGAAAAGTAGTTTTCCATCAGAAACAGATATTCCAGTCGTGATCCCTTGCAAAGATCGCGTGGAATAGTCCCTGTGAAGCGATTGTTTGCGACATCAAGCCACTTCAACTTTCCGTTGCGCCCAAGGGACTCCGGCAACTTAAAGGTGAAGTTGTTTTCCCAAACCTGCAAAACCTCCAAGTTTGGAAGTTTTCCGATGAAAGCCGGGATCCAACCGTAGAAATTGTTATGAAATAGATTAAGCAGAGTGAGATTCTGTAGCTTGATGAAGCTCCGCGGAATCTCGCCTGTGAGGAAGTTGTACGAGAGATCCAACGTGAATAAGGATTCTATGTCGCCTATGTTAGATGGGATATTACCAGTGAGACTATTGTTTTGGAAAAATAGTGCCTCTAGGTTCTTCAATTGACCTAGAGAAGCCGGAATTGTACCGGTGAGATTACAGTCCGCCATGTCCAACCTTTCAAGCTGAGTCAGATTACCAAACTCCTCTGGGATTCCTCCGGTGAAGGTGTTGAAGTAACCAAGATACAAATACTTCAGTTTCAACAAACGAGAGAGGCTCGCCGGAATCTTGCCGGTAAGAGAGTTTCCGTTCAATTTCAGTAGCTCCAAGGACTGGATACCAGAGTAACTCTCCGGAATCTCGCCCCAAAAGTAATTGCCGCCAAGGTTGAGGTACCGGAGCTTCTTCAAGCCGACCACATCCACCGGTAAAGGTCCGGTGAAGTTATTGTTGTAAAATTCCATTACCTCGAGTTCCACCATGCCTGAAAAAACAGAAGGCGGCAACTGTTCGGAAAAATTGTTATTTGACAAGTTTAAGAGCCTGAGAGCGGTGAGAGTAGCAAACTCCGACGGGATTGGGCCAGTGAGGTTATCGGCGGATAGGGTTAGGCTTTGTAGCTGGTCGAGCATTCCGATGTCAGGCGAGATGGTGCCGAAAAGAGGGACAAGAGAGATGTTGAGCATAACTACCCGAAACGCAGCGTTGCAGGTCACCCCTGTAAAGCGACAATGCACATTATCATCGCTGCTGCTCTGCTTCCAGTCTTCAAGGGCGTTGCTGTCATTGAAAGATCTGAGAGAGGTCTTGAGATTCAGGAGCACTTGCAGATCAGTCACAGCATTGCAACTCGAAAGAGAAATCAACACACAAACTATTGCAATTACAAGAAATGGGTAAGAGAAATATTTCTGCATTTGGATTTATGGTGTTTTTGTTTTCAAACGTGTTTATAGGTCACCATTGAAAGTAATTATCTTTACTGAGCATGAAAAATGTGTTATGTTTAAGATCAGTAGAAGAATAAAGTGGTAAGCTGAGCAGCACAAATTCCTTTAGCATGCTGTAAGTGAAGCAGCGAATAAGAACCAAATTCTCAAAGGAAAAAACAAGAATCCTGATGGATTTGTTTACATTAAAGTGGAGAATAGAACATAGCTTTATTATGTTTTTTGTTACCAAAAATATGCATATTGGTTTAAGAATGATATGTCATGATGAGTGCAATGTTTAGTGTTTACAATATTTGTGCTTCATATACAATCTGGATTGATTATAAAATTGGCCAATAGTGGGGTTTTTACCAACAAATTGTGATAAAGTATGAGACGGACCGATTATAGAACGAAGTCATGTGCATACGAAGACTTATATATTAGATTTGTTATACTATATTGAAATGCGAAATAGGCAGATAAAATAGTTTATCCAATACTCTAGAAGGGAGATGAATAGAGTATGGAATCTTTTCGCAATCTTAGGATAGGTAAGACCTTATCGAAAGAGATAAGACCTTATCAAATAAGATAAAGTTTTATTCGTAAATATAAGATCTTACCCGTTTCTATAAGATTGATATTAAATGTAAAAGATTAGACAAACCAGGAATGTAAAGAGCAGTAAAGGACACACGATATGTTAACGAGGTTCAGTCACCAACACGACCTAGTCCCCGCCTAGGATTGATTCAACCCTAGGATTCAAGTAGCTTTATTTTCCTTCTTCTTGATTAGTTCCACATACAATCTTCAGAAGACCTTCCCTCTTCTAAACTCAGAAGTCTTACACTTCCTATCTAGCAACTCACTCACTCGAAAAGAAAAACTAAATTACTCCAGATACAACACTCGTATCCAACCTGTCTAGAAATGATAACGGTTTGTATGATCCTAGTTGAATTGAACTATAGCTCGAAAAAGATCTCACACTCTCAGGGAAATATAATGATGAAGCTTCGAATGAGAGATCGGCACTTTGTGAGATAAGTAGAACTTATCACTCGTGTTTTCGAAGTAGGCAATGAACGTGTGTATTGTCCCTTCTTCCTTGTCTCTTTAAATAGGCTAGCGTCTCAGCATTCTTGTACGTTTGAAAAAGATCTTGCCTTCGTGATCTTAGTAGATCTTGGGTTTGTTGAGATTTGATCCACTCTATTTTGTTGGGATTTTGTTTGTTGAAGTCAATCAGTCAAGCACGGTCAATCTTGATTTGTTGAGGTTAGGAAATCTTCCGATCTTATCTTTAAGAAGATTTGATTAAAACAAATCAAAGATTTGTTAAAATCAAATCCCTTAGATAACTCACCAACCTTATACCTTATAGACCATATAATAACTTATTATCTCCGACAATTAAACCGATCATTAGTAAAACCAAAACAACGTGGCATTACATTAGTTTGTATGATTAATTAGTACAACCAACTAAATGTACCGTGAATAAACAATTGGTAGACATAAAAATGAAAGCTTGAAACATAATGAATCTAAGATGAATGAACTTAATCATAACACTGGCAACCCAAAAATCTAGGAGCAGTCGAGAAAGAAATGCCGTACTTGCTCTGCTGGTCAGGAGTGAACAGTCCAAAATGCCTCTCACTTTCATTTCCAACCTTCAAATTCTCATCAAACATTCCAAACAAATACGTTTCCAGTGATCGTCCAGGCTTCTTCGGTGTCCCATTCGCCACGTGTCTTATCAAGTTTGAGTAATACGTGGCAGCATTATGTGGTGTGGCCACGTCAGACCCTTGAGACGGCCAGCCAGAGTCCGGCATAATGACCACGCCGTCGCCTCCGGACTTTTCGAGGGCGGCGTAGAAGGAGTCCAATAGAACGTCGAACATGTTTTGGTACTGAAGGCCGTTGCCGGAGTCGGTGAGAATCGGGCCGGAGGCCGTGAAAAGAGCCGACTGTAGGGTTACGCTGCCGGGGCTTTTGATGTAGCTGAAGTATGGGTAGACGCTGGCCAGAATAGGAGAGCCGTTGGATTTGAGGAATTTGATGATCGGAGTGAAGTAGTCGGCGGCGGATTTTGTCAAGACGCTGCTTGACGGAGGGTTTGTGTTCGTTAATAGCGACGAGTTGACGGCTGTCGTCACCTGCATTGTTGAGCGTTATATGCATGCACTTGATTTAACGTGTACGTATGCATGGGTTTATATATATATTGTATATTTTTGTATTGGCTATATATTAGGTTTATTGGATTAATCATAGTGTGGTTCTTCCCATCATTTGTATGGACGTGATTATAAATACCTTGATCCAGCCAGCAAGGCGAGTAGCAGCAAGTGCATTTTGGATGTTCTTTAAGGCCGGGAGGACAAACGGAGCAGCAGAGTCTCCGGGCATGACGAAGTTCCCAACCACGATGTACTTGATAACGGAAGCGTAGGGAAACACGATGCTTTGGACCCAAAAGGTCGCGGCTGACTTGTCCGAGCCCAACCCTTTGATAGCATCGTGGCTAACGTCGAGGATGAGGCTTATGCCCGATCCTTGAAGGGCCTCGAGAACATCTAAATGCGGGGAGTAGATTCGCATTTTCGATATCCCATACGACTTGTAGAGGTTCACAGCGTCTTCTGCGGATGGCAGATCGGAACCGAACATGCCATAGCACACCCCAATACTTTGTGCACCTATATATTAATGTACATTTAGTTTTAGTCAGCTCAGTTATATATATTGCATCAAGTACTCGATCACGTACATATCGATTTACCTATTGGGTTGGGAGCGAGCACGAGGATGGCGAGGAGCAGCAAGGCCGAAGCCATGGAAGTCATTGAATAAACTTAGTACGTACTAATTCCAGGCTCAGCTGAGCCTCTTTATATAGGCAATTTAGAAGTAGTCAAATATACTTCCAATAAAAATCTGAATTCACATTAGCCAAACTTGAAATCTTGGAGACGTTATCTTAAGTAATTGGCCCCAAAATACAAGCTAAGTTAGCACTAGATAATTAACTACCTAGTTGTGGTTAACCCATTAATTATCCTTTTGTGTACGTAAGAAAAAAATTAATCAAGTTGACGATCAATACTAATATAAAAGACGGAATTTGATTTGAATGAAACCAAGTTGTGGTTACTTGATTGTTGGGCTTAATATTCATGTTGTTATGCTTCAGTTTGGACCTTTTCCACAGCCTAGTCCAATAGCTCATAGATTAATTAATGGGTTAAGCACAACTAGTTAGTTAATTATCTATATCTTGTTGGATTTAGATGACATAGTCTTTTCTTCACCATATTGGATCTCTCCATTTTGAGTTTTCATGACCGGTTTGGGGGTTTGAGTTATTTTATGAGTGTACGTTTGGGAACCTAACATTTGAATTGATAAAGCTTTCACCATAAAAGATCTTGGTCCAGTCATGGAGATTTCCACAATGTTTAACAGATTCTTCTTGATCAAAGGTGTTGAGATGTAGGAAAAAGAATCTCACATTGATAACATGCAATCAAGTGATACCGTATAAGCATCCGGTTACTCCGGCCCTCCTCTTGCCAATTGGTTTTAGGATGGAACTCCGTGTGCTTGTATGTGTGGTTCACCGGACGTGCGCCCTCTGCGTCATTCCGTCCCGAGACGAATATAAGAAAAAGTAACAAAGGAGGTATATCATTTACATTCTCAAAGATACTAAAATGGTGTGGATTGCAACTCCCATATTTTTCCTGCAAAGGAACCTAAATTTGTCTCCTCATTGGGATAACTTTTTTTTTTTCCTACGACGAGTATTACAAAATGTTGTTAGGCAGGCTTCTATATCTCGCCCGCGCTTACAGCTTTATTTCAAAACATGTTAACTTTCTTATATCCGTATCGGGACTAATTAACGTGGGACACACGTCCAGAGAACCACACATACAAGCATACGGGGTTCCATTCTAAAACCAATTGGCAATAAGAGCAGTAGTCCGGAAACTTACATGTAGTTTCACATGGTTGATTGTGTGTTATCGATGTGGTATACTTTTTCTTACATCTCAACCCGTACCTCATGAATATCTGAATTACTTAATCCGAAAAAGTGGATGAAAACCTGGAAAAAAAACAGTTAATAGACGTTGGGAAAGGTTTTACACTCTTAACTCGTTCAAATTACAAAACTTTATATGACAGTTTAATTTTTTTTATGTCATAATAACACGTTCTAAATAAGTCATACATGTAAAATACAATATAAGTTAAAAAAATTCATAACTTTTAATCACCTGTGCATGAACTCGAGCCCCTCGGTCACCCGAAGGGTAAAGAGATAGATTCACCTGATAAGTTTAATGAGAAGCTTAATGGTGGATGATGGAAGTGTTTCACTTCATTTATCACCCTAACATATTTAGGGTCCGTTTGGTTTTAACTTCGAAATCGAAAACGGAATGGAAACGAATCTTGTTCATACGTTCATGAAAACTTTTGGAATCATTCCCCCTTGTGGTTTGAAGTAATTGGAGTAGAAATTGATTCCATAAAATTTTGCATGAAACCACAAGAAATGATTTCGTAAAATTTTAGGAATAACGATATACATATGGACTAAATTCGTTTTCATTCCGTTTCTGTTTTCGGTATTGGAACCAAACGGGTCGTGAGTGATGATTATCAAACATATAGCCTAAAGCTTTTAGGGCTTGACATACCATACATTCAGCAGTGCTCAGTAGTTGTTGATTCTCCAGCCACTTACTCATGTTTGATCTGTATTAGTAAAAGTACACAACTTCAAAGTTACACAATTTGTTAGCCTTACAACTTTCTACATAAAACTCGAACTCAAAGCATTAGTAGAACTAGATAAACAACGTTACTGAACACACATATATATATATATATATATATATATATATATATATATATATATATATATATATATATATATATTCAGCAAGTAAAAAACCTAACATGAATCTTTGGTAGAACCAGACACCAAGGTAAACCTATTAGGATTACAAACCCACGAACACGAGTAACCCATGTACTTAAAATAAAGTTCAAGATTCGCCTTCCTCGCGGATTCCATCTGCATCTTCTTCATCGTTCGCCTCTCCTTCTTATGAGCATTCTGATGCCCACCAAAGGCTTGAGAGTTACCAAACTTTTTATGACAGAACTTACACTCATAAAACTTCTTCTTCCCAACAACTCCACTTCCTTCGTTCTCTTCAGACGCCTCTAAGTCGAAACCGAACAATCTGAGCTTCTTGTTAGGCTTTTCTTCTGCTGAAAAGATTGGTTCTTCCATTTCAGCAACTGATGAACTGAATACTGATGCGCATTTCGTCAAGAACTGAACTTTCTATTTATAGTGTGACCATAGATTCGCTCTCGACGAGTAATTAAGAATTGAAGAACAGTGTTGTGCAGAATGTCAATGGGACTGAGAATATTAATAAGATTTGATTGAGTCTGCGGGATGAGCTCTTAATTAAGTACGGAGGTTGATGCTTCAACTTGTCCTCTTAAATGACAAAATATTGGTTAGGATTGATTTTAAATTGATTTTGGCCCTAAAAGAAATTTGGAATAATTCTGGGATAAACAGATATCCTTCCATGAATTTGGATATATAACAGTCACAGTTTTTGACATAAAACAAAAGAATACCAGATTATGGAATACAAGTGTCGAAGGAAGATGAGATTAAATCATGAAAATATTTATGTTTTCTTCAAGTCATGAGTGGACGAATAATATAAATACTTATTAGGAGACACAAATTGTAAGTTTTCTTCCTTTAATTACTAACAAATTATTCTTTCAAAAAAAATTACTAACATATTATCGTTACCGGGAGTTGTTCCGGTACGGCCTATAATTAGGGTAGGACCGTGCGGTTGCGTGTGCAGCTGCCACGTGTCCAATTTTTTTTTTTTTAACGAATGAAAATGATTGTTCAAAAGTTATTAAGGATAGTTCATAACTTATAAAAGAATAGTTCATGAATTATAATAGAATAGTTCATAATGCAAGACTTATAACATGATAGTTCATGAATTATAATTGAATAGTTCTTAACATATAAACGATTAATTTATAAATAATTTGATCTAATATATTAAAAAGTAATAGTTCATGAATTATATGAGAATAGTTTAAAGTTTATAAGAGAATAGTTCAAAGTTTATAAGAAAATAGTGCAGAAGTTATAACATGTTAGTTCAAAAAAATTTTCATTAATTTTTGGAAAAAAAATAAATAAAAATAAAAATTTGGACACGTATCAGCTCTACGGGCAGCCGCACGACCCTACCCGAAAAACTCAACCGCACCTTAACAGTAACTTATCATTACCATCTATTATTTAATATAAATATAAATCATTAGTGTGTAAACAAAAAAACAATTCCCATCCAAAAATAAAAACTAAAATGATAGAAAATATTAGTTATTATAATATTAAATTAATTTTATTAGATAATGAACTAAACGTTAACAAAATACCAATCGTCTTATGAAAAACTCTAAAATATAAAAGTATGAAAAACTCAAAAAAAAGTATGAGTTGCTTTTTTTTTTTTATGTATATTTAGTTTATTTTTCACAATTTTATATCAAAAAAAACTATTTTTGCATGAATATTTTTTCATACAAAAATATTAATATGTAAAAAATGAATAAATACACAAACTTATGTAATCAATTCGGAATAATTTTAACAACACAAATTGCTCAATTGGCTGTTCATACTTGTGCTCCACTTGGGCTTAAGAAGGTTAGAATATAAATAATACTTTGTATTTTTTATTGTTAATACATAGTCAAAATGTGTCAAAGATAAGTCCATAAAAGTTATTTTAAAAAATGGGGTGTGTTATAGACTTTGATGAATATTATTGTAACATTAACTGAATTTAAGTTCATTTAATTTAAAAAATAAGTCTATTTTAAAGAGAGGAAAAAGAAAGCTTGTTTTCAAATCCTTGCAAACCAATCAATACTCTACACATATAACAAATATTATATACTACTGGATATTCTCACAAGGACGTATGCTTGTTTATGCTAATATTTTATTCTTGGTTTAGAATAGATTGAAACACAGCTTCGACAATAACTCATAGAAAACAATGTGCATGCAATTCAACTTCCATTTTCTTAATCTATGTGTTAGAGTGTTGCGTCCGAGATAATAAGTTGGTTCTCGTATCTAATATTTGGAAATTAAACCCGAATCTAATACATAAAACAGGTAGATTATCTTTTACTGTCAGTTGATTTTGGTATGAAATATTAATGAACATATGGATTGGGCTAATTAACAATGTATAGAAATGATCAGCCTATAACCAGCTCGTCGATCTTGATATGCTCAAGTGTCAACTAGGTATATATGTACCGTAGTTGCACTTGAAAGGGTGTTTTGAAATTTGATATATCATGAGTCCAACATTTAAGGTCAGTGGTCTACTCCGTTTATGATTAACATCTTTTAGGATGAAAATCTTAATGAAATTATGGGTTGAGTTTCTGTCAGAAATATTTTTACAATAAACACGAATAAGAAATCTTCAAATCTAAATTTATTGAATAAGAAATAAACACGAATAAGAAATATTTCAAATCTAAATTACTCCTTGTGATCATCATAATTATTATGTTTTTTTAAATTCTAAATGATATTTCTTCATAAATTTATTAAATAATTTATTTGTGAGCGATCCTCCATTCATTATTGGTATTGAAATATTTAAAAATGAAGATTTGACCTATCTTTTGAGGGCATAATTTAGAGAAAATAGAATAGTGTAGGGGAAGAATGAAGATTGAAGGGAATATGGAAGCATGGAATGAACCAAAGCATATTACCCAATACAAAAATGGAGGAAATCCACAAAGATATTGTGGTCTCGTACTAATACTGTACTCTGCAGGTTCGTTGCATCATAATTAAGATTAATATGCTAATTAATCCACTAATTACAATCGTGTTTGCTCCATCATAATACAAAAGTGTACCTCACAAAGCATATGTGGATATACCGTTAAATAACTAGTTTTAAATTACCCATAAGGGGCTGTTTGGTAAGACATAAAGGAGAATAGGAATCTGTCTTTTGATCTTATAGTCCAAATCAAATCTATATATATTACAAGGGTCAATTCAATTGCTTGTGTACGTTGGTCCCAACCTTTAAGGAGAAGGGCTTTTTCTTTCTTTGTTAAAATAAAAAATTACAACATAGTTAAGGACTGATTTTGTAATATTTTTAAATTACTGTTTCACCTTTTGAAATTGGGAGTTGTTGAATGTTGAGATGAATTTTGATACGTGTTAATTAAGTTCAGGACGGATCTTCGTATATTTATGTGTGACTCACTGGACATGTATTTTTTACATCATTTTGTCCCAAGTTAAATATAAATTTAAAAGTTTGGTGAATTCACTAAAATATTATGAATTCAAGGTCTTGGTTGACTGGTACTATAACAATGTTCGAGTACGTAACACATGTACATGCATGTGCACACATGCTATTATGTGGAGGTATAATATTAGGGCCCGTTTGTAAAATTATTAAGAGTTATTTTAAAAAATAAAAGATTATCGAATCAGTCAAAAATCACATTAAAATGTAATAATTAATTTCTTTTAACACATAAAATTTATAAATAATTTTATAATTTTTTGCTTAAACATTTAAATTCTATTTTTATTTCATCTTTAAAAAAATTATTTTTTTTTCTTCTTCATTTCACCTCTCTAACCAAACGATAATAATATGAAGATGGTACTGGGCCTAGGATGCATGATATTACATGGACCGGTTGAAGCCCGGCCCAATTCGGCTCTCCAAAATCCGGTTCAGTAGGGGGTCCCTTGGAAACAAACCATTACATCCTCAAACCAGCCCATTTACAATAGTTTTTAACATTTTATTTTAATAACTAAACAAAACATCTTTTATTTAGTTGGTCAAATAATAATTAATTTTTATTGACGACAAAGATCAGCCCAGCTGCAATCGCACTAACACAAGAAAAAACAGATAACATGTTTTTCAACCTCAATGATAATCTTTTTTCATGTGAATCGAATCATCTCACTTTATTTACATTCATCTTCCTCTTCAATCTTCCATCACTCCCTCCAAGTCAACCAAACCAAAATACTAATCAACATCCACACAATTCAACAAATCATTAAAAAAAGACAAGCAAATTGGGACCCAAAATAACCACTAATTACACCTTTACAAGTTACAACCACAAAAACGAACCGTAAAAGTCCGATACTGACGGACCGGTTGAGCGGGGTCATGTGCATTCGAGCGCACTTACGCATTATGCCCAAGTCCAACGCATAAATCTGAACGATGTGGGATCTTATTATCTCCAACAAGAACCAAACCCGACCCGAGTTAAAACCCGGACGAGTTTGTCCCATTTGGCCCTCCGATTCGCGACAAACTCGGAAGCCCGACTTCTAGAAGCTTCTCCCAATCCACCTCTTCTTCCTCCTCGTCCTTGGCCCGTAGCGACTCCAATACTCTCCTCCCCTTATCCCGGGCCCGTTCGCTCACATTCGGATCCGCCACCAAGGCCTTCACCACCTCTGCCGCTCCCGCCGCCTTTGCTACCACCTTAAACCTCAACCCACCGCCCCGACTCAACGCGTAAACCGCCGCAACACAACTCTCCCGAGTTGACTCTGACTCAGTTTCAAACTGGCCCTTTTTCAACATCTCCACCAAACACTCCACTGCACCCGCATCTAGCATAGCCGCCCGCCCATCCCCTGATGCCGCAACATTACTTAATATCAACAAAACCCGACCCATCATCTCACCCGATTTCAACATCCCTAGTAAGGATTGAACTGACCCG
The DNA here is from genome assembly GCA_033239125.1 of Fagopyrum homotropicum. NCBI lineage: Eukaryota > Viridiplantae > Streptophyta > Magnoliopsida > Caryophyllales > Polygonaceae > Fagopyrum > Fagopyrum homotropicum. Next base: position 314,069 of record BSWB01000003.1, on the reverse strand, counting down.
AGTTTGACCAGCTTTGACCGGTTGCTTTGGACGAGCGTCAGATGGTAGAGAGCCAATGCGGCGTCGTTTCGTGCTCGCTCGCTTTCTGATGACCTCATTATGTGCATTAATGGAGGTAGCGCACCAAGAACTCCGATTGCAGTCTTGTTTTCGTCGGCCAAAGCTAAGCTGAAGAGTGCACCGCAAGCGTGTTCCTGTGATTCAGGGAATCCTCCCTTCATAACGTCGATTAACGGTGGGACCATCCCTGACCGGACGATCTTCACCTTGTTTGCCTTCTCCAGTGACAGATTCACCAATGCTGCTACGCCGTTCACCTAATCATAATCTCAAACGGGTTGATTCACATTGTTCCAAATATTTGATCTTTTAATTAGAAGATATACTTACCTGGACATTTGTGTATTTGGAGAGGATGAGAGATCGAAGGGCTAGGAGAATACGAGGAGTGCAGAGATTTAAGCGCGAGTCGACAGAAGTTCTGGTGGATCTGCGAAGTGCAATAACTGCTTCCTCCTGCTCGTGCACGTGAACACTTCTCATCTTCGTCACGTGCTCGTCTTCCGCACGTGTATCGCCAGAGCCAGAGCCGGAAACTTCAATCTCTGAGCTGGAAGCAGTCGTCGAAGAAGAGAAACAGCTCGGCCGGGTAGTAAGTTGAAGTGGAGTCACCGGAAGTGAGTTCGGACCCCAATCGTCAGAGTTAAAACGGTCATGTCTCCGATTCAACTCGCTCTCCGCGTGTCCAAAATTCGGATCCGGGTTAACCCCGACTCGATTCAAAAGCAGCTCTTCAGACACTTGCGTTTGAGTTCCCGCCATTAGAGAGCGGACGAGCTTGAGAGCAGTGTTAAGGTCGACCGGTTTTGGGGGTTCCGGTAGGAACCGGTTCGCCCAATTAAGGATGGTGGATTTTAGAGCTAGATTAGGGATAACAGTAGAGAAATCCAGGATGGATCCATCTTTGAGAGTAGGGGTGAAATTTAGGGTTTTACAGGCTTGAATGCAGGCCCGTTCGAAAGTTTGGCCAGAGGAGACAATGACTGGGTCAGCCATGAGAGTACTTGAAATTGGACAAATGAATTCTTCAGGGGGTTTCTTAGGTTCGGTTTTGGTGGACGCCGAAGACCTGTAAATGGAGATCTTCCATCTGTGTTTGCCACTGCCCATTTTCGATGATTTCTCCGACTGTGACATTAACTATAGGAGAGAGAGGAACGCCATGGTTGAATTGAAGGAATAAATTAGAAAAATGATTTTGAAAAGGAGGGAATCAATGGGTGATTCATACTCTGTAAACAGACAGCGAAACACGGCCCATTGCAGGAACTGTAAATATAACTGATTTTGTGTTGAAGTGAAACACTTGATTAATCGGATAAATATTAGAAAGATGAGGTTGACCAGTGACTTCGTCTCTCCAAACAGTAATTCTGTGCAAAAAGCTGTTTTCTTTACTGTATTATTTTTCCAAAATCCAAACATTTTGACTTCTTCTTTATCAGGTTACGACTTTGCGACAAATTAGGACATACCAACAACTAACGACAAATAAGGTATCTGTAGGAAAAAACTGATATTGGGAGGGTATCCTCCATCAATGGGCCACGAATTATTCCCGTCCCGGATGTAGAGCGGCGAAGCCAATCGAACCGGAAGTTACTTACCAACCTTTAAAAAAAAAAAAAAAAAAAAAGGTCTCTGTATAAGAAAGTCTAAGCATCAGAGACGGTCTGATTTTTCTAGAGGGTGACAACCAACCGCTAGTTGTTGTATTACATTATATTTTTGCAAATATTAGTTTTTTTACTTCAAATGTGAATATAATTATCAAAAACAACAATATTATCATAAGTATATATTACAGAAGTTGTTTATCCAATTCGTACTATTCCTATCAAATTTGTCGACTTTGTGGGATATAAGAGGTTTACAATATATTTTTTTATATTTTGAGCAACAATCCCTTCTATGTTGCATCTACGAATAGGATAGCAATAAGCAATAACCGAGATTTTAGCACGTTACATATATTCAGCATATATAAAAGTGAAACAACCATGCATGCATATCAGTAGTTGTAGCTTTCGCTCTTTTGTGTAGATAGTATTTGTAAATGACTTAACATTATAAACCAAAAAAAGAGTGCAAGAACAGACAAGATGACAGAACAAAAACATATAGGGCATAACAAGAAGAATCTTTGTAGAGCCCACGCGCCAATACACAATTGCAAAGGGAAACCCACCCTGTTCACACTTGCATACACGTAAGCATCTAATATTTCTTTTCGAATAAGATCTCCAACTTCTTGTGACAAAATGTCGACGTAAATGCGTAAGTTGTGTTTAAGCAACGTCACCCTGTTAGCACCAATGTTAATTTTTCTAAAATTATGTTGCACACTACTTTGTGTGAAGTTAGAGAGCATAAATAAGATATCTAAAATGATAATGTATGCTTCTCATGGTGATTTTTAGATGTGTTTTAGCAAATTAATGAGCACCAAGTTGTATCCATCAATCACAATGGTTGGAAGCTCAAGGCTTGCGGCCTTCTTTTTTTTTTCTTTCCTGATGATGAATCAGAAACAAATTGATCAGACGAATTTTTTGAGCCGTCAAAATTGATTTTGACAAAGTTTCCTATCAGTTTCTGTCATTGATATTTTTTGTTTCCCTTCTCAGATTCGATGGTTTTGTGTTATTACTGGGCAAATTTGTATTGACATTTTCTCATTTATTTATTTGGTTCCATATTAGATGTTTCATGTCATGGGCGTCTTCTGTTTGTTAAAAACTATTTGATTCCTTGTAAGCCAAACTTGTAACCAAGTTACCACCAATTGTCTTAATTCTATTGATGAAGTATTTTCTTTTATTTCCATGATGATGTCAATTATTTTTCGATATATTATATCATTATTCTGAATGCAGGTTTTTATCATTGTCAATATACCTAAAGAGTATATGGATATTTGAGGAAGAAGAGTATATGGGCATTCGAAGAAGAGATGTTTCACACTTTATGTATGGTGATTACAAAATTCACAATTCATTAGTACTGATATTTTTGTTTGTCTAGATTTTCTTTTGTTGAGATCCCATCAAGCGATAGCTTCTATAGAATCTTGTCATGACTTATCCGGTTGTGACCGAAACGAGACATTATGGGATGAGATAAAACCCGTCTAGTACGATTTTGACGAATCCGTGAAGCGAAAATTGTGAAATCACTAAACCTTGTTTGAGAAGCCGAGTGAATACGAGGATTGGTAAGTACGAAGTAGAAGTTTAGAATCGCTAGTACGAAGTAGAAGTTTAGAATCGCTGGACTTACAATTCAATTATAAATAATAAAATATGTAAGATAACAAGAGTGAAGATTGATAGTCGCCTTTGTACCGTATTTGGTGAAAGACAATAAAAGCCGATAAATTGATATCTAACATTACTCCTACGTATAATAAATCAAAGATTCAGATTATTGAATAACAGGAGAATGATCGAGAACATGGAGGGAATCTGATGAAGATTTGCATATGAATTATGATATTGTACTTGGGACAAATTCATAATTGAATACTTGAATAAATTAAAGATCAAAGACGAGCAATTGTTAATCGTCTATAGTATCTGACCCTTCCACTTTCCGGCCACCTCCGATTCCGGCCTTGTTGCCGCCGTCATATATACCACTGTGATCTCCGACGTCCAAAATCCACGGCAAAGAAAGCGGACTATGGTCTCTCTTGGTACGTAAATGGTGAGAATGCTTTGTATCAGCTTGTATATTATTGAAGATGAGGAGCTGTTTATATACAGCAATATACAACAGAAAGATCCCTAAATACATGGGATTATATTCAACAGAAACTTAGTTGTTATACAGCAGATACGGAGGAGGATTATTCGCTAATATCTTCCCGCAAGATGGACGCTCGAGTCGAGAGGCCAATCTTGGAAATGAGCATGGTGAACCTGGATCGAGGAAGGGCTTTGGTGAGGACATCCGCTAGCTGATCGTCGTTGTGAACGTGAGTGACTCTCAGTGTGTTGTTCATCACTCGTTCTCTGATGAAGTGATAATCCAAGGCTACGTGTTTCATTCTGGAATGAAAAATGGGATTGTGACACAACTTTGTGGTTCCCACATTGTCACAGTAGACAGTGGGAATGCTGATATTAGGATAACCCAGCTCATGCAACAGAGAACTCAACCACTGAAGTTCAGCTGCTGTGTTTGCAACGGTTCTATACTCAGCTTCCGTGGATGAACGTGCAATGGTGCGTTGCTTTTTGCTGCTCCAAGACACAGGATTGCATCCCATATAAACAATATAAGCTCCTGTGCTCAAGTAATCTGACTTGTCGCCAACCCAATCAGCATCAGAGAAAGCGTGGAGCTGGAGATCAGAGTGAGCCTTGATCGGTAAACCAAGTGTACTTGTCCCTGCCAAGTAACGAAGAACCCTTTTGACTGCTGTCCAATGCTCGTCTTGTGGACTTTGCATATACTGAGAAAGTTTATTAATAGCAAAAGCGACATCCGGACGGGTAATAGAGAGGTACTGTAGTGAACCGACTGCAGCCCGGTAAATGGTTGGATCCAACATCAGAGGACTGTGAGAAGATGAAAGAGTGGAGCCGGGCACCATTGGTGTGGTTACTGGTTTGCACTCTTGCATATTGTATTTTTCAAGAATGTCCAAGACATACCTGGTTTGATTGAGGAACACGCCATTTGCTTGGGGAACAACTTCAACCCCCAAAAAATAATTCAACGGACCAAGATCCTTTAGAGAGAATCGAGTCATAAGGCTGTCAAGGACTCCCTGCAATAATTTGTCGTTGGACCCGGTGACAATAATGTCATCGACATAGATTAGAATAAACACTTGTCCTTCTTGATGCTTGAGGTAGAATAGAGATGTGTCAGAAGTGGAACCTTGGAAGCCAATCTCAGTTAAGAAGGATTTCAACTCAATATACCACGCACGTGGTGCTTGCTTGAGGCCGTACAAGGCTCGATTGAGCTTACACACATGGGTCGGATGTTGAGTATCAATGAACCCCGGTGGTTGAACCATAAACACATTGTCGTGTAAACGCCCTTGTAAGAAAGCATCGTTAACATCAAGCTGGCGAAGGGGCCAATTATTGTTCACCGCAAGCGTAAGGAGAATCCTCACTGTTGCAGGCTTAATAACAGGGCTGAAAGTCTCTGAATAGTCGATTCCAGGTCGCTGATGAAATCCTTTCGCCACAAGCCTTGCTTTGTAGCGTTCTACATCACCATTCGGTTTGTACTTGGTCCGGAAGATCCATTTGCAGCCAACTACATTTTCAGCCTCAGTTGGCGGGACCAAGTGCCATGTTTCATTGCGGATTAACGCATTAAACTGATCCTCCATTGCTGCACGCCAGATGGGTGATCGGAGGGCTTGGGTATGGGTTTTTGGTTCAGGGGTTGGGATTGGTGTGGCTGTGGCTAGAAGATTCAGTTTAGCAATCGGTTTGTAAATGTTACTCTGAGAGCGTGTCTGATAACGCGGTGGAGGTTGGGCTATGTGAGAAGACGGCGGTGATGTATCAGATACATCATGAGACAGGGATTGAGGGTTTATGGAGGGAGGGGTGTTTTGATTTTGTGGTGTATGGTGGGCCCGAGGAGGTGACAAAGTGGGCAATGGTGGAGATGTGGTACGTGTAAGTGTTGATGGCTGATTTTGCTGAATTGGGCTTGTGGATGGCAAGTTAGGCCCAATAGTTGTGATTGGCATTGACATCCAGCCTGGCTGCTTGTTAGTTTCCTGCACAACGTTAGATTTGGTAGTTCCAAATGGATATTCAAATTCAAAGAACTTCACATGGCGAGACACGTAAACATGATTTGATTTCGGTTCCAAACAATAGTAAGCATATTGAGTAGGTGAATAGCCGACAAAGACACATGGGGTGGATTTGGGCTCGAGTTTGTGGGATTGATATGGTTTTAACCATGGATAGCAAAGACAACCGAAATTGCGGAGGTATTTATAGTTAGGTTGTTGACCAAATAAAGCTTCAAATGGAGATTTGTTTTGTAAAGCTGGGGTGGGCATTCGATTGATAAGGTAGCATGACGTGGTAATGGCATGAGTCCAGTAGGTAGTGGGCATGTGGGCATGGGTTAAGAGGGATAGTGCCGTTTCGACAATATGTCTATGACGTCGTTCGGCAAAGCCATTATGTTCGGGTGTGTGGGGTGGGGATGTGAAGTGGGTGATGCCATTAGTCGCAAGGAATGATTTGAGAGCCACGTATTCACCTCCATTATCGGAGTATAACGCGGTGATTGATCTCTTAAACCTTTTTTCGACCAAAGCTTTGAACCGGATAAATGTATGGAATGTGTCTGATTTTTTTTGTAAAGGATACAACCAAGTGTATTTAGTGAAGTGATCAACAAAAATGATATAATACTTATATTTATCATAAGATGTAATTGGAGATGTCCAAACGTCAGAATAGACTACTTCAAGAGGAGTCGTAGTCGTTAGTGTGGACATTTTAAAGGGTAATTTGTGACTTTTATTAATTTGATACGAAGTACAAGACTCAATATTAGAAGGGAACTGCAATGTAGAAGCTAGATGTTGGAAGACTCTCGATGATGGGTGGCCTAATCGGTGATGCCAGGATGTGGCTACACGGATGTTATTGAAAGCGACCGGACTAGTCGGGAGTGTAGGCCATTCGTAAAGACCATTTCTAGCCGGACCCTCCAAAATGAGGTTGTGGGTGCGGATATCCTTCACACAAAAAGAGTCAGGTAAGAATGTGATCGATACATTATTGTCAATGCAAAATTTATTGACGGCCAAGATATTTTTATGCATGTTTGGAACGTGAAAGACATGTTTCAAGGAAACGCTATGTTTAGGTAAATGAAAATGAGTAGATCCAACATCGGAAATTTTCAAACCTGAACCATCGCCAATGACGATCTCATCGGAACCATCGTACGGGTTATGAGCCGAGAGATTGCTGAGGTCATTTGTTATGTGATGGGTTGCTCCAGTGTCCAACAACCAAGGTGATGAGTTGTGAGTGCTTGTGGCAATGTTTGCTTGAGGAGGAGTTCGTGTATTGGGTTGGCGATATGGTTTAGGAGGGACTTTGATAGCTGGGTTACGGGATAGGAACTCCGGACAATAAGCAAGTGGATGGCCTTGTTTATGGCACCATTGACACCATCCTTTGAATTGTGGGGGTGGTTTCTGATCAATTGACATCTTCCTCTGAGGTGTAGGTTGGTTTGCCTGGGAAGGTGTATGTTGTAATGGAGAGTTTCTATAATGCGCAGGATTTGCTGAAGTAGGGTATGCAGGTGCGGGTTTGATCGAGCGCAAAGCCAACTCGTGGTTGATCAATTTTTCATGCAATTCTGCTGTAGTGATGGTTGTTTCACGCTGCTTCACTCCATTGATGACAGGTTGGTAAGTTGAGTCAAGACCGTCCAACACCCGATCGATAAGGTCTTCTTGTTCCACCGGTTTGCCAAGAGCTGCAAGGGCATTTGTGATACGCCCGATAGTATGCATATACGTTGCAATGGTGTCGGTCCCCTTTTCAACGTGTTTCAATTGTTCCTTTAACTGAAGGACATGACCCCTCGATGGGTTCGCATATGTTCGGGCCAGCAGGTCCCATGCATCTTTGGAGTAGATCGCTCCAGCGAGAACGTGAGTGACGTCTGAGTGGAGTGTTGAAACTAGAGCTCCGAAGATCAACTTATCTTGTCGAACCCAAGTTTCATATTTAGGATTCACTGTGGTTGTTTCAACAGGAGGTGTGCCTGACGTTGTGGTGATGGTTGCCTCAGGCATCGTGTGAGTGCCGTCAACAAACTTGTATAGCCCGTAGCCAATAAGCATGGCCTCGATCTGCAGTTTCCATCCGATATAGTCATGTCCACTGAGCTTATTAGCATTGTGGAAGTTCACGACAATGAATGGACTGTTTGGTTCTAGATCATTAGGCACTGTGGTGGATATGCTTTGAGAGGCCATGGATGGACTGAGGGAACGTAGGCTGTTTTGGGGAGGAATCAGAAATAGATCTGATGCTCTGATACCATGAGAATGCTTTGTACCAGCTTGTATATTATTGAAGATGAGGAGCTGTTTATATACAGCAATATACAACAGAAAGATCCCTAAATACATGGGATTATATTCAACAGAAACTTAGTTGTTATACAGCAGATACGGAGGAGGATTATTCGCTAATAAATGGTATCCATTGGATACTCATTTTGTGGATTGCTTTTTTGAGGTTGATAGCTTAAGGATTAAAAGCTTAAAGAGAAAAGTTTGGAAAAGATTAAAGTGGTGACGGCCATGGCTAAGTCAGAGCTTTGGATTGTGTAGTAAAGGATTGATTTCAATCTTTTACAACTCATGCAACCTACAATGTTACCATTATTTTTTTTCCTCAATACACGTCTTTTCTTGGTTGATCATGTATAAACGTATACTGTATTATATTGTATGAATTTATACTAACTGCATGAACAGATGCCATGTAACTCAACCCACACCTTCGATTAGACTTGCCTTCCATCTCTACTTTGCTGATTTTTTATACAAATAAGATCTACACACAACGACCTCACTTCCTTTATGTTGGACTAATTTGTATTTTCTATACTAATTGGGGTTAATTAAGGATATTGTCGTAATGGATTTCAAAAATAACATGAGGGGCGGCTGTAAATTAGATTAAGGTGTATTTATTTGTCCATAAATACTAGTTTATAAACTAGGTAGGTTTAGAATATCATATAAATAGTGATTGTTATAACAACATAAATTAGTTTAGTGTTTAGATGAAACACTCGAATTAATAATTCTTGAGCTAGTGCTTTGTGATAAAAATAACCCTTTTATTTTTTCATTATCAACAAACAAACTCAAATATTTTGGCAAATAGTTGATGATGTAAATTATTAGGTCAACGTTTAGGCTAATTTTGTATAATCAAATGCACTTCTTAATCTTATTAAATCTCCGATTTTTTTAGCTTTGATTTTAAGATATATTAGCTTATGATGATATGCAAATAAAATCGGACCATAGCACTATTGGGCCCAATAATAGATGACAAGCCTTGAAGGCTTGAATAATGTAGAATTTGTCATTTGGAATCGAACGGCGACGAAAAAAACTATGCAGAACTCCTTCATAAGATGGATCCTGAAAAGGATATGATGTCCAAACCCACATTGTTATACAAATCATTATATCTTATTAGCAACAACTAACAGAAACTTAATGATTTATCAGACAATTAAGTTCTTAGATGGTTGTATAACAATGCGAGTTGTTGAAAGAAGGGACAACAAAAACACATAAACTTGAAGGTGGCCTGCATGGACCAATACAACTATCATCAAGATATAATCTTTTTATACTTCCAGGCTATAAAATTTCCGACTTTAGATATCCAGAGATCAGACAAGCTACCTATTCACATAATCTTTGGGCTAGGGATATGCAGGCATAACATTAGGATCTTCATGAGGATGTTAGACCTTGAAAAATCAACAAATTCACAATATGGGCAACACTTTACATTTATATGTTGTCAATTCCACTGATAGATTCATCAATTACAGAGAAAGAGTTCATTAGATTCCTATAAAGGCTATAAGGGTGTGAAACTGTGTAAATGGAGTTTTAATTAAAAGAAAATCAGTTTACCTTTGGACCCATACAAAATTATTCAGAACCGCCTTGAAAACCATACAAAAGTTGTAACCTTGATGCTGAAGAAGAAGAGGGTAGTCTTCAACCACCGTCGGTGGTTCTTCTTCTTCTTCTCAGATGAGTCGGGCTTTTGGAGCTTGAAATGGAAGGTGTCGTAGATTTCATTTCTCTCTCTTTGTATCTTTTTTTTTTCTTTTGGTTAAAAAAAAGTACTATAAAATGGCGCAGCCCTCGTTTTCTCCGCGGGACTGAGTTCTCCATTTGGTTGACTGCGAGATCAGGTTTCTTCGTCATCTCCCTCGTTTTCTCCGCTTCCCCTTTCACGAGTTCACCTTCAATTTAATGGCGTCTCTCACAAGAGTTCCTCTCTCCGCCTCCAACTCCCATTGCATTTCCTCCGCTTCTTCTATCTCCTCGTCCGGCCACCAATGGGGATACACTTCTCAGCTCGCTACGTTTTCCGCCAGGCGCAAGTTCAGCTCTACTGTCCAAATTCGTGCCAAGATTCGGGAGATCTTCATGCCGGCGCTCAGCTCAACGATGACGGAGGGGAAAATCGTCTCGTGGACGAAATCGGAGGGCGATGTTCTCTCCAAGGGAGAGAGCGTTGTTGTCGTTGAGTCTGATAAGGCTGATATGGATGTTGAGACCTTCTATGATGGCATCCTCGCTGCCATTGTCGTCCCTGAGGGTGAATCCGCTCCCGTCGGAGCTCCGATTGGAATCCTCGCTGAGACCGAGGATGAGATTGAGGAAGCCAAAGCTAAGGCCGCTAAGTCCTCGTCTAGTTCCGCTACTTCTTCTGCTCCACCTGCCACTTCGCCATCTCCGCCTCCTCCATCTCCAGCGCCTAAGGCTGATTCGGTGGCGGAGGGACCGAGGAAGACGGTTGCGACGCCCTTCGCAAAGAAGTTAGCTAAGCAACATAAAGTTGATATTAACAAGGTTAATGGAACGGGGCCGTTTGGGAGGATCACGCCTGGTGATATAGAGAAGGCAGCTGGAATTGAGAGCCCTAAGAAGCCTGCCTCAGCAGCTGCATCCGATCCACCACCGGGCAAGACGGCTGCTCTGCCTAAACCGGCTGGTGGCGCTACTTATGCTGAGATTCCGGGGTCTTCTGTGGTTCCGTTCACAACTATGCAATCTGCTGTGGCCAGGAACATGGTGCAAAGTTTATCTGTTCCAACTTTCCGTGTTGGATATCCAGTGGTCACTGATGCTCTAGACGCTCTTTATGCGAAGGTAAATTGCTGATTCTGATAGAATTGTTTATCCAATTGGGCTTGTAGATGTCCTTTTTGGAATTTTTTTTGAAATTGGTTGAATGATTTCTTAGGTAAAGAAGAAGGGTGTGACAATGACTGCTTTGTTAGCTAAAGCTACTGCAATGGCCCTTGTTCAGCATCCAGTGGTGAACTCTACGTGCAAGGATGGCAAAAGTTTTACGTATAACAACAATATTAACATTGCTGTTGCAGTGGCTATAAATGATGGCTTGATTACTCCAGTTCTTCAGGATGCAGATAAGGTATACGAATTATGAGATAATCAGTTGCACAGAGTTTGCATTTGTGCTTCATAATTTGATGGGGTTTTATGCAAAACAGTTTGTGTATAGCTGAGCATGATGAATTGGCTTTGTCAATGCAGTTGGACCTTTATTTGTTATCCCAGAAGTGGAAAGAATTGGTTGATAAGGCCCGTTCCAAACAACTTCAGCCACATGAATATAATTCAGGTTTGTTATTAATTATTGATCTTTGTCATGCCTTTTATCATGTGTGATGAGCTTTTCAAATTAGAGTCTCTACTTGTTTCTAACTTGTTCCTTGAATGTACATGTAGGTACATTCACTTTGTCAAACTTGGGGATGTTTGGAGTGGACAGATTTGATGCTATTCTTCCTCCTGGCCAGGTGAGAGTTCTATACCAAATTTTCTCTTTTCAGGAAGATCTAGTATATTGCTATAGCAAGCCCCACTTTGCAAAGATGCTGGTTCAAGAAATCTGAAAAAGGAAAAAAGAAGCCATATTATTATTTAGTGTCTTTCTGCTTGTTCCTGAAGATCTTAGCACCAGGCTTAATTATGTAGTATGAAACTGTTGTCAGGGAGCTATAATGGCTGTTGGAGCATCAAAGCCTACTGTTGTTGCTGATGCAGATGGGTTCTTCTCAGTTAAGAACAAAATGCTGGTCAGTATCCATCCTTTACTGAACATGCTCATATTTCCAACTATTAGTTTGTCTGGTGAAGAATTTGATGATCACTTTGGTAGATATTGAAGTATGTTTTTTATGTTGCTATATGTCATTTTTGCTGCATCCTTTTTTTATTTGCTTATGAATTATTACGACAGTTAGTTTTGTACATCTGATGAATTGTAATTCTCACTCGAATAGGTAAATGTCACTGCTGATCACCGGATCATATATGGTGCTGATTTGGCTGCCTTCCTGAAGACCTTCTCAAAGATCATCGAGGACCCTGAGATCTTGACAATGTAGTATGACGATGATATTATGCCTCTGTTGAAATCAGAAATTTCAGCTCATCTCATTGGAATGTTAGGTATGATCAAACTGATTGATGTGTTGTAAACTCCGGTATTAGATGATATAGTTCCATTATGGCACTTCATTTACTTGAATATTGTACGCTGCATCCAAGTTTTTGTAGGTTGTGAGTCTTTTATTACCATCCTATTTGTTCCTCGACAATTTCAGAATTTTTTGTTTCTTTTGACTTACAATTACAATACATATCTACAAAGTTTACAAAAAGCCTCTGATTGTGGAGGTGAATAGTTTATCATTATATTGTGTATTGGATGTTTACCAATGTTTCTGGAGGTGAATAGTCCATCATTATACTGTATAGCAGGCAATGAGCTCTGCTGATTGTACTGGAACAACAATAATAAGACAAGCACATAATTTACAGATAGCATATTAAATCTAAAGATTTTCACTGCTAATGCATTTGGCAAAGTCGTTTAAGTTCTTAGTTTTAATCCACTTATGTAATATGGTCATTAATCACAATTTGTGTATCAACTATTAAGGTACTTACAGTTGATGACTAGCTCACCTGTTTCATTCAACTTGGTGTGAAGCTGGTCTCTTGTAGGAAGAGCATACATACCAGCAGCAATTGTTGTCCTCACTGCTCAAATATGGTATGTTTACATATCTGCGAATATGCAGTGGTAGCTGCATCTTTCAATGAGTATCCCTTAAAATGCCTCAAAATGTCAAATTTGAATTGACATGTAAGAAGGGTAAGTGGAGGTGTAGAGCTCAATTGCCATGGTTGAAGGCAAGATATAGTAGGAAGGAGGAAATGAAACTTTGTTAGTGGACAAAATTGGTCATAGAATACTGCAAGATCAAAGGAATATTATAACACAATCTATTCAACAATCAAAACTTCCAATTACAGAATGTACTATTGGACACTTCCTTGTCGAATGCAGTTATTGCCAATATTATCAGCTCAACTGAGCTATTAAGAAAATGCTGCAAACATTGTTGAATTGAACAATTTCCTCAGCTGCAAAATCTCTGGGAGCATCATAGTTAACGGAGAAGTTGCATCTCTACAATACTGTGTGGATAAGTTAGTTGAATTATAAATTTATATTTTTGTTCTTCCTAAATGCAACACATGTGAGAAGCAACATAATTTAGAGCTGAGCTTGAGCTATTAAGTGAATGCTGTAGATAGTGTGTGCCTTTATAATAAGTTCAGCAAACAGATAAGTCACCTTAGGGGCAACATAAATTGATACTCAAGTGCCCAAATTGCAACTTTGCTAAAGACTGTAATTCGTCTTAAGAACAGATCTGAGATCTCCAATCCTTCATCCGTTGCAGCGCAGAAGAAACGCTCAACTTGTATCAGAACTCGTCAGATCTTGATAGTGAAACAGGCTAGTGTTACTCGGAAAATCGACTTCATCTTAGAGCAACTGCAAGTCATACGAGAGAAGGTAGATCTCCTTCTCGAAAGGGAGGAGTCGTCCCTGAGCAAGAAGCAACAGCGAAAGGTCCGTCGCTTCAAGTCTAGTGTTACTCGTAAAATCGACTTGATTGAGTTGGTATTGAAGGAGGGACAACTTCCTTTGCACTTGGCAAATGCGATCAGGCTCTGCGGTACCAAGCGGGAAAGAGAACCCGTAGAGCAGTTCAAGCCGGTATACAAACTTTAATTGTTTTTTTTATAAATAAAATTTGATTTTGATCTAACATGATGTTACTTGAGCAGCAACTCAGTTCAAGCATGATCGAAGATGAGACCAACGAGGGCAGATATCTTTTGGTTTCGAATGGCACTGTGATATGTCTTTTGGATCTGAAGTTGAGAAAAGATGAGCAACCCATATGCAAATTACCGTATCAAATCTGTTACAATTTTGCGGATTACAAAACCCTCGAAATGAGGGGAGATTTATTAATTAAATAAAGTTGTTAGCCTAAATCTTTCTGGTAAAAAGATTACACCATTTGTCTCCAAATGAACCTTACAAGGTAAAAATAAGGTTTAAATCATCTAATTTTATCATGCCAAAGCACTGACTCATCGATTACAAGAAAAGAGTTAGTAAGTTTGAGGTTTATGGTCATACTATCGTAATCACAAAACCTTATCTATATCCTATGTACTTAATAATATTGTAAATTTAATTAAAACTATATTACGACATTCAGCCGAATAGATAGAACCGAATTAAGCGATTTTGAAAATCAAAATAGATAAATTAGAAAAATATTTAAGTTTAAATAATTAACAGAATCTCCACTAGAATCTCCACTAGGTGAGATTGATAATTAAAATAAACTTAAAATTTAAAAACATTGAGTTGAGTTCCTTTAAAAGTGGATCGGTTTCACTACTTTGTTCAAGCGTTACACAATGCAATAGACTCAGGAAGAAGAACAAGGATGAGCTTCAATTTAGAGCTCACGTTAGGTCGATCATACATCGTACCGGAGGAAATTCAACAACCCGTTGAAGCGGCACCGTCGTCTACGCAACCAATTCAACAACAGATTGAAGCACCGTTGTCTACACAACCAATTCAACAACATGCTGAATTACCGTTGTCTCTAGCACCGTCGTCGACACAACCAATTCAACAATATGCTGAACTAGCACCGTCGTCTACACATCCAATTCAAAAACATGCTGAATTACCGTTGTCTCTAGCACCGTCGTCTACACAACCAATTCAACAACATGCTGAATTATCGTTGTCTCTAGCACCGTCGTCGACACAACCAATTCAACAATATGCTGAACTAGCACCGTCGTCTACACAACCAATCCAACAACATGCTGAATTACCGTCGTCTCTAGCACCGTTGTCTCTAGCACCGTCGGCTATACAACTAATTGAACAACAGGTTGAAAAACCGTCGTCTGCGGCTATGATTGAACCACGCCGAAAAAAAGTTCGTCGTTCTGTCAAAAAGAACGAAGATCTGACGATTGTTCCACCTTATCCCTGGGCCACCGACAAGCGTTGCAAGGTGTACTCGCTACAGTTTCTTAAGAATCACGGATACGTTTCAATCACCGGAAACGTCAAGTGCAGGTAAACAGATCGACATAGAACTCGATTTGCTTTCGGAATTATGTTTAGGTTATCCGTCAAGTACTGAGTAGGTCAAACTAACGTTTCAATCACCGCAGGTAAATAGATATTGAAAGCGATTTTGTGTTTCGGTTATCCGTCAAGTGACGTCTCCTGAAAGAGAATCCAGTAAATGGATAATATTTTGAATTTAGTTTTTCAGTGAAACCAGTGATTCGATATTTTCAGGAAGTGTGAGCGTAGCTACGAAATGTCATTTGACCTGGAGTCGGCCTCACAGGACGTGCTGAAGCACTTTACTAAAGAGTTACACAACCAGGCACCAGATGTGTTGATGAATCCAATCCTGCCCGACTGTGTATACTGTCATCAGAAGAATGCTGTGAGGCCTGAGATCGGAGACAAGAAGAAGAACATCAACTGGCTTTTCCTTTTTCTGGGCCAAATGCTTGGTTGTTGCACCGGAGAACAATTGAAGTACTTTTGCAAGCATAATATCAGCCACCGCACCGCCGCCAAGAATAGACTCCTCTTCCTAGTGTACACCGGGATTTGCAAGCAGCTTATGGAGGTCGAATCTTAATTGTTTTATTTTCTTCCTTAGAAATTTGCTGAGATATTTTAAAACCTTATACCTTAGAGTTGTTTGCTTTTGATATCTTCCTATGTCATTTATTATAATATTTCATTAGTATTTTTATCCTAGTATGTTAATGCATGTATTAATCTTTATACTAGTAAAATAGCAATCTAGCTAGTTATATATGTATACTAGTATATACAAACATAAACTCACTTAAGGCACAAGAGTCATTTCTACACACAAAGACTACACTACACTACTCACACACCACATTAACCTTTCATGCTCTTAAAGCATTTACACAGAACTAGATAGATCACAAAGCTAAAACTACTCAAAACCGCCAATAACCAGTAATACTTATCGATTCGAGCTTGTTTCATGTCATCCGAAAACCACCCACCACCGCCCCGAGAATCATCCCTATGAGAACCGGTAAACACCTCAACCAAAGAGATCAACACCGAGCTCATAAAACTCCCCACACCAAACACACTCGTATATAGAGCAATCCCCATTGTTCTCATCTTAATCGGAACTTCTCCGTAAAAGAACTCTTGCATCCCAACAACTGTAAATATATCAGCAACCCCTAACAGTACGTATTGAGGAAGAAGCCAAAATATACTCATTGGCACAAACTCAACCGATTTTGATCCTCCTAAGCTTCCGATTATCCCTTTACTCATTCTTAACCTCTTTTCTTCAACCAAAGCTGCAATCACCATTGCAACTGTCGATAAAACCATCCCGACCCCCATTCGCTGCATTACGCTGATACCCTTTTCGGTACGAGTTATCTTCTTCATCAATGGGATGAGAAACTTATCATATAAAGGCATTAGAGATATGACTGATACCGCGATTGCGCTCTGAAGAGTTGCTGGTGGGATCTTGAGTTTACAGCCGAAGCTCCTCTTCATAGTCATGCCTTGTTTGGTGAAGAATGTTGCTGGTTGTTGAAAGATCACTGCAAATATCAGAAGCATTGTCCATATTGGCAAAAGCCTAAGCACCACTTTCACATATGGAAGAACACCCTTTGGATTTTCTTCATACTCCTTTGCTTCTGTATAGTCCATGTCACGAAGCGATTTTTTCTGAAGTCTGTGTACAATATTATTAATTAAGATCTAATTAATGAAAATTAAGAAGATGGGGAGGAAAAAGAAACCTTACTCCAACTCTACACCATCATCTTTGCTCTCCAACGCACCAGAATCTCTACCTTTAGTAACCCTACGCACTGCAGATTTACCCGAACGAATCATCTTCTTGAACAAGTTCTCCTTCTGATCATCATCATCAGCTTGATTAATCGTGTACCAACGAGTCCCACACGAGAAAAACAAGAGAGAAATCACCATAGCCATGCAAGGAATAGCGAAACCGATGCCCCAACCTAAAGTATCTTGAATATAGCCCATAAGAGAGACTCCCATTAGGCTTCCTGCACAAATGCCAAAATACCACATTGTGAAGAACCAGCTGCGCTCATTCGATCGGCCCGAGTCGCCGGAATCGTTGCAGGGCAAGTCGTCTTCATCGCCCAGCTGATCGGCGGCGAAGGTTTGAAGAGATGGATTGTATCCGCCTTGCCCTAATGATATTACGCAGAGTGAAAGGAAGAGGAACGAGTAGGAGCTTGTTTCCTTGGTGTGATTGAATGCCGTGTATGTCACGGCAACAAGTCCCTTTAACAAAATAAAGTATATTATTGAAATTATAAAATTCATGTAAAAAGAGTTAGCGACAATAGAAAATGGATTCAGTATATGAAAGAGAAGATATAGCATCAAATGTATATAATTGGCCAAGCAAATCTATAGTAAAAGACACCACTTCAATATTATAATTGCATAGTGAAAAGTCAAATAGAGTAGTTATCTACTTTTTTTTATATTGATATTTATATTTATATTTATATTTATATTAGTCGGTCTTTCTAAATTATATTTCAAAAAAGAGAGTTAAAACATGTGTTTTGTTATTTAATATAAAAAGAATTAATTATAAGTATATTTAAAAATGATAAATTAGTGACATATTAATAAATCTAGAACAAAATGTAATTGGATTTTTATTTATATATTTTATGTAAATATATTAAAATCGGTAAAGTAAATGTAAGGTGTTAATTTGGTAAAACAATAAGAAAGATAAGCATAAATATTGTGTATTTTCCATTGAAAAGTAAAATATTTTGTGTTAAAGCTTAAGATATATTTCGACCCAAACATATAAAAGTATAATATATACTCTTTTAGTCTAACTATTCGGTATTATAGTGTTTATTTTTCATGCTTAAAATTATTTGTCATTAAAATATTGTACTGAATATGCTGTATTTTAGTTTTTTATATGATAAATTATAAATTTCAAAGGTCTTATTTATTAAACTTTTTTTTTACTTTTATCAATCACAATTTTATGAAAATCTTTTATATTATATATTGAAATTAATATAGAACATAATAACTAAACAATTGTATTTTATAAAGATTATAAGTGTAAATTATAATAGTAAAATATCCTTTAAAATGTGAATTTGATTCAAAATTTTATATTTAATCTATTGAACTGTAAAAATACTAAATAAAATATTTTTTTTAAAAAAACTTAAATTACTAAAACAATTAGGGCCCGTTTGGTTCCACCTCCGGAAACTTAAACGGTATGGAAACGAATTTAGTCCATATGTATATCTTTATTCATTAAATTTTATAAAATCATTCCTTGTTAACGTAAAATGCATTTGTTTTCCCACATTTTGTTTCCCTATAGGATATCAAAAGTAATCAAACTCTACTTCAATTACTTCAAATCACAAGGAATGATTCCAAAAACTTTCATGAACAAGTGCATACGTATGGACTAAATTCGTTTCCGATTCCGGAGTTAAAACCAAACGGATCCTTAGCCTATAAATCTGTCTTTTGGGGTGGAAAGTAAAATAATTAGTATCCAAGATGGTAAATAAACGTTTTGGTGATAATTCATGAAACTCATATCCCAAATTACTCGAGTAACTGAAAAATATATACGTTACTACACTGAGTGGTTGTGTATTTACGTAGAAATAAACATGATTGTTATGTAACGCCTCTTTAACGTAAAGGATGAGCCTAATTTGCGTGAAGAGATGTCATTTTCAAGCTAAATCATATTTATTTAGTGTCTATGATGCATGTAGTGGCCACACATACAGCATTTCACACTTGGTGGAAATTGTCTCGCTGGCCACATCCTTTAGTGCAAATCATGCATTAATCATCTTTCGCAAAAGCTATCTTAGGTAAATTGCAACTTATGGTAACACGTAAAAATTGGAGAGAACAATGAAACTCACCAAAATGTAGACGAAAGAAGAGGCGAGAATCGTAAAGAAACGATCAAACAAAGACTCGGCAAGAGGCGCGACTAAGAGAGGCATTATAGAAGTGAGTCCACACCAATTGTTAACCGTCTTGGCTGCCGACGAGTTACTCATGTGTACTATGTCCGTTAGATATGTGACCAAGTTGGAGACTACCCCTTTGAAGGCGAATCTCTCCATGCCCGCGATCACTTCAAGTACATATGTCGGAAACCATTGTCAATGACCTAACTCGCATCATTTGAATGAGAAGAATATATATATACATACCTATAAGAAGAATGCATGATTTGCTAAGGCCCTTTGATCTTTGAGCTCCGGTCATGTTGAGTGAAGTAAAGGTAGATGAGAGGATGTGTGTGTGATGATATATGATGGAGCGTTATATAAAGAAAAGGGTTACGACTCTTTTTTTGTTTTGGTATGGTTGAGTACGTATAAGATTAGCACTAGCAAAAAAGGGAAAGCCTCAAAACCAAGATTTTAGTTTTAAGAAAGTGAAATGATGCCGTAGCACGCAACAACAATAACAAGGGAGCTAGATCTATCTATCTATATATGTATGCTCATATTCCCGGTAATTTTGGATGAATATCTCATGTTATGATCACGTAAGTTATATATATATAGTTGTTAATGATGATGAGCCAAGTTTGAAGTGGTGATTGAGATGGATTTTTTCGCGTCGGGTGATAAGAACAAATCGGGGTAATCTTTTTTGATCTCTCTTGCCATTTTTGTTTTGATTTCATACTTTTTTTGTTGTTATTAGTTACAAATCTACTGTGTATCATCAATAAATATGATCGATTCAATCTTATGGGGGATGATCTATGAGTAGGGGCACTCATCTAGTCATATGCACCTACAAACAAATTGATGAGTATTTTGTACTAGCAAAATAACCTAAGTTATAGAGGTGATTTAATCCACCTACCATAATCTTTATTAATTAGAAGAATCGTAAAATGATTTTCACTGCCCAAAGCACACAAAGTTAGGAGGTGGGTGAAAAAAAAAATTTTACCTAACTGAAAAAAATATTGAGCAAATTTCGAAAAATCTCAAGTTACTAGGTATCATCTGAAATTTCTCTTACATAATTTAAAATGCCATCATCATTTCTCTTTTAAAAATAAAACAAGGTTCAAATGTATATACATTGTTATTGCGCGAAATATGAAAAGGAACAAAAATTTTACACATAAAAGGAGAACGACACAATTTTATATTGTTTCACTTAATGCTGAATATGTTCACATCGAGAGATTTTATTGAGGTCGTCGGATTACATTTGAAATAGATAATTCGGAGGCATGATTAATGATATAATATATAGAGTTAGTACTGAAACTTAGTAGGAACTGGAAAATCGGGTTCCGGCCCATTTAGCACGAAGTCATTGTGAAGATGATCAATTAGGATGTTACTGCTTGACACCCTGTCTCTAGTCTAATACGCTGGTGTCAAGGTTTCTTAGTAGGAACTAGGAATTGAGAAATTCGATTATGACACATTTACCGCGAAGCAAACTTTGATGCATATTATTTTATTAAATATGATTTTCATTTTGCCTTAGACTTGCACTTACGGTATGTTCCCCCTAGTGGCTTATTGTCCCGCTGATTTGATGATATTAAGGGAAGGACACTCCTAGAATAACGTACTATTCTGTGATGTTTTCTCAGTTTCGATGAATAAATGGCGACACTTTTATCGCCTTGCAGACACAAAAAATGTATCAAACTAAGTTAAACAACAAATAATTAAACAAATAACAAGCGGTTCAAACTACATTAACACCGTTCCGTTTTGCACCGGATTACTCTGCCTGTTGGACCCCAAACGATGGGTACTTCGTTCCCCTCGAACCCAAACTCGTTGACCGGGACAATGCTAGGCTACTCCTTAATGAACCCAAACTCGTTGCCTTTTCTATGTGTGTCATTTAACACATATCGATATACACAATGCTAGGTTACTTCCTTATGAACACGTAACATAATAATTCACAAAATTACATCTTTTAAGGCTGCTTTTGATTTCTTTCTAGACCCTCAAGTTTGTCATGTTATTGGTCTTGGTCATATTAGACTAGAAAAAGGCAACCAATAATGCTGAAATGAATTAACTTTTGTAAGGAAAATGAAATAAAAATGAGAATTTAGAGATAAAAAGAAATATGGGTTGTGCCTCTTTATTTAAAGAAAGCCGAATTTGGCGATAACAACATTGCGACTCCGTTACGCATCATCATCTATAGTTATTTTGGTCGAAACTCATTTCATCATTTCGTGTGCTAATTGGAGGCCCTTTCATCAAGTGCCACAAAAAGACCTTTAATATCATTTTCTTTAAAAGTATAGAAAATTTCATTTATTATATTAAGTTTTAATTTCAGGATTTTCAGGCTGATAACCGTCGAGCGTCGACCACACGAATATTAAGGATATGTGGTCCGTCCAACAATAAAATTTATAGCTTAAATAGACTACTCTTGAGATAATTGGTGAAATAGATTTTTTTTTTAACGTAGACTAACTAGACCCCTCTATTAATTTCATTAATTTTTAAATCTAAAATAAATTAATTAAAGTGACATAAGAGTAAAATGATAAAATATTATCCTATAAAATCTCTCTAATTGTTTCCTAATTGTCAGATCTCATGTCTTAGGGTTTTCAGAGTACGTGGTCTTCTTCAACCTTCATCCCAAATGGGTTGTTGCGTCCTCTTTAGTGGTTGGTTTGTTGTTTCATCTTCATTTCCATTTTTCAATTCTTTAGTATTGTTTTTGTTCGAGTTCTTTCCTTTCATCTTCGTTCTTATGTAACTCGGTTTGGGCCCCTCTATTAATTACAAACGGTCCGGACTGTTTTCAGTACTTGAATGAAACCGGTCCAAACCCGGACCGGACTAGACCAGACCAGAATTTTCCAATTACAGTCCAGGACCGAACCGGACAGTAATATCCGTTTCGGTCTCATTGTGTGCAACCCTCTTTAAAGGGCATATATATGGAATAGTATTGGTTCATCTCACAAGTAAACCCGGTTCTATATTAGGATCTACTAAAAAGTGTGTTGAATAGTCTGGATTTCTCTTGCATGAAGATGAAGCTACACTTGTTTTATTGTATTAGCTTTTCGCTTTCATGGATCAATATCTAGATATTGTTAAATATTACAACGTTTGTCGGATTGTCTTTTTAGAAATTATTGTTTATGACATAATGTAGTATGGAGCAACGTATTTATTGACTAAACTCAAACCATACCCAATACTCTTATATAGTTTACAAAAACATCCTATAAAAACATAGGTTGTTGGGATGAGGTAAATAGACTTACACAAGTCATTATCTCATATAGTTATCTATGTTTTATGTAATATTAATGTATTTGTTGGTGGAATCATCGATCACACTCTCCTTGCCTTCACCAAATCCATCGTTAGGATAGAAAGTAATTTTTATGAATATTTTAGTAACAAGATTGGGCAAGCACCGGTGACATTGGAGGAGAATCATGCAAGATGCTCACTTGCTATTCTCGACAATGACCTTATTCATGATGTCCTTCAATAGACATTTATCCGTATAATCCGATTATACACTCAATATCCATATAATCAACCTTTATCCGTATAATTATACGTTATAATCATATTATAACGTATAATTAACTTAATCAATTCGGCTATTATACACTCAATATCCACCCAAATATGCACATATTGAATAGAATTTTAATTTTAACAAAATAATAACATAATAATAATTCTTTTATCAATGAAAATATAGATAAATGTAAAAGTCAATATAATAACATCGGTCATATTTTGCTAATATGAAAAAAAGGAGGAAATATTTTACATTGTCTAATGTATTAAGGGTTCTTTACTTCGCTCCCACAAAAAAAAGGGGTTCTTCACCGACCATTAAACTTATATCGCGCAACTATCCATCATCAATTGTCGGTTAAATGGATAGTTCATGTAAGTAAAAATTAGGAATATTACCGACTTATAATTATTTTCAATCACTTCTGCACATGTAAGACAAAAATAAAACTATTCTTTATGTGTCATTATAATGTAACAAACGATAAAATTTTTATAGTTTGTAATTTTAAGAATAAATATGCAAAGTTCCAAATATTTCGGGTATATCAGGACCGTCGGATTATGGGCGAAAGACGTTGGTCTATCACTCGATCACTCATTATTCAGATTTTTCGGATTTTTACCCACTTATACGGATCTGGTAATTCGAATACCTATACCCATCAAGTAGGGTGAAATTGTCATATATGTTTTCCACGTCATCTAACCAATGCAAAACTAAAGCTGACAAGCACAAAGCTTAAAGCTATTCCATTGAGTAATTAGGCTGATAGGATAATTTGTTGCAAATAATAATTGGAGAAAGTTAATCTACCGTATAAATAGATAAGCATGCTTGCTTAGCTATATATATATATCGACAATGCTTGCTTAGCAATTGGGAGCATTGTTTAAAGAAAACATGAATTCCTCTTCTCCAATTAATAAACCGAAACAGTTGAAGCTTTTGTTAGTCGTTAATTGGGATCTTATTTAGGGTATGTTTGGAAGACTATTAGGTACAATAATTGTCTAACAATCACAAAGCTTATGATTAAAAAGTTTGTTTATATTTTGGATCCTAATAAGGTTCATCTTCCGCTGTCAATAAATTTTAGATTCAATTCTAATAAGTTTAAGGATCTCGAATGGACCGTAGAGGGTACACAAATTTAACAACTCTAAACTTGAACAGTAGAAACTTGAAGGTTTTTTTGCTTGCACTTGAGTCTTGAGAGCGCGAATATTGTTGACGGAGCAAAGGATTCAAGAAGAACTTGATGGAACTCCCTCTAATCTTTGTTTTGTTGGCGTCGATATGGCGCCGGTAGCTTAGTCCCTAAGACAGAGGTAGATTAGCGTCATGAGGTAGGTTGAGCACTATAACACATGTAGATTAGTATCTTAGGGTAGGTTGAGCCCTAGAACGTAGGTAGATTAGCATACTACGTATGTTAAGCCCTAAGACGCAGATATAGTAGCGTCATTGGGTAGGTTGGGCTCTAGGACGCAAGTAGATTAGCGTCCTAGGGTTGATTGAGCCCTAAGATGCTTATAGAGTAGCGTCATATGGCAGGTTGGGCCCTATGACGCAGATAAGTAGTGTGCTAGGATAGGTTGGATGCTATGACGCATGTAGATTAGCGTCATAGGTAGGTTGGACCCTAGGACACAAATATATTAGCATACTAGGGTAGGTTGGGCCGTGTGATGTAGTTTGGCGTGATAGTCGCGCTACCATCACCACCTAGGTTTGTTTAGGTGGAGATGCATTTAGGGATAATGCGGATTTGTGAATTGAAAACTTCTTTATTTTATTGATCGAATATTGTTTATATACATAAATATAAATGATAAAACGGTAAACTATCAAATAAAAGATAAGCCTAATATATGTACGGCCGTCAGGAGGATTCAAACTCGAATGTCGAGACTAACCACTTAAGGGGTCTAACACCACATCCCGCTAGACCAAGTGAGTATCGGCTATATAAGATAAAATTTCCAAAAAGAAGGCATCTTATCTTGTAAAATTATAAAAGGCCTTTAATGTAACACTTCTATATATTATGTATTGTATACATGCATCTCATAAGCATCCATCCCATCAATAAATTATATTTTAATATCTTATATAAATTTTTAAACGTCAATCGCCTTCAAATGATTTCCAACTCTAAAGATGGACAATTTCATGGGGGAAATTGTTACTTTAATTTCTTGAAGGTGTTACATCCATGGACCAACAAGAAAATGGCGTAACACGACCACACTCCAAGCTTTTGGGAGTTCATTTTTTTTCTTCAAGTTTTGAACATATTAGGGTAAAAATACCTTTTTGAACGTACAAACTTAAACTAATCTACAGAATTTTGTGTAGACGCATAAGTCTAGAATAATATGTCATATTGCATGTCGTGGCTCCCTTTTTAAGTAGGTAACGACCCTTTGATCGTACATTCATACATCCACTACGTCACTATTGGTTAACTTTGAACGATAAATGTTGTGTCAATGTCAAGCAATAGATGGGTAAACTTTGGAGGATTATAATTTCTCGATAACCTATGATCCAAAACCCCGGTCGAGAAGAATGATAAAACAAACGTACATTTATCTTAATTCACAACCCAATTTTCAAGTACTATAAGTAAAAATCTCAGATTTCAACTCTCGATCGAATTTTCGGATTTCGATAACTTGTTCACGACAACTCCAAACAAAACAAACTCAGCTCACAATGACGTGCATATAACTATTCGAATAATTGAAAATGCAATATGATTTTAAGAAAAAATCAATGATGAATTTTGTCAACCGATTTATTTGTTATCGGTTAAGAGTGTAATTTTGATAT
Source organism: Fagopyrum homotropicum (assembly GCA_033239125.1). NCBI lineage: Eukaryota > Viridiplantae > Streptophyta > Magnoliopsida > Caryophyllales > Polygonaceae > Fagopyrum > Fagopyrum homotropicum. The sequence goes on along the minus strand of BSWB01000003.1, from coordinate 288,300 downwards.
TTCTTTAATAAATTGTACGGCATTATAATATATATTAAATATTATAGGATGATATTTCTTTAAAAACTTTATGTGAAAATTGATAAACTATCGTCATTGTAATATACCGAAAGTTGAAGTGAATCAATCAATCAATTAGTGGTTTGGAAAAAAATGTATGTTAACATAATTGGCAGGGAAAACTTTATAAAATTAAAGTCTGCACTATGGAAAGTGAAACGGGCAATAATGAAAGAGATCCGGATCGAGCCGAGTTTTGACATGGTTAAGTTGGATTTGTTTATAAATGAGTCAAATTTAAATTTTAATCAAATTTTAAATATGTTTATAAAAGGCTATTTAAAAAGTGAATAAGTTGATGTCGAATTTTTCCGTACTAAGGCTGAGGCGAGTAGCTCAATTGATATATTACAACCATATAATGATAGTTAGACTTCTTAGAACATCTTCAACTCATATACTAGGAGTTTCTTCAGCTATTCTTTAAAATAAAAATAAAGATCAATGTCAGAATGGGTTAAAAAATCCATGTCATGAGTGGAAAGAAGTTTTTCTGGGAAGAAATGAATTCTGCCAATTTCGTGCCTGATTCACACAAATCAAGATAATTGTTGATTTTTATTTTTGTTTTTACCCAATTGTAGGGAAGTAAGGTTTGTTCTATTGAAGTTAAGTAATTTAAAAAAATTAAATTTTTTTTTTTAATTTTGGGATGGAGGAGAGAGGTTCTTTAAATAATTTTAAGGATATTTGGGATGGAGGAGAGAGGTTCTTTAAATAATTTTAAGGATAAAAAATTATTAAAAAATAGATAAGCAGTCTTGAAAAGATTTTTGGGATGAAGATGTTCTTAAGTAGTTAGTGTGGAGATTCGAGTTCGAATTTTCATGGATGGATTCCGAGGGCTTTCTTTCATATGGATCGATTCCGGCTTTCTGTCAAAGTCGTATTTGCATGTAGTTGGGCCGATATTGGGCCGGATTGCTTCTTTTGGCCCATCTCCGATTCCTCGGACTTTTGCTTACCTCATATTACAATATAACGTCATTACAATGACAACGTGTCATTGCCTTATTCGCTAATAAATTTTACATATTGACCATGATAACTCACAGAACTGACACTACCTTGGCTTGCAAGTATACATGAATCGTACATATTGCTCAATAGCCTCAATGAATATGTGATTTGACTTTTGTTTACACGAATGATACGCGGAATATGGGTACTTGTTAGGAGCGTAATTGCATTTTTACTAGGAATTTCTCTAAATTATCGTTGTATGTTAGTAATTCGATTTGAGAAATTAAGAGAAATTTCATTTGACCACGGAACAATGACATCTATTACTAGAATATCATACCTGATAGGATCAAGCTATAACTAAAAACTGTACACAAAATTATTGTTTTAGTACTTATGTCTTATGTTACGTCTCAAGTCAACCTAAAGTATGTCATACTTTATATTGGTTTTAATTATTAAAATTTATAATCCAACCGTCTTACGCACAATCATGTTTCGGACAAAAAGGTCATAATTAATCTTTTAGAATATAATACACTTTATCAATGATCAATCCACAATTTTATCAATAGAACATAAGAAACACTAATTAATCTATCTACATTTAGTTTATAACTACCATAGTTTAAAAAAAAAAAAAAAAAAAGTTGACGAGAACCATAAATCAATTTTAGCATATAACATTGTGAAATTTGAATCAAATAGATGCAAATGATAAGTTAATTGACAAAAAGGTAGAGCAAGTTCCTATTCATTGCAAACCGTTAGGTTTCATTATATTGCAGTTTAGTGTACCGTGCGCATTAAGTAACCAAACAAGATGATTATTTTTTGCTAGAAATTATAGTACATATATGTACTTGACGTCACAAGCCTTAGGTGTAAACGCGGTTGTTTACACTGTTAACGTGTTTTGACATAGTCGTACATGGAGTTTCCTGGAAGCCTACAGTGCACCTGCTGAACAATTTACAACGCAGCTGTAACCGTACACAAAAATTCGATATATAAGAAGGCGAACAGCCGAGCACCTACGCCTTCATCTATTATAACTACTCTCCTCTCTTCTATATCGTCCAAAAGCGATCACTCATCTACAGATCAAACTCGATACATAATTCAACTGAAAATCTATAGCTAGCTTCCATGCCGACGCACCGTAGTCACCCGAAACGCGACCTCGTCCTTACAGACAGGAAGACAGTATACATGTGCAACGGGTGCAAGATGGATGGATACGGAGAACGGTACCGATGTAATCATTGCAACTATGATCTGCACAAGGAGTGCATGAACCCTAAAGAAGCCATAACCCTGGAAGCCCTATTTCCCGGTTCAACCTTCAATTTCATGAGCCGGCCTGCTAAAGCTCGGAGCAAAAGCGGCAGGGCGTGCGACGTGTGCGGGATGACGGTGAAAGGGTTTTGTTACCATGACAAAGCCGGAGGACTCGACGTTCACCCGCTCTGTGCGTTACTCAAGCCGGAGATTCTCGTCGATGATGTCGAGTTTCGGCTGCGTAAGGGAACCGGGTCGAGATGCAATTGGTGCAAGGAGAAGAAGCTTAAAGGAACTGTAGATAAAGTCCCCGGGTTTTGCTACGTTTCTGCTTGTGGAGATTACAGTTTTCATGTCTACTGCCTGCTCGCCATGGGATTCGAATGCGGGTCGGATAGCTGTGTACAGGAGAATGATGACGATGATTATAATCGGTTCAGTAGGGAGGTTGCTGTTCCTGAACTGAGGATGGAGAGGAACATTCCTGGACTGGGTGGAAGAACTAAGTTCGTTAAAGTGGTGAAGCTGTTTCTGAAGGTCGTTCTGTCGGTTCTTTTTGGAGATCCGACCGCCATTGTTGCTTCTGTGCTGGTGGAGCTCATACCACGCCTCCTAGGTTAATTACAGTTCACCTGAAATTGCATGATTTCCGGGTCGGTATTCTTTCAATATTTTGTTGTTTCATGTTTTTTGTTGTTGTGTATATATTGTGCAAGGGTGGACTGCGATCCACGCGATACGTCATAGACATTTGTTTCTGAAAATTAAGTCGTCAGATGTATGAAGATTTACTTAATTTTTTTTATATGTGCACACAGCATGTTTTGTTAATTTGACAGTGAATTGGTTGCAATTTCATGGATTTAGGTTGCTGAACCTAATTAAAATAATTAACTAACTAATTAACAGTTAAAAACATAACTGTAAACCAAACTTGCAAGCCACTGTCGTGGTTTGCTGCACGTAAACTCCTGTTTTTCAATGTTTTTTTTATAACTAGATATGATTTGTTATTTAATTCACAGATACTAAGAAGTGGAATCTTAAAATTGGAAGGGGGACCGATTCATAAACAGGAGATTTTGACACCGTCATGGAAGTTTCAAGGAAGTTTTGGTGGTTGGGCGCCACAACCATGGATCATAAGGTGAAATTGTGGCATCTTCTGTTCTTGTTTTCGATCAATAATGTTTTGTGTGTGAAAATTGTAGCTTAGGTCTCAGAAATTGATTACTGACAGAACATTCAAACTCATCTTAAATGAATTGAATTCATTCAATGATACAAGAAAACAACAACGCCAACTTGCAACATTTTTTTGAAAGAATTGTGTCGATTATGTTATGCTGTAATTATTGAATATAGTATAGGACGATATATATAGATATATAATCTGATGACATTAAATACTTATAGAGCGTTTTACTATAAGTATTTTTTTAACAAAAAATTGTATTTATGTAACAGAAGAGGATAGTTACAAGGACATCTGACCCTGGAGAAATACATATAGCAAGAGAATATAGAGAAGACTATGAACGCACGTTTTACTAGAAATTAGTTACGACTTATGTGTTTTATATAATAAAATATGTTGTTAGTATTCTTGGATTCTACGACAAGATCAGTGAATTTTATATATAATAATATATATTATATTTGATATAACACGAGTGTGCATTTATTATATACATGAGGTATTTTTTAAATAAAAAAATGATGTTAAAAATATAAAATTTTCATGAGATAATTGTATCCGAAAAGTATAGTAAAAGTATGACTATCATTAGAGAAAACCCTAATCCTTTGTTCGTCGATCACAAAATACATGTTATGTATAACGTTGGTCCATATCAGCAGTCCATTCCATAGTAGCATACATCCATTCACTTTGTAACAAAAATATAATAAATTGTGTGCTTCATATAAAAAACATCTTGGTAGAAGCAATAAAACAATTCACGTATTATCTTGACCAAAAGCTCTCAAATATACACAATCACATATTATAACATGGTATCAGGCTAAATTTGGATGTTCGATCCTATCATGAATCCTCATCTCGAAGACGACGACGATGATCTTCGATCAGGTCTACATTCGTTATTTTGGATTTATGGATCTTCATCTTGAAGATGATGATGATGATTCTAGTTCTCATCCTGATTCTTTGCTTATGTCACATTCCAAAAATCGAAATAATGTCAGATTTAGGTTGCATTCCAATCCTCTCAATTAGATGCATCTCTATCATTCTGATCCTCCATCTCTTAAATGGTATCAATGCAACTATAGGTTGACTTCTTGATTATTACATTTTGTCGACAAAGAATAAACTAAGTTTTGTTACTAGTGAATGTAAGAGCTTTTTTTATCCTAAGTTGACTGCTAAATGGGATCAATGCAACTATATGTTGACTTCTTAGTTATTACTTTTTATCGACAAAGATACTGCAGAGGAGTTGATTCTCTTTTGTAAGTTTGTTGATCGGATTTGAAAAGAATTGCACTAGGTTGGGTAAAACCAATCGGACAAATTTATATCAAATTCAAAAAGACTATAAGTTCGATTTCTAAAAATAATCTCTATTACGACTTATTTCACCATGATATAGAAGATTTGGGATGAATACTGATAGCATGAATTATAGTCTATATTTTGGGGTTTGTTTGGACGTTTTATCTTTCATAATCTGCATGTTTGTATGTGCATTATGTGATTTGACCACCATTTCATCTACCTTTGCGAGAATCGAGGTCTACACCTAGTTTTGTTGTGATTGCAGGTAATTTGGTACGTTTTGCATCAAAAAGGAGCGAAAGGAGTCATGAGTCATTTAGAGCTACATCCAGGAAGCATAGCCATGGATTAAAGAATTACTTTGGACCAGTTTTGAGAGATTTCGCATTCAGTTGTGACTCACCTCGGTTGACCAGAGATTCACCTCGACCGAGGTGATCCAGAGACGCCGACTCGACCGAGGCGAATACCTAGGACGCGGCGAGAATATTTTATTCTTGGCTGAGATCTTTTAAAATTGGAAAGAGATCTTATATTTTTGGGCTTGGCTCCTGGAAGGAAAGAGATATGCAGAATCATATATTTTACCTATTTTTATGGGAAGAGATCTTTCTAAGATATCTTATCTTTGGAGGGTTATTTTCCTATAAAAAGGGTTGGATTTTCACAAATCCGATATCTCGCATACGACGTCGCATACCCTGCGGAGATCCGCATACTTCCTGCAGCAGCCACACTCCAGTTTGGGAGAGATTCGAAGAACCTTGTTGAAGGTTGAAGGAAGATTGAAGATTGTAGCTTTTATAGCTTTTGAAGGGTTTTTGTAAGATTATCTTAGATTCCCTTCCTTGTTGTCTTGCTTGTTGGATTGCTATCCAAGGAACGCTTTGTTGTGATATTTGATTCAGTTATTGAAGTCTTTTCATTAAATCCTTCTTTGTTCAAATATTCACCTTCTTCCCATATATTTGATTAATACTTTCATGATGATGAGTGGCTAATTTCCTTGTGTGATTCTAGGGTGATTGGCTGAAGGTTGTGGGAAAAACAATGATAGAATAATCTTAGATTCCAGTAGGATCCTGAAAGTTCGAGTCTTTAACCTTAACCCTAAGCATCTCGTTCAGTCGATGAACATCTCGACCGGGGTGGAAATTGGCTGACCGAGGTGACTTATCTGATCCATAATTGAGAGTTAAGTGTTAGAGTTTGCCAAATCCTATTCTTATTACACCTTTCCTGGTTCAAAGCAAGCTTAGGATGAGACTTACCCGGTAATTCCTTAGTTTGTGTACCAACGATCATAAGTGTAGGTAATAAAGGTTCATCCTTTATTGGGGTTTGAGTGTGCTTCCATCCCATCTTTGTGAGTTAGCCTGAGACTTACCCGGTAAAGGTTGATTCTATTCCCTTAGATGGTGTGTTAGTTTGAGGTTATAGTTCTTTATCTTGATTCCTTGAGACTTACCCGGTAATAGGAGTTACGGTTTAAGATTAGTGTGTAGTGAGACTTACCCGGTGATCTACTCCACTTTAGAAACACCTTCCCCACGCAAAAAAATCTCAGCTTTGTCCGCTTATCTTTAGATCTTGAGTTGGAACCACAACTAGATGCTTTAATCCCTAGAATTGCATGTTTGCTTTATTGACTTCTTATTCATCTTTGATTGTGTTAATCACTCTTGTGGTTAGTATTGACATAAGCACACCGTATTGACTTTGTTTCACCGAGTCCCTGTGATCGACCCCTGAAATTTTCTTGCTTTTACTACGATTGACCCGTACACTGCGGGTTCGCGTCCTTGTTTTAAGCTTAAGTCTAGGGTTATAAATTTAAAGCTTGCACACACCGTTTGGAGCGAACAAATACATTCTTGCTGTGGGAGATAGAATTTGTGATCGTGGTTCTAATGAGATTGTCTAATCTATCATTCAAAGCCATCAAATCATCTAGTTCTTGATTGGTCTGAATGAATCTTTCTCTATGCATGGTGAAATCTCATATATTATTTGAATGAAGTTTACAGTTAATTTTCCAAGAAGAAAACCAAAGAGGACTCTAACTCGCTTAAGTTGTTGATGTTGATGTTGATGTTAATGTTACGACATCATATTCTACCCACAAAGGTCAAAATTCATCTAGTTATCGCTCTTCGCAAAGTTCGAGGGCCTTCAAACGGTAGTTGTAGACCAGTTTATTGTGATCATTGCAACGTACAAGGTCATGTTGTTGATAAGTGTTGGAAACTTCATGGTTGTCCCACTAGTACTTCTCATGATTAGGATTCATCACCTCTCAACATCTCATCACCTCTTGGTCATGATGTCTATAAATGTTGGATATCTTCTTGGTCACAAATTGGCAGCCACTTCCATCACCTCTCGCCATCTCATCAGACTGACGTTGCCTTATAACAATCTTCCTCTACAACATCTACCAACTTTGGAGCTACAACTGATCACATTGCCTTTTTGACTAGTGACCTTGCTTGTTTCTTATATGACCTAAATGAATTCTTGACGGTAGAGTCATATACCACATTACACCCAATCTTGCACTATTTTCTTCCTTTATGTCAACACATGCAAATACATCTATCTCAGTTGTTTATTTTATAATGCATGACGTTGTAATAAACCTACAACAAATTGTGTGTTGATATAAAAAACATATTGTTAAAGGCAATTAAAAACTCGACATACTATCTTGTTCAAAAGCTCTCAAGTATGGCAATCACCAATCTAACAGTCCACATAGACTTTTTTGCCTTGATCAAAGTATCAAAGACGACTATGGTCGAATTATCATAGAGATGACTTTATTTAGTATCAGAAATGACTTTTCCTTCTCTCATTTGTTATCTTGTTTTGCCTTTGATCCTAGTGTTCTAAGAAAATCTAGATCTATACACAGTCATCGCCAAATTTTGTCTTCAAACTCTCAATTCTCAATTCTTCTACATACTTCCTCTCTTAATAAGAATTTGATTTTTGTAAACCAACTTTGTCTTGATAAATTTGTTTATTTTGAGTTTCATTCCACCTTTTTTGTAGTGAAAGATTTCAAGGTCGATCACCCTCTTGATAAACTATTGACTACCATTATTATTCATATGTCCGTCTATCACGAGACTTACAACGACACACATTGCCTTTTGTCTAGTACTACAACCTCGTTGTAGTGTAGACTTGCTCGAACTACTTAGATCGAATCAACCATTCGCTTCCACATTGATCTCAAAGCTTCTACCAACTCATTTCCATCGTTCAAATTCATCCTCACATAACAAAATGGAGTAATTGGAGTTCAAGCGTTTGTCCTTGAACGCATTCAATGACGTATTACTCTTCTTCAAGAAATCGTTTAAGGTGGATTGCATGTGCTCCAAATTATCTTTGACTCATCTTTACCGACGACTTCACCATCTTTCTTTCTCTTTAACTCCTCACTACTCATCAACAATTGTTTTGTGGTCGACGTGAAACATTTCACACAAACTTTCCTTCAAGCGAATACATTGCGAATTCGCTTCAAGAGACGCGTAAACTACATCATTCGTACCTCTCTTTTGAAATTGAAATCAATTCCATAGTCCTTTACATCTTGATTGAATATAGCGCGTGATCATGGAACTTTGTACTAAAGCCAAATTGAACTGCCAAATTGAATTGTCAGACGCCCCCAACCTTCGAAGTCACCGGATTGAAAACAGTAAATCCAACCTAGATGAGTTTCGTCCGCTCAACATTAGTTTTTCAGATCTCAATAACGTGTCTAGTGGTTGGCGAATTGAGTAGGGTCGATAATTGTTCTGGGAAACACATTGTCGAAAGCGAATCAGTACTAGAAACAATTCAACCTTTTCTCTTTGAAATTGTCTCAAAAAACTTTCTCTGATACCATCTTATAACTGACCTGGATCAATTTGCTCTGACACCATGCACACAAGCATTAAAGTGAAGCTACACATGCACACAAGCATTCGGGTTTCAATTTTGATCGATCTAAGGGCAATTATGTGACATCTAAGCTACGTATATAAGCAACAATTGTGAGGTTGATCATAAATATATATAATGCCTAACAAATCTTGATCCTGAGATTGATCTAATATAGAGAATTAGTTATGATGGGTATGAATCCAATTGATGTAGATTACGCTAGAATCATTGGCGGGCTCCCTTTTCAAGTATCTTGACCAGCCTCCGCCTGGACGTCGGTGCAAATGTTGCAGGGCCTGCGACCTATGTGGGATGACAGTTAAAGGAGGCGTCTAACATGGCTTTTGACGTGCGAAACTTGAGACGAAGATGCAGGTGGAAGATGTCAAGTTTGAGCTCAATAATGAAAGCGTCGGGAAGATTGTTTTGGTTGTGCTCTTTGGAGATCCGGCCACGATTCTAGCTAGCATCTCTCGTCCTGCAGCTTCTCAAATGAATCCTTCTGTCCAATTAGGATCTCTTTAACTTCTTCTCCATCTTTATGAAGATAGAATTAAGGATCATTTTTCTATTAATATTCAGAGTAGAGAATAAGAGAGAGAGAGAGAGAGAGATGGTTTGCAACGGAATCAATTGTATTTCTTTGTGTCCAGTACATTGAGCTATTTATACAGAATATTATGTAACTAATTCAGTTACATTCTTATCCCCAACACCCCCCTCAAATTGGGAATGGTAGTCATTCCTAGTTTGCTAATCAAGTGATTCTGCTGTGGTGAGGGAATTATTTTGGTCATGACATCGGCAAGTTGATCCTTGGTAGGAACATAGCTAAGTTGCAGTAGACCTTCCATCACTTTGTCGCTAGTAAAGTGACAATCTATCTCTATGTGTTTAGTACGCTCATGAAATACTGGATTCTTGCTCTTTTAAAATGCTGAATTATTGTCACAATGTAGAGTGACTGGCTGGGGAGGAGGCATCTTCAATTCTTGCAAAAGTCGAACTAACCAAGTAACTTCTGCAGCAGCTTGTGCCATTGCACGATATTCTGCATCTGTAGAGCTTTTGGAGACCGTGGACTGTTTCTTAGATTTCCAACTGATTGGAGAATTGCCAAGTAAGACAATGTAGCCACTGACACTTCTTCTAGTGAATGGACACGAGGCCCAGTCTGAATCAATTTATGCTAGCAATTTTGGCTGATCAGAACTGTTGAGCAGAATGCCATGTCCTATGGTCCCTTGAACATATCGAAGAGTGTGGTATAAAACATCCATGTGAGTAGAGTAAGGTTCTTGCATAAACTGGCTTAAGCATTGCACAACAAATGACAAGTCTGGACGAGTATTAGTCAGAAAGTTGAGTTCTCCAACTAGTGATCGGTATAATGACACATCTGAAATGGGGGTCCCTTCATGTGGTAATAATTTCTGATGTAAAGGCAAAGGGGTAGCAGATGGTCTGGTGGGTAATAACTTAGCTTCATCCAGGAGTTCCAATGTAAATTTCCGTTGGGCAAGAACAAAGAGATAGAGAAGCTATGTGAGATGAAGGTAAACAAAGAGATAGAGAAGTACCTGGTGATGATGAGCATGAGCTATACGTTCATATGTAGTCCGAGAGATATGTAGGTTGCTTGTGTAATCGAGTGGAACATCGACTAGATGATATAGATGTATGATGTATATCAGGAATATTAGAGGAATGATTGTTGGTGGAGGGAATGGTATGGTGTGAAGGTTCTAGGGAAGAAAGAAAAGGAGAGATAGTATCTTCATGAAGGTCATGAGTTGTGTTTGGATTAGGAGGGGAAAGTATGAATGAGTCAATTGAAGAATTGGTTGGCATGACAGGGAAAGGCGAGGATAAGTTTGGTGAAATGTGGTGGAATGGGAGATAATTCTCGTGGAATGTAACATCCCTAGAGATGATGACTTCTCTAGTATGAAGGTTGAGAACTTTGTAACCTTTTTGAGCATAAGGATACCCTATGAAGATACATGGTTGTGAACGGGAGTCGAACTTATCTCGAGATACTATGGGCTTGTGAACAAAGCATAAACATCCAAAGACTCTTAGGTGATCATATGTGGGTTTCTTGTGGAATAAAATCTCATAAGGTGTTTTATATGAAAGGATGGGAGCTGGTCTTCTATTGATTAAGTAGGTGGCTGTTAGGATGCAATCACCCCAGTAAGAAGAGGGTAATTTGGATTGAGAAGAAAGGGAACGAGCCACCTTAAGAAGATGTCGATTTACGCCCAACTATACCGTTTTGTTGAGGAGTATACACGCATGATTTTTGGTGAATGATACCTTGAATTGAGAAGAAAGGGAACGAGCGGATGGTTTTGATGGATGTGTGAAATTGTGTTTGGATCAAGATCACAAACGACTTCAAGGTAGACAATGCATGGCTTTTGTGAGACATCAAGTATGTCCATGTACACCTTGAGTGATCATCAACGATTGTAAGAAAATAAGAAAGGTCATTGTAAGTATGATGTTTATACGGACCCCAAGTATCAACATGTATGATATCAAATATGTTGGAAGAACGTGTGGAAGATGAAGAAAAGGGACGTCTACTGTGACGAGCTTGTGGGCATATAGTACATATAGGATGAGTCTTTGGTATCACAATATTATCATCAATACGTGGCATAGCATCAAAAGGTAAGTGACCTAGGCGACAATGCCATAATTCGATAGAGGAATTTTTGAAAGAAAAATGCATGGAAAATCCATTGTTTGCAGATTTATTACAACTGGTAGTAATAGGAGATGCAGTAGGTGAAGCTTCAACCACGTATAGCCCATTAACTGCTCGTCCAATCACCAGATGTTTCTTCATCAAATGGTTTGAATGATACACTCATTAGAAGTAAATAAAATATGAGTGTGTAGATCAAGAGATAGTTTATGAATTGATATGAGATTGAACTGGAAATCAGGGACATGTAAAACGTTGGACAAAATGATGTGATTGTTGAGTTTAACAGTGCCATGATGAATAACAGATGCTCGTTTGCCATTTGGCATAGTGATGTATGAAGGGGTGGAAATGGTAGTGTATGATGTAAAGAGGTCAAGATAAGGGGATATATGGTCAGTAGCTCCACTGTCTAATATCCATCGTGAGTTGAGATTAGTAGACAAAAAAAAGAAGCCTTACCAGCAAGAAGGGCTGTGGGATCGTATGCCGCATTGTGAGATTGCTTCTTGTCCAGGAGAGCAAGAATCGATGTCATTTGTTCTGGAGTGAATGAAGTTTGAATTGATGAAGCAGCAAGTTTGTGTCCAGGGGGATATCCGATCACTTTCACTTGTTGGTGTCATGCCCAGCGATCTTGCAGTGAGAACACCAAGCAAGACCCAGAATAGGAGAAGTAGGATATCCTATCAGCTTCCAACACTTATCAATTGTATGTCCTCGAGTTTTGCAATTGTCACAGTATGGTCGATTAGTAGAGTTGGAGTTGTTTCTGGCTTCAAGATTGGAAGAGCTTCTAGATTGTTTAGAAGAATCATCACGAAGATGAGAATATAGAGTTGAAGATTGATCATCGATTGTAGAATTGGTAGAGAGATTCCTCTAACTTTCTTCTTGAAGCAGAAGTTTATAAACTTCATTGAGAGTTGGATTCGGTTGAAGCATCAGAATATGAGAACGAACAAGATTATAGGAGTCATTAAGACCAACTAGGAGCTGCATAATCTGTTGATATTGAATCATAGCTAACGCAGTAGCATTAGATCCACACTTGCAGGTATGAGGAGTTAGGGCAATCGTATATTCATCCCAAATACGTTTCAGATTTGTGAAGTATGAAGTGATGGATTGATTACCTTGGGAAATAGTTGATAATTCCTTCTGAATCTGGTATAAGCTGGTCCGATTGGACTTTCCAAAACAAATCCCTAATTCGGTCCAAATCTGTGCTGCACTGCTAGAAAACAACACCGAATCTCCAATTTCTTTCTCCATAGAGTGTAATAGCCATGAAATTAACATGCTATTACATTGTTCCCATTTGGCAGATAATTTGGGATCAGATTTAGATCGTTCGCACTCGCCATTGACAAATGCGAGCTTGTTTTTGGCAGATAATGAGACTTCTACTGCGCGCTTCCATCTTGAGAAACTGTTGTTGTTTAGGAGTGTAGTAGATAGTTTGAGAGTTGGTGTATCAGAATGATGCAATTGGAGTTGAAGTTGAGATACATCATCAGGAGTAAGAGCAGAATCTGAAGGATTCGCCATTGATGAATAAGAGCCGGGTCGTTTGTTGGTTAAGGCTTTAACCAACCTCTAATACCATGTTAATATTCAGAGTAGAGAATAAGAGATGCTTTGCAACATAATCGATTGTATTTCTTTGTGTCCAGTACATTGAGTTATTTATACATAATTCAGTTACAGTCTTATCCCAACACATTTGTCATTCCAACGAGTTCAGCAAATTGGTCATTTCCTAAAAAGTTTTTTTTGGATCATTTAAGTTCTGTATGTGACAAATTGATCTCAAACTCATCTTTAATGAACTCAATTCATTCAATGATACAAATAAACAACAACACCAAGTGACACAAATTCATCCACTGATTTTTTCAACTTCTTCCCAAAAAACAGATAACACCAACAATTGCTTCGCGAATCGATCTACGAATCTCGGCAACAGTTTTACGAACCACAATCACAAAAACAAGCACCCATATCACTAAACCCAACAATCCAAGATGCAGAACAAGGAGTATAACAATAAGAACAATAGCAAGAGATCCAAGAAGATAGCTCGTGTTCTTCAATATCAGCACCCAAATTGGAGAAATGCCCAAACTCTGTTCTTCAATCGACGCTCCCCAAGCAACATAAGAGATGAAAACAATGACGACGCAACAGTCAAAAACTGCAGAATCCTTGATTTGTGTTTGATATTGCAGTTGAAGGAGCATGGCTAGGATCTCAATAAGTTCCCTAATTGACTGCCATATATTTCCTGATGGAGGCTCTTCATTATCTCCCACATTTTCAATCCTGAAAAAGCATAATCAAACTCGATTAAGTGGAACAGAGCATTATCATTCTGATTTCTGAGCTCTGTTTTGACGATCAAATCGAAATTCTCACAGTAACTAACCTGAGATGAACTTCTCTTCTTGAGCCTTCAGTTTCCGCCATTGAAAGCCTCCTATTTGCAGGTATTCAGGCTATCAGAGTGTTTGTATGGCTTTTTCTTCTGGTTTGCACTTGATTACTTGAAAGAGGGATTAGTTATTTATATGGTTTATGGTTAGTGCTTTTTAATATAAAATAATCCGCCATTCCAACGCAAAGAAGAGAACGTTTTAATCTTTGTGTTTCTGTATAGTATAGAACGATCCACACTCCGTTTTAAACTTTTTAAAGACTTTGATTTCATGTACAAAAGGTCAAAATATTTTATTATTTTCGCAGCTTAAAAGTTGTAGACTACATTTTTGCGGTAAAGTTATGCATTCAAACTATTACCTGTAATGTCATTTATAAAATAATGTATATTGGCGAGTAAAATTAAATATAATTAGTTAAAAGTAATGCACAAGACCTAAGATTTTAAATTATGTATTTGTCACGAACAATAATATAGATATTTTGGTTTTAAAATTTGATCCAAGAATATAGGACAATTTACTATTATAGATGGTGAATTAACATGTTTTTTTATTGATTGGTCGTGATCTGTGAATGAGAAAGATGAGTGATAAATAGTAAATTTAATGAAAATAAACATAATAATATTATTTTCTTAGAGTAAATTATCGAAAATCACCAGTTAAATGGACTTACTTGTAACTAATAGCCCATAAATGTCTAATTGTATAAAAATAACCATTAAATATATTCCGTTAGCGTTTTAACATACCTCAAATTTGTATGTTTTATTGCATGGGCCCACTTTCAAATTTATTATCATTATTATTATTATTATTATTATTATTATTATTATTATTATTATTTACTCTAACCCAAGACCGTTTGTTAATGTTACTATTGAAACTGAACCAACCGGATTGTTTTTAAACAACAAACCAACTTAAATGTACCCTTAGTAAAATTTGTGGCTAGTGACGATGATAGATGATCTTGAGTCTCATACGGGCATTTTGTTAACCATGGATATGTGTTTCAGTCCAAGCATCTCCTCTTTGAAATTGACCCGTCGGAGAGCTCTTGTGGGATTCGATCATCTGAGCCAATAACTCGAAGACAAGAACCTCGAGGTTGCGAACTGGAGGAGTTGTGTCGTCGAGGGAGGTTTCGCCATCGGCAATCTCGAGTCCGGGGTTGTGATATCACATTTTTTTTCCTGATTAAATCTAGCTCCACATGGTCATCTGCGAGGTTGTAGTTGCCAGAAGTAAGACACCGATATTTCTCTCCGCTTCTAATGTTGAAATGTTGTTGTTTTGCTTACTAGCTCTTATTTCCATTCTTCTTATGACTCATATATTAATTTCAATCTTTGATTACTAATTTATTGTGTAATTTTTTTTTGTTGAATGTGGATTGTGTTATTCTAATTCTTTCAATTTTTTTAATTTAAAATTTTTATTATTGTTTTCCTTTGTTGTTCATGTTGTTCAGTTGTTGTTGATTTACATGTGAAGAGTTCGCTCTTTAATTTTGAAACTAAGTATGTTTGTTTGAGATTGTAAGACTAAATATGTTTATTTCTATGTTTTATAAGATTGAAAATGTTTAGTTCTAAGCTTTTATTTCGGTTATTTTGTTGTCATGTTAATGTTTTTATCTACTCATATATATTGAGTTTTTTATATATGTATCTCCTTATGATATAAGAATTTTACATTTCAATTTCTTTTAAATGATATATTATTTGTTTTTCTCGTCGCCTCTCTGTTTCCTATGTTTTAGGATTGCCGCTTTCCCGTTTCTTGCGTGTCCGTTATCCATATCCGTGTGTTTGTCCGTGCATCATAGATAGTAAACAATATTACACTATTCATATTATATTTTTGGATTTTTTCCACCTATTAAATTATCTTTTTAAAAATAATTCACCTTTTAAAATATTAACAAAAGCAATTTATTAAAAACGGTACATTTTATACTCTAATGCTACATGATTTATTTTAAAAATTTAAAACTATTCATTTATTTTATAAAATTTCAAAACTATTTTATAAAATATAATACCCCAACATAACCCTCAAATTATTCATTTATAAATATATAGTGAATCGTATTTCTATAAACAGAGCGAGTACCCAAATGAAACCGGGTTCAGCGTCTCGAGTCGACCAAAAAGAGATTTAAAACCCTAGAAGGCTTAAAAACCTTCCCTCTCCGCCTCTTCTCCGACTCAAAGCAGATCTCCGTCGATCTCCTCGAACAAGCGAAGATGTTGATCTCAAAGAGTTCGAAGATGCTGCAGTTCATCAACTACCGGATGCGAGTCACCATCCAAGACGGTCGCCAGCTCGTCGGAAAATTCATGGCCTTCGACCGTCACATGAACCTGGTTCTCGGCGATTGTGAGGAGTTCCGGAAGCTCCCTCCAGCGAAGGGCAACAAGAAACCCTCCGAAGACCGGGAAGACCGACGCACTCTAGGGCTTGTCCTCATCCGCGGTGAAGAAGTTGTTTCCATGACCGTCGAAGGACCTCCTCCTCCTGACGAGTCCCGTGCCAAGTCCGCATCTGCCGCCGCCGGTGGACCTGGAGTTGGCCGTGCTGCCGGCCGTGGAGTCCCCACAGCGGCTCTCGTTCAGGCACAGCCTGGCTTGGCAGGCCCGGTTCGTGGAGTCGGTGGACCCGCGCCTGGTATGATGCAGCCTCAGATCGCTCGCCCTCCAGTGTCTTATCCTCCTCCGGTGATGAGGCCTCCTGGTCAGCCTATGCCCGGGTTTCCTCCGCAGCAGATGCCTCCCAGGGGCCCCCCGCCGCCTGGACAGTTTGCTCCTGGTTCCAGGCCGCCAGGTCCACCAGGTCCGCCGTTCCCTGGTCCACCTCCGCAGTTTGCGCAGAGGCCTGGCATGATGGTTCCTCCTCCGGGAATGATGAGAGGCCCGCCCCCTCCGATGAGACCTGGCATGCCTGCACCTCCGCCTGGAATGCAGGGGATGCCACCTCCACCTGGTGGTTCCGTTCCTGTTTATGGTCCTCCTCGCCCTGGGATGCCTCCTCCTCCTCAGAATCAGCAGCCTCCGCAGAATCATCAACATCAGTAGAAGAATTGCTTCTTGTGAGGTCCGGCGTTTTGATTTTTCTATCTTAAATGTTAAATGTTGAACTAATGATGTAATGATGAGTTTGAAGGACGAATTAGTTACTTTTGTCTGTATTGGTACTGCTAGAGATAGTTTGCACATTTGAGTTTGAAGAAGAATTTAGTGACTTGTGGTTTTGTTTTCGTTAGTGATCTTTGAAAATGTTCATCTAAGAATCATATTGGAGCACCCTGTGGATTGCTTAGTTGCTTTGTCTGCCTTGGTACTTCTAGCGGGTAGTCTGTGTATTTGAGTTTGAAGAAGTATTTAGTGGCTTTTGTTTTTTTGATCATTGAAGAAGGATTTCATCTAAGATTCGTTTTTGAGCATTTGCTTTGTTTGCTTTGATGACCTGAGTATTCTACTAGAAGAATAAAACGCCCTCATGATTCAGCTTAGTGTTTATTTTAGGCTGTAAATATTGCCTCAAGTAGTTCTTTGATCTAGATCTATCAGCTTTCACAGTGGACTTGGAGAGTTGGGGTATACCTTGGGTTCCTCAGCATGAATCTAGTAGCTGTCAAAACTCAAAAAGGCTTATTTATATGTAGGGTATATAAGTTTTGTTTATTTAGAAGAGTCAAATGTGAAGATTGTACACTGTACACAGTTAACACTATCCTGTCATCAATCAATCTAAATTGTCTTTCTAAGGGTCTGGTATGGTTCTAAAGTAGTATTTTTGGTTTCTTTAGATCACGAATCTCGCAATGGAGTAACGAATATATATGATCACTGGTTAGTATGAGATTTTCGCAATCCTTTTCAAGTTCCTATTGTGGTAGTAATAGTACAGTATGATACTACATTGTAAAATTGTTTTGCCTGCAGTGATCTCAATTTTTAAGTGAAAAGGGATTTATTTGCTCTGGAGGTTTTGTTTTGCAGTTTGTGTAGTATTGGATCTAGTCGTTGAATTGCAAGTATAGAACCAGTTCAACTTTGAAATGCCATTAATTTGCCAAAGGCTGATTACAGGACAGCCTTCTTCAATTATTTATAGATGACGAAGCTTAGTACCTTAAGTGAAGGAATTTTTAGGAAGGCTACTTATGATAGGGATTAGTGAAAATATCAAGATACTTGAGATAAAGAGATAGAGACTAGTAATGAATTAAGCGCTATTGTGTGACCTCTTAAGTATCTTTGTGTTATATGTTTGACAGGGCTGTGATTCTGCAGGAGTTTTGAGTGTGTAGAATTTTCTAAAGAGATGGAAACTGACTTATTTTGTGTTGTAATTAGTCGTTAGGTTCAAGTTTAGTAGGTGTTTGAATTGTGGCTGATTCCATAGATGTTATCAAAATTAGTTGATTGACATTAACAATTAGCAGTTTCTCATTATTGTTTCAGGGTGAGAAAACTTTCTGATTTCTTTTTTAGAAAGGGTACTGCATAAATTTTAGTATTGTTTAAGCTCTTAAAATCCTGTTGGGAAAAAAAAACTTACTATTAGTCCGGTATTGGAGCTTCCGAGTAAATATATATACTCCTTCCTAAGTTGCTTTTGTTAGGCTCCTATTCTCAATTCTCACCATTGAACCAATGTACTAGTTCTTTCATAGAGTGACTTGTTGAGTTAGTCAAAATGCCATTGTTGTCAACAAATTTGTAATAACAATAAATCCCTATTGTTGTTGCAGACTTTTTTGCAGGCAATCCTTTATGAAGGTGCTTTAGAAAAATTGTCGAGTTGGCTACTACATCTACACATTTCTACCTGGTTGATGGAAGGTTTGAAACCGGACTACTGGCTTTGGCCATCCTATGTTGAGGTGAATTTTAAGTGTGCTGAAATCGCATGAAATATGTCTTAGGACGTGATTCAGTATGGGTGATGTATTAGAAGTTGAGATATTTTGTACATGAGAAGTTGGAGCTACTAGGCTGACTTATTTTCACGAGTTTAATACTCTAGAATTGCCAATGGTTCTTTATCTTACAGGTGGCTGTGGCTATGGTCATTTTGTTTTCATGCTTTATGTCCTGATTGTATCTTCATTGCTCATCCAGTACTTTGGTAAGAGCTTATTTGTAGTCAATGCAGGGGACGCGTAGAAGTAGTTTTTGAATGGCGTTATCTGCTGCAGGGCTTTCAATAGGTGCTGCCTGAATCAATCCCGATTGACGCTATAGCCGTCGAGTTGCTCCCGAAAGCCTTTAGATTTACATCATAGCCACACCTTTCAAACCATTGAATCTCTCTTTACGCCCAGTCTCATATGCTCTTCTTAATTTATGGTTGTTTGCTGTTATATTTTGTTATGGACCTGGAGCCCACGTTAAAAGCCTTGATAACTCAATGCTTGAGAGCCCAGATTGTTCAGCTTGATTCACTTCCCTCCCCTATATGGATGGCTATATGGTTATACCACTTATATGGTATGTTTCAACAACTCTTGTATCAATTTTGTTTCTTCCTTTTTCGAGTTTATTTTTACAGAACAAACAAGACTTGTCACAATCGAACCCGGGTTGAGATAAGCATAGACGTAGGATGAATTGATACTCATCCCTCGATGTTAAAAGCCACGAACACAAACAATGTTAAGTAGCTTTTATATATAATGTCTATTTTTTAGTGTTGTTGTGAATGCGTGGTTCTCACCAACAAGCCCCACCTGCAAATCCCTTTTATCGTTACTTATGCATGCTTTCTGTTTTTCACGCATCATTAGGCGTATCTATTTACATAATTTGGACGCCATTGTTGAATCTCTATTGCCGGCCCTTGAGATAAGTAATGTGTTCGTTTTATATTCATTAAAATAAAAACATACTAATCTATTTGTTAAAGTCCAAGGAAATTATTTTTTTGTAAAAAGATTCATATTTTCCTTCACGTTTAGCTATTTCTTATAACATTTAATATGTATTTTCTTAATCATTTTTATTACTAACAGATCATTTTTAATAACTTAAATTGATGGCTTATGTTTTATAAATATTGGAAGATATGCTATATTATATTTAGAGAAGTTATCTTATTATTTTAGTATAGTTTTTATTTTATATTATAACGTGTAATTTTTATTATTCTCCCCTTGGGTGATAATAAACTCACCATCAGTGTGGTTCTACCTCCACCTTTTGTGTGGTTTTATCCACCAAAATCTATTATGGTATCAGAACGGGTTCGATTCGGGACCTCAACCTACCAATCCTCGACAACCTATCGGCGTCTTAATCTACCTTGCCACCAGTAAATTACTGGTGGTTATATCGATTTTACAAGTGATGTTCATGTCACCGCTCATTGTTGATTGAAGTGTTTTCTTTGCTCATTGTCAATGAAGGTCCAGTCTTCAGCGTTCGTTTGCGTACGCACACTTTGAATGCGGGAGCGTATTGGAAGATATGCTATATTATATTTAGAGAAGTTACCTTTTGTATTTATTCTCAAACTCTACACACTCTTCTCTAAAGGAGTACATTTACTAAACACAAAACTAGAAAAAGCCTAATAAACCAAATTGTTTCTTAATACATTGGACCTGAACTTTAAATTAAAATTATCAATTAACCCTTTCAATTAATTTTAATAAATAAATAAGAGCAAACTAATTTATCATATGATAATCAAAAGAGCCTACTTGACATTACACTAGACAAAAAATGC
Organism: Fagopyrum homotropicum; assembly: GCA_033239125.1. NCBI lineage: Eukaryota > Viridiplantae > Streptophyta > Magnoliopsida > Caryophyllales > Polygonaceae > Fagopyrum > Fagopyrum homotropicum. The sequence continues at coordinate 267,638 of BSWB01000003.1, read as the reverse complement.
CTAATTAGCCAAATCACTCTTCCCTCCGTCTTTTAGTACTCGGATATCCTCTCTAAAAAGATTACCACGCCATTTTTTCTTGTTTTTTTTAACTGATAAATAATTATATTTAAGAATTAAAGGAATTTGGTAAAGAGTTTATTTTGTTATGAAAATTTAAAACATAACATTATACAAATATTAATATTATAAATTTCGAAAAGTGCACATTTTCTTTATAAAATATAGGTTTTTCAAATTAATAAACACATATTTAAAACCCTAATAAAACTGACCCTGCCGTAGAAAATCTGGTGTACGCATGCAGACGTCGGCAAGTCAATTTTGGTCAACACACCTTTGGTTGGTACGTGGACTTGTCAACAGTTTGATCCAATATAATATCAATCTATTATTAGTTTCCATTCAAAAGTGATGTGAAACGAGTCATAAATATTACAACTAAGGAAATCAATTAACGTACAGTTTTTTTGAAAAAAAATACAGCAAACTAAAAAGACTAATGATACATACACTTGCTCGAATACTTTATACGTAATTGAATGATTGTACGTAACAGCATTAAATGTGCAGCCAAGCATGCTTAGGGAGAAGATGAGAAGAGATGATTGAAGAAATTGCACTGAAGAAGAATGCAATCAACACCAGACTTGCTGCTGTTTTTTCTTGGTTTAAGGATGAGGAGCTGCTGTTATCTAACGAGGCTCCGAATGCTGCTGCTGCTCCTGTTGCCAGTAGGTATGTCAATATCTGCACGCACGCGTTTAATACTTACCCACTTAGATAGATAGATATATAGATTGACCGGTTCATATCGATCGATCATGATGTAAAACGAAAGTAACAGATGGACGTTAATGGTGACTGACCTTATCACCCAAGAAATCAAAGTAGAGGACGAGGAATCCTCTTTGTATTCCAGTGACCCGTCGGAAGAGCAAAAGTCCGATTTGTAGTATGATATACAACTGGGCGATTATTATAGCCACAAATATGTATCTGAATTCATGCAGCAAACTGATTAGCAACTCGATCAAGCAGTTGGACTACTAGACTATGATTATGAACTTATAAACCCTCCATATATGGTCCAGCAAGAGAAGATTAAGCATGCTGGTTAGTTATGACTTATATATGACCGGTAGGTTTTACGTACATAATTAATACCCATTGAGTAGAATCCCTCCAACTTGAAGGACTTTTATCATCTTTAAAATGTAAGTTTTTTTTTTATCTTCCAATTCATAAATCATGACCTAAAATTAAAGATATATACAGAAAACATAGGGATAAAAATATACCTGTAAGAGATAAGATTTAGAAAGCTGGAAGCGCTTAAATTGGCAAGCTGGTCCACAATAAGCACAACGATTCCGGCAACGAGGAAGATGAGGGTAGAAACCCTCAAGAAAACTTCAACTCTATTCAAAGTCTTTGAGGCAAAATGGTGGCCTTCATGCTCCCCCTTATGCAAAATCCTTGAGATGAAGTTATTTGGTTGATGTGTATGTTCAACATGGTTGCCTCCACCTTCTTCATGATCCCTTCTCTTACCGAAAATATTTGAGAAGAAGTTCTTTGATGGTTGTTGATCATGGTTGTCTACAGCTTCTTCATGACCCCCCTTCTTCTTGAAAATTTTCGAGAAGAAGTTGTTATTCGTTGGTTGTTGCTCGTGTTGTTCGTGGGTGGCTCCGGCTTCTTGATCGTGATCCGTACGCTTCTCCTTTGCAGAAAAGAAACCCATAATTACCAGTGTTTGCTTGATTTAGTTTTCTGTCTCTGAAGCTAGGTGTTGAGAAGAAAGTATATGTTATGGCTACTTGCATGGCCAAGTATGATGAACTTGTAGGGTTTATATAGCCATTTTGAGAGGAAGCATCATGCGTAGATTCAGCTTGCCAGTTGCTGTTTTATACTTTTCAAAGAGTTCTTAATTGCTAGTATTTTTTGTCATTTGTATTGTAATTTGTAAAGCCGCCTTAAAATATACTCGCCTAGCTATGAATTGGTCTTGTGTATGGTGTCAATTTTAAGTCAATCTAGCTGGATAGAACACAAGTAGCTGAATGAATATCGAAGATATTATATTAGTGTGGGTACAATTGGATTAGCTAAGTTGGTAGACCATTTAATGCAACAAGATATACATAGAAACAACTATATATATATATATATATATATATATATATATATATATATATATATATATATATATATATATATATATATATATATATATAGTTGTCAACATTAATAGATATTACTGAATATCATCGATCCTAGATCATCCTTTCATAACGTGGAGTTTGAAGTTGTAGGTAATCTTTTTTGAAGCAAAAGGTATTAGGATGATTCACATCATATAGTTAGCTCAACTTAAATTATCTTTGATAACTCTAAGTTTGTGCTCAACGTTCTAGATATTGGCGAAATTATAGACAAAATAATCGCAAAATAAAGCATAAAAATCAAAATAACTGGATCTTGAGTAAAGGCGACGAGGGACATGAAAAGGTTAAAATACGAACATAAAATACCTACTATGCATGTTTGCTATCACTCTTGATTTCTATTTTTTTTACCTCCTAATGTTTTTGTTTCTTGTATGTTGTCCTTGGCAAGAGTATATTTGACCTCTAATGTATATGAAATAAAGTTTATACATATATCATATATGCCAAGGTTGAAGTTGGGCACTACTGACTTGATCAGGATATTTTATCTGACATTGTTGACTTGGACGAGTTACTGATGAAACATCACCATATAACCTCATCGATTATATACGTACACGAGTGATTCAGCTTCAAAGATTGTACATAAAACCCCCTTGGCACCACACAAATAGTCGTCATATTCAGTATAGCTATATCTTCTTGTATTTAATATTTTACGTATATCCTTACATTTTTTTAATAACATTATATTTCATAATTTGGGTTAATAACAATATGTATATATCAAAGTGACACCAACTCTGAACCCTACCCAAAAAACGTAGAATCAAGAAGGTTATTAAATTTCTCAAAACAAAGAGTGCAATGAGGCTAGCTGAGCCGTATCTAATAGTCAATGTGACACGAGCTCAACCACCCAACAAAAACACACTTATACTGAATATATATTTTTGTAAAATGGTTAAAATTCATAGAAGCTGTAAATTATGAGTAACAGCTGTATCAGTCCATATTCGATTAAATAAAACAAGGTACTTTGCTTCTCATAATTCAGACGGCTTTCATTGATTCTCATATACATCATCCATTTCCACTATAGCAGCAAATGAGATGCAACAAAAAGAAGCAACCTAACAGTCAATTAAGATGTTTAGTCTCTAATTAAAGAAGACCGATGCTTGACCCATTCTTCCAACATTTAACGATTCTAACCTACCAAATTCCATGATTTCTGACTAACAAGAATTACATACGTTTATCTATAATATTATACACCAATTTTGACCCAATTAGTTGCCACATCATTTGTGTTTCATACCCAAAAGAAACCAACGCCATCAAATCTTGAATGAGACAAAGCACTCAAAGTTATCACAGAGTGGATGAGATGAAGCAGCTGCCATTATTTACATATTTGTTCGAAACTTAACCGTAAAAAAGGATTCTTCACATAATCAATGGAGAGCTAGTCTGGAGAGCTACCTACAATTTGATCTCAAAGCTTATCGTCTCTCGGCTTCAACCCTTCATGAATCAACTTGTTAGCCCTCTTCAAAGCAGTTTCATTCCAGGAAGATTGATTGAAGACAATGTAATTATTGTTCAGGAACTGATTCATTCGATTGAACGAAAGAAGACGGGAAAGAAGTGGATGGCGATTAAGATTGACCTCGAGAAAGCTTATGATAGGCTATCGTGGGACTTTATTGATGAGACTTGTGATTGTATTGGGCTTCCGGCTGCTCTCAAAGGTTGGATTTCTGCATGTTTCCGTTCTCAGTCAATGTCGGTCTTATGGGATGGGGAGATGTCAGATGGATTCATTCCGAGTAGGGGGGTGCGTCAAGGTGACCCTCTATCTCCGTATCTATTTGTCTTGTGTCTCGAACGCCTAGGACATGCTATTCAACTTTTAGTCGATAATAAAAGTTGGGAGCCGGTGAAAGTCAAACGTGGGAGTGTTGGTTTCTCTCATGTGTTCTTCGCAGATGATATTGTACTTTTCGCGGAGGCATCAGCGAGTAATATTACGATCATCAAGAAGTGCTTATCCGAGTTCTGTAATGCATCCGGTCTTAGGGTGAGTCTTGCAAAATCAAGGATTCTTGTTTCTCCAAGTGTGGACGAGGAATTAAAAAGCAACATCAGTGAGATTGCAGGATTTCCGATTACTTCTGATTTTGGGAAGTATCTGGGGTTTCCGATTTTGCAGTCAAGAATGAGAAGATCGGATTTTAATGCACTATTAGACAAAACAAAAAGCAAACTATCGTCGTGGGGTAAGTTGTTGAGTTTTGCGGGAAGGCTGACACTTGTTAAAACCGTTCTCTGCTCTATTCCAGCCTATATGTCGAGAGTGGTGAATCTCCCTGTATCTGTGTGTAATGAAATAGATAGGGCATGCAGATCCTTTCTGTGGGGAGACACAGAGAATAGACGCGCTATGCATCTTGTATCATGGAAAGAGGTATGCCGTCCAGTCGATAGAGGAGGATTGGGCATTCGCTCTACTGCTGCTGCGAATGCTGCCTCACTTGGCAAGTTGGTTTGGCGTTTTCTACTCTCCAGATCCGCACCATGGGTAGCACTTATTTCCTGCAAATATGGACTGGCTAATGAAAGAATGTTCCTAGACTGCAGGAGTTCCAGGAGGGGATCCTTCATATTTAAGGGTCTCTTATGGGCTAGGGACAATGTCTTTAACTTGGGTTTGCGATGGACTGTAAATAATGGTAGACTTGCTAGATTCTGGACAGAACCCTGGTGTAGTGGGAGGCCATTAATTTGTGAAGCTGTTAGTCCTCCGTCGGGTGTTGCTCTTCATTTTTTGGTATCAGATTACTGGACTGAAGGTATGGGTTGGGATTGGGGCAGTTTGGAGGCTCTTCTCCCGTCTGGTTTGCTTATGCGTATTGCTGGGTGGGGTAGACTGGAGTCGTCTTCTTCCGTCGATTGTATATCCTGGAACTTGTCCAATAATGGTGAGTACTCGACTGCTTCCGCTTATCTGTCTACGGTAGAACGACACATCGAATTGGATACGTTGAAACCATTATTCTCGTGTATTTGGAAGCTTCATGTTCCGGAGCGAGTGAAAACGTTTCTTTGGCTCGTCTCACTTGGCCGGTTACTGACGAACGTGGAAAGATCGCGAAGACACATTGCCTCCGATACCCAGTGCAGCTTGTGCTTGAGCAATCCGGAAACGATATTACATGCTTTCAGAGATTGTCCGCATGTTACTATCATTTGGAGTAGCTTTCTGAGGAGTGAGAACGTAGCTGCCTTCTTTAATTCGGATACTACACCTTGGCTATTGTACAATTTAAGCAGAGAGGATTGCATCGTTGATAGTATGCCATGGAATGTCTTATTTGCTATCACGTTGTGGAGATGCTGGAAGTGGAGAAACGATCGCATCTTCCGGTCAACCTCGCCACCTCCTAACCGTTCTGGGCTGATTGCGACTGAAACCAAACTCATCATCCAGGCATGGTCCAAGAAAAGTCCATCACTTGATAGAAGGGCACGACAGGAAGTTTATATACTATGGAAAGCGCCTGAGTTGGGATGGATAATGTTGAATTCGGATGGTTCAGTTCGGAGGGATTTTGGGTCAGGTACTGCAGGAGGGTTATTTAGGGATCATCATGGACAGTGGCTATGTGGTTTCTTGATGAATATTGGTCCTTGTTCAGTCCCTACAGCGGAACTTTGGGGCCTTTGCATGGGCCTCTATCAAGCATGGGAGAAGGGGTTTCGTAAGGTTATTGTGGAAGTCGATTCTGAAACGGTGGTAAAACTTATCAATCGCTCCATTCCGCGTTACCATCCACTATCTAGTCTGGTATCTAGGTGCCAAGGCTTCCTTCGTAGGAATTGGCAAGTCCAACTCCGACACAACTACCGTGAAGCTAATGCCGCTGCCGATCATTTGGCATCCATTGCTTCCAATTATCCTCCATAGTATTTTTATTTGCAGAACCCGCCATTATCTTTAATTCAGTATTTGAAAAACGATGCTCGCAGAGTAGCGACCCGCCGACATGTAATTTGTTAATCTTTATTTTCGTTGAATAAAAGTACGGATGCACGCGGTGTCATTCGTAGGAATTATCAAAAAAAAAACAATTTCATGAAATGAAAGCAAAGGTGAATATAACAAGATTCCCAACGATGATTGGTCAATATGTGATAAATGGATTCAATATAGGTCGAAATTCGTATGTTTGTTCCGACAAAATGATAAAGCAATTTGGATGTCTTTCAGTTACATGACAAAAAACAGTCATTTAACTTATTTTTAATATACTGTTCTCGTAGATGTGCGTCTTCTCATGGTCGCGAAAACCCGAAATTAGAAATTGACTATTTTAAGGTAAATGAACGGACAAAAAAGACTGCCGGTTCGATTGGCTTGGGGACACCCACTAGACCAACTGAGTATTGGTGGCGCTTCTCTATTTTGGTTGGTCTCTACTTAGTGGTACGGGGAAACAGCAAAGACCGAAAGATCAGCTCGAACAGCCTTTCTGTGCGTTGAATATATGACACCAAATCAAGAAGAGATCACAATGCAATCACATGTTTGTAACAAACGCTATATAGCACATCCTCTTCAACATGAAAAGCCAAGGTTGGGTGACAGATTATAAACTGTCCGCCAGCCCATCACCCGTGTTTCACCAATATGTCTACGGGTTTCTGCCCATTTCTTGGGTGCAGGTCCGAGGATGTCCATCGGATTCTTTGCTACATAAACAACGTTCTACAACAAAACAAGAGATCAGACAAGATGTAGACTCGTCATCTGGGTGTCCAGCTTACGCTAATTAATTTAAGACTCTTTGATCTTCAAATCCTAGTTCCTGGATAAAAGCATTCAACGCCATTTTCCTTCAGTTTGAAATGCAAGTTACGTATCTTGCTTTTTGAGCTTCTTTGTCTATTGTATGTGCCCTTGTTCATGAGCGTCAACTGCAAAACATGAAGTTTAGCAAGGGTTTAGATGAGTTGATACGATTATATGACAAGTTAGAACAAAATTATAAGTAGAAAATACGTAAATATATAATAGTATACCTGTCCATGCACATCTTCAGCTAGACCAGTTGCCAAAGGTTCCACTTTTATCACAGTATGAGCAATGTACTCCATTTGTAAAAGGCTTGTAGATCTCTCTTGCCCCTCATAGATATCTTCGTGATTAAGGATAACTAAGGAACAATTCTAAAAAGAAAAGTAGATGAACATCACACCAGGAGAATGTATAGAAAACTTGACAAGCATATTGAATAACTAAAGCTTAAGGCCCATGCCAAGAGTCAAAACCCAAGCCCGTTGATGCCTTTAAAGAGCTATATCAACCGACCAAATTTAAGATGAACTTCAAAGAACATAGGAAACTTGAATATGTGAAACCGAAGGTGATCAATTTGTTTTATTCATCTAAGCAAAGAACAGCGAGTCAAGACAACTTACAAATTCTGAAGTCAAGGAATGGAAATAATGCAGAAAGTTTGTGCAGTGACTTGAGGAACCCTTTGCAGCTATCTCGATGAGAGAGAAATCATCGATTATAACTGTAAAATGTCTTTGACTGTCTTGATCTGGAGAAAGAACTTCCAAAACTTTTTGGATCTTCCCATACAATTCAACTAGTCCACCTTTACCAGATTCGCCTCCTTCCCCATCTAGTCCTGTTTCAAATTGAAAAGACATTATAAACCTACATCCAATGAAAGAATTTTTTTTGTTTACGTATTTTACAAAATTCATTACATATACGATGTATGTAAATTGTCCTGGACAACCCAATGTTATCCTAATGATCATCATATGCATAATACTGTGTGTTCCCGTAGATCATAAACTAAATCAGAAATACAGAAGTAACTCTAGTCCACAAGAGTAGATGACTACTTCTAGATCCAAAAATCATTGTATTGGCAAAAGATATCAATTTCACATATTAAACTTGAAGATGCAAATCAGAGTTGGAGGAAAGGAAATTAAACTAAAAAAAGTCCTAGTTGTTTCACCTGAACATTGCAGCAAAAGCATGTCAAAGAAGACAAATCTTTTACTATCCCTGTGCACCGCCAAGTTGCACCCCTGGAGAAACAACAAAGTGTATATCATCAGATCCAGTAGTCAACCATTTACCGGAAGAAAACGTTCTCCAAATATCCAACTAAGACTAGAATGACCAAGGACCAAGACTTCTAACTGGGAATATAACCTAAAGATAGCAAGTCTGCAATCACATGGCATCATTTTCAGCTATGATCACAAAACTAAAGTCCTCGACAATTTTTCAGTTGACAAAAGGAGGGGGGGGAAAACAGAAGCAAACCGCACTTAAAAATCCACAATGAATATAAGTTAGATTACATAAGCCTAATTGTGTTTGCATTCCCATTGCCCAGAAAGAATAGAGAAAATTAATTGTGCACAAGACAAGAGTACAAGCAATGAGGCAAAATACAAACAGAGTCACTACCAACTAAGTATTAGACATTTCCGAAGCAGTGTTAAAATCCAATATGAATATAAGTTAGATTTCCTAGTGAATTTGATACCAAGCAAATTTAGTGACTCTTAACTTTTATATAGCACCAATATGTCAGATAAGCAAATAGAAATGCTTTCTATCTCGAAAATAAGTTGATTGCAAGCAAATGATTTAGGTAAAAGAAGAATATCAGAAGATGAAACAAAAGAAAAAGAGGAGATAGTCTAGTTACAAGTTTGCGGAGGATGCGATCATAGTGAGAGAAAGGATGTGCAAGTCCAACAAAGATGACAAGCCCATCAGAGTTGGAGGAACAAAGTGTCCGCTTGATGATATGATGAATCACAAAGGCCCCACTTGTTTGCACACTGTCTTCGATCAGCAAAACCGAATCACCAGGAAGTGAAGAAGGCTTTGATTGATCACTAAACCCTAACACTTCATCCATCAAATTTATGCTCCTCTCCATTGATGTTGCCAAATTGAACACAAAGCTCCTGAAATAGACAGGTTAGATTCCTCTCTGTACGTAAATCTGGAGGCAGATTTGAAGAATCAAACCCTCCGATTTGCCTTCTAGACAGGAAAAAAGATATACACCTAGAGGGGCAAAAACTTATAATGAACAGAAAAAAGTAACCCAGGTAAACTCATACTAAAATGGTTTCTAACCCTGCACTATTAGAGATCATACAGGTGCAGGGAAAATACTCAGAAAAATCCAAAACCAGGTTACCGAAGTAATTGGAAAAAACATTAGTTAGTAGGAATTCAGCTCACAAGTTATAGGTGTTTGTTAATGAAAAATTAGTTAGCCATCAAGCAAACGAAAAGGAAAAATGGTTGTGCGGAATATATGTAGTCTCAACAATGATTATTTGTAGTCATCAAACAAAATGAGTTTGCACGTATTGTAGAAAACAAGAAATTGGTGTTTTCAACAAGTTCAGTTATATCCATAGTGAAGCTATATTATTTGTAGTCTCAACAATTATAATTTATGGAGCTAGAAAAGGGTCAATGACAAGTTTAGCAGCATCAAAGCAAGAAAAGAAACAGCGTTGAATACCTTTTATCAAAATAAGAAACGTGGAGAGGGTAGTTTAGCTGAGTCGCACCAATCTCTAGCTCCTACCTTTGAAAGTCAAAATACAAAGGCAATAATGAGCAAACGAAAAGGAAATATGGCCGTACAGAATATATATTGTGGGAATTTATGCAATTTAATCATAAAGTTTCAGTTATTCACTTGATATGGATGAGGTCTGTGTTTCAATAATCAGCTCGATTACTTATCACCATGTCAAGATTTAACAAGAGAACGAAAAAATATATGTATACAAAGTTTCCGTTGGTATTTGTAATAATATCCTAGAAAAGGGAAGATTTACTTAAGAAAAAAAAGTGTGATAGGATAATATACATATAAATAAAAGTATGATGTTGTTTGACATCAGTTCTTCTACATTTCATAATAAACGTTTACACATACAAAGACAAGAGCTGAAGACCATTAACAACATAATGTATGATTATTGATGGAAATAAGGAGAGATTCATTTATGGGTATAAAGATTTGATAAAGTTCCATAAGAGTAACATGTTTCGAGCTTGATACGACTGCCTCTTATGTTTACAAGTTAGAATGGGGAACAAAAGCAACTCATATTAAATTGTCATCACCTAAGACTTGGTCATTATGCATCCAATTAATATAGTTGTCTTACATCATGGATCATATATAACATGTTACTCTAAGATATTATTCCTCATATTCATTCACAGACACCTCCTCTTAGTATCATTTTTCAGTCTCCACATTTGTTAGTTCCTAGATTACTTTTTCACCTAATATAAGTGGCACTAGTCTCGTAAGATAGCACAATCATAATATAGTAAGCTGAAACAGTTGATGCTATTGGGCATTTTTACGAGCACCTGGTGTGCGTTTAGGTTACATTGACAAAATAGTTATTCATGTTGTTTACTTCATTCTTGCACGACAAATGAAAGAAGTTGTAGAACACAACATTAAAACAAGTAACAGAGGAGAAGAAACCATCCAGGCCTAACCATCTACTACCTTAACACCAATGATGAAAAGAGGAGAATGTTTGTGAATATGAGAGGGTGTAATTATGAAATGTGAAACCTAATTCAAACGAATGAAATGCAATCCAAATTAGACTAAACATAGATTTCGATAGCGGAAGAGCGAAACTTTAGGATTCTCCTTCATTTAAAAATTAGGTAGTCAGGGTTTAGATAGGTAGATCAACAGAGGGAGAGGAGCACATACCTGGAAGCCAATTTTGCGAAGGAGTAAAGCAGCGGCGGCCAAAGTAATTACCGGGGAAAAACAGGAAACACACCGTCGTGTGCTGTCGGCGGCCAAGACAGGCCCGACACTGGGGTGGCGAGACGTCGGAAGAGCTGGCGTTTAACAGAGAAGCAGGATGAAGAAGAGAACGTCGTCAAAGTTGAGGAAAAGGGTAGAAGGTAGTTGAGACTCCAGAAGAATTTTGGTAAAATGGGTTAAGCAAGATTTTTTTTTTTTTTGGGTAAAAAAACTTATTTTGAAAGAATTGAATTAAATAGTTTTTTTTTAAAAAAAAAATTAGTTTGTAAACTTCTTTAATTTTAATTCAATTTTTTTAAATAACAAAATTATATAAAATAATTATAAAATATCAAATTCTAAAACTTATACCAAATTTTGAGTAGTGGGTAACAAAGGACAATTAGAAAATAAATCGTACTTCCGTAAAATTTTAATTCATTAAATATTTTTACTTCCATATGTATATGTATTTATTTATAGTTGAATGTTCTTAAAAATATGAACTCAATTATTAATTTTAGGGTAAAATGACTAACTAGTCATTTTATCAAACTACTATTATATTTCTCTTATCACGCCCACTCCATCACATGGATGCTCAAGGTAAGTTAAGATCAACTCACTCTTTTTTTTCGTGACAGTTTTATGCAGGCAGAAACTGCAGAAAGTACCTTTGTCAAATTCAAAGACTTACTATAATGGAAATAAGCTTCTTTTTGTTGCTGATCAAATTGGACAAGCCTTAAGAAATTAGGTTCGTTGATGCTCAAATGACAATAAGCTTCCTTTCATCATTTGATGCTACCAATGTCACGCCGCCTCATTTATATTGAAGTCAATTGACAGGCTTTTGTAAATAAGGGTGGGAGGGAGGGCATGACGTCAAGAGTTCGATATTTAGTAGCTATAAAATCGGTACGTAAAAGACTTAATTAATCATTTTAATGATATATAATATATGTTGTACAAATTTTGCTCATACACGTGCAAAGCTATATATCATTCAAATTAATGGTTGTTACATATAAATATGACAAGTGCTAAACCAAAACAACACACGGATTGTTTGAATACGTGTAGCGTAGTGATGTATGAGTCGGAACTCGGAAGCATATACAGCTACATTCGAAGAAGATGCAAGAAACGGGATAATTATACTTTTTAGGGCAATCCATTTCTCAAATTGATATTACGTAACTTTTCGACAATATATATGTTAGCAAAATACTCCAATCAAATTAAAGCTGTGATCCACACATACTTGCATAAATCTATATTAAATGCATCATTAATGGAGACATTCGTCACTATGCATATACGCAAGCTGATGCAGTTCAGCATCATCCACTAAAAAGAACAGCTAGCTAGCAATATCCTATATGAGCACATAGTTATTCCTGATTTTGCAACTCTTTCATTGCCCCAAAACTAATCGAAAAGGCATACGCACGCATTAACTTGATATATTTGTAAATAATGGAATCCCTAGACTTACACACTAAACCCTTGTTTTTCTCTGTCATAACTCATAAGTACAGTGTACTTTGATTTGGATTTTGCCTTCTTCCATAAACCAGCCAAGGGATCTATATATAATTGCATTCATGCATATATCACAATACTTTACTAAGAGAGACACAAACTTAGGTTACCATGGGATGCTTGAGACGTACAAAGCCGTACCTTGTCGTGATTTGGCTGCAAATCGGGCTAGCGGGAATGGCGATCATTGCTAAGTATGCTCTTAATCATGGGCTTAACCATTATTCTTTTGTGGTCTATAGGCATGCCGTTGCCACCCTTGTCATAGCTCCGTTCGCATTGATTTTCGAAAGGTCATCATCTCTTCTCTTGATATAGTTCACTAATAAGAACTCCAGATACATATATGAATCCTGCATTTGGTTTTGTTACATGCAGGAAGGTGAGGCCCAAGATGACACTTGCCATCTTCTTTAAGATCTTACTTCTCGCCTTGTTAGAGTAAGAGTTGGATTTGGTTTCTAGCCTTAATTTATTGTACAATAAAATAATAATTATATGTATATATAGGCCGGTGACTGACCAAAACTTGTACTATGTGGGTATGAAGTACACAAGTGCTACATTTGTCGCAGCTCTGTGCAATATCCTTCCAGCTCTCACCTTTATCATGGCTTGGATCTTCAGGTTCTTGAATGCACCATTCCATTATTGAATTTCCTCCCATCCATATGATCCATTTAGCTAAGTACTAATTGAATTGGTTGGAAAAAGACTTGAGAAGGTGAATCTGAAGAAGATCCGAAGCCAAGCAAAGGTGGTGGGGACGGTGGTGACGGTGGGTGGAGCCATGCTGATGACACTAGTCAAAGGGCCCACACTTGGCCTACCATGGGTCAAAGCCGCTCCTATTAGTCACGCTTCTGCTTCCTTACCCACCCCACATGACCAAATCAAGGGTGCTCTTATGATTTCCGCCGGTTGCATTTGTTGGGCTTGCTTCATCATCCTTCAAGTACGTAATTCCAAACTCTACTATATATATATAGTTGACTTTGGCCCATGATTTTTTTTATTAAACGTTGTAGGCAATAACCCTTCAATCGTACCCAGCTGAGCTTTCCTTGACGGCTTTGATATGCGGGGCCGGAACGATACAAGGTCTTATAGTAGCACTCGTTATGGAGCGTGGTAACACATCAATATGGGCTTTACACTTTGACAGCAAACTTCTGGCTTCTGTCTACAGTGTAAGATACATAGATAGCTTATACACTTCAAGACAACAGTTTGAATCAAATCAATCATATATTATATATATTTGCAGGGAACCATTTGTTCTGGCATTGCATACTACATTCAAGGCTTGATAATGAAGGAAAGAGGACCGGTCTTCATTACAACATTTAGTCCTCTAAGCATGGTCATAGTTGCCGTGTTGAGTTCCTTTATCCTCTCGGAAAAGCTCTTCCTAGGCAGTGTAATCGGAGCCATAGTAATCGTTGTTGGTCTCTACTTAGTAGTATGGGGAAAGAGCAAAGACCAAAACATCAACTCCAGCAGCCATACTGAACAAACAACCAACAGCGAAACATCTGTTTGAAGTACTGAGACTTTAGTTGCAATTTTGTACCCTTTCGATATCAGAGATTTCTCTTTTGGTTTTGAGTTTTTGTACTAGACTCCTTCAAATAACAATGCCCATTTCATAACCGATACATGAAATCGAACTAGTCATGTACGATCAAGAACCTTAATATGACTTTCAAATATGTCGATGAAACGTTACTTAATTCCTCTAATCACGACAAAAAGATAATCCTTCCTACAATTTCGTTCTCCCTCAAACTAAATTTGAATCTATCTTCATCTTCATTTTTTTCGCTAGCAATCGTTAAATATGCAAATACTTCGCTCTCGGCCCTCTTTTTATCTTCTTTCACAACCTTTCTCCCCCAATAACCTACCAAGGAATCAATCAATCAATCAGGCCCTAATTCATCATATATCTCTCAATCTTTAATGGATTCTAACAACATCAAAGTCGACGAGGTATTTTTCCATGGCTTTCGTTATATTTCTTTCCTTTTATTGTTATCATCAAAATATATATCTTTAATTGCAGGAATTTATAACGAACAAAAGCGGATCAAAACTTTTCACCTGCAGTTGGTTACCACAAGATCAAGAGCCAAAAGCCTTGATCATGTTACTCCATGGATATGCAATGGATACTACTATTTCCATGAAAGGTATATATATTTAGTTTCCGTGTAATTTTTAATAACGAATGTATACATGATCAAGAGCCAAACGCCCTTTAATTCTTTCGATAGGCACCGCAATAAGGTTAGCGAAGGCGGGATATGGTGTTTACGGAATGGATTACACAGGACATGGTAGATCAGACGGACTTCCTGGATACATTCCCGACATCGAAGCAGTCGTTGAAGACTGCTCTACTCATTATACCAACGTTTGTGGTAAATTCTAGTTACATGAAAATCACGTGTTTCATTCCTTTACTTGATGTGTCCATACATAAACTTGGTGAAAACGTAACAGAAAGGCAAGAAAACAAGAAAAAGAAGAGATACTTAATGGGAGAATCAATGGGAGGAGCAATGGTTCTTCTTTTGCATAGGAAAAAACCCGACTTCTGGGACGGTGCCGTTTTGATTGCCCCCATGTGTAAGGTAAGTGAAGAATGGGTTCATATATATATTTATATATGACAGCCCTTGTTTCAGTACTAAACATACATATGCACAGATTAAAGAGGATCTGAAGCCAGGTGTAATAGCAGAAACAGTATTTGGTTTCCTTGTAAAAGTGGTTCCAACATGGAGGCTACCCGCCAGTCAAGATATCATAGAAGCTGCAGTTAGAGATCCGGAAGCAAAGAAGCAAGTATATATCAAATCATTTATTTACCTTTTGATTATGATTTCATGACATAAATATATGATACCGTCCAATATATTCCTGCAGGTTAGGTCTAATCCATACTTTTACAAAGATCCACCTCGTCTAAAGACTGCAGAATTTCTGTACAAGATCACGGAAGATCTGGAGAGTAGACTCAACGAGGTGAAGCTGCCGTTCTTAGTGGTACATGGTGGAGGAGACAAAGTGACAGATCCAGAGGTAAGTAAACTTTTGTATGACACAGCAGCTAGTACTGACAAGACGTTCAAGTTATACGACGGAATGTGGCATGCGCTTTCCTATGGGGAGTTGCCGGAGAACATAGATATCGTTTTCAAGGATATTATTAAGTGGCTTGACGAGAGATCGGTGATTGCTAAGAGACAAGACAAACCGGGTGATGAAGCTAGTAGTACTTCTGCATGAATCTCTTAAATTTAGGTGTACGTAAAATGGTCTAGCTAGAATTGAAGCTCTGTGAGAGTAAACATGTACAAGGTAATGTAGGAGATTTGTGTGTGATGGAAACTGGAGAAGAGATAATTTAAACAGCTGTAGAAAATCCAATGGAGTTATGGATAAAGAAAATCAGTTTGCGTAGCAATGTTCGATATATGAAAAGGTAATAATACGATGATGAAAGAAATATAAAATCACAATATGATCATGGCATATAACATGAACTAATGAGTAATTTGTGCTGTGGTAGTCATAATTGGCTGTAGGCTGTAGCCGTATAAACTTTTTTTTCAATTAATTAGTTGGCATTATGATCTGGAAGAGCAAGAGTATTACCTGTCGCTTGTATGATTGTGTTAAAGATGAATTGTAGAGGTACGAAGGATACACTTTTATTTGAACACTAGGTATGATTCGTATGAATATTACTATCGAATTTAGAATCGATTGTACCCCTCCAATCAAACGGACACTAAATATCAAACAATCCCTCAATACCATACTTGATAGTTGATACCAAACACGGAAATGGATTTGATTAATTCCGAAACTCAGTCGGGATTTTATGTAAATTGTATCAAACGAGCCCTATTGCTCCCAAGTCACAACTGTCACCAACCTCTCTCCTTCCATCCATCCTCCCCCACCGAAAAGTCTTTCTTTCTCGGCGGCAAGACCCTCAAAACTGGTTCGCTAAATTTGTTGGTGCTCTCAAACGGTTTGGATTCCAACAGTGATATGCAGATATATGACACAACTCTATATCCTAGTATATGTTGATGATTTAACATCTTCGATAATAATTCTGACAACGCCACATGTCCATTAACACTGGCAACGCCACATGTCCATTAACACGACGTTCTTTAACCGGTTATTTTGTCATGCTTGACGAGTCTCCCATCTCTTGAAAGACAAATAAGCAATTCATTGTATCTCGTTCCTCGACTGAAGCTGAATATCGTGTCATGACATCCACCACATGTGAACTCATATGGCTCAAAGCACTCTCAAGTCCATGGACATCAACCATCGATCATCAACTCATGTCCCTATGGTGTGATAATCAAGTCGCTCTTTATATCTCTTCCAATCTTATTTTTACGAACGAACAAACCCCGTCGAAATGAATTGCCACATTATCCGTGACCAAGTTCAAAACGACTCCAAAATTGAGGGGAGTAATAGCTACATTAGGTTGGAGTTTATATTATAATCTTTCACCCTCCCTTTTCCCACCTTCCATTCAAACTCCCTGCTCCCAAGTCACAACTGCCCCAAATTAATCTCTATCCCTTTTTCAAATATTCTTCATCTATAAATTAACTCCCATTAGTATCATCCCATGGGATGCAAGCCGTAGAAATATGTCATTTTTTCTCTCCTGAACCACCACCAGCACAAACACTATACTCACTACCAACAATGGCTTCATCAATCACCGTATCCTCTGTCGCCGTCGAGGATTTCGTCTTTCCTCCTCACGTCCGCCCACCCGCCACGGAGAAGTCTTTCTTTCTCGGCGGTGCAGGTTGATATATTATGTCGCAAACCGCCGCCTATTCTTAATCCGATTACTGTAACGTGATTTTTTGTGCATGCAGGAGTGAGAGGGCTGACGATCGAAGGCAAGTTCATAACCTTTTCGGCAATCGGAATTTACTTTGAGGAAACCGCCGTGGCTTCACTCGCTGACAAGTGGAAGGGGAAATCCGCCACCGAGTTGACCGAGTCCGTTGAGTTTTTCAGAGATGTTGTCACCGGTACGTACAAGTACTGTTATTCCATTTACATTTTAAGTAGAAAGAATAACGTGCGTTGATTCATTTGTTTGTGTCGACTCTAGGTCCATTCGAAATATTGATGCAGATCACCTTGGTGAAGCACTTAACCGGTGCACAATACTCGGCAAAGGTAGCAGAGAATTGCGTTGCTATTTGCAAAGCAATTGGAACCTACTCTGAAGCTGAAGAGAAAGCTGTAGAGAAGTTCATGGAGATCTTCAAAGAAGAGAACTTCCCCCCTGGAACCTCAGTTTTCTTCAAGCAATGTCCCCCCAAATCACTTGCTGATCTAAAATTTGCCTGCGGAACATTAGAGATTGCGTTTGGGAAGCATGATGTCATTCCAGAAGCTGATGTTGCTGTGATAGAGAATGGGTCTTTTTCGCAGGCTGTTCTGGAATCGATAATCGGGATGGACGGAGTTTCTCCGGCCGCCAGGGAGAGCTTGGCTGCTAGACTTCATCAACTGCTGAATCCCTCAAATGGAGAAGCTCAAACCAAAGAGATTGCTTCAATTTGATTCTCATGTTTTCGTTAAAATGTCAACTATAACCTCATACGAGTCAAGGAATATACATTCACCGGTCAATAGCCACTATCACAAGCAATATCAAGGCCATGTGCAACTCTCCAAGCTCAGCCATGTGGGCGTTGAATGCTCCAAAGTTCACCCAAATTAACAACGTCTTCCATTCTTCTACATTGTTCTTAGTAAAACGGAAACCAAAGTTTTGGAAGCCTAAATATAAAACAATAATCAACTCTATTATCATGATATTTTTTTTAGTTTTTATTAACCATCTAATTTTTAAGGTGAATTACCTACCTAACATTAAGTTACTAATATTGAATATTAGTATTTAACCACCTTATAAAAGTATCTTGTAACATTGCAGCTAGTGAGTTTATAACTCTGGATGATTGGTCCTCCCTCCCATCCTTAATACTGGACTAATTGAGTTTCGTGTATTCTCTTGTAGATACACAATATTAATACACAATTTCTATTACATAAATTCAATTACACAAGTCCGTCATTTCTCAATTACACAAGTCCGTCATTTACACAAAGTCGTCATTTACACAAGCTTGTCATTTACACAAAGTCCGTCCGTCATTTACAAAGTCCGTCATTTACACAAACAAAGTCCGTCCGTCATTTACACAAAGTCCGTCATTTACACAAAATCCGTCATTTACACAAAATCCGTCATTTACACAAAAAAACCGTCATTTACATAGTCCGTCTTGTAGATACACAATATTAATACACAAAGTCGAGTCACACAAGGTCGAGTTACACAAGTCCAAGCTCATCGATTTACATAAGTCCAATCCCATCGAGTTACACAAGCCCATTTTTAATTATAAAAAAGACCATATTCTGTATTTATAAGGTTGGTTCAAATCATATAATTAATCAAATTGGAGCAATTTGTGAACTTTAAAAATAATGGGTCTTTCCTGAAATTATATAACTTGGGCTAAAATCTATAATTAGCTTTGCAGGGACATATTTATAGATTTTCTAAAAATTGAGATCATAAACGTAATTATAAAATATAGATAGTAATTTGTAATTTATACTAATTTCAATTCACCTTCCTCAGCAGAGATGCGCATAAGTGGGGCTGCATTGGATTCTTCAACCAAAATCAACATAGCAAATCCACCTTCACAAATCTCACTTAAATGAAGCATAAGCGCAAGAAAAGCCTCAATTTATGTTTACTCATATCCCCTCCATAATCAACTTAGCAATTTAGCCAATCCAGCAAAAAAATCGCACTTGACTGGAAGGCCGGTGCATAAGCAACGGCGGCAATGACTTCTCCAAGTATGCTAGGCGGTTTCTCCCGGCGGGCAAGGCGACGACATAGAAGGCCGATGCCGAGTATTGTGGCGACAAGGAAGGCCGATGCCGAGATCTGCGGAGAAATGGAAGACGGTTCCAAGATCCGCGGCAAAACGGAAGACGTTTCCGAGATATGCGGCGAAATGGAAGACGGTTCCGAGATCTGTGGCGACAGGGAGAGAAGACTAACCTTCACAAATCTAAAGTAACAGATTGAAGGTTGTTCCAGATCGAAGGTGAGCATACCCGGCGTCTGGTTGTTTCGATCCCCGGAAACCAAACCGGAGGAAGATAAATTAGGTTTGTTCAACAATAACAAAGACAAGAAAGTATCGAACTCTAACAAAAACAATACATCAAGAATAGAAAAATGGAGATGAACAAGAACAACAAACCAACCACCGGAGAGTACTGCAACAAACGCAACCGCAGAAGAAAACCGACTCTGGAACGATTGCGGAAACTCTAACTACTTCGAACGTGAGAATTGACAATTAGATAGATTTATAGGAATTATATTTTACATTATACTCTTATGCCCCTGTAATTAATTTAATTTAGATTTAAAATTTTACAAAATTAATAGAGGGACAAAGTTAGTATACACTAAACAAAAAGTGCCTTAACACTAAATTTTCTCCTAAACAAATTGATTATATCTTTAAAAATAATTTCATTGAATGGGTACATATTTTTTAAATAAAATTTAAAAACCATAATTTGAATTTATTATACTCTCATACCATGATAAATCTAAACGGATAAAACCATAGTTTTATTGATGATATTATGATAATTAAGATCGAATAACACAATATATTTGTAATGACGATAGAATATATCTTTGTATAATCATACCAAAAGATACACCAGGAAACATCCGCAATCTAACCCTCCAAATCTAGCATCGTGTACAGCAGTCCAGCACGTGCAGTCACTTGCTGGTCAGCCCCTCGACTTTTCCAGTTTTACCCTTTAATATACTCAAAAATTACGAACAAAACCCTGGCTATCCTATCCCTATTCCCTACACCCTCATTTCAATTCCACTATTGCCAGCTTCCGTTCTAAAACCCTCACAAGTACAACTACCCCCGATCTCTCTCTATCTCCTCAAATCTTCTCTGTCTATAAATACCATTGAATGAAAACCGTGGAAATCTGCCAGTCCCCCTCTCTTTATCCTCGTGCCCTCCTCAACCACCACAAACACTACATTCACTACCGACAATGGCTTCATCAATCACCGTATCCTCCATAGCCATTGAGGATTTCGTCTTTCCTCCTTCCGTCCGCCCTCCCGCCACCGAAAAGTCTTTCTTTCTCGGCGGTGCAGGAGTCAGGGGGCTTACCATCCAAGGTACGTTCATATCCTTCACGGCGATCGGAATTTACTTCGAGGAAACCGCCGTGGCGTCACTCGCTGACAAGTGGAAGGGAAAATCCGCTACGGAGTTGGCCGAATCTGTTGAGTTCTTCAGAGATGTTGTCACCGGTATACTCCTTCTTCCATTGATAACCTTTTCTTTGTTTCTTCAGAGATAGTTCCTTTTAGATTTTGGTCAAGTTTCTCCATGTTTGATTTTTCCGCTAAATTGGCTTCACTGCGCTCTACTTTTTTTTCTGTGGTCCAGCGGTTTGCCATTCATTTGTTGTGATGCCTTATGTCATTTGGTATTTCTAAACGTATCTATGTTGTGTGACTATTTCTATTGAAACGATGAAACCATTTCTTGATTTAATATAAACTTTTACATGGATTCTTATTCAATATGCCTTCCGATCATCCTGTTTGTACAGGGTGTATAACAATTAACAAGTAACTCCTTGTTGTTTGTGTGCCTCTAGGTCAATTCGAAAAATTCATACAGATCACCATGCTGAAGCCCTTAACCGGGGCACAATACTCGGAAAAGGTATCAGAGAACTGCGTTGCTATATGGAAAGCAATTGGAATCTACTCTGAAGCTGAAGAGAAAGCTATAGAAAAATTCACAGAGATCTTCAAAGAACAGAACTTCCCCCCTGGAACCTCTATTTTGTTCAAGCAATGCGCCCCAAAGTCATTAAGGGTTGGTGTCTTAAATTTCCTTTTTAAGCAAAAAAGAATGAGCATGTCTAATGAGAAGTTGTGTTTAATTTGGAACATCACAGATTGCATTCGGGAAGCATGATGCCATACCAGAAGCTGATGTTGCTGTGATAGAGAACGGACCTTTGTCGCAATCTGTTCTAGAATCTATAATTGGTAAGAATGGCGTTTCGCCAGCAGCCAGGGAGAGCTTGGCTGTTAGACTCCATGAACTGCTGAATCCCACAAAAGTTACAAATGGAGAAGCTGAAATCAAAGTTGCAAATGGAGAAGCTAAAGCTGAAACCAAAGTTGCTAATGGAAAAGCTGAAACCAAAGAAAATGGTGTGGAGATCAAAGAATGATTCAATGTGATTTGGCATTTTCTGCTTATGTTTTTGCTCCATGTGTACTATGAATAACGCATCAGTAGTTATGCAATTAAATTCCTCAATTTCACTGATTGTCTCACGCCTTCTGTTCTAAATTCCTCATTTAATCATTTACGAGTACTTCTTAGAGATCGCTCTATTGCAGGTCTCATGTTGTCACACCGGAAATATACCTTAGACACTGTTAACTACGATCACTCGGAGGAGAATCGAATCTCGTAATGAAGAAGCCGGTGCCTCCTGGAATAAGGCTTGGCTTTTGCTGTTAGAGTTATATCTGAAAAACGACTAGTTCTAAAGTCGAAAACCCGGAAATTGTTCCTTATCAATCAAATTCCTTGCAGCTATCTTCTTCTTCAGCAAACCTGCGACTCAATGAGCCAACACTTCTTGTGCTTGAGCGATGAATCTCAAGGAATCACTAACCGTGCAGTGTCAATGAAACTTGAGCATCATGATTCATGGCCCCTTGTTTGGCGAAATTGGGGTAGATGGGGGTTGGCGAGTCATAAGAACACTATGCTACATCATTAGTTTACGGCAATGCACATCAACGTGTGCTTTCATTCGTCGTTGGACTTTCATTTAAATTGGACTTCAAGAGTATGACAATGACAATGTAATTGTAGTCATACCTCTAGAGTTTTCCAAAAAATTATCTATTTAACTTATTCCATTGAAAATAATAATAAACAATTACACATGAAATGAGCAATTTAACATAAAAGGATTCGATTTGCTTCTTCCTTACAGTATGACAATGCAAATTTTCTTGTTAAGAGAATTTACATTTATTCAAGAAGATATTTAATTTCAATAGCCTTTTAAAAAGTTAATTTATTTTTAAATGTTTATTGTAACAATCACCCATGTATATAGTGTGGACTTTGTGGGAAATCGAAAACTAAGCTAGGAGTTGAATATAACTATTTTCGTCTCTTTAACAACTCGATCAATCTTGAAGATCCTTAGCAATACGCAAGTTGTTAACTTAAAATTTAAGTTTTTGTATCCATGTTTTAACAATTTCTTGTAGACCAATCTGAATGCATAAGTTTTTTTAGATAATAACAAACTTGTGTAGACTTTTTGTGCTCCAAGGTGGACCGCCTTGATTAGATAATAAATTCAAAGTTTTTTGGACAAGAATTTTGATAATTAAAATTTAGTTTGTAGACTTTCATTACTATTTTAATTATATGTTATTCTTTTTGAGCTTATCACTATTATTTTTCTTTTGAGGTCTTTTATATCTTAGTAATCACCAATCAACTTGTTAAGATTGTCATGTTTAGAATGTGAAAGAGATACTTTATACTATTCTTTTTTTTTTAATACTTTCGGATATCATACCGTATTATTTTCGAATCGAACAAAATATAAGAAACACAGGTTGACCCTAAAACAATAATAAAAACATTCAACCCATTAAAAAACAAAGTAGGAAAGTGAGTCAAATTAATGGCTATAAAAAGACATATGCTCCATGAGTGATGCTGTAAGACAGGGCTTGAAGGGGTGAATTTATTTGATTTTGTCAATCGGTAAGATCGGTAGGCCCATTTGATGACACGTGTTATTCAGTCTAATGGAACCACGCATCCATTATCCCGGCGCCTCTTATTGCTAAATAATTTAGTTTTACATTAATATCTTGGAAATAGTAGTTAAGGCTTAGTATTTAATTCATTAGGTCTAGTGTTCAAACTTTTTGTTTACACTCTTTAATGTTATTATTCCATAGATATTGTACCTTCTTTTCACATTGACATGTGATCTCCAAATTCACTTGACCACCATAAAGATTGATAGCAATGAAATTGGGTGTGGTGACCCCCTAGCAGAATATTATAATATATGGTTAGGTTTTAAAGAAATTATTTGTTTCGATAAGAAGTGAGAAAGTTTTAATTTAAACAAACAACGATGGTGACTCTACATTCATATTTATTATCAACGTGTTTTGCACGATCTCGCGCTTCATTGTGGGATCCTACTCTTTGTACTTATCGCATATTACATTAGCGAATCCTTATTCATTATGCTCTCTTTATTGTTTTTTCCATGCATGATCGTTTGCTTCTTTGTATTTTATAAGTATATCTTTATTTAATCACTATTGAATGAACTATAGAACAATGCAAACTAGATATGCTAGGGCACGCCGTCGTGTGACAAACCCAACAAAAATCCATAATTTTTCATTATAAATGGAGTGCATGGGATCTCAACTCGAATACAAAAATCTACTATTTAGATGATAAACATCACTCTAATACTAGTAAAAATGTTCATAGTTTAGATAAACCGCCTTATATAGCCGATAACCTAATGTTATAAATAACAGTGAATCTTGAATTTCCACCCAATACATTTAATAAGAGAAACTATATCAAACTAATATGTATTGCATCTATAACGATATAAAAAGAGCACCTCTTAGTCTTGATCGATAAATAGTAATTTTAGTGTGATTGACCTTAATATCGTCAACTAAATAACTAAATAAAATGTTAACTTTCAATTAAAAAACATAAAATTGGTTTAAAATATTAAATAATAACTTTAGTCTAAATGACCTTAATACCCTTAGCTAAATAAAACCTTACAAAAGAAATACAATTGACTGTAAATATTTAGCAGTGAATCAAATGTCAATCCTATAGGGAAGTTTGATCAATACAAGATCGTTTTTCTTCCATGGGCCATGGTAGGTAGATCAGTAATTAACCTACTGTGTTGATTTTTCCTTTTTCAAATTTCGTTGTATTTGCTTCTATCACTTCATTATCGTGCTCCACTGCTCCACCGTGAGAGAGTGTAATCACATAATGTTATTCCTCGAGTCTCTATATGGAATAAATTTAAATGGTTTTACTGTATTGGAAATAAATTTTGTCGAGATTTGAGTTCTCGCCGTAAAAGTACAAATTAGCTAATGTGTAGTTCAATTTTTTTGCGCAAAATTTATAGTTAAAACTCAATCACAATCCAAGTTGAAGTGGAACAATATTGTGAGGTGCTTGAAGTACATACGATATCCATTGAGGCCTATCAAATATATTGCTAAAAAAGTTCAGATATTAAAAACCGTCGAAGTTTTTCGGATTTCAAATTATAGATATCAAGCATACATCACATGTCTAAAGGAATCGATAAACCTAAAAAATTTACTTGGTTTTATATAATAGATTATTATTATTATTATTATTATAGGCCTAATCACTTAGGTTCTAATTTATTCAGACAAGAGACTATGGCAAAACTTTAGTATTGAAAATAAAAAAGAGTTTCAACAACTTATACAGAAGCATGGTGCTTTCAATATCTTTATGGAAGTATTATATAAGAAGTATGAAGATTGGTGAATGGTTGTTTATGATAATTATTTGAATTCTTTGAGAATATCCAAATTTTGTTGAAAAAATGGTTATGCCATGAGAAAAATGGAACCTCAATTTATAGAGGAACATGGTGTATGTTGAAATTGAAGTTTACTTTTTCGTAATTATTACTTTTTATTGTTGTTTACCTAGGATCGTGAATTGGGACAGATAAGGTAAAATCAAAATTATAAATAACATATTTTAGAAAAATCGTATGCATGTTTTGCTATTGATTAAAATGGAACCTCAATTTATATGGATATAATTGTCGTTCTATGTCTATATGGATATGGAGCAATCGGATGACATTATAAGATCTTATGGATGAACAACTTTTATATTGTCATGTCAATGTAACGTGTGTAAGTCGGAGTGTGAATGATAATTTCGTCGAAGGGTAATGCTAGAGGTTACGGTGATGAGTAATTGTGATGTTTGGTTGAACGTAATACTTATTGATAACAAAAAAGAAGAATTAAACCGTATGTGATGTTTAAGTGAAAAACTTAAAAAGAAATGTTTGTGAAGAACATCTTATTCAATAGTAAAAGATACATACGATTTTTCTAAAATATGTTATTTATAATTTTGCTTTTACCTTATCCGTTACCTTATTTCTTTCAACTTTATTCACCTATCATCCACGTGTCCAATAAACGTCTTTCACTAAAATAATAGCAATTTCCCGTGGTAAAGTGATAGAACATTGATAAAGGTTTAAAGGTGACTAGGTGAGGTAGCGTTCAAAATCAACGGTAAAACAAACTTAATAAGTATTATTATGAAGAGAAATTTAAAGCGGTGCATCTTCACATGATTACTTCGCGCGTAAAATTTTATAAGCCGTTATTAACAAATAAAACGCGCGCACGCCAACCTAGCAAATATTGAAAACTATGTAGTACGGATAACATCGTATACAATAGTTTAGGATATCTATTTTCTTGAAAGGAAAAAAATGGTTTTGGATCATATATTTCCGTAAGAAAAGAAAATGGATGCTCGATTTATTTATCAAAACCTAATTATTTATAAGAAGTAGACACAACTGCTGCCTCCGCTAATACCACCCCTGAACCAGCACCATCAAAACTCGTCTTTTCTTCTCTTCACCGCTTCTCTCGTTCGCTGGAGCCTGATCGCTAGTCTCCCTAGAGGAGAAATCAACAACCCAGGTTCTCCGCATTGTACCAATTGTTCTCATGTGCTTCTGACATATCCTGTTCTTTGTTTTCTGGACCAGTTTTAGCGTTTGGGTGCTTCAGTTTGTCGCTGCTTTTGCACTGATTTGGTTCGTTGCTGCTTTGCAATTTGAAAAAAACCATGGATATGGTCGAAATGTGCAAGGTAAAATTGGAATTCCTCTTTAGGGCAAAACCTTGCGACTTTTTATGATTTTTCTGTTGATGCAAATAGCAGAGTGGTGGGGCTTGTGTACGTGTTAGTCACCCTTTCTTGTAGTTAGAAATGTAAGGTCGCTTGAAGCATGGCCTAGATTAAGTAAACTAGGTTTCTTATTCGTGGAAAACAGTCAACATATGTTCTACTTGTGATTGTGCTATGTTCCATGAGTTATTGGTAAAAAAACCCTTCACTGTCTAATTGACTCTAGTTTAGTGTACAATTGAGGTGCATTTCTTTCTTGTTCCATTGAAGGCTTCAAAACCAGCTCTTAAGGTTTCTCACTTGGCCTGCTAAGCAACACCCCTGTTGTATGTGGATAGTAGGAGTTATATCCTACCTACGAAATGAAGCTTGCTATAAATGACTACACAGTAAGGATCTTCTAGTTCTCTTATGGTTGGATTGTTAGATGTTGGAAAGTTTGAATTTGAATACAAGAGAGCTTGAACATCAATTGCAGTACTTGAAGTTAATTGGCACCTTTCTAATCGAGGTGTCTTTCCTTACCCTTCTGTTCTATTTATTATGGGAATGGGTTTCAGTGGTAAGATGATAAGATTAAGGTTGGTAGTGGATGCTCAACTGGTGTTTTGAAGGGGAGCTGCTGGCATGCCACTTTTTCCTGCTTTGTCTGTCTTTGAATTTCTAGATTCTTAAAGATGGGATAGCAGCTTGTTCGCATAATTCGGTTGGAAGCTTAGGATGTTGTTGCACCCTTGTTACGGACCTGAGAGGCCTCGAAAGCCAAGTTCATATTTTTCTTGCAAGAATAAGACTTCATTTCAGACAATTAATGTCTCTCAAATTACCATAAATCAAGTTTGCTAGCCTCCAACAAAATCTGTTCACTGGATACCATTTCCAAATATCCTTTCGCAGTCTCGCACGAACCTTCCTATTTACAATTTACCATTTACGGTTAAAATGAGATGTCTACAAATTGGGACATCTTTTACTCGTGCAAGTTTGCCTTTTCATGGTTGTGCAACACATTATCTTTCAATATGATGTAATGAAATGCTTCTTAGGAGGAGTTTATCTAGGACTGTGTTGCTTGTATCTTGTAGAATGATTGGCGTCTCCAAGAAAGAGGTTTTATAATGTTGGTCTTTAAAACTTCTTGATATCTATATATAGTGTTTAGGCATATATTTTCTCTTTGGTTATTGTTGCAGTCTAGAAGTTTTTTTTTTACTCTCCAAAATATTCATGAAGTTTTATGCCTTGATACTCAACGCTGGGACATCCTTCTGTAGGTAGATGCAATATATGTGTTTTGACCCAAGGCAATCATATATATGATTTAAGATGATACAAGGAGCACTCTAATGCATGTACGTGCATTTACATAACAGTGCACACTACAGAAGTAATTGATGAACTTATGTCTTTTGAGCAATGCACTTTCTTCATCATCACAGCCCCCTTCATCAGATCCGAATCCTACATATATGTGTATGTGTGCTAATATTATTCGGAAAGAGCTTTTCCGTTTCTATTTATAGTTGGAAATCTTATTCCATATTTCCCCTCATCTTTGGAAGCTTGTTTGAGATATTCATGTATCTGTTCCTCTTTTTAGCTCTCATGGTCATGTATGTTCTAAGTCTTACCAACCTGTTCTCAGTGTTTGGCTATCGTTCTCTCTCTCTCTCACCTCTCTCTTTTTTCTCCATCAATGTAATTGATGCATCTTTTCTCAAGTGGTGAACATATATAGTTGAATCTGCTAGCTGGCATTGACTTATTATGAGCTTTGGACTATCTTTGTAGAACAAGTTGGAACAATTTCGAATCAAGGAGCTTAAGGATATCCTTTCTCGTGTTGGGATTTCAAAGCAAGGACGGAAGCAGGTAATTTCGTCAGTACAGAATGAGTTGACCTTTACTTGATATCTTGATATGAAATTGAAACTAAATTTGGATTTCATATTCTGTCCTAAATATGGAGTCCTTACTCCTTGTTTGAATTTGGTTTGTTGACCATTATTAATCCCTCAAACTCAGCGGTAAGAATTGATGACCCACAACCATATCCTTTGGCATTTAAATTGACTGTCTACAACCATTAGCACCAATGTGAATTTGTTTGGCAGATTATGGGCATTTTTTTTAGGGAAAACAGGCTGGTGAATTTTGTTTGCCTGTAGTTTAGAGCTTTACTCATTATCATTTTATTAAGTGAGTAGAATGTTTTTTCGTATAAAACCTTCATTAAACAAGGATATGAAGGGTTGGATTGAGAAGAATGAAAATAGCTAATTCACAAATGCAAAATCCAAGAAACTGAGAAGTTATTTGTGAATTATTGAAAGTAATCTAACTCGTCTCTCTGAAGAAAAAATGTTCATAAAAATTTCCGACTCTTAATTATTTCGGAGGATTTTTTTTTGTTCTATTAGGCATTACTTGCTCTATGTTATGCATTATTATTAATTTTTTTTAAATCATTATTTTGCTACTTTTAAATCGAACCCAGTCAAAAAATACAACACTTAACAACTTAACTAAAGCACGTAACTATTTTCCGTTTTTCAGGATCTTATGGACAGAGTTTTAGCTGTGCTCTATGATGAAGGCAGTGAGTCTCCAACCCCTTGCATATCTACACGATGTCTGTGAAAATTGTGGCCTTGTAGATTTCTAGTTTCTAGAGTAATTGAAATTTTGCTACTAGCAGTTTTGATCTATATCATGTATACATATCTCCTTATGATGCTACACTGAAGGCATACGATTATTGTCTAGTTGGTTATGCTCTTACTTGACTCTGTTCTCATTTTTTCATGATTAAGTCTCTGATATGGACTTCTTTATTCATTTCAGGCTCAACTGTATATAAATATATCAAGGGGAAGGAAGATCTAGTTGCTATTATTGATGATGCTTACAGGTTCTACTTCTCTTAGTGTTAGTGCCATGATAGACATATGTCCTTATATAAATTTACTTTTCCCAAACTGAACGTTCCTTGTGAATCGATCTTGGGAACACCACATTGAGTCTAAAACATTTGAAGAAAAAAAATTATACGTAAATCAGTGTCAACTGTAGGTGATTTCTTGTATCTTTCATGGTTTGCCATCTCTTGCAGGGGTGGCTAGGAGATTATTACCAAAACTTATGATCTTTGCAGTAGGATTGTAGATAGATGATTCTTGCTATGCTACATTAATTAGATATATTAATACTTACATAAGGTAGGACAATCCATTCATGCTTCTCCTTTAGTGGACTGACCACTGTGAAACAATGTCATGAAATTAGTTGAACTTCCTAAGAAATAGAAATGACAAGGGACAAGGAATGGATATTGAAGTAAACTAGGGCATTGCTTTGAATAACAAGTAGTGGAGATTGGAGAATACAGTGGGACGGTGCAATGAGAATGTAGACATAATCTAATAACAATAATGATGATCTGATGCTGGAGCATATCACAGCTCATGGACAGTACGATGGTAAGAACAGACCTCTGACTTGGCCCTTTGGTGTTGATTTACCAACATTGTACAATAGGAAAAGATCCCTGCTGATGAACTTCTTTTTGATTGAAGAAAGTAGATGAACAACGGTCATGACTCATGAGCATTTCTTCAAATTAACGACAGATTAAATTGTGTTGATTGATTGGATCTTGGTTCAAAGGTATAAACAAACATGTGGCATGGAGAGAATGAAGGCAGACTAGTGTAAATTTGAGGTTGAATGAAAATATAAGTGAAGACGTTCTTGCATGTGGGCCTTAGTTGCCCTATTTTGCCTGAAACGAGTCAGATGAAGCACGTCGCTATTTTTTTCGCACTAATACATTCTTATAACTGGTAATGTGACCATGCCAGCGAAGTAAGAGCTGCAATAGCGAAGGATAAATTGCTTGCAGGGAGATGTGAGGAAATAGGCATATGTCACTGCTAAAATTTATGTCAATGTTACACAAATAAGGGATAGAGTAATTTACACTCCTAATTCATGTCACTTTGACAAAACCACCCTTTACAAACAAACTTGCCTTTGGTCACTCATTTTGAATATTTTGTTACAATTTTACACTCACACAGCTTTACCCTTATCAAAACATTAAAAATGTGAAGTGTCCAAATACCCATCCATGTAGTATATGTTTAGTACTTATATTATCATAAATTAGGGTATATTGCCATTTTATACAGTTTCCCAACCTTTTCAATAAGAGTGAAATGGGCGTAAGGGCTGAAAATGGTAAATATGGGTAAGGGGTGATTAGATGCAGTTTTATTTTCCAAGAGGCGGTTTTTGCCAAAGTAGCCAAGGGATAATTCTGTGTAGCTTACTGTAGGGGTTCTGCATAGGGCCTAAAGAAAATGTTCTTTACCCTCGTGTCGGCTTGGAGTCTTCTGCACTATGTTTTCTTAATCTAATCCTTTATAAACTCTTTAGGAACAATCTTTCTCCCTGTTGATACAAGTATACAACCCATCTAAAGTACACAGAACATGAACTCGTTTTTAATTCCCCTTCCTTGTTTGTGTAAAAATGCAATGTATTGACAATATTTCTGCATAGTGCATACAACATCAAAATTGCTGTGCTATTTTTTTTTTGTCTATAAAGATCTCGCTTTGTGGTGAAAACACTGGAAGGTTTCCAACTATATCATAAACTAATTATGTTGCTCAGGTAATAAAGGCTGTGGGGCTTGCAAATAGCATGATGTTGAAATCATAAATGTGGTCCCTTCTTAATTGTTTTTATTTCTTGGGTTTCTTATCTGATCTGCTTTGTGACTTAGGAAAATGCAAGAAGAAGGGGCCAATGATTCAAATACCAAGAAGCAGAGTAGTGCAATCAACAACAGAAAGAAGCAGGAAGAAGGTGAGCCAGTTATGGTTCGCTGTATATGTGATCATTCCGGAGACGTTGGTTTGCCAATCAAGGTCATATTTCTAATCTTGCTTTGCTGTGAAAATTGTATTTATCTTTTCATATACCTGTGGGGACATTATGTCTGATGTGACTTTGCCAGTCTGCTTTGATACATATAATTTCTGTTGCTAGTTGTGAAGATATGAAAATCAGAACAAAGTTACCTTTTGTTGAAAAACTGGTATTATTCCTATTGAAGATGAATGCTATAATCTAAATGCTCTATCATATATCATATGTTCATGCTTAATGTTTTGTATTATCATTGGCATTTGGCAACCACCTCCTTGTAATATGCCGGATACCTAAGAATCGTAAATTTTGTCATCAATAGAACATCGTATATTGATAAGTAAAATGGGGAATTGAATTTTTACACATTACTGGATTTAGTCAAATGACTGTTATAATTTACTTGGTGGTTCAGTTTCGTTCTTTTGATGTTCATTTATAACATTCTTGATAGTACGTAAATTTTTCCATCTGTTTTTTTTAAACAAATGTTGGAAGGCTATCCTATTTAACGAGAATTCGTGGACTAATGTGCCTATTGGTACATCATTGCACACACTATTATTTTGTCTTGGGGGTTAAGGTTAGATGTAACATGGTTTCTTGCCGATACTTTCACATTTTCCTAATGAAAAATTTCACCTTGCAGTGTGCAGATCCGAAATGCAACGTTTGGCAACATACTGGTTGTACTGTTAGCTCTGAGAAGGATATAAAGAAGCATCCATTTGAAACACAGTTTTTTTGTCAGACATGCCGAATTGAACGCGCTGACCCGTATGTATGCCATTTTTAACTCAGTTTCATCAACACTAATATTTAAGCTGCTGACGAGTTCTACTCCGTTTCTTTCTTTTTTTTAGCCATATCTCATTTTTTCTATGAACATAATTGATTTTCTTTTAGATGCAATCACACTTGATCTGCTATGTTTGCCTTTAAATTTTCTTGTCAGGTTGTGATTACTTATGAAACTTTATCACTCGGTTTGCACAATAGGGCAACGGTTTGACCCATGAGTACTTCACTGGGTTCATCTTTTGTCAGTCTCCCATGTGTGGATGGACCCCAGGGGTCTGCTTCTGGTTTCGTTCTGTCGTGTCCTGTTCTGTTTATGCTTACTTGATGTGTTGTAATTGTATCTCTCCCTGAAAAAGTAAGATGGTCCACCAAACGTTGGAAAAATGCTTCTTTGGTTTAGGAAGTTATTAATGCCTTATATAACACAATGTCTATTTAGAACTTTTTCCTTGCAGTATATTTGTTCTTCATTGTTATCCTTCTTTCCTCTAAAGTATCTCATGTGCTGTAGTCCTTTGATATATTAGGATGAATTGTATTTGTGTGTCTGAAGTCCTCCGAGTATTGTAATTTGTGTAGGTTTTGTGAGACAATTGATCACCTGCTGTATCCCGTGAAGTTACTTGTCTCGGACATTCCTGTTGATGGGTGCGTCAATCTATTCTTTTTATCTACACTCTCAACAAATTTGATTTTTAAAAGGACTTCATTTGTGTTTGTAGTCTTGCTTTTTTTTTCTGTGGCAAATGCACTGACAAAAATGTAGCTTGTAATTTTTCTTGTTACTCTAGCCTTGATGCTTCACCCATAGATTTATATGATCCTGCATGCACCATGCAACTTTGATGTGGCTGGTCAAGAGTATTTACATAGTAGGAACTAGGGTGTTGGCATGTTGCATGTAAGCATACTTGTATACCTTTATATACATGTGAAATGGATAGTCTGGTGTAATTGCTGAAATGTACATATCATGTGCTGCAATTTAGTATATTTTGTGGCTCTAATTTGACGGGGGGAAGTAGTTTCTAGTGGTTTATCATCTTTGTTATTGGGGATAAGGAAGGATTACTTCTATTACCAAGGAGGCATGAGACTAAACAAAATTGTCTTATGTAATATTTTCAATGCGATAAACCTTTAGCCAAAACAAAATTTGATTCAGGCAACTGAGAATCTAGGTCTGGCAACAGAGTGGCCAGTTCTGGCGGAAAGTTTTGGTGCATCAAGAGTTTCTCACTAGGTCAATTTACCACAAAGCTTCTTTCTGCACCGCCATGGAGTAAACCTGTGACATTGAACTATAGATGACCACTAAAGCTCAAAGAACTCTCTTGGTTCCACCTATTCCTTATCTGCCTATTCATAGTTCTTAATGTAAAAGGCCCTTCTTCTAAGACTCCTCAAGATATATCTGTCATTAAGTTGGTCAACAAATAATCTTCTAGACGAGCCTGAAGGTGCTCTTGATGTGAGATTAGTGCTTTGAGAAGGATTTAGGTGGCCCTGATCTCCTTAAGCCCTTGAACTGCAATCAAATTGTTGTGGGTGATAGTTTCTTGAGAACGGGTTCTCTATCCATTTGAGGGGCTGAGAAGGTCTAGGTGAGGTCTTTACTTTCTTTGAGAAGGATGTGGAGGAAGAAAGGCCTAGTGACAGTGTATTCCTGTTGGGGTGGTTCTGAGGCTTAAAGTACCTTTCTTTGTGATTGAGTACTTGAGCTACAATTGAATTTGTTGAGGGTCATACGTTTCTCGACTCTTGAGAATGAGTCCTCTCTACCCTTTAAAGGGCTGAGAAGTTCCAGGTGAGGCTATTTCTATATTTGAGAAGGATGTTGAGGAAGAAAGGCCTATTGGCTATGTATTCCGGTTGGGGTGGTTCTGAGGCTTAGAGTACCTTTCCTTGTGATAGGGTGTACTTTTTCACAGGTTGAAGGCGACCTCCCTTGTCTAGCTTAGAGAGTTGACATT
Source organism: Fagopyrum homotropicum (assembly GCA_033239125.1). Taxonomy (NCBI): domain Eukaryota; kingdom Viridiplantae; phylum Streptophyta; class Magnoliopsida; order Caryophyllales; family Polygonaceae; genus Fagopyrum; species Fagopyrum homotropicum. The sequence goes on along the minus strand of BSWB01000003.1, from coordinate 233,151 downwards.
GGGTTATGAACTTATGAGGCTAGAGACTGTGTGTCTAGGGGTCATCAACAAACCAGACCCCTTGGGGTATAATTTTGACGTTTTTCTGAATTGTCCATGGCATAAGGTGAACCATTTCCTTTTTCTTTGGGCTCATATGCCAGGGATTCTCTAAGGTTATGGTTTCTTTTACATGAAAAATATTTATATGGGGTTGACATTGTATTAACATTCTCCGATGTTTTTGGGGCCTAATTCTTTTTTGTTTGAATCAGTTTACTTATTTCTCATTGTTCTGCTTGTCTTGTGTTGAATTGCCTACTTTGCTGATGATTGTATCTGAAACACTCACTTGCATATATTTTAATGTTCATGCTTATCCAAGGGTTTTGAACTGGTATACTCTTATTGACTTTCATTATGGCTGTGGTCGATTATTTCATTAATCGTTGAACTTTTTGTCCCCAGTACTAAACCATACCAGCACATTGAGAAATTTTTTGAGTTGTCAAAAGAAAACAAAGATTTCTTGGCGAAGGTAGATTATGATGCTCAGGTTGGTTTGCAGCTTCTGGTCAAATAATGTATAATCTGTGTGTGGCTTCTACAACTTACTAGAAAAATATCACATTGAATATTGACATCTTTCATATTTTCAGGCATGGTGCATACTTCTTTCCGACAGTGTCCCATTTAGGGCACAATGGCCACAATATGCAGAACTACTTGTTAATGGTATGTATTGTCAATAACAAATCATCAATGGCTTACTTCGTTGCAAAGCTGTTTGCGTATTTTAAAGTCCCTAAATAATCACATCTTATGTTCAAACATAGATTCGCTGAGAATCCTCATAATGTTGTGTGACTTGTGTCTGATTGTTATGTTTTATTGTTGACTTTGTATATCTGCATTAATTACCCTTCCATGTGAATGTATCTTCTCATTCTGTTTGATGCCACAGCTTGCAAGTGTTAGAGTATAACGAGACCATTAAAATGTCCATCATTCTTTTTATGATGCTTTCTCTTTGGGTCATGCTGGTCATTTGCTTTGGACTGGAGATTATCAGTAATGCTTTTGCAGGCCTCATTTTTAGTTCATGCACAAATAATCTACTAATTGCAATGCATGATGAACTCTTACTACCTGACACATATAACACTCTCATTAAGTCTTCAAAATAAGATATATTACATCAACAAAAGTTTGTGCATGTTGAATCTTAGTGTGAAACCTTCTAAGACATTCTGCACTTAGTTCGCATAAAAACTTCTGCCCCATGCATACATAAGAAGGTGAGATAAACAACTCATGGTCATCAAATTCAGTGGCTAAACCTGGAAATAAAATATTTGGATATTCCTTAGAAAATAAATACACCAAATGCTAACACGAGACGCTGTCGAAAAAAAGGTCTGTTAGCTGCAATATATTGATCCTTGAAGTAGTGACCCAAGGTGGTGTAACTATCTTATTGTTCCTTTTCTATACTTCCATTAATTCCATTGGTTTAGATGTCTACACATGATACTTTCACCCGGTGTTCCATTTAAGGCCTATAGTAGACGTCTATCTTAATTCCACTGGTTTAGATGTCTATCTTTACACGCGTTCCATTACAACTAACTGACCTATTCTATAGTTCCTTTAGTTCCATTGGTTTAGATGTCTATCTTTACACATGATATTTTCATCAGGTGTTCCATTTAAGACCTATAGTAGACCTGGCTCACAATCGCTGGGGGCCAATGGAAGGGATGATGGTGTCAAGGTGAGATTCATCTTTTCTTTGTTGCTGTCAAAGTTGATGGTTTTTTATTGTATTTCTTCTTTAAATTTGGATATTTATCTTTCAACAAGTGTTCTCCTTGTTTATGTGCTTTGATTTCTTAATTCACATTTTCATAGTTGTCTCCTTGCTCCCCTTTTGAGTTGTATTTTAATAACATTAATTTTTTGCAGATATCCTTGTATTTGGTTGACGGGGTAAATAAAATCTCTTTATCAGGATGTGATGATCGTGATTTCTGTTTGGGTGTCAGACTTGTAAAAAAGCAAACGCTCCAACAGGTATGTTACCTCTTATATTGGTTTATACAAGAGTTTGATGCAGTGTGGTACCGCTTATTATTTATCTGTGCTTTCCTTCAATTAATAGTGGTAGGTCTCGCAGATCCCACCATGATTATCATGCCCATTGCCATACCACATCAAACCAAACACTGTCAAATTTAACAGTACCCTCTATTTTCAAGTTAAATGTGTAAGCTTGAATTTTAACGTGTAGCAGTTATTTTGTGGTGAAAATATGACAAGTTAAAACTGTAATTTAGTGAAATACCTTTGGAGAAGGGCAGTGTTGGTGATATTGCTCTTGTGAATGCACCTAGAACTTTCACAAGTCTCCTTAATTAAGTGATATCAAGTACAAATAAAACCTGGAAGAGCAACAATACAACTAGAAGAAAGCAAAAAGTAACATGTGGACTGTGGAGTGATCCACAGCGCACGTGATTAATCAGTTGTCTTTTTAGTCGTTTCACTGTAAATAAAAAATTAGAAAAAACCGCATTTTGTTCAAGTAGGTGGATGTTTAGATGCACATATCTGCACAATGGTTTACACATGGGTTCTTGGATCTCATAATCTTACTCTTGGTTGTGCAGATGTGCTGTGCTTAAGTTGTCCTGTCTTGTGTTAAATTGCAGGTTTTGAAAATGATTCCATCTGAGTCTGCTGGTGAATCATTCGATGATGCTCTTACTCGGGTTAAGCGGTGCACTGGGGGTGGAGTTGTAGCAGAGAATGAAGATAGTGATAGTGATCTAGAAGTTGTTACGGATTCAATTACAGTCAGCCTACGCTGCCCTGTAAGTTATCCTCGTTATAAACTCAGTTTGAAGCTCTGTTCTACAATTTTCTAATCCTGTCTTCTTTGAACAGTTGAATCTTACGGTTTAATTTCTCTCTTTTTTTATATAGATCCCAGAATGCATCAATATTGGTATGGTGTTAGAATAAAAAATGGTTGTAAGGGTAGTATCATAATCTCCGTTAGGCTCACTGCTCAAACCAAGTGCCTGCCACCAAAGTTCAAATGAAAAGCCAATTATCTATATCGTGAACACCATTTCTGAAAGACAAATAAATGCAATTTGGTCAATGTAAAAAGTTACGATTACACTTTCACATGATTCATCGAAGCCAAAAATGAACAGATTATGGGTCGGAGGTCGCAAGTGAATTTCCAGCCCTAGGAGTTAATGTATGTGATGAAACTCGAGAGAGCTATTGCTGATTTGATTAGCCCAAGTTGTGGTTGCCTCATTACTATGGAAAATTGTCAGCCTTTAGTCTGTAGGTTGTGTATGTTAAGAATCTAATATCCTCCTCTGTTATGTACTGACCGTGAAGTTTGTATAATAACTGTTGAAGATGAGTTTTTTATTATAAATTTTTCCTGAATTCCTGACATGCAAACTCAGTTTTAAATTTGTTGCATGTGTTTTTTCGACTGGATCTTCATATGCAAATTAGAACATGCTGTTATGATATGGTATATAGGCTTTTGTTCTTGAAACACTATTGTTAAGAGGGACAAATAAAATCTACTATTTATAGGTTGATCATATTAAGCCAATATTAGAAGCACTCAAGTTGCTAGTTGGAGAAATTGAATAGAATTCATTTGCCAAAGTCATGTTCTAACGATTGCTTTGCAATGGTTCTGAACACAGATGAGTGGCTGTAGAATGAAGACTGCTGGTAGGTTCAAACCCTGTGTCCACATGGGTTGTTTTGATCTTGAAACTTTCGTACAAATGAATGAACGCTCACGGAAGGCAAGCTCATTTAAACTTTAACTCTCCATGCTTCAGTTGTCTGTTTGTGTATTTCTTTTCTAAATAAGATATTTTGTTGAAATGGAAGTGGTTGATGTGTCTACTTGCAGTGGCAATGTCCTGTTTGCCTCAAGAACTACTCCTTGGAGAACATGACTATTGATCCGTACTTTAATCGTATTTTGAATATGGTAACTCCATCTTGGCACTATGGTGATTTATGTTCTCTTTTAGCTTATTATTTATCTAGAATAGTCATATTCTTATTTATGGTCTTTTCTTCCATGTTTCTAAAAAAAAGATGCGAAATTGCAAAGAGGAGATAAGTGACATTGAACTCAAGCCAGATGGATCATGGCGTGTTAAGAATGAAGTTGTCACTACCGATCTCTCACTATGGCACTACCCTGACGGTTCGCTGTCAGTTATTTCTGGGCCTTCAGATCCTATAAAGACTGATGATAATAGTACACTGGGAAAGCAGGAATATGCAGTTGCTAGGCATGTAGGTCAGGTTGAGGATATGTCACAGTTCAATCTGCTTGGTACTCAAGTTACAAATTTTGACGTGGAAGTCATTACTATGAGCAGCAGTTCCTCAGAGGACCACAAAGATGATGCAATCCTAAGTTTTCAAAAAGATGGCGGTGGTGATCAGCTTGGTGATTCAGGCTACAATGAAGTTGATTCTCATCCTCCTAAGTATGGTCTGCTGCAGGGAAAGGGGGACCTAAATTCTGGTACACAAGTGATGAATGCAGATGTAATCATTCTGAGTGATTCTGAAGATGATGATGTCTCTTTATTACAGCCTGATTCTTCTATAGCAACGGTTGGGCATGACAGAAGTTTAATCTTACCTACTATTATGAGTTCTCACAGAACCATTGATGATGTAGGATCATTCCAACGTCTTTTCACCTCCATTTCCGAAAACTGTTCCGGATTCCATTCCATAATCGCAGCTGAAGGAAATTTGGATGCTGTAACTGGCTTTGACCAAACACGTCATAATATTTCTGGCCTCGTAAATGGGAATAAGATGGTCATAGTGGATAATGGGCATACTGGAAACGGGGTTGTAGGTTCCTCCGTTTTAGCTAATGATGTTATTGCCAGCAGCAGCTCTGCTCAGGACTGTGTGACATCAGTTGACAATAGCCTACACGGACAAAATTGCTCGGCGCTGCCACCTGTATCACGAATTATGACTCCAATACAAAATTCCGTCCCTTCAGGGAAGGATTCTTTCAATGCTGTGGCTCACAAACAGACCACAAGGTGTGATCCGCGGGAGTCGCTTTTCTATGTTAGATCAAAAAGGAGGTAGGATTTCCATTAGATTTTCAATTGTCTAAATATTAGTCTGATAATTCCATACATTTAATTAACTGCTTACAGTTTTGATGGGTTATTTTTACATTTAGGTCAATTACATTTTCCAAACTTAGTTCTTGCACCGCATCCAGTTTAGTACTTTAGTCTCCAGATGGAAATACGATTCTTCAAACTAGAATTTCTTTTTTTGCTAGATCTGATATAGGGGCATTACAAATGGAGGAATAATTGCTAAAGTCATGTCTGGTATCATGTTTCTTTTGCCTGATAGATGATGCTAGTCTCTTTTTTCAGTTAACTTTTGATTCAGTTTCATCTGTTCATGCCTTGATTGAGGAATGTGATATATGTGTGTATTTTCTCCATGCCTTGATTGGTTTATGAGCTCATAATAGGAATCTTTATCTCCATGTGAACTGCTCGCCTTCCATTAATATCACTTTTTTCAGTTTCTAGCTAGTCAGAATTTGATTCAACCTTGGTAACATAATTTTTCATCATATAATTGGAACCTATTGTTTTGGTAACTGGTGTGTTTTGTGCTTATATGTGCATGCGTAGGCTCTCTCTATGTTTCATACTTCCATTATCTCAATAATAAATAGTGATTGCCAAATAAGCATGCTTGTCCTTTTTGGTATTATTTTAATTTAGGCTGTTCGTGTCCTTTTGTCCTACTTAATATTCTCCATCACAGCTTTCTTTCCTAATATTTCTGTTTACATTATCCAGATTGCCCGCACCTCCAAATACAAATGGAGAAAGTTGTTTAGACCTAGATGCAAGTGAGAGAAGAAGTGGCGACCCTTTCTCTTTTCCTAGGCGGCTAAGGTCTGCAAGGAGAAATGTAAACTAATCGGTATTGTTCTGGTACTGAGAAATTGGTTGCAGTTTTGCTGCCTTGGTGCGTACTTTCACTGGTCAAGCAGTCATCCACCACTGATGTGTAGAAACTAGAAACCAAGAAGGATATGCAGGAAGCGCAAATAATTCTCAATGTTCTTGGTTGTGTATGATGTTTTCATAAACGGATATACATACAGTCTTTTCTTAGATAGTGAAAGCGTAGACACATTTTTGTGAACTAGCATGGAAGGATCAAGAATCAGAGATTTATGTTCCTAAATGGAAAGTAGATGACTTTTCGGTGGGATATCTGGTTGTTGAAGATGAAGTTTCTCATCGATTCTGTAGTGCTTTTGAGGAGGATAAAACAGAGGGTACCACATTCTCGTACTTTGTTGAACTCCTCTATTGAAGGCCGACCTGTGTAAAAATACTAGATAGTTTGGTTCGGTGCTGGTTTTACTCCGTTTTACTTCGCTAGTTTGTTGTACAGATATGTCTGGCAAGTATTGATGTTGTGTTCATATGAGTGTTATTGTAGCCTTCCTTGATGGCTGCAAACCCACCTTCATATATGATATAGGGTTAATTTTCTTATATCATACATTGCTGCTTTGATAGTCCGCATTCTTGTTCGTTGCAAGGAAAATGCGTGATGTGCCAAGTTCATAGGCATAACGCATACACACTTGATCTATATTTTCACATGTCAATGGAACCCACATCGCTCATAATAAGGTCATTCCTTATTGAACAAGTTTCGACCTTTTGGAGGAGACATGATTCTTAGAATAGAGTGAAATGCATTAAACAAAAAGGTGATGAATTACTAGAAAGCCCTAAGTAGAAGTAGAAAGCCCTAGTACTTATATGTTAGGTTTACACAATATCGTATTATCGATGTGAGACTTTTTTCCTACATCTCCAACAGCTTTTGAGGTGATAATCCCATTAGGATGATGCTATGCTAACATTGAGGACTTGTACTCAATGAGAAAACCTTATTTAATTACAAGATTTTCTCTTGTTGTCCCGATGCACTTTCACCAACGATAGCTTCTAGTGATTATGGTATAATGAGTGAACTAGTTGGAATCACGCAAGCTTGTTTTACGTTTAAAATATCATAGTGTCGTTATCAATACAGGTTAATGGAGAATTCGAGATGATGAAGATAATCGAATCAAGCAAAAGGTTAAATTGGAAATTTTTTGAAGGATAAGAAAGAATTACAGAAAGCAACAAGTTTATTCCAACATTTTGGACCCATCATGGGTCTAATATTCTTTTTTATTAAAATCACAATCACCCTTAGCACTTAAGAATATTGAAAGCTAAAGATGCCAATAGCCTAATGTTTACAGAAAGCAGCTTTGGTGGAAAAACCAATCAAGCGTCATATTACTGAATTGCCCTTCTTAATACTTTGCTTAATTGCCTTCTCTTCATACCAGTATACCATCCTCCCCCTTCCATCATCAAACCCAAATTTATTTTTATGAAAAAGGAGGATAATAGCGTATCTAGTCGTGCTTACTATATATATATATATAAATGAAGAGTTAACTAGTTATTAAGTGGGAATTGTCCGTCCCCTTACATCATGGTTAATTTAATTTATAACATCCTAAGGAGGTTCATGCAATAGATGGTAACTTATCGTATAACTAAAGTGAAGAGAAGTTTCGGTAGCCACTTTCCCAAGTCAACATTAGTTCATGATAACAGGAGAGTTTTGTCGCACGTCTAAACGCATGTACCATCTATATTGAAATTTTATAAGAGAAAGCGAACCCATGATAATATTAACTCAGTAAGCCATATTTATATTGATAATTTCCAAAACTGATATGATCTTCCCATTCTTTAAATATCAATCAGCTGCTATGTATTACTTCCTTAACGACGAAGGATGGCAGGATTGTAATTGAGCACAACCCACCATGAAAATAAAAGGTTCCTCGAGATCACAACATACCTACCGTATTCCATTTCTACATACAAATTCGTATAAAGCAAAACCCAACCTCTCATAAAGATAAAGATTCACTTTTGCTTGCTATTCTGGCCCTTCATTAATTACCTTTACACACCCACTACTTCTTCCACATTCCCAAATATATCCAAATCAAAACAAATTCAACAAAGCTACCCACCATTTATTTATCTATCCATATTCTCATTCCATTTTCTTCATCATCGTCTACCAACTCGATTCACTTCAATCCTGATGCATAGATGCAGCAACACCGTTATCGGGTTCTTGAACCTAGTAACACTCCTAGCATCGATTCCGATCATCGGAGCAGGGCTATGGATGACGCATAGTGTCACCACGTGTCAAAACTTCCTTCAAACGCCGCTTCTCTGGATCGGCTTCATCGTACTCTTAGTCTCACTAGCCGGATTCATAGGCGCGTGTTTCCATGTAGCATGGGCGTTGTGGTTTTACCTCTTTGTCATGGTCTTCCTCATTGCTGCACTCATGGGAATAACTGTATTCGGATTTGTTGTTACGGGTTCGGGTGGATCCGGATCCGAGTCCGTCGGGGGAGTACCGGTTCCGGGTCATATATATAAGGAGTATAGGATTGGGGATTACACGGCCTGGATGAGGAGGAAGATTGGAGATCCGACTAACTGGGAAGCTATTAAGAGCTGCGTCTTGGGGTCTAAGACTTGTGCTACAGTTCAGACATGGACGCCAATTGATTATGCTCGGAATAATTTGACTCCGGTTCAGGTACGCTTTTTTCTTATACATGTTTCTTGGTTTACTGTCAACGTATTTTATTGATGATTCAATTATTGCAGTCAGGGTGTTGCAAGCCGCCGACGTCGTGCAGCTACGGGGAAGCGACGGTGGGAGTGACGCAGGACTCGGACTGCTACAAATGGAATAACTCGCCGGAGATACTGTGCTACGAGTGTGACTCTTGCAAGGCTGGAGTGATGGAGAGTATCAGGCATAGTTGGCAGAAGCTGTCGGTGGTGCTGGTGGTTATGATCGTCTTCCTCATCGCTATGTACTCCGTTGGCTGCTGCGCCTTCCGCAACGCCCGTAGGGCTGAGACCGATTACCCTTACGGCCGGAACCGCATGACCAAAGTTCGACCACGTTGGGACTATTATTGGTAGGTATTTCTCTACCCTACACTTAAATGCATGCTTTCATCTCTTATCATTAAGTTTACACAAAATCAACACTTATCAGAAAGTATACATAAATCTAATTCAATATTGCCTGGTTTTTGTTGAACTAGACGATGGGTAGATTGAACCAATATTATTAAAAGAAAAAGTTTTATTCATTTTCTGAACCTATAAAATAGAATTATATTTTTTTTTACTACAAACCGGATGAAATACCCCTCCGTCGTGTCTCTATTTGCTGAGTTTGATAAGTTTTTTCTCTGTTAAACAAAATATGTATAAGAGGTGATTTCGTGGAATGTAATATAAGGGTATTTATAATATGAATCATAAAGGGTGATAATATATTGAATTTTTAAAATTGTAGGTGGAGATGGCTTCACGATCGAAGGGAGCAGCTTTATTAAAGTTATATGATCGATATATGATATGATATTCAAAATGACGAAGGAGCTGTCACTTTCATGAGCACAAGCTTTTGGAGAAATTGAAGGTCGATCAAAGTCTCAACCGCGCCAACTCGATTCGAATTATTTGAGTTGCTACTTTTATCAGTAAACGCAGGCTGCCCCAAACACTACACCTTTTGTTTTACGTATACTTGTCACTTTGTACAAAGAATTGGGTAATGTTTTTAGGGTTCACTTCATGCTATTGTGTCTCTAAAGCTAAAGAGTAGTCAGCATTCAGCAATCGACATCGATGACCACTCTCTTTTTCTTTTCTAGTAAAAGGTTTGGTCACACATATTTTGGTCGTAAAAAGCTAGGTGACTACCACATGCATATGTTATCAATCAATGACAGGATTGTTCCCATCCGGTTATCGAACCCCCTCAAGGCTCAAGGTGTGCGATTGTATTGGGTTCTAGTGATACTACAAGGGTCTCAAGTTTAGCTAATATTTGGGTCATCTAGTTAGAGGTTCAAATGAAAATAAACAACGATGAATATGAGGGCTAATATAAATAAGGGCTCATTGCTGCAAATTATGTCAAATTAATAACTTTTTCGATCGGATTCATATATGCATGTTTGGAAACCCATTTCAAGAAAACTTCAAGTAATTAACTACCAATTCAATTCATGCACCCTACTAAATTAACACAACAGTAACATTGATTTCATGGAGTTAAACCGCAGAAAATTACAGTTTCAAGCTTTGTAATAAATGTTATGTTCAATGTTATTTGAGGAGCTTACCTAATTAATTTAAGATTTTAAACACAGTAAAACGAAAAACAACAAGTTTCTTGTTTCATTAATCTAAATTTCTATCTCACAAAACTCAAAAAGATGTCCGGAGGTGAAAAGGCAGGTAGATCCATGGAAGAAACAGCAACATGGGCTGTAGCACTCGTCTGGTTTCTTCTGGTTTTCCTTTCAATCTTCATTGAACAGACAATCCATCACATTGGCTCCGTACGTAAACCTTTTCGAATGCTTACTTCAATTCTGTTAGTATAGACACAAATTCTGCGCATTAATGCTGAATTTTATTGCACATTCTTGACCTCGATTGTGCAGTGGTTAAAGAAGAGACATAAAATCGCCTTGTATGAAGCACTTGAGAAAATCAAGTCAGGTTATTTCTGACATTATATATCCTCTTATGTACATACTCAAAAAAACAAACTATATGATCATTCAGATTATTTTTTGAGCAAGTCTTTTTTCGTCTGTTGTTGGTTGTTTTGCAGAGCTTATGTTCATGGGTTTCTTCTCTCTGCTCCTAACAATCCTCCAAAAACCTATCTCTAAGATATGTATTTCGCCTACTGTTGCGGATGCTTGGCATCCCTGCAAAACCAAAAGCGTTTTCTATGACAAAGAGTGCTCTATAAAGGTATGACATATTAATTGCACTCATCTTCTATTATAGGAGAATATATACAATAATGGGCATATTCTGTAAACATGGCATATAATATCCACTCCACGTGGTATCAGAACAACGTTAATCATTTGTTATCATCCAGGGAAAATCTCCACTGATGTCTACGGATGCAATCCATGAACTCCATATCTTCTTATTCAACTTGGCCGTCTTCCATGTTTTATACTGCATTACAACCTTGGCTTTGGGAAGGTTAAAGGTACTTAATATAAAAAAGATGTAACTTAAAGTTGTTAAGGGAAATGATAACTCATTTTTACACAGATGAGAAGATGGATGCCATGGGAAAATGAAACGAAATCGGTTGAGTATCAATCCATGAACGGTTAGTGAAGACTCATCCGCTGCACTGATAAACGATTTTGCATTTTACTATACATAATTAGAAGGATTTATGTGCATGTCTTAAAACCTTTCTTGCAGACGAAGAAAGGTTTAAATTTACTCGAGATACATCATTCGGGAGAAGGCATTTGAAATTTTGGAGTCGAACAACAATTCTTCTTTGGATTGTATGACTTGAAATTAACAATCTTTACTTATTCAGATTCTTTGACTAAGGTTAGTTCTTATTGACATGTGTTATGTGTTCTTAGGTTTGTTTCTTCAGACAGTTCTATGGATCTGTGAATAAGGTTGACTACCTCACACTGAGACGCGGATTCATCATGGTAAGAATAAAGAAGCGTGGATGGATATCGACTTATGGTTACTTGGATTGCTAATATATTCTGTAATGTCAGGCTCATTTGGCTCCTGGAAGTGACACAAAATTTGATTTTAGAAAGTACATCAGCAGATCACTTGAAGAGGACTTCACTGTCATCGTTGGCATCACTCCAATCATGTGGTTCTTCGCGGTTCTTTTCCTTCTCGGCTATACACATGGTAATTATATTAGGATTCTTTCGTCTTGATTTGGTTCTTCTTTGAGTTTTTGAGTTGAATCTTCTTCTGTTCTTCTCCTGTTTTGATTAGGGTGGTACTCTTATTATTGGCTTCCGTTCCTTCCCTTAATTGTAAGTACTTAACTTTCTGATCTAATCATACAATTGTCTAATGAATGCACGTATATGATCTTGCAAGTGTTGGACATAATTTTACTGCAGATTATACTTTTGGTTGGAACTAAGCTTCAACTGATCATAACAAGCATGGGACTGAAGATCCAAGAAATAGGAGATGTGATCAAAGGCAATCCTGTTGTTCATCCAGATGACAGTCTCTTCTGGTTCAACCGCCCTCGTTTCCTGCTCTTCCTCATCCACTTTGTCCTCTTTCAGGTAAATTCATTCTCTTATTAAACTAACAAGACAGTTCTATATAAACTTGCGTGTAGTTGTTTTCAGTTTTCACAAATCAGGTTTAACAATTGATTTCCTTTGTATATATGGTCGTGTGCAGAATGCATTTCAGCTGGCCTTCTTTGCATTCAGCTGGGTAAGCTTCATTTCAACCACTTGGAAGCATGCTAATTTTAAACATATTTCTACACCAAACGAAGTTCTTGGGTTTATTAGTTTTCCACGTTGCATGCAGTCCAAGTATGGCTCAAACTCGTGCTTCCACAATCGTCTTGAAGACGCAGTGATCAGAATCTCAATGGGGTTAGCTTCATAATTAACCCTAACATCAGATGCCCTAAAGTTTACTTTACAACAATAACATTTATTCCTTATTTGTATTCTTCACAGAATCATCATACATATCCTTTGCAGCTATGTCACACTTCCTCTATACGCTATAGTTACCCAGGTTAGACCTAACACTTACATACTTACCCTGCTTATTATATCTTACACGAATTTTCAATCTCGACTACACTCGCACAGATGGGATCCAATATGAAACCAACAGTGTTCAGCGAGCGAGTAGCAAAGGCGATCATGGAATGGCACCACTCAACTAGAATACATGGAAAGTCTAAACAAAACCATACTAATCATAGTACTAATCAGCGTGTTTTAGATGGTAAGAGAATTTTTAGGCCTTTAAGCAGTAGAAGGGCATCTACACATTCGCATGGCGCTTCCCAAATGTATCTATTACAGAGATACGGAGCAAAGAACACGAGAATCAACCTCCATCCATCTGAAAGCATGTACTGGAACAACATCAACACATCTCAAGAAGATCAAGTCATGGAAGATCACTACAATATTGAGCTGGAAATTTGTGATCGTCATGGGCTAGAGGATGGGAACAGCGCTGGTACAGTGCAGCAGCTTAGTAGCAGTGCTCCGCCTGGCGTGTTGCTAAATGGTCAAGATTTTGATAACTATAGCGGTCATGAGATTGAGATTAGCTTATCTGATTGTCCATATCAAAAGGCTGTCTAGATGAGGTGAGCTCGAATCTAAGCTCCATAAGTATACATGTATTACTATTAAGTTGCATATAGTTCAACAAAACGGATTGATACAGGACTGATCTGTCAAAAGGTGTTTTAATACTTTTGTAAAATGAAGAGCTTCAAAATTTTGTTCTACTAATAACAAACATCCCCTAATGTGTATATGCAAACATCCCTAATAAGAATCTGCAGACATCATTTGGACAGGCATCTTCTGCATGTGGCTCTTGTTCTCCTTCTTTATCGGTCATGCACTACGGGGCCTTCAAAGGTTCGTTAGGTCTTCGGCCTTAGCAAACCATGTTGGGATGATCTTAGAAATGTGAGGATGGAGATCCTTGTATGCATTTTTAATGGTCCCTTCTGCAACTCCAGTAGCAGTCGATATCTCTGCAACACATTTATTGTGTTAGGCTCTCAACAGATTGTAATAAACAAACATCTTTGTACAAACCTCGCAATGGGATTGGCGTCTTCTCTTCAGAAAGTAGTGATATGATATATATAACACCAGCAGCAATAGATGTGGGATTTCTCCTACAAAGACGAAGGAATTAAGATTTATCGAAAATAGGAGTAACCCATAAAAAAAAAACTGATCTAAAATTCATTAGTTACCTGATGTCAAATTCACCAAGCATCCGTACTGTTTCTTCAGCGGCCTTAATTGATCTATTGTTCATGCCAAGATAAGAACAAAACCGCCTCTGTATACACAGTACACTATCAGGAGCAGCTCTAAAGAGCATATTGCATGACTTATATTTGAGGGCACTTACCAGGAAATCACCAGCGCTTCTCGGAACCATGGCCACCTGGTTCATATCAACTTCCAGCTGTTTCGCTAAATGAGTTTTTGCTTGATGAAACTCTTTCATTGTGACACCATTAGTGACAGAGCAGATTTCTGATAGGGATCAATGAGCTACTTCAAAAATAAGCTTTTTGGGAGGAACTCAGGTACAAATAAAAAAGAATACATACCCTTTACAGTACGTGGCTTGTTTTCTTGGATACAAGCCAGGTGCAGGCATGCAGCGAAGATTGCATCCTGCTTTCTTCCTCTACCACCACGCCTTTGATTTTCGACTTTCTTATAGAGTTCGCTGGCTCGGTACTTCATATCGATTTGGAAATCAGAAAACCCAATGTCAATGTGCTAGGATACAATACACCTAGCTATTAGCTAGCTAGCTAACCAATCTATGGTCATCATTTTTTTTCTTATGTAAGTTTACCATACAATAGACATACCTTTATAGTTGTAACAAGACCCAGCCTGTAAAAGTGGAGGTTAAAACCCATTAGAATTTTCTGTCATAATTCTCAAAACTAAGCAAGACAACAAACATGTAAGGAAAGGTTATACCTATCAGCCATAATAGCAATGGTGCTGAAACCCGCAACAAGAGACTTTTCAGAGTTGGACCCGACACTCTTTATCCGGTTTAGGGGAATTGAGGGCTTCAGAAAGTCTGTTTTAGCTCCTTTTGGTGCGGAGATGACTGTAGAGAGAGCTCCATTACCAATTAAAGCGCTGAAAGCGGTGGTTTCACCAACTCGCATCGGATCATTATCCCTAGAATCATCTGTGTAAGTTCTCCATTCGGGAGTCTCGTCTATATAGTGAGATTCCAAAACGAGAGCACATTCAGTGCATATGATGTCACCAGTGGCATGATCCCACACCACCTCCGTGTTCATTTTGCAGTCTGTGCAAAAGAATACTTCTGCCATTGATTTTTAGCTGTACAGTTTAAAGCGTCATTAATTTGTGATTTATTATAGTACAATTACTTCTACTGTGTCATCAAATATATTTTGCTTTTTCAACTCAGATCATGTCATGTCCTTGTCATCATACACCTTGCACGTGCAGAGTCAACCAGCAAGAAAAGATTCAAGAAAAAGAAATTATCTTACACAAACTATACTTTCGCAATCTTGCTTACGATAGCAGATATACAACTTGTTAAAACTGTTTTATATTTGTTATTAGATCATCAATTCAGATAAAAAAATTATTCGTGCTTAACAAATTACTGTAAAGATTTGTTTGTCAACACGTCCCAATCTAATCGGCAGCATTTCAATCATAAAACCCTAAATCATCTTCTATCAACCTGATTAAACATATCCCCAATCCAATCTTCCATCAAAAAGGACTCAATCAAGAAAAACCCTAAATCAGGTGGCGGAAGTGCAATGAACTCAAATTAGGCAAAGCTCTATGTAAATTGCGAGGAATCGGAACCCTACAAAGGGCGAGAGACGTGGTTGACTCAAACGTTATAGCCGTCGACGAGAGAAAAAACAAGAAAGTTTCCGCCGGCTCTGATATTCGGATGCGCGAGAGACTTGTAGAATGACAAATAACCTAGATTAGGGGACGGGCTATATTGTTATATAGTGGATGCAGGGGTATTATTGGAATAGTTGCTTCTATTTTCGAACTAGCGGTTTGGGCTTTGGGACATGACTTCTGAAGCGGGTCCATCATCCATGAGCCCATATTTGCCGTCGTACTAGTTTGATAAGAAGACCGGGTAATATAAACCTATCATTTATTTTTTATTATATCGAAATATAATAAATAAAATAAATTTAAATATGTTAATAATATCCACTAGTTTACGACTTCACGTGTAAACTTAGATTTTGCACAGGTCTTTGTGTATATATATTTGACGTTCAATGAATAAATCAAGCTCTACAATTTATGGCCTCTCAATTGAAATTGTTGCATTTGAAAATGCTGGATTATCTTTTCAATCGTGCTATTGCACAACTGACTTCCTTTTCATTTATTCGGCCTTGTTTTATATTATGAACAATTAGAACATATAATCTAGAATCTTTTATCTTTTTTAAAACTTTGTTTTGACCCCCTGTCTAGCTTATTACATAAAATTATCTAATAGCACTCAACATTTGATTTAGGTGAAAGAATTTTAAGAGAGTGAGTACGTGGATCTCTCGTATTGAATAACTTTTTTAACCAATTTCGAGTAATCGAATATACTCCTTCAACAATCTTGATTAATCAATTCTACTTGAGCAATCTCGAGCGTCTTATGCTCATGTAAACAATTTGAGTGTGATGCTCTCTTGTATAACTGTTTGAGTTATCTTTGTCTTCCTAGTGTTCCCCAATTATTCTATAGACTTTAGAGGTTTTAAGGAGATGTAAACACCCGTTTTGGTATCTCTCTTCCCTTGAACCACTTGCGAACAAATCCTTTCAACAATCCGTCAAATCTAGATCCAAATCTATCGATTATAATGATATGGCTGAAAAACTGTCAATTTCCTAGGAACTAATATTAAATTATTCAATCTTTTTGTCGAGAAAGTTTGTCTGAACTTTGAAGAAATCATGAAGTCTTACACAAATTATATCATGCATGAAAATTTGATGATTCATATCGTATTGGGATAGTTTTCCACCTTCCAATGAATAATTGAGGGGGACTTGAAACTTCAGACAAAATCTTTACTTCAAAATTTTTTTTTGTACCATGTTAATTATTGGAGTGACTTTCATTTTGAATTCGATTTTTCGCGTGTGGTCAAAACTAATGTTCTAGAAGAGGTCGTAGTCACATGCTCCTATTGATTTTGTTTGATCGTGGTGGTGTCTTCAAAAATCCTCCATCTAGGTGGGGAACATCGCGAGATACACATTACCGGAGGAGGTATATATGACATCGTCTTGAAATGGGTTTCCACTATCTTGCTTCCCGGCGACAAGACACCGCGTTAGTTCAGTTATCCCATGTTCTCTTCATGTTTTGCCAACGTTGAGTGTTCCTCGCCTTCACCTATTGTTCCGACTTTTAGGATCTTGTTGACCGGTCATTTACTTGTGGTTTTATTTTCTCTATTTCCATAACGATTTGCCCGTTTACCGATTTTCGACTCAATTTATCATGTATGTTTGATGTAGTCGAAGCTATTACCTTCTTGATTAAAAAAACTTCTATTCAAAAGTCACTTTTAATATATATATATATATATATATATATATATATATATATATATATATATATATATATATATATATTAAAAAAACCTGTGCTACTCATCATGGTCCGACGACTCCGACCACTAGTTGATACAGTTTAGCTGAGTATATAAAAGCGGAAGAGTATTTGGTCGACAACAATGGCATTTGGTAGGATTTAATTAGGTAGTAGTTGGGACTCAATAAAAGCCCATTAACCGCAAAAATTTATCGATAATTAATCGATTGAATTCAAAAGTTATTACAATTGGATTTCTAACAAAAATGAGTAATTTTTTATGAACTCTTTTCAAACATAACTATTAAAATGAATTATTTGTTATACTAGATATGAAGAGAAAAATTGGTAGCCGAATGTACTCCAAAATTAGGATATGGTAAACTTGATATATCCAAAAGCAGGTAGCATGTACAAGTCTACAAGATGTGTGATCGTCTACACATTTTAACACCCCCTAGTTTATGTGTGTCGGCAGCCACACATGATTTGAGATATTATCCTCAACATTTTTTAAATAAAAATCTAATAAAGTAAGCAACAAAGAGAATTAAGCCATAATCGGGCCAGCATACCCGGCCCGACTTACATCTGTACAGACAAAAGGGTGGGACAACAGCTGCTGGGCCGTCCACCTCTTCCCGGCCTCCTTCTCCAAACAACACCTAACAAAGCTCCGAAACTCTTCGGACGCATCGTCGGGCAAACTGGGAGGGTCCCCGAAACATATGGAGCACATCAAGCTAGCCCAATCGGGCCTCTGCCCCGGCATCAAAAGCGGAAAATGGCCTAAATAAAGCTCCAAAAGCGTCAGTCCTAAGCTCCAAATATCCCCAGCATACCCATCATAATTCGGGCCATAGGTGTCCGGGTCAAATCTTTCCGGGCTCATGTAAGCACAAGTCCCCACGTACGAGTTACACGGGTCTAGCGACCGGGCTATAATCCTACTCACCCCAAAATCAGCAATCTTAACCTCCATTTTCCGATTCATCAACAAATTCGAAGGTTTAATGTCACGATGAACGATTTTCTTGGAGTGAAGGTAGTGAAGTCCACTAAGCACCTGACGAGCGACGTTCGACAATTGAGTCTCTGAAAACGGGCCAATTTGTCGGAGCTGCGAATCTAGGGTTCCAGAATCCATGTATTCCATGAGAATCGCGAGGTCGTCAGCTTCACCGAAGATCTCATGACACCGGACGACGTACGGTGAGTCGGTTCGGCGGAGGATGTCACGTTCTCGTAGTGTTCGTCTGCGAATGAGTGGATCAGAGCTACAGTGAACCACCTTGAGTGCGTAGATGGCTCCGGTAGAGCGGTGTTCGACTTTGTAGACTGTACCTCCGTTCCCATGGCCGAGAACACAGAGTTTCTTGTAGTCGGAGAGCGCTCCGGCAGTGGTGGTTTCGGAGGAGTTGGCGGATGGAGGGAGCGGGAGAGTTAAAGGACGGCGGTGGCGGAGGGTTTCTTGGGGTAGACGGAGGTTCAATTGGCGGCGTTCTCTAACGAGTGCCATTGAATTTGGTAAGGAAATTGGGGTCCTGAGTAGTTTGTTATAAACTCACAGTCGATATATATATATATATATATATAAGTAGGAATTTAGGATGAGGGTGAGGTGGCTATCACAGTATCACGTGGATGAATATGAATTGTGTAATTTTGGGGAAAGGGGCAGGAAACTTGACAACAAGTGGGCGAGTTAATACCATAAAATTCAATCACTTTGATTAGGATCATAATTCAATTGTTATTGGAGTTTTAGACGTAAGCTCCCTAGCTAATGGTAGGGTATTTGTTACAACTTTTACCTCATCTTTTACAGATCTTCCATAATTATTTGATGGTTATATTGCAATTTGGCAAATAGACAATAAAATTGGGGATGTTGATGCCTTTGATGGTAATTATTAGCTAATGTGGTGGGGTTAGATAATAGGGGCGGCGATCAAGTGGGAAGTAATTAGTGGGGAGCCTGAGTCACAGTCAGTCAGTGGCGCTGCCAAGCCAAACTGCTTTCAATATTGTGAAGGGGACGGATTGCCATTTGCGAAGTAGTTTCCTGCTGACGTTACTGCTCACGTCATTTTACCACCAAGAAAGAACCTTCCATTGTTTTTCTTTCGAGCGTCAGGATTTTCTGTGTCTTTGATGAGTCATGAATCGAGTTTCAAATAAAAAAAAAGAAAAAGAGATAACAAAATAAGGCACGTGTAGCCCCCAGCAAGTACATGTCAAAAATAGAAGCAAAGATAGATAGGCAACGTAAACATACAAACAAACAAATAAAGGAAAAGTTAACAATACATGAACAAGGAAGGAAGTGAAGGAGAATCCACCTCGAAAGAGCTACAACATCAAAAATATTCATGTAAAACCCAACAATATTAAATCTTTTTCAATTTGTATGTGTGCTTATCAAGTTATCCAAGACTTGCTTGGCATGTGTAGATGTGCTAATCATCATATAATTTGGTAATGACTTGAATGTCTTACTATAATACTTTGGGATGAGTTCTATTGGAGTCTCGGAGATAATAAGGTCTCACGTCGAAAGATGGGACACTCTGGACCTAATATATAAGGTCGGTGGGATACTCCTCCTATTGCTAATTGATTTTAGGATGAAACCTCGCTGGATTTATGTGATGGGCTTGAGCTTAATACGTGCGCTCGTATACACACGACCCCCGCTCAATCGGTCCTTCTATATCGGACTTTGACATGGTATCGGTCTATCCGGTATGTCTATATCGGACTTTGACAAGTTCAATTCTAAAATCATTACAAAGGGAAAATCCGTAACAACATTGGGATATAGGACATGCAACCTCCTCCAAACCTTTCCTAATTAATTATCTTCCGAACAGGTGCTTAATCCCACAAACCCACAACTATATCAACAACAAACCAAAATTATCCTCCTTTTTTTCCTTTCTTTAATTTTACCGATATATTGAAAACAAATACAAAAAAACTTTAAAGTTTTGGAATTTTTTGCCCTAATCGATTTCTCTGATCCCTTTGAAGGGATCAGAGAAACCTCCTCTTTGTATATTGCATCCAAATCATCATCAATCATATCACAAAATTCATTCATCTTAGAAATACAGTAAGAATATGGATGCCGTACACAAAAAGGAAGGTAAAATGGAAGGATGGCTTTTCCTAATCAAATCAAATCGCTTTGGTATGCATAACATTCGCAAAAGATATTTCATTCTTGAAGATTTCTATCTTAAGAGCTTCAATTCCATTCCTAGATCTGGTCATGTGAGTATTTGCTTTCCTCTTTTATACTCAATCAATGTTGTTTCACAAGATGATAACTTAATTCAAATCAATTTGTTTTACATTCTAATGCCGTTACAAGTTAGTTTGAGTGAATGTAGTACTAAATATACAACACATACATACTTGTTTCTTTTCACAGCTACCCATAGGGAATGCCATAATTGATTCTTGCATTCGAGTTGTCGATAATGGGAGGAGGAACATACACAATAAGGTCTACATTTTGCTTCTTTAGATATGTATACTTACTAACGACATTGATTTCATGTATTGAGTTACTATACTTTTTCAATCTTCTAGGCTTTCTTCTTTTTCACTCTATATCTTACTTCAAATCATAAGGAACAATTGCAGGTTTGTATAAACTTCCAACAATCTTCATACTTATTTATGCATTATACAGCTTGTGGGTAAATGGAATTAAAGTTTTTGAAATTGTAGCTCGGTTCGACCAGTCTAGAAGAAGCAGGAAGATGGATCCATATATTGAAGGATAGTTCTTTAAAGGTCTTATCCATTTTTGTGATTTGTATTTCATCATACAGTGTTTCTTATAGTTAAAAGTTGATTGGTTTATAACATATCAGATGCAATGTCCACACAGTGGCAAGAACATATCTCATTTTTCTAGCAAGAACTGCCAATCAATCAAGTAAGTCATGCATTATACTCCATAAGTACCTCTATTACAACAGTTTGATCCATACATAGATCGACTTGTTGTTATTTAACAGAACGAATCGTTCAAGGAGAGCGCAATCTAGTAGCTCTATAGATTGTATTCCATGTTCTTCTACATATATAGACGCCTTTACATCTCATGTCAACACGCCGTCGACATGGAAAATCATCAATTGTGTGAATGGTATGAATCTTGCTACCCTCTCGCCATACTATAAACTATATTTTTAACTTGATAATCGCGTTTAGGTTTGCGTATATTCAAAGAAGCTAGAAGAGGGATACTTGAACAGGTGTTTTTTTTTACTATATTCTACACAATTTCACCTTTCTTGCACAACATTATAGTTTCTGTCTAAGTTAAGTTATCTTTATCAGCTCTCTAATGGTCATCCTTCAATAATGGCGGTTGGCGTTGTTGATGGAACTCCAGATGACATCTTCCATACACTAATGTCACTCGGTTCTTCTAGATCAGAGTATGATTCTTCAACTCATGTAAGCTTATTTGCATATGGCTTAGTATTGGCAATGAGATGCAACACTTGCAGCTCGTACGGTGTTTAAATGAATGACTATTTAAGATAACACCAACGTTCCCCGTAATTAGGGTCGTTATTCGACTCAAGCTACTTGATCAAGTTTGAGCTCATTACAAGCGTTTTCGGCTCAAATAACAACCCTAGAGCTGATGTTATATTAGTAAAGCTACGAATGAACTCGGCTTGGGCTTGAATTGAAATAAACTCAGCAAGGGTTTTGACTAAAAGGATCCAGTCGATTAAAATTTAGGTTTGGATCGAACTCGTTTGATTCTACACAAACTGAACATGAACATACTAAAGCTCCTTTGGCTCGAATAAGAGATCTAACCATAATACATAGGCTCGCTGTTTCAATATAATCTCCCGCGGACTCCAAGCCAAGTGTGCTATCTTGAATCTTGATGAATATGTGTTAAGTGAAATTACACTATGCTTGCAGATGGGACTTTTGCTTCTACAAGGGAAGTGTAATTGAGCACATTGATGATCATACTGATATCATCCACAAACAATTAGACAGAGAATGGTTACCTTGGTAAATAAGGTCTCACTTGCTATAGCTACTTTACACTAGTATAAGAAAAAATGTGTTCTTGTAATATACGTAGTTGTACAGGGGCATGCAACCAAGAGATTTTCTTGTACGTCGCCATTGGAGAAAATATGATGCTGGGACATACGGTATGATATCATTTTTTTGTTCCAAAAAGAGTTACAAATACATAAATTTAACGTTGTGTTTTGCAATGTCGTAGTTATTCAACTCAGTTCAGTTATCCACAAGAACTGTCCACCGAAAAGCAACTACATCAGGGCTTCCCTTAAAAGTACTTGCATATACTTGAACTTTGCCATGTTCATTGATATATTTATATACTAGAAGATCTTATTAATGATGATGATACAGGTGGCGGATATATAATCACCCCAACCAATTCCAGAAAACAATCAGTTGTGAAACACATGCTTGCCATTGAGTGGAAATCATGGAGATCTCAATTTGTATCATCTATTGCAAGATCTACAACCATCAAAATGCTTGAAAGAGTTGCAGGTACATATATATTTGGGTCGGGTGATTGATACGGCTATGGGCTACACTTACGTTTTGTTGCCTGTTGTGCAGCATTAAGAGAGATGTTCAAAGAAAAATCAGGATGCAACATTAATGATGATTACCAAGAGTTGATCAAAGATATTGAGGTACCAGAAGCAGAAACGAGGGATAGTAATGATGTTGAAGCAAATTTGGATTTACATTTGAACACAGAAGAGCAAAATAATGTGATTGGAGATAAGGTTGAAAGAAGTATGTCAAGTAATACAAGTGTGACTAACATGGAGGATGAAGCAGACAAATTTTTTGACGTTCCTGAACCCACAGTTATCGACAATTTTGAAAATGAATGGCTTTTTAGATCTTCAGGACTAGACTCTAAGGTATTGTCAAGTATGTGTATGCATTTTGTGTATAGTATTTGTAATCATTGCATGATAATGCAGGAACCAGTACAGCCTAGAATACCAAGTGGTGGAAAATTGAAGTTAAAAGATACTTCAGGTAAGATCTTGACATGGGTGAATACAATAAGCTATGACGAACGAGTCCTAACTTACTGCTTGTAAACTCTTGTTCAGATAAAAAGAAAGTAGAACTTCAAATTGAAGATATAAGTTGCAAGTACGGGTCAACTCTTCCAATGGATCCAACATTGAAATTGCCTTGCAGTTGTGCAGAAGCTGATCCCTGTTTGTTTTCCGTACGTGGAGAAAATTATCTAAGAAACCAGCAAAAGGTTTGTTTACCTGCAGCCAAAATAACTATTGAAGTCTCCATTTTTTGAATAGTTATGTCTAACATATATTTTCAGATAAAAGCATCAACGCCTATGATGCAATTGGTAGGTGCGGATTGGATGAAATCTGACAAGGGAGAAGATGAAGTTGCCCAACGTCCTGGAGGCATTGTAGAGGTTGGTTCAAGTCATATACTTTAGTTAAATCTAACATGCTATATATGTTACATATATAACAATGAGTATCTCAGAAATATGCGACCCAAGGAGGATCGGAATTCTTCATTGTCGTCAACCTGCAGGTGAGCTAATCTTTGATTAAGTTTGAAAAGAAAGTAAACTTAGACAAGTATCTGTATATGAAATGCAAGCAGGTTCCGGGAGTGACAACGTATAACTTGGCATTGTATTACATGACAAAAGCTCCTTTGGAAGATAATCAGCTACTCGAGAGATTTGTGAATGGTGATGATGCATTCAGGAACTCGAGATTTAAGCTTATACCATACATCTCCAAGGTAAAATCCTATAATGTATTAAGCTGGTAAAAATGATGAGTTTCATAGCTAAGTTTATGGCAAATGGAATGTGTAGGGGTCTTGGATAGTAAAGCAAAGTGTGAGGAGGAAGCCATGTTTATTGGGCAAAGCGCTTGATGTGAAGTACTCCCGAGGGAGGAACTACTTGGAGGTTAGTTTAATTTCGAATCAACTTTGGTGTCAACCCATATTTTACGTTGTTTATGTAACGATGTTGTTCGAGTGCAGTTGGCGGTTGATGTTGGCTCTTCCAAAGTGGCAAGAAGAGTGGTGAATCTTGTCATCGGTTATGTGACCAATCTAGTCGTAGAACTGGCATTCCTTATACAGGTAACACTACTTATTCTACGTACATATATAACAATTATCAAAGATCTAGGTGTCATGATACTTAAACTGAATATTCTTAAAATGATTATTGTTGATTTGTTTACTGGCATTCTTGCCAAATTCAAGTCGGGCTTAAAAAGAAGCCGGAAAACAATACTTGGATGAGGCCCATATTACTTTTGTGGGCTTATTTTTGTCCGAACATGCGGGCCA
Source organism: Fagopyrum homotropicum (assembly GCA_033239125.1). Classification (NCBI taxonomy): domain Eukaryota; kingdom Viridiplantae; phylum Streptophyta; class Magnoliopsida; order Caryophyllales; family Polygonaceae; genus Fagopyrum; species Fagopyrum homotropicum. Next base: position 208,318 of record BSWB01000003.1, on the reverse strand, counting down.
GCAAGCGTGCCTTTCAACAAAAAAATATCTTAAAATGATTATTCTGATATAATTACTAAGGTGTCATTATAAAGATATGACTATACAGGCGTTAAAAACGTTAGAACAAATATAATGTATGAATTTTAAACAGGGAAACACAGAAGAAGAGCTACCGGAGCGGCTGCTGGGAACGTGTCGGCTTAGTCACCTTGACACTGCAAAAGCAAAGCAATTACCTTGATTCATTCATTGTAAATCCAAAATCATCAATATGGAAAATGAGATTCTGTCAACCCAACTCAGATGCATTACTGTCTAGCGTCTACATTAATCTGAAATGGGTCGAACCCGGTTTTGTCGAGGCCTATCACACAACATACATTCGGATCGACACTTGTATTGTATCTTGTTCTTTGAAGTGTTACTTTTTCCAAACTCGGGTCCATTTTCTTGAAACTCATGCAGCAATTTGATATCAATCAATTTTGGTCCATTTTCTACTAACTTTTATAGGACTATCAACTATCTTGTTTATGAATATTTTTATAAAGAATAACAAGTATGCCATCCAAAAGGACATTTGGTTGTGGCATCAAGCTACGGAACAAGGCAATCCCGGTTGCTTGTTTAAAGCCACGATTTCAGGAAATAGCAACAACTCTTTCTAAATCTTTGTTCTTTCTAGGAAGCTTCCTGCAAACATGTTTCCTCTACTTATGACACACTTAACATGTTAATAAATTGGAGTAAAATCATTCATTTTTTCTATACCAATGAACCTTTTCTCTTTCGCTCATCTTTAATTAATTGTGTCGGTCGATTATATATAGAAAATGAAAACGATTATATATCATTTTTGTTTTTTGAAATCTGCCAATGAATATTAAAAAATTTAAAGTCTTATTAAAAATAATTGTTAAAAATTTAAATTTTATAATAAAAATGAGAAAATTTCCATCCTAAAAATTAATTCATAAAAAATTAATGACTTGTTAATAGATTAGGTTTGTTATCTTCTATTTTTGTTTTTATAATTAAGATTAAACAGCCGGCCCCATAAAAAAAATAAAAATAATTTAATGAGTGGGAAGAGAAAAATAGAAAATGTGATGAGGTGTTGCCTTTTGTTGCTTGTTTATTCTTGCTTGCTTGGGAGTGCAAGCCTTCATAAATCATAATTGAGTGTCATACTCTTTGCAAGCATAAACCTGCAAAACAAGCAACATATTATACCCAACCCCACCACCATAAATAGTTTATTTTATAAGGGTATGTTTGGTTGTGATATCTTGATATAAATATATCGGCGATATCGATATCTCAAAGATACGAGAAGATTGATATGAGAAGATGACGAGGTATATCATATATTAAGAAGAAAATAATTTGGCATAGAAGGGGACTTGTACCAAAAAAGTTCAACACCAGAGAGATACACATCCAACATTATATTCAAATAACGATCTGAAAAGGAAAACTAAAAAAAGCAATATGAACGAGAGTTAATGTTCATCGGAAGATGCAAATGTGGGAGGGGACAAATGATTTGGATCAAAAATTTTTTGATACCAATGAATTTCTAGCGATATCATAATCAATCTAAAAGTAAAGTATGGATATATGTATATCAAATTGATAACCAAATACTCAACTACCAAACACGAATATTAGATACGTAGTATTCATATTCATACATGATATGAGGGAACCAAACGGACCCTAAGAAAAAAAAAACAAAAATCTCATCCTATAAATCCATCCCCAGTTTCCCATTATTATATGAAAGAAAAGCCTATCAATCCAAAGAGAGAAAACATAGTTAACGAAAGATGCTACCAATTACTTCGATGTTCGACTTCATCGTCTCAACCTTCACATTTCTGACGAACCCCGCTGATTCTATCGTCTACACCCTCGCCGACAGACAGCCGCCGCCCCTTCTGTTTTCCGGCCTCGGCTTCGGCTTCATCATCCCCGACGTTCCTTCTCTCATCTAGCCTCATTTCCGTCGTACGTATGAACAGGATCATCCTTTTTAATTCTTAGTTTACTTCTGCTTTCCCGATCTCTTTCTTTTACTTTCAATGTATATATGTATAGATGCACAAATCGATTTGATATGGTGATTTGTGCATTCCATCGATCGACAATCATTCAAGCCACTCTGTGTATCAATAGTAAATTCCATATTTCATCGGCTTCAAAATGAATATAGCTTAATTTGCACAAATTATCGGCCAAGCTTTTAATTTATAAAATAGTTTAGCGCAGAGGTCTTCGTCTTCTTCCAGCTGATTCATTTTATTCTATTGAACGTGAAAGAGCGGATATGTTTGAATACTAATTAATAGTTGACTTTGATAGTTTATGTAAATATGTAAATATAGGGTACCCTAATTGTAATTATGTAAAACTCTATTACTATTAATACGAGCCGTCTGATGACGGAAACCCTAAGGGGAATTCATATTCATTCTCACATGGTATCAGACTTATCGTTCCTCAAAATCTCTTCCGCTTTCTTCTAACCCTGCGGCCGTTTCTCATCACCGCCGCCGTTTTCCCCTTCCCGATATTCCTCAATGGCTGCGGAACGGAAACCTTCCTTTCACTCCGCCCTCGGAATCTCCAACATCAAGAACAACATTGCCCTTGTCCTTGACCATGACACTCCATACGCATCTTGGGTTACCTTATTCCGTGTTACCGCAAAGGCGCACAATGTTCTCGATCACATCGATGAAAAGGTACCCAAACCAACGGATATTGACGATTCGTTATGGCTTCAAGTTGACGCTGCAGTCCTTCAATGGATTTATAGCACGGTGTCCCGGGAGATCCTTTTGCAAATTCTTGACTCCGATGATACCGCTCTTCAGGCTTGGAATCGAGTCAGGGACATTTTTCAGGATAACAAAAACACCCGTGCCGTCTACCTCGAGCATGAGTTCTCTAACTGTAAGTTATCAGGCTTCTCTTCCCTCAATGCTTATTGTCTTCAACTCAAGTCCTTGGCAGATCAACTCAAAGGCGTTGGTTCACCGGTTCCTGAAACTCGACTTGTTCTTCAATTGATTTCGGGATTGCCCACGGAATATAATGCCGCTGCAAGTTTCATTCAGCAAACAGATCCTCTTCCGAGTTTCACCAAGGCTCGATCTCAGTTGCTATTGGAAGAAACCCGCATGACAGCTCAAACCGCCGCCGGCAACTCGCAATCTGCACTCACCGCAGATTCACGCTCCCAGCCGTCTGACACGTCCTCGAACCAGCGCTCTGGCTCGCCGGCTCAGTCCAGATCAGGCTCGGCTCCTGCAGCACCGGACTCACAGCAGTCCAGGCGTGGGCGCGGCCGGAAAGGCAAGCAGCGAGCCGGCAGTGGCGGAGCTCCTCGCGCGGCCTGGCATCCCCAGTTCGGCTGGGTGATGCTTCCTCAGTCCAACCCTAATTCCGGCCCACCTGGATGGAATCCGGCCCAATACCCTGCAGGCCCAGCGGCGCGCCCTCCATGCCCCTTCCCTCAGCAAGCTGCGCATGGGCTTCTTGGGCCAGGGCCCGTTTCTCAATTCCAGCAACAGGCCCATTACGCCACATCTCCTCAGCCCACTTCCTTGGATCAGTCATTCGCAACCATGACGTTAAATCCGACGGATAATCTTTGGTACATGGACACGGGCGCCACATCCCACATGACGAACAATTCAGGTACACTCTCGTCTGTTTCACATAATGGTTCATTAAATTCGATAATTGTTGGGAATGGTATGCGTGTTCCTTCTACAGGTATTGGAGATGCTACTATCCCCACCCCGTCCAAACCACTACACCTATCAAATGTCCTCATTGCTCCACAAATTGTCAAAAATCTAGTTTCTGTTAGACGTTTTACCTCTGATAATAACGCCTCAATAGAATTTGACCCGTTTGGCTTTTCTGTGAAGGATCTACACACGGGGACAACTCGTCTGAGGTGTAATAGTTCCGGGGAACTCTATCCAGTCACACGTCCATCTTCCCGTCATCATCATGCTCTTTCTGTTGAGTCTCCGAATCTTTGGCATGCCCGTCTCGGTCATCCCGGTGCTCCGGTTTTAGATTTGCTTCGTCGTTCCTCTTTCATTAAGTGCACTAGGTCACATGTGACTCCTCTTTGTCATGCTTGTCAATTAGGAAAACATCATAGATTAGCTTTTGATCGTTCTATTTCTCGTTCTAATGCTCCTTTTGACATTATTCATAGTGATTTATGGACATCACCTATCCCGAGCCGGGACGGTTTCAAATACTATTTACTTTTTCTTGATGATTTTCCCCATTTTCTTTGGATTTTTCCTCTCAAGTTCAAGTCTCAAGTGTTTGACATCTTCGTTCAATTTCACAAATTTGTCCAAACGCAATTCCGGTTACCTATCAAAAGTTTTCAATGTGATTTGGGTGGCGAGTTTAACAACAACACCTTTCACAAGTTCTTCATTGACCATGGCATTGTCTTTCGTTTTTCTTGTCCTCATACCTCCCCTCAAAATGGCAAGGCCGAACGAGTTATTCGCACAATCAACAACATGATGCGCTCAATGCTCTTTCATGCCTCCATTCCAATCTCCTTTTGGCCCCATGCCGTGGAGGTTTCTTGCTACCTTTTAAATATTCTTCCCTCTAAATCCATACAAAATCGATCTCCTACACAAGTGTTATACCTCACTACACCCTCTTTAGTTCATCTCCGGGTCTTTGGTTGTCTTTGCTATCCGAACCAAAATTCTACCATCTCCCACAAACTTCAACCTCGCACTACTCCGTGCGTTTTTCTAGGCTATCCTAAACACCATAGGGGATACAAGTGTTTGAACTTAGCGACCAATAAAATCATCATCTCCCGTCACGTTACGTTTGATGAAACTATTTTTCCGTTCGCTACAAATTTCCGAGCTTCACCGGAATTAATTACACCGCCCCTTGTAGATGACAACCCTTCCCCATATTTTCAGGCCCACACCCGGCCTCCGCCAGTTACTGCTCCCTCCGGCCCAATCCGCTCCTCCAGCCCAATGCTGCCGCAAGGACATAACAGCCCACCTCCGGCTTCCCCTCCCTCCATTTCCGGCCCAGCCCAGTTATCACCCACAGCTCCCTCCATTTCCGGCCCAACACCTTGGCAGCCCACTTTTCCTGCAGCGCCGGATATCCCACACTCCTCCCATCAGCTCCCCCCTCCGGCTGTCTCACCTATAAATGAACCTGCTCACCCACCTTCGACCCGGCCCCACACCCGCAGTCAATCCGGCATTATTAAACCAAAACCAGTTTTTGACCTATCTGTCTCGACCGCTTCAATTTCCCCCGTTCCAAAATCCCACAATGTAGCCCTTCAAGACCCGTATTGGACCGCTGCCATGCTCGATGAATATCGAGCCCTTATGCGGAATAAGACGTGGGTCCTGATACCTCGTCCTGCGGATGCTAATATTGTGCGATGCATGTGGATTTTTAAGCACAAGTACAGGTCTGACGGTTCCCTGGAGCGATACAAAGCCCGGTTAGTTGCTAACGGTTGTTCTCAGCAGGTTGGAATTGATTGTGATGAGACTTTCAGCCCCGTTGTTAAACCAGCGACCATCCGTATGGTTCTCAGCATTGCAGTATCCCGCTCTTGGTCCATTCATCAGCTGGATGTTCAGAATGCTTTCCTCCACGACCATTTGAATGAAACGGTGTATATGTTTCAACCACCAGGCTTTCGCGACTCCTCCAAACCCAATCATGTCTGTCTCTTGCAGAAGTCTCTTTATGGTCTGAAGCAAGCTCCCCGGGCATGGTTTCAACGCTTCGCAGGCTTTCTCCATCGCATTGGCTTTATTAGCAGTAAGAGTGATTCCTCCCTTTTTATCTACAATCAAGGATGTGACACTGCCTATCTGCTTCTATATGTCGATGATATTGTCCTCACGGCTTCTTCTGACACCCTGCGCATGCATTTGATCAAGCTTCTGAGTAAGGAATTTGCCCTAAAAGATTTAGGTCCCCTATCCTATTTCTTGGGTATTTCTGTTCAACGGAGCTCCTCTGGATTATTTTTGTCCCAGGACAAATATGCTCGCGAAATTGTTGAAAGAGCAAAAATGGCTAACTGCAAACCCTCTGCTACCCCTGCTGAAACATCTGTCAAGTTGAGTGCCTCATCCAGCCCTGCTATTAGTGATCCGACACTTTACCGTAGTCTAGCTGGGGCATTACAATATCTCACATTCACACGGCCAGACATCAGTTTTGCAGTTCAGCAAGTGTGCCTTTTCATGCACGACCCCAGGGAAGCCCATTTTGCAGCTCTCCAGCGCATTATCCGATACATCTCTGGGACGTCTTCTTTAGGTATCACAATTTCTTCTTCTCCGAAGTCTGATCTTATTGCCTATACAGATGCTGATTGGGCAGGCTGCCCTGATACACGCCGCTCCACCTCCGGTTACTGTGTTTTCTTCAATGACACTCTAATCTCGTGGTCTGCCAAAAGGCAATCTGTCGTCTCTAGATCCAGTGCAGAGGCGGAATATAAAGGAGTTGCCAATGTTGTGTCAGAATGTTCCTGGTTGCGGAACCTTCTACTTGAGTTACATTGTCCGCTTGCCAAGGCATCAATTGTATACACTGACAACATCTCTGCTACTTACCTTGCCAGCAACCCAGTTCAACACCAGCGGACTAAGCACATTGAGATTGACATCCACTTCGTCCGAGACAAGGTTTCCCGTGGTCACATTAGAGTTCTTCATGTACCTTCAGCTTATCAGTACGCCGACATTTTTACAAAGGGTCTTCTCGACAATTATTTTTAGATTTCAGATCCAGTCTCACTGTTCAACCTCCTCCAGTTTCGACTGCGGGGGTATGATAGTTTATGTAAATATGTAAATATAGGGGTACCCTAATTGTAATTATGTAAAACTCTATTACTATTAATACGAGCCGTCTGATGACGGAAACCCTAAGGGGAATTCATATTAATTCTCACAGGTCAATTATTGATAGTTATTTTTAGGTTCAATAGTTGATTTTTATAAGATATGATCGAAGATTTTAGAAAGACGTACGTGATTAATAAGTCAAATTTAGTTCGGTATAATAGTTTGATGAATTTATCAGGGTTTTACATTTTTAGTAGTCATACTGTTTTAAATAATTTGCGTTTTTATGAAATTATGTATGAGGTTTCCCTTTTTTGATAATAAAAAAACGACTTAACTTCTTTTGATGATAAAAAGTGCTTATATTTGAATTTTGAAGATGAGATTGTAAAGTTCGTCATCTAAAACGGATTAATCAACTCAATTAAATTTTATAATAGCTACTAGGGTTGTCCAAACGTTTCACTACTCCGATTCGAACCATTTTATTTATTAAAAAAAATTAATTTTTTTTTTATTTTGAATAAATTCGGTTCAGGGTTTGAACCTGATTGGATGCTCTTTCTATAATATATAAATTGTAAATTAACGGTTCAGATCGAACCATTACGATTAAGGACCGAACACTAATTCCGGTTCAGTCTGAACATGACATCACTCACGTGGACATCCAAAATTTTCGGTTCCGTCTGAATGTTCTAAATAGATCGAACGACTTCAAATTGAATACAGAGTCGGATATGTACTATAGCCGCGGATTTCGATCATCACAAGATTCACAACTTTGCATAACTCGCGAGGGCCACTGCGCATTTTTAGATCATTCGTAACCGTGTGCCCTTCTACACCATCTAAATGAGGAAAATCTTTCATTTTTTTTTAACATGAAGGAAACATTAAGTAAACACATCTACATATTTCGTACTAAAACGTGGGAAAAACTCATCTTCGACTTAAGGGTACTAATCTCGTGAGTTAACGACACCATCTCAACCTAACGGCACCAAATTCTCCAACAATGAAAACCAAAGTTAAATTTCGAATGAGTTAAAACTCAAATTTTAATTAAAGAAGATAGTTATATATCTTAGTTGTTGTCTCAATTAAATAAAGAGATGACCCATGATGACAACTATTGAGATTCACCCATTACGCTTAACTTCCTACAAAAAAAAGAGTCCTTGTAGGCTAGTTATAAAGACATCGTGTATTCTATCCACCTTTAGCTACTCATAAACATACAAAACTCTTATACGGAGAGATATTCGTAAATTACGTAGAAATTAATCTTTATTGCAGAGGTACGTAATAACTCATCAAGTCCAACTTCAAATAGATAATAATTTACATACATTGTGCCGGATGAATATGAAAAATTAATTTCTTAATCCATTTTTAAAAATCTCAATCTAACTTCTATGAGCAATTTCATCAATGATATATAGAGCTTCAAGGGCTATTAAGGATGATAATGAGTCGCTATTAAGTGAGTAAGTTTGAGATACATGAACCCGTTATAACGTAAAAAGTTAATATGGGTGTCTCTTTGTGACCCACCTATTTCATTTCTAGTTGATTACCAGTTAATTAACACTGTTTAAAACAATAAGCGGAAAAGCGGAAAACGTAAATTTTTAAAACTTTATCTTACAACCATATTCACAACATATATACATACTAACATACGTCATAAGCTCTGTTTAACAAAACACAACTGTTTAAAACCACGCAAAACATCCTAGGCGGTAGCATCCCATAACAGCCCACCTAATATGATCTCAAATCCAGGTGTTGGGTCCAACGTCCTTGCCTTGATCAGGCCGAGTCTGAGTAGCTGAAAAATATGTGGATATAACAACAATGAGCCACACGCTCAGTAAGGGTATACAAATCGCACTCTCCCAATATATATAAGTATCTAATATCCCGTCCCCAAAGGACACTCTATACCCTTCCTCACATTCCAGAGTCGATCAATGCATACATATCCACATTCACATATAATTCCACAACTATTCACATCACATTTCACATAAACATTCAAGCATGTTATCACACATCACATATAAACATATCATCTCATATAAACATCTCATATCATCTCATCACATATAAATAATCATAACATAACATATAGCATGCTAGACTCGATCGCATCGATGCATAGGTGATAATTAACTAACTAGCTCCAACTGATCGTACGATATATTTTCTCATTGCTTTCGTATTTCTTTTCTTTCTTTCTTTTTTTTTTCTTTCGGTTGGCCAACCCGATAGCGTCCTCGGCCCCCTGTAGATCAGGTAGCGACCTCGGCCATCTTGTCCTAAGACCCCTGTAGATCAGGTCGCGATCTTGGACTATTTTTCTTATCTTGAGGCCCCCTGTAGATCAGGTAGCGACCCCTGGCTGTTTTTCTTATCTCGAGGCCCCCTGTAGATCAGGTAGCGACCCCTGGCTGTTTTTCTTATCTCGAGGCCCCCTGTAGATCAGGTAGCGACCTTTGAGGCCCCCTGTAGATCAGGTAGCGACCTCGTCCCCCGGAAACCCGTGCGGGACCCAGTTGGGATAATTAATCAATTACCATCCTATATTATCACTTTCATATCATAACTCAATTTCATGCTTTCATCATATTCTTTCATCACATTCTTTCCACTATCATCTCATGTACCTCATGCATGCTTTCATAAGGAATATCAAGTCATCATCAACGTCTCACTCATTTACATATAAGCATGCATACAATCATAACAAACATATATACACACTCAAGCATGCATAAAATCATATCATATTAAATACATAACATATATTAAGCAAGTGTAATTCATATACACTTACCTCGCAGGTAAGAACAATAAAACCTCGCAAACCAACTACTGAGTCCGTTTCCCACTCGGACTATCCTCTTTTTATCATGCTTGGATACGCTCACAAAGCAACTACGTTATAGTTAGACCGAATCCTTCAACAACACCTGTTGAGAATATCATATTCTTCGTATTAAACTTCTGCTTCAAACACCAGTTAAATTCATTCCTTTGAATTTAATTAGCTTATAGCATTTTCTAGAATTCCCAATTTAATTAATTAACCTTTAATTAATTAATTAAATTTCGCCAGAACAACGTTTTGTCCGCAGGCAATTTCTAAACCCACCTGTCATCAAATCTTAACAAACAAACAACCCATAATCACCAGAATAATGTAACGAGTATAATGGAATTTCCAATTATCCATTTTGGCAAGTCTAAGGTCAATTTAGGCAAAATTGCAATACGGAAAACGAATAAATTCATAACTTATTCGTTACTAACCCGATTGACGATCCGAAAGAAGATTCGGAATCACAACGACGCAGGCTACGCTCGGACACCATCAAATTCACCGGAATCTGAGTGACGGAACCTCCCTAGTATCATATATGCTCGACCAGGCCTTCCCTTGCGCGGAAATGCAGAAACTCGGTACCAAAATGAAGAGAATGAAGAGAGGAATCCAAAAACTCAAACGGATTTTAAATCGGATTAGAAACGAAGAGTAGATATGAGTTTGAAGGTTGAGAGAAATCAGAGCTTTTACGAGGAAACGTGAAAGAAAATGAATTAATAAACGATATTTCAGCTATTTATAGCGAAGACGATAATTATCCTTTAGCGGAGTCGATAATTATCCTTTTACCGATCCGAAAGCGGTTTAAGCCCCTTTCTCCAAACTTCTCGAAATTGGAATCATAAATCTGGAATATTGTATGGATAATTATTCCGCAATTGTCTCGAAAAACGCGTATTCCTAAGCCGTCTTTCTTAGCCGCTAAGAAACGAAATAGCGACTCTTTTGGCCGTTTTGCCTTTCCATGTTTTTTCATATTTAGGACATGTCTGATGTCCTGATCATTTTTCTCAACTGCATTTTTATTAATTGAAGCTCCCAAATGCTCCAAATAACACCGGGTTGTAATATCATCTAGGAGCAAGTTACCTCGAGAGGTATCTCGTATTAAAACGGATTTAATTCCTTAAAATTCTCGATTAGGTCATCTTCGATTTTTGACTGTTACACTCTCTTTCAAAAGAATATATTTTATGGGTATATTTGGAAGCCTCCCTGAACGTGGATATGATTATCTCGGATATCTCTACCTCACTTTATGGTTTCTATTCGTGAAACTACCACCATATCTTCAAGAAAATCAACATCGTGGAACTACCACCATATCTTCAAGGAAATCAACATTGTTTCTAATCGACTGATTTTTTTTGGGCTCTCTGCTAAGTACTGTGATAGGCCCATTCCTCATGATGTTGACGTCTGAATATTGTAAGGCTTCAAATCTCTAAACACTAATAATCCTCCTTTTCCTTTGCCTTTATGTAAAAAAAACACTAGTGTATTACCCGCACTTTGTGCGAGTTCAGTTTAATAAATATTTAATACTTACAAATTTATATGTATATTTTTGTAAAATAAAAATCTAAAAAATGAAATTATAATAAAATATTATGACTTTTAATTCTCTTTTAAGTATTAATCTCTTCTAATTAATTATATTTTTAAATTGATTTGTTAAGATAAAGTTTGTTGGTAAAAAAATTAGTAAAAGTTTAAAAACTATAAAATAAAAATATTTATTTAAATATTTTTCAAAGAATTAAAAAATCAAATTTCAATTTATATTAATATTTAAAAATCATTTTTTAAAATAATTTTTTAGTTTTCGAGAAATTTGGCGTTGACTGTAAAAATTTATCGGTAGATTCGTGTACTGTTTTAAGGGTAGTTATTTTTCAATTTCGGTATGTAAGGGTGGGTTCGTCGTACTTTATCGCCCCTTGACACTTCCCTTGGAGGCTTGGAGTCCCTTCAGTTCTTCCTTCACTCTCGATTCGAATTCAAACCCTAGGCCTGTTCAACCCTAGGTCTGGAAGCAATCTTCTCACCTCTCCTTGTCGGCAACCTGCCATCCACGGCCAGTAGTGGTCGCTCACCATCAGACACTCAGGCAGCCACGAAGCACAAGCGGATTGCGAACCCTCTCGATTGACCGATTAACTACTGAAGCGTAAGCTCAAATATCTCATTTATTTTGATGATAAAAATGCTAAATGGTTGCTTATGTATATCTTGGTATTGATGATGATGATGATGATGATGACAATGAACTAATTGCTGATGAAATTGATTTTTTTGGTATCATAGCCATGTTGATGATAATAAATATTGATGTATAATTTTCTGATTGATCGTAAACCTTTCGTGTACACGATGGATTTGTTTGTATGTCGAATTGTTTTTGACTTATTATTTGAGTGGCACATGTTATTTTTCAGAAGTCTTGTCTTGAAGACCTCTGTTTTTTCATAATATTTGTAACCTTAGCTCGTTCTTCTTTTGTTTTTGTGATTAGCTATGTTGTTTATTTCATTAGAATGTATATCAAGTGTTATCTCTATCAATATACATAACACAATGTATTAAAAGCGAACCTGTGTCTTATATTTCTTAGGATTGCTGTCCATATACTCGCCGCCCCAGTGTCCACATTGGCTTTTGTCTAGATTTCACTGCAACCTAGGTGCTAGGAGAAGACAAAGATGCGTAGACTGTCTTTGAATACATCTTCGTTGATAAAAACTTATCATTCTTGTTTGCCACCCACTAAGCTGTTGACTCCGCTGACCTTCATTTCAAGTCAATCCCACCTCTCTGCCCCTCAAAACATTATCCCATTTAATGAACCTTCTAACCATTCCCATTCTGATTCCTGTTATGGAAATCAGAAAGGAATTGGCCTAGTGTATCTTGATAGTATGGCTCACAACAGCCATTCTTGTGGTCGAGAAGTTGATGAATTTGCAGCTGACGTGGAGAAAATCTATCGAATATTGAGGAAGTTCCACTCACGGGTTCCTAAATTAGAGCTTGCTCTACAGGAGTCTGGGATTGTGATGCGTGCAGGCTTGTCAGAACGAGTATTAGGTCGTTGTGGCGATGCTGGGAACTTAGCATATAGGTTTTTCGTATGGGGATCAAAACAACAGGGTTACAGGCATAGTTATGATGTCTACAAGTCTATGGTTAGAACTTTGGGGAAAATGCGACAATTTGGTGCAGTTTGGGCACTGATAGAGGAAATGAGGAAAGAGAGTCCTCAGCTGATCACCACTGATGTGTTTGTTGTGCTAATGAGGAGGTTTGCGTCGGCAAGGATGGTTAAGAAAGCAATAGAGGTATTGGATGAGATGCCTAAGTATGGATGTCCGCCGGATGAGCATGTTTTTGGGTCCTTGTTAGATGCATTGTGTAAGAATGGGAGTGCAAAAGAGGCAGCGTCGTTGTTTGCAGATATGAGAACTAAGTTTACTCCCACAATTAAACATTTTACTTCGTTGCTTTACGGTTGGTGTAAAGAGGGGAAACTTTTGGAGGCCAAGTATGTGTTGGTACAAATGAGAGAGGCAGAAATTGAACCGGATATTGTGGTTTACAATAATTTGCTCACCGGCTATTCAGTGGCAGGGAAGATGACTGATGCATATGACCTATTACAGGAAATGAGAAGGAAGGGTTGCAAGCCTAATGCTACATCCTATACAATTTTGATTCAGGCACTTTGTTCATTGGAGAAAACTGATGAGGCAATTCAGATTTTTTCAGATATGCAGGCAAATGGGTGTGATGCAGATGTTGTGACCTATACAACCTTAATCAGTGGGCTATGCAAGTGGCGTAAAATTCACAAAGCTAATGAGATTTTAGATACTATGCTTCAAAGAGGTCATATGCCAAATCCGACAGCTTATATGCATATACTACTGGCTCTTGAAAAGAAGGAAAAATTTGAAGAGTGTATTGAACTTGTCACTGAGATGAGGAAGATTGGTTGCTTACCAGACTTGAGCATTTATAACGTACTTATCCGCTTGGCTTTCAAACTAGGTGAAGTGGAAGAAGGAGTTCGATTTTGGAGGGAGATGGAGGCAAATGGGTGTAGTCCAGGACGTGACACCTTCACCATACTTATTCATGGATTTCGTGACCAAGATTGTTTGGTTGAAGCTTGCAGTTATTTCAAGGAAATGGTTGGTAGAGGTCTTATAAATGCCCCTCAGTATGGTACTCTGAAGGATCTACTCAATTCGCTTCTGAGAGCCGGTCGGATTGAGATGGCTAAAGATTTATGGGATTATATCATTACAAAAGGTTGTGAGCTAAATGTGGATGCGTGGACAATATGGATTCATGCACTTTTTTCAAATGGGCATGTGAAGGAAGCTTGTTCCTATTGTTTTGACATGATGGAGGCAGATGTGATGCCACATCCAAGTACCTTTGCTAAGCTGATGAAAGGGCTAAAAAAGTTGTACAACAGACAAATTGCTGTAGAGATTACAGAGAAAGTGAGGAAGATGGCCGAAGATAGACAGATAACTTTCAAAATGTACAAACGTCGCGGAGAAAGGGACTTGAAAGAGAAAGAGAAAGCTAAAGTTGATGGAAGAAAAAGGAGGGCTCGACAACGTCAATGGGGTAAAGGTCGCAGTAAATCTGACCTTGTAGTATGATAGTTTAGTATGTTGAACTTATATCCACAAATGTACTTTGGTAGAGATTTGTCTTGTGTCGTAGTTCAGTGGTATAAATTACTGGATGTGCAATTTGTGTACACTGTACAAGATAAAGTTTTATAGCATGTGGATCTCTGGATTTGAGGTTTGTCTATAGTTCCATTTTTAGTATTCTTTGCTTATACGCACCTTTATTTGATTTTATATTGCTATGAAATGTGCTGCGAAAATTCTGCAAATCATCATTTGTTTTGAGGTGCATGTTCACAAAATTATGGAGACAAAGTTGAACTCTGTTAGCTATCAGAGATTGTGAGGATAAATCTATTTGTGCCCGGAATTTGTGCTTATTTTGTTTTTTAATTTATTACATCTGTGGTTCATGTTTTGACTTGCCAATCTGCATTTAATTGTCCCATAAATGATTCTCCTGTTAGGAATGATACGTATGTCCATGATCCAATTTCATTCAGCTGCTAGAACTAGCACCTAGCTGGGAGCTTTTTTTCTCTCTTCAGATTTCTCTCTTTAAAGTTTGTTCAGGGTTTCTCCCTCTTTCTTTCAGTGCTGTCAGTTGAGATGTAATTTCAGTCTATAGTTCAACGATTGCTGACCATTTTTTGTTTCATTAATAGAACCTCAAATAAAACATTTTCATGGACTGAACTGCAGTTTCAGCAAATTGAGCAGTGCTCCCCCTATATACTTCTACAACACGTCTCTACTGAATATGCAAGTGACTTATGACATCGTCTCATATATACAGTCCTGGTACTGAAAATATGTCTACGACATTTGGATCATTATCGTTACTTGGTTTGTCAAATACTTAAATGTATGTGGAGGGTTTTCGACTTGTGGCTTTTTATTGGTAACATCGGATTGTAAGCTTTAATATGCCTATTTTCTTTACTGCATGATGGGGCTAAAACTAAGGATCGTTCGTGTTCTGTAATTTTTCTCTTCTATATTGAATATAGGATAGTATTCACCCAGAAGCCATGGTTCAATTTGTACTTCGTTTTTTCTCATCTCTGGTACAGAAGAAGTAAAATTGTTTCTACATATCTTATATCACTTTGTGATGTTCTATTGAAGTGTTTGGTTACATAACCCTGCAATCTGACAGCGAAAGAGTTCTGTTTTCTGGGCCGGTTTGTTCCCACTCCGTTCAGGTCTCTGTTAGGGGCTAGCTGCACAGGAACTTTGTTCATGACAAAAGAGGTATTAGTAGTATTGATTCTTTCTGGAAGTATGTTATACTGAGATATATATTTGTTTAAACTGTACCAGAGAACACCTTTCACTACTCGTATATAGAATTGGCTATTCACCTGTAATTTTTTACTCAAGGGAAGTTCTGCAAGGCACCTCAAACTGTTAGAAGTGTGATTTGTTTCAATGTGAAAGGGAGAGAGAAAAAGGGATTTGGAACCGATACGTTGGTCCAGCTTTCAATTCAATTATTGATGTTGTCTACTCGCAGCTAAGTTTGGTTTAAATCTTAACTTTCTTGACACATTATTTGAAATTTGTACCGAGAATAAAATGAATTGTTAGACAAAAGATACAAATACTGAAGAATTTAATCCGGTATTGACTTATTGAGTGTTTTGGTCTTAATGGTCAATTCTCAACTCTTACGCATGCCATGACGTTGCTTGGATTTGGACTTATAAAAGAGTTTACGATTCAATTATGATTACTATGAGTATAGAGGTATAGATGGGGGAGCAAGTGAGAAGAATGAAGCTCGGGAAGCAAGGGCTAGAGGTATCAGCACAGGGGCTGGGTTGCATGGGCATGTCTGTATCCTACGGCTCTCCGAAGCCTGAAGACGAGATGATCAGCCTCATTCACCATGCTGTTAACTCCGGCATCACCCATCTTGACACCTCTGATGTTTACGGCCCTCATACCAATGAAGTTCTCATTGGCAAGGTATTCTTACCATCTGAACATCTTCATATGATCAACTCTTATGGTTGTGCTTTTTTATATGATTAATTGGGTTGATGTAAGTTTCTTTGGCTGAACTATTAGGCTTTGAAATTGGGAGGGATAAGGGGGAAAGTTCAAGTGGCTTCTAAGTTTGGTATTTCAAGATCAGTGGCGGGTGGTGAGGCGCGAATTATTGGGGATCCTACTTACGTGAGGGCAGCATGTGAGGCTAGCTTGAAGCGGCTTGATATCAACTGCATCGATCTGTATTATCAGCATCGAATTGATACTAGTGTACCCATTGAAGTCACAGTACGTCCGTTTCAAAATCTCTTTACATCATGTTCTATTTTTTTCTTTCTGCTAATTACACTTTATAATCATATTATAGATGGGTGAGTTGAAGAAGCTCGTAGAAGAAGGGAAGATCAAGTATGTTGGTTTGTCTGAAGCTTGTGCTTCGACGATTAGAAGGGCGCATGCTGTCCATCCTCTGACCGCCGTGCAGATAGAGTGGTCGTTGTGGACTAGGGATGTCGAGGAGGAAATCGTTCCAACTTGCAGGTGTATACCACGCGATTTTGTCTAATTTCTTACCTTCTGATTTAACAGTATCAACAACCTACATATTAAACATGTGCATTTGTGCAGAGAACTTGGAATTGGGATCGTCGCTTACAGCCCACTGGGTCGAGGATTCTTTGGCGCCGGTCCTACACTGATCGACAACCTTATCGAAACTGATGTAAGAAGGGTATGTTCCTGCTCTCAAAGGGCTTGTTTGGTATGCTGAGATAACTCAATTCCTAGCCGAAGGTGTTTGATATGTTAAGGGTCTTGAATTTGTACAGAACATACCGCGGTTCAACCCTGAAAACATGCAGCATAACAAGAAAGTGTTCGAAAAAGTAGATGAAATGGCAACGAAGAAAGGATGCACGCCACCCCAGCTGGCGCTTGCATGGGTTCACCACCAAGGTGATGATGTGTGTCCCATCCCAGGCACCACGAAGATCGAAAACTTGAACCAGAACATCGGAGCGTTGGCTATTGAGCTAAACTCCGAGGAGATGGCAGAACTCGAGTTTCTTGCGAACCCAGATGTGGTGAAGGGGTTTCGAACGCACAGTTCTACGCCCAACTGGAGGAATTCTGAGACTCCGCCTTTGTCCTCTTGGAACCCATCAAAGAACAATGCACCCCTTTAGATTTGCAATGGGATACAAGGCCTTAGCTAGCTTACAAATATGATAATCTGTCATAGTCAATCTATGTTTGGTCATAATGAGTAATATTTAAAAACAGATCAAAGTTATGACATAAAATCCGGTAATACAAACACAACACTACATATTGATTCCTCAAACTGAGAGGATCGTAGTACAACGTTTATATATCTTGTTCATCCTCGACGATATATTGTGTAATATTATGTAAGTTCTCGTGATCTTTCCAATGAAATCAATGTTTCAAGCAAGTAGTCAGTTTTTCACTATAACAAATCAAACCTGGAACTCATTATTATTCCATATCGTTTTGATATGACTCTTGTAATATAGCAATCAATGGAAGTTATGAAACCTATCATACGAAGGAACCCACACATCTCTCCAACTGAAGATGTCTTTGCAACCATAGATATAGGTTGTCAAACGAATAAATGACCCCCTCCACAAATTGCTAAACGAAGAAATGAATCCCGAAACCGAACCGAAGCCAATCAGAAGCATCTCGCCTATGATGAAAACATTTGTACATGATTGGCGTTGAGTATGCTTGAATTTTCACATTTTGCTTGAAACTGAACAAGGTAATTGATTTGAGCTCAATATTGTCTTGTTATGTTAGGGTTTTACCGAGTACCATATATATTCGTGGTTAATCTTAACCGTTTTAATGCATTGTTAGTTGTAATTCAATCTCCTCAATAGAATCTCTATGCATTGTAAAATTAACCATTCTTAGGTGAACCATGATATATCTGATATCATTCGTATTGTTTATTTCGGTTCTTTTTCATATTGTTACAACAATTGAAAATTGGTTCAAAGTGCGTAAGAACATTGCAAAGTATAAATGCTAAATACATTGTATTCAGATACAAATTCATCACCATTGAAACCTACTAGTCTGATGAGTGACATTTGATATAAATACAAAGTAAAGTCTTTATTAAATAATTAACATTGAGAAGATTAAAGAGTCTTATTTTCAGTTATTTAGGATGATTTTGTTAAAATTGATCGTGTATTGAACTGTGGGTTAGATTTAGACCTAATGTCTATATACACTTGAATGTGCTTTTCACGGTCTATCAGAATTTGATGGATCCCGTGGGGACCAAATTCTGACCACCGTCAGTCCCGCACCACCCCTAACAGCCGGTGCATGTCCTTGATGCATTGGCCTTTTGGTAAAATTATATTGTTTATAAAACCAAAATACGTTGCTGCTTGTATGTAGTTGTTTCTCCCTCATTTCTGGTGAATTGCTGCCATAGATCATAGGAACTCGTACCGGGATGCTTCTTAGTAAGTGGCTACAATAGTGGCATAACGCATGTACGTTACATGTAAGTATGTAAGGAGGAGTGGCCAATTAGTTTATGCCATTTACCTTGCTTCATCGTCGCATTCGTGGACCTCATATCACTCTTGACTGCAACGTATGCCCTGACGTTACTTTGATGTTCAGTGTTCAGTAACTTTGCAAGCTAATTAAGTTATTATTTTTATTCTAACTCTATGACTTGTCCTGTGATTTTTCACAACAATTTAGAAAAAGAAAAGGATGAAAAAAGGTTCCCATGCTTCACTGTTTATAAAAAGGGTTGTTTTTTTTTACTTCACTAGATCTTTATAAATTATACAATGTTATCATCTTCTTCAATTCACTCGGCCATTTGTTACACAACAAAGCAGCTTGAACAAGAGAAAAACAAATCAATGGCAAACCAAGTGAGAAGAATCAAGCTGGGTCGTGAGGGTCTTGAGGTACCAGCACAGGGGCTTGGATGTATGGGTATGTCTCAATCCTACGGTTCTCCCAAGCCTGAAAATGAGATGATCCAACTCATTCACTACGCTGTCAATTCTGGCGTCACCCATCTCGACACCTCCGATGCTTATGGTCCTCAAACCAATGAAATCCTCGTCGGCAAGGTATTATTTACCTTTATTCCACCACCTGATTTTCATACTTACTTCTTATATGTTCGATTTCAAGTTTTTTTTTCGTTGCTTCATCTGCTGAACTTGTATTAATTAGGGCTTAAAATTGGGAGAATTCATCTGGCTACCTCGTCACTTGATTTTCATAATTAGTTTTAATATGTTCAATTTGAAGTCTTCTCTGCCAGTGGGGTTTGAATGTTGTGTTGAATTATGTCGATTAGGCGTTGATACTAGAAGGCATTAGTGTTCAGCAGGCCACCTACCCTACAGCACTTGATTTTCACCATTAATTTTTGGATATTCAATTTGAAGGCTTTTTCTGCTAATGAGTTTTGATGGGTTGTGTTGAATTTTAATCTTCATTCGTTTAATTTTGTTGATTAGGCGTTGAAATTAGGAGGGATTAGGGATAAAGTTCAGCTGGCTACCAAGTTTGGAATTGTAAGACCACTACAGGATGGCCAAAGGCCAATTCGAGGAGATCCTGGCTATGTAAGGGCGGCCTGTGAGGCCAGCTTGAAGAGGCTCGATATCGATTGTATCGATCTCTATTACCAGCATCGAATTGATACTAGTGTTCCCATTGAAATCACGGTAAATCTCTTTACTTTCGCCTTTTATCTGTATATGATCCAGTCATTGGTCTAATTTACTCGTGCCTTTCATTTATACATAGATGAGTGAGCTGAAGAAGCTCGTCGAAGAAGGGAAGATCAAGTACATTGGTCTATCTGAAGCCTGCGCTTCGACCATTAGAAGGGCGCATGCTGTTCACCCTATAACTGCTGTGCAATTAGAGTGGTCTTTGTGGACTAGAGATGTCGAGGAAGAAATCATACCTACTTGTAGAGAGCTTGGAATTGGGATTGTTCCTTACAGCCCACTCGGTCGAGGATTCTTTGCCACCGGTCCTAAAGTGATCGAAAACCTTATCGAAACTGACTTCAGAAGGGTACGTATCTTCCTGCTCTCTAAGTTAACAAACGGACCCAAGGTATGTAACTTTTCCAATATTAATGAATTATGTTACTTGGGTACAGGAACTACCGCGATTCCAACCTGAGAACATGGAACATAACAAGAAGGTGTTTGAGAAAGTAGACGAAATGGCGAAAAGAAAAGGATGTACGCCATCTCAGCTGGCGCTTGCATGGGTTCACCATCAAGGCGACGATGTGTGTCCCATTCCGGGGACTACTAAGATCGAAAACCTCAAACAGAACATCGGAGCGTTGTCTGTTAAGCTAACCCCTGAGGACATGGCTGAGCTCGAGTATCTTGCGAGCCCAGATGCTGTCAAAGGGTTTAGGACCGTCACTTATATGTGTAATTGGATGGATTCCGTGACTCCGCCTTTATCGTCTTGGAAACCATAAGAGAAGAGCTCATCAATTCCCTTTAACTTTGCATTTACAATGAAGAGTCCTTAGTTGCTATGTATGATCATTCTACTAGCTAGCTAGCCTTTGACGATGATCTATCTGTATTGGTCAATATGTAATCGATCTTCAATATGATAAGTTTTTCACTTTCTGTTGTATGAATAATGTGTGATATTATGTAAGCCTTCTTAAGCCAACACTTGAAAATAATCTGCGCACGATAGTCCGGAATAGAGAGAATTTGTTCCGTCCTCGATTTGGATTCTCCACTTCTAATTTCCACTCTCCAACTTCCCAACCGCTCTCGCTCATAAATGGCCGAGTTTTTTGGCGCCACTACGTCCGACGGGAGATCGGAAACCTCCATGGTGGACTCTATGATGATGCCGATCCTCCATTCCGCCATGAACCGTGCTCACGACAAGGTCCGCTCAAGTGACGCTAGCGTCCTCCAACGCCTCGCTGAGCAATCTAAATTCTGCGATCTCGCCGTCATGCAACTCGACGTCTGCGTCTCCTGCCTTCAATCAGCCGACGATGATCGCGGATTTCAGCGCCAATCCACCGTGTACTGCAAACTCGTCTCCGATCTCACCGAGATTCGTGACCGCCTCCTTGGTCGCCTTCGGGAAACCGAGCGCGCCATTGCCGACAAGGATAAGGAGCTCCAGAGGCTCCGAAATTGGGTGCGGAACCAGCGGTCTAAAGGTAAGGAGCAGTTGAAGGACGAGAAGAACTTTCTGGAAGAAAGGAAGAAGGCTGATTTGGAGAGAGAGAAGGGAGGGGCGGATAGTAAGAGTAAGAATGTTCAGGATTGTGATCATATGGGATCGGAGATTAATAGCTTGAAGAAGACGCTTGATGTGGCTATGCTTGTAATGCAGAACTCTATATGTGTGTCGGATGTGCGGCCTTTTGATGTGCAATTTTGTTGGGAGATGGAGAAGGATATTATGACAAGTCTGTTTGCCGGCATTGTTAGGGATTTTCAATTGAAATTGGAAGAGGAATTGGTGAAAAGTAGAGAGGAGTGGAGTTTGTTAGAGGATTTTTCATTGTCCGGATTGAAGGATGATTTGATGAGTTTACGCTGTGACCTTGCGAGTTTAGCAGGATCCATGGATGACGTAGAATCTAAAAATTTGTTTGTTAAGAACAGGGAAGAATGGGCCGAGAACAAAACAACAGATGAAGGAGTTGACACTTCGATAATGAAGGCTCACAAGTTAGATTTCACGCAGGGATCGAGTGCCTTGAGATGCAAGGAAACAGATGAGCATCAGAGGTCCATCCAGAGGCTTATTAAGAAGTTGGATGGTATTCGTTTTGCTGATAAGAGTCTGAATCATGAGAAGGAAAACTCTGTAGCTGAGAAGTCTAGAAATGAAACAAGCTTGAAGGAGAAAGATACTCAAGAAATTGATTTGCAAGTTGAATTAGCTGGTGAATTTCAAACAGTTCTTTTGAGTAACATGATGAAGGATTTTGAGCAGCATTTGCATGATCATGCAATCAGGAACTTTATTTCAAATGATATATGTATGGATTTGCTTCATGAGACCGTTAAGGATGTGAAAAAGACTAGCAAAAAGACGAATATGAGAGATAAATATACTGAAGAATTGAATTTACAAGTTGCCATCAGTGGAGATATTCAAAGCATTCTTTTGAAATGTGCGATAATTGATTTTCAACAGCATACGGTTGATCGGGTGAAGGGTTTGATTAGTCAATGTGTATGCGAGGAATTGCTTCACAGATTTGTCAATGATGTGAACAAGTCTTCTGAAGGAAAGAGCTCGAGAGGCAATGAGACTCAAGAACTGAATTTACAGCTACTGATCACAGGAGAGGTTCAAAACATTTATTTGAGATGTGCGATGGCCGATTTTCAGAATCAGTTGCATGACTATGAGTTGATGAGTTCGATTGAGGAAGTTGTGTGTATGGATTTGCTTCGTGAAACTATAAAGCACGGATTCATCAAGTTCACTGAACAAATGGCTGATAAGCGGAAGAATAATATGGATAATTTTACAACTAATGCCTTTCTCAAGGAAGAACTATTTGATGAGCAAGTCTTCCAGGAAGCACTTAAATGCATTGTTAGTGATCTTGTGAGTGAACACGAGGAACAGAGGAATGTATGCAATAGTTTGATTGCAAGTGAAACACGATTGCATATAGAAAGCGACGTCAGGGAGAAAGTATACACTCTTCTCTTGAAGGAAATGGGAAATACTTTGATTACAGAACCTAATGAGTTTAGATGTAAGAATAGTATCGAAAAGGAGGTGTATCAATCCACCATAAACGATAGCGTTGCCAGGGAGAAAGAGATCATTCTTGATCGATCATTGCAGGATCATCTATATACTAAAGAGGAACATCCCGCAGAGTTCATATGTGATTCAGAACATGAAGTTCAGATGATTGAGGAAAATAAGAGGGAGATGGATTTCAATGTATCTTGCAACAAGTTTGGAAAGGCTTCAACGCAACCAGGAACAAGTAAGATGACCCTAAAAGATTTGCGTTCTGATCAGGTTGCAGAAATAAGTGATGATGGTAATGAAGATGGTTCAGGTAATCAGAAACAGGCTACTAGTGTGAATTTCACCGAAGAAAGAAAGGTTCGAAGTGAATGTTTAGAAGAGACAAAAGGGTCAAGGATTGACAACCTATCTGGTTTCGGATTTTCGCTAAAAGAATTTTGTGAACTGATCAGTAATTTGGAGAATGGTGTACATCAGAAACTTGACATCAACATCTGCAGGTAATAAATTTTTTCTTTTCATTGATTTTCCAAGGAAAAAAAGAACTGGAGCTGAATTATGATATCTATTTTTTTGAAATTAAGTTGATTCAAATTCCAGATTGAAGCCAGTTTCACTTCTCTTAAAGTTAGTATCTAATGATACATCTGAATCAGAACCAAAACCTTGTCCTAACCATCCAACAGCTATTCCATCCCCATTGTTCATTGAACCTGTACTGAATAATCCTCTCTTTGCCGGATTATTGCCAACGTAATCATAAAAGGCTAGACTAATTTCTCAGGAATTTTCGACCAAGCTTATGATAAACTTTGAATTTCAGTCAGACAGTCACCCTGCACTAACTCTTCAATATATTTCCTCTTCAAAATATCCTGATTCCATTGATAATGAGTAGGACCGAATAGTTCGACAGGAGTTGGTGTTGAGTCATACCACATAGTTCCAGCAACCACAAAAGTTGCAAAATGACGGAAAATATGGTTTCAATACCCATACCGATATGTAATATATACTTTGTATAGTAGGCCTGCTAAAATGCCAATGTCCTGCTGCAATATGACAGAGTCTATTTATTCTTAACAAATGAAGATATGATCGCATGTTCTCGTGCATGGTGCGCGTATCATGTTTGTTTTATCATTGAACAAGGACGAATTTAAGCATGGTTGATAATTTCTCTCAGGTTACAAAGGCTAAAGGATCGATTACTGCATTTTAAGGCGTTGGCTGCCTCACTTAGGAGGAAGGAGTTGCAATTTAGGCAAGCGTTCATAAGAAGATGTGAAAACCTTCAAAAGGCTGAGACTGAGGTACACATATATGATTTCACACTTGTTATATTTTCTTATACAAAAAGAGGTTAGTACTAAAGACAGTTATAAGATGTTAGCATGTTAATGCCACATTTTGGACTTAGAAAAGCCTTTTGACCTGTTTTATATATAATGTAGGTGGATCATCTTGGGGATCAGGTGAATGCTCTTCTGAGTCTTATTGAGAGGATATACGGAACAATACAATATCATGCACCTGCTCTGCAACAATGTTCTGGGGTAAGTCATCTTTAACTCACTGATTGGTTATCTCTGATTTCTACACAATCCTCGTTTTGGTAGTGATGGTATATTTTTCTAAACCTGTGCCTTACAGATATCTAGACAACAATTCATAGTATAGTAGATTTGAGAATAATGATATGTTTTCAAGACATATATAGTTCTGAACCTGTGCCTTATCTCTGATTTCTACACAATCCTCCTTGACAGACACTTTATGTTTGTCCGCCAATGAGAAGGAAGAAGTTATATGCATTTCACTTCTTCAAAACAACACATACGTCTCTACTCTATAATCAATATTTGCTAACTGTAGCTAGTTTTTTGTTGTTGCTATGCAGGTCCTAAATATATTGACATTGATCAAGAAAGAGTTGAATAGGGTAATGGTTTAGCCATGTATAAGGTTACTATTTTTTTAATAATTTATAGAATAGGAAAGGAAAGTTAACACCTCAAAAAAAATCATTTAGCTGGGTATCAAGTCGTCAGGCTCAAATTATAACCATATGTGAGAATGATGCAAAAGTTAGAAAAAGAGTAATATATACTTTTATATGAATTTTATCATGTGCTTCAAGATAAATGATAAATTGTCATCCTCGTTTGTAATTTATCACCTGCTTTAAGAAATATAGGGTGTGTTTGAAAGACAGTTTTAAAAACTTAGGGGAGCTAATTACGATTATAAAAGTTACACGGGAAAATGCATAAAATCAACTAGAAGTGTTTGAAAACCCAAGTTTACGAGAATTTGTGTTAGCTATCCAAGTTTAAAATTTTCATTTCAGGAACAAAAAGGAAAAATTTAAAGTTATGAAAATTATGATAAGCTTCACTTTCACCATGATAAATTAACATAATAAGATATAACAAAATTAGACCAAGAGACTCGAAAAAAATAAATCTATTACCCCAGATATCATAGATAATGGGACAATCACATACGACATGTATAACAATATATATCTTTCGGGAAGGTAATAGAATTGCGGAAAGCGCTTAGGCGCGGAAAACTTCGACTCTTTTTTCATAAAAAAAAAGTTGGCTCCTCAACAAGCATCACATGAGGTGTCATGCAACTGCGACACAGCGGGATATAAGTTCAACCTATTCTACAAGTAACATCTACCGCTCGGGATTGCATTCAAGTGTCCACACCTTACCGTTAGGCGTTAGATCTACTCCCATCCGAAACAGCCGCCGGACTGCTACCTCTAAATTTACTTTCTCTCAGTCACATAAAAACAGGCAGCAATGCACTTGTACCGCAATCGTATGAAATATGAAGTCGTCGGTCACCGTGACCGATGACTCACTAATACCAAGTGGCGCCATTCTATTCGTCACATTACCACACGGAATCCAATTGCAATTCACCACGTGGTGAAACGGTCCGCCCCCGTTGACGGGCTTCTCCCATCGGGCACTCCCTTTTGCTTCCGTGCTCCGTATACTCCCTATATAGTATCTCCCTATTTCAACCAGATCCACTTTCTCTTTCTACTGTCTGACAAAAAATAAGCTCAAACAATGGCTTGTCGAACTCCATTTCTCCTCTTCCTCTCCCTCTCTTTCCTCCTCCTCCTCGCCGCCACCGCTACGACGGAGAAGAAGGTTTCTCCGGCGGAGGAGGACGATGAAGATCTCAGCTTCCTCGAAGAGCCGAAGCCAGTTTCCGACGATGGAGACCACGATTTGGATGGAGGAGAAGATGAAGGAGTAGATTACGGGAACTTGGAGGACTTTCCGGATGACGAGGACTGGAGTTCGGAACTCTCATCTCCCACGTTCGATGACAAGGACGTGGTGGCGCTTAACAGCTCCAATTTCGCCGATTTCATCGCCAATAACAAGTATACATTAGTTGAGTTCTACGCGCCTTGGTGTGGCCATTGCCAGGCGCTGGCTCCGGAGTACGCGGCGGCGGCTACGGAGCTGAAGGCGGAGGGTGGAGAGGTTGTCCTTGCAAAGGTGGATGCTATGGAGGAGAGCGAATTGGCCAGCAAGTATAATGTTGAGGGGTTTCCAACTATTTACTTCTTCGTTCAGGGCGAGCACCGACCTTATAACGGTCAAAGGACCAAGTGAGTCAGATCACTTCTATCTCCCTGAATTTTCTTTCTTTCGGTCCTTTCAGTTTTGCTTTATTGCTGAACTTTAGATGGAATTTTATTGGCTCCTTGATGAATATTTGTCTGTGTGAAAGAAAATGAGCCTTAATTGGAAAGGCAATGGAGCATATATGGGCGACATTTCTTCTGCATTCATCCTTTAAAGATATGTTATTTCCTGCAAATAACACTAGATCAATTTGCAGTAGTCAAGTTTTTAATTTTAGTTGCTTCACTTGCTTCAACAACTGTAGTTACAAGTTCCAACCTGTCCTTCTCTGGAAAATGGAAGTATCTGATGTTTGAGTACTATCCTTGTAGCGATTACTGAGACAATGGGTTTATAGCTATTTCATTGTTTTGCTAGAGAGGGTATTATTTCCTGGCTGAAGAAGAAGACCGGTCCTGGAGTTCAGAATATAACAACAGTAGAGGAAGCTGAGAAGATTCTCAGTGCTGATTCTAAAGTAGTGGTGGCATACCTTGACAGCTTGACGGTATTGCTAACCTCCTAATTGAAGTTATTTTCTGAGCGCTTAGCCATTGTCCACACTCTGATTTACATTCGTTATTATACAACACTGATAGGGAGACTTATATGACATCATCCACGAATGTACTTTTGGCATTTCTAGGGCCCTGAAAGCAAGGAGTTAGAGGCTGCTTCAAAACTTGAAGATGATGTGGATTTCTACCAAACTGCAAGTCCTGATGTAGCACGGATTTTTCAACTTGACACAAAATCCAAACGCCCTAGTTTAGTTCTATTAAAGAAAGAGGATGAGAAACGAACTCTGTTTGGTTGGTTCTAACACAATCTCTCTATATTTTCACCTTGAGTTTCATTTTATTAATGGATATTGGTTGGTATGTGCAGATGGTGAATTCTCCAATTCAGCTATTGCGGAGTTTGTATCTTCCAACAAGCTAGATTTGGTGATTACTTTCACCAGGGACAATGCTCCACAGGTTTTTGAAAATCCTATCAAGAAGCAGGTATATCTTTTTCTTTATGAACAGTTGATCTTATGTTTCATAAAAAAAATTTAGGCTTATTGACTGTCCGAGGTAACTTTTTTTCACAGGTATTGCTTTTTGCCGTGGGAAATGACTCAGAGAAGCTTCTCCCTGTATTCCAAGAATCATCAAAATCATTCAAGGGCAAGGTATAGGGTTGTTTATCTGTCAAGTCACAAATATATTTTGTCTACACCATACACACTAATTTGTTGCTTTAAAAATATACTCGCACCAATAGCTTTCACATAGACCAAATCAAGTTATCAAAATATATTTTGTGAGGTTATCAGTTATAGTTTAGAGAACAGGGAAAATACTCTGAGATACTGTCAAGTGAATGATGTTTTGTGATGTTGGATCTCTGAAAATGTCATATGAGGTACTCGTATAGTCGTATAAATGTGATTTACATTCTTTGGTAAGTAATATTCTGTCAAGTGAATGATGTTTTGTGATGTTGGATCTCTGAAAATGTCATATGAGGTACTCGTATAAATGTGATTTACATTCTTTGGTAAGTAATATTATGCTTTCACTTTGTAAGTCCCGAGTGCTTCTTGGAGAGTATCTTTGGTGCATCCATAGAAATCTAGACAAATAAGAATTTCTGTGTGGTGTTCTTTATTTATATGTTCCCATTCTTGAATGATGGTGCTAAATGCTAATCCTACTCAGGTGCTATATTCAGCCAATCACAGTTGTTATTCACTCATCTTTTCAGTTGTTGTATTCATATCTTAAGTTAGATTGGTAGACAAATTGCACGAGAAGCTTATCCTCAACTAACCCTCATTAATATTTTCTTAACTTTTATATGTGCTCCAATTTTGGAAAAACTCTCATAATTGGTTGTGGATCTGTTACAGCTCATTTTTGTCTTTGTGGAAATGGACAACGAAGATTACGGAAAACCAGTGGCAGAATACTTTGGAGTTACAGGAGTTTCTCCAAAAGTCTGTTTCGGTTTCTATATGTACTTTCCTTTTATTTGATGCCTGCATTGACATATACTTATTAAGACCACTGCTTTATATACAGATAGTTGCATACACTGGAAATGAGGATAGCAGGAAGTTCGTGTTTGAAGATGATTTGACCTCAGAGAAGATAAAGGTTGTAATGTTTCCTGTCCAACTTAGTTATATCGTTAACAACATAATTTTTTTTATCTTCTATAGAGTGGAATGATTATGCTGAAGTTGCAAAATGCCATTGATTTCCCAGTCATTTGCAGCTGAGTTTCTCGAGGACAAACTGCAACCATTCTACAAGTCTGAACCAATCCCCGAGAAAGTATGTTGGCAGATCTATGTCTAAGATATTATGATTGATATTTGGTTTTAAAGGCCCTCAATATGATATGATTGTAAATGAGCCTTGCAGAATGATGATGATGTCAAGGTAGTGGTTGGGAAGAACTTTGATGAGATAGTTCTAGATGAGTCAAAGGATGTACTTCTTGAGGTATACTTCAACAGCATCTAAAATTTGAACGTCCAACTTTTCTCAACTGTTAGTTAATAATAGACCATTCCAATTTGGTAATACCAGATATATGCCCCATGGTGTGGACACTGCCAATCTCTAGAACCAATCTACAATAAGCTAGCCAAACATTTGAAGGGTATTGACTCTATCGTGATAGCAAAGATGGATGGAACGAGCAATGAACACCCAAGGGCGAAGGTAACAAAACCTTAGTTAATGCTACGAGCCTTTAAGCATATTGAATTTGATCCTAAGACATTATGGCGTTTGATGGTACATTTTCTTGGTTTCTAAAGTTGTAACCTACGAGCAATAATTCATTTGTTTGAGTTTTCCTTGTAGAGTGATGGATTCATTTGTTTGAGTTTTCCTTGTAGAGTGATGGATTCCCGACGATCCTCTTCTTCCCAGCCGGAAACAACAAGAGCTTTGAGCCAGTAAGTGCATTGTTACATATTCCTGAAAGTTTATCATTTTATTATGAAGAAAACTAGGGTCAACTTCGTTTATGGTGTTTGGCAGATTACTTTTGAAGGCGACCGCACTGTGGTTGAGTTCTATAAATTCCTAAAGAAGCATGCAACTACTCCTTTCAAGATTAAGAAACCCGTCTCCGCATCAAAACCTCAGCCACCACCAAAGCCTGCCACTGTTGAAGCCCCAGGAAGCACCGACTCCCTCAAGGACGAGCTGTAAAGTTTGAGTTAGAGACCGAGGGGTACATTTTTATGAGGCATTAGTTTTCAGTCTGCATCTAATTTGTTACGATGATCTAAACTTGCTAGAGCTCTAGAATGGCAGCAGTATACAACTATACAAGTTATCATTTTGGGCTAAATTAATAATGCACTATACCCTTGCCCTTTAAAAAAAAGGGGACAAGTTTTAAAAATTGAATTTTTAAAACTAGACGCACCCTAAGCATCATAGTGATGCATAGAAATTTACAACAACAAAAAAATCACGGTTTTTCGAGCAAGGATGTCATGTTTTCGGAGATTTTGAGAGTTATGACGAATTTCGTGTATTATAACCCTTTGAACATTTTCAAGCTTTTTGCAACAAGAGATGCGACGCTTTTGGACTTTGCGAGATTACCTGAATTTTTTTGGAATGGACACACTATGCATTATAGAACTTGTAAAAAAAAAAGTTTCACTGTTTTTGAAGAAAAGTTTCACGGTTTTTGAAGAAAGGATATGAAAACTCAGAGTTTTTGAGATTTTCCACGAGATAGTATATTACACTTTGAATATTTTGAAAAACGGTAAGTTTTTAATTAATTGAGTTTTGGGGAGTGGGCATACTCGATGAAGAAAGTATACATGCATTCAAGAGTTTCCTTAAGCTGGTGAATGACTATAAAGACAGGGCATTGAGATGAAGGGAAGAAAGAGATTTGGTCAAAGTTAATGTGGATGATTGAGTCATCGATCGAGGACGCTGGCATGGGGTTAGGATCAGTTCTAAGAAACTCGGAAGGTGTTGTGTTGGTGCACGAGTTTTGAGGCTGCACTCAGGTTGGAAGCACAAGAGGCTTTGAGAAGAGGATATGCCATGGAAACTGTTTCAACACAGATGCTACTAATCGCTCTCATTATTGAAGATGTGAGACAGTTTAGTGCCTTTTAATTGGTATTTTACGGGGGGAATTGAGTTCAATTATAATGGAAGGAAGGACCTAATGTAAACCACGTGATCTGTAGTACGTCATTAATAACCCAACTTCATTCACCAATAACAAAACTAAAAAAGAAAGTTAAGATCGAAGATGTAGCATGATCTCCTTGCTTCTTAACTAAAACCCAACTAGCTAGGAGAAAGTAGGAGGACAATGAAGGGTTTAATCCCTAGCCTGTATCATATAAGAGTCATAACCCAATTCACATAAGCTTGTATCTGGGTTAGCTCTCAGACTCACTTGTACGTACAGGATTGAAGAAGCATGGCGAAAGACACGAGCTCCGGTAAAGCAACCATTCTCGCCTTAGGCAAAGCCTTTCCTCACCAGTTGGTAATGCAAGAGTTCCTCGTCGACGGCTATTTCAGGAACACCAATTGTGACAATCCTGATCTCAAGGAGAAGCTCACTCGTCTTTGTATATCCATCCTCTTTTCATTCAATTCACCTTATTTTATTTATTTATTTATTTATTGGGTCTAACTTATAAATTGGTTGGCAGGCAAGATGACAACGGTGAAAACAAGGTATGTCGTTATGTCGGAGGAGATCTTGAACGAGTATCCGGAGCTGGCCATGGAAGGTCTCCCCACAGTAAAACAAAGGCTGGACATCTGCAACGATGCAGTGACTAAGATGGCGATGGAAGCATCCCAATCAGCCATCAACTCATGGGGTAGACCCAACACCGATATCACCCACTTAGTCTATGTCTCCTCTAGTGAGGTCCGTTTGCCCGGCGGAGACCTTTACTTGGCTAGTGGGATCGGACTAAGCCCCGATACGCAACGCATCATGCTTTACTTCAACGGTTGCTCCGGTGGCGTTGCCGGAATCCGTGTGGCTAAGGACATTGCCGAGAATAACCCGGGGAGTCGAGTCCTCCTAGCCACCTCCGAGACCACCATAATCGGATTCAGACCCCCCAGCGTTGACAGGCCATATGACCTTGTAGGGGTGGCCTTGTTTGGAGACGGGGCAGGGGCCATGATCATAGGCTCAAACCCTATTTTCAAAATTGAAAGGCCACTCTTTGAGCTCCACACTGCCATCCAACACTTCTTGCCTGGGACAGACAAGATCATAGACGGCAAACTCACGGAAGAAGGCATCAACTTCAAACTATCAAGAGAGCTGCCACAAATCATCGAAGACAACATTGAGGGGTTTTGCGGAAATATCTTAGGGAGAATCGGCTTATCCAAAGAGGACTATAACGACGTCTTCTGGGCCGTTCATCCCGGTGGCCCTGCCATACTCAATAGAATCGAGAAGAGACTCGGCTTGGATCCGGAGAAATTGGACGCTAGCCGAAGAGCCTTGGCGGATTACGGAAATGCTAGTAGTAACACCATTGTGTACGTTATGGAGTACATGATGGAAGAGAGCCTAAAGAAGAAGAAGAGTGAAGATGGCTCGAGGGACGAAGGGAGTGAATGGGGATTGGTCTTGGCTTTTGGTCCTGGGGTTACCTTTGAAGGCATTCTTGCTAGAAACCTTATTGTCTAATTTCATACAACGCACGTACGTGCTTTGTTTGCTCCTATAACCACTGCTTCTTTGTTGCTTAAGTAATCGCTAAGGTATTAAGCTCTAATTTGTTACGAGTCTTACATATTGTTTAAAGGAACTCAAAGAAACAACCAAAATTAACAACAACAAATACACCAATTTACCCGTAGACTTTATTAGATTTTGCACGTTGATCGTGCACGCACGAGCTAGCGTTTTGTCTTTCACTCAACGATCGAGCTTTCCTTGATCAGCAAGATCCCATATTACTCAGCCAAGTGTATGTTTTGGGTTGGTTGATCATACCATACGTCTAATTTCATACAACATACT
Organism: Fagopyrum homotropicum; assembly: GCA_033239125.1. NCBI lineage: Eukaryota > Viridiplantae > Streptophyta > Magnoliopsida > Caryophyllales > Polygonaceae > Fagopyrum > Fagopyrum homotropicum. Next base: position 175,386 of record BSWB01000003.1, on the reverse strand, counting down.
TAAGTTTTAAAAAACGGTAACTAACTATTTGAAATGGATCAAGACGAAGACGAGTCAACGAAGATGTATGGTGTGATGAACCAACCCAAAACATGATTAGTTTAATGGACTAGAAGTGAAGTGTCCTGACGTGGATTCAGATTGAACTAATCACCTCCGGTCCCCTACCAAAAGTAGATAGCTAAACCGGGTTCGGTTAGGGCCGTTTAATCACGATTAGTTTTAATTGGAAATGGAATTGATCAGCAAACACAACTTCACAACAACTTTTTCTCCACTTACCTGCAAGAAATTATTAGACGTCCACTTCAGGGTGGCGTACGCCTAATTTACTTGATCAACAAACATAACTTCACAAGCATGTTAAATGCTAAAAAATGTACTAATCTTTAGAATTAAAAAAGTTTCAGATTGTATCTTAAAATAATTAAAATTACAATTCATCATTTATAATCATCCCAACTTTTTGATTTTAGGGTAAAATAGTACATTATATTTTTTAAATTCATTTAATAAATATAAACCTATTTAACTCAATTCTTTCAAGAAATATTATATATATATATACTTAAATTAGAAGAATTTATAAAATAAAAGTCTTAATAAAAAGCCTATTTAATTATTTTTATTTTTGTTTGTACAACATTTTAATACAAATGAGAATTATATGCCCGTGTAAACACCGAACTTAGCTCTAATTTAAGAGAGCAACACAGAATTCAAACCAACAAAACTGAAAGTCAAAGTAATGTATTATATAATAGTTCATCCAGAAATGTTTGGTACGTTGGATCAACCGTAATTAAGGGGAAATGTTTAATGAACGACCACGTAACCTTTAATACGTTGACCATTTGACGCCAACCGGCCAACCAAAACACGAGTGCGCCTATTTGAAAGTCAAGTAATGATAAGTAATAAATATGAATGAATGAAGACATATTTGGTAAACACGTAGTTGTGTATACAAATTTGATACTCCCTCTCCTTGTTCCGCATACATCTGTTTTTTTAACTCACTATTGAGTTCTTTTCATAGACGGGTCTTCTCCAAAAGCGACTTAAGCACAGACGTCAAAGCGTACGCGCGTACCAGACCGGTCGCCGTCGCGGTAAGTGGATTTTTATGGCCGGTGATACAGAGATGACGACAACGCGTTCAAAGTGGGAAGCTGGGTTTGGTCTTGGTGGACAGGACACGCAAACCAAGCTCACCGGTGCATAACTCCATGCCTCGCTGAGAAACAAAGATTTTGGTGGCCTTGTTCAATTTTTTATAATCAATGTCTAATCTCAAGGTCTTATCTTTTTCTTATCAACAGAGTTGACGTTCTACAAACTCATTAGTTATACGGGTCATCCGAGGTTTTTTCAATTCGGGTATAATTTCGGTCAGATCCGACCACAAAAATTTTAAGTGTTGGTTTTGTATATACGAGTATATATATTCTAATAATACACATTTGGATAAATTGAAGAATATAACTATCTCACGTGAGGAAAATAAGTATACCGTGTGTGTGTATATATATATATATATATATATATATATATATATATATATATATATATATATATATATATATATATATATATATATATATATATATATAGGAATTGGTTAGGTGGGAGTCATTCTTACGGAAATGAATGAGAACTTATCTCAATCGTTGGATGAACAAAATCAATGGTTGATATAAAGAAAAAGTTTCTATGAATTTTTTAAAAAATTGAACACATTAATGCAATTTTTTTTTATGTTGAATGATAATGTTAGTTTCTTTAAAGAATTTATCACATTATTAATATCACACTCATTCACATGAACGTGAAGTTCATGGCGTTCAATTAAAAAAACACAAGAAATCGATGTATATAGGTTTGTTTGAGTTAAATTTAATGCACATAAGCGTTCAATCACATAAATAGTTAAAGTCATGTACACAATTTATTAATCATTTACTTTCATGAACGCGAGGGTTCATGCACAATATGGATGAGAAAAAACGAAAATGATATGTAAACTAGAAAACAAGCACCATGAACATTATGGTCATGGTGGTGTGATGATCGAATTCTACGAGAAACATGCACATAGATGTTAATAGTGGATGAACATAATTAAATAATATTTTCTTACCCAACCAACTCAAATTATTTTTGTAGATTATGACTTAGAGGTTGTCATTACTCATAGTAAGACTTGGTTATTTTCGGAACCTCTCTCTATATATATATTTTGGTTCGGGTGAGAACCAATTTATAGAGAGGAATGAGAACCTTTAATGTTCGTGGAATTATAAAACATCAACGGTTAAGATTGAATATGTTTCTTTCAATTATTCCGTCAAATTCCTTTCTTATTTCGGATTATTACATTCCTTGTACGTGTGTGTAATGTATCATTCAATTACCAAAATTAGTGCATCATTAAATCGAATATACTAAAACATAAAAAATTCGATTGGTTTAACGATTAGTCATGTCATTTGTTTGTATGAATGAGTCATGAACTATACGTGCAACAAGTAATATTGTTATTGTAAGATTGAGTCAGGAACAGTAAGTGCAAGGCGACACACACGAGTAACATAAGTGAAGAAACCAAGAACACAAACATGTAAGGTAAAATTAAATGTGCATGATACATGTAGTAAAACAAGTAATAGCTTAGTGTATGAATGAGTCATGAACGGTACGTGCAACATGATAGGATTGAACAACACATGCATGATACATACATACATCAACATTACATGCAACAAGACACAATTGAACACACATGCATTGGACACCAATAATGCACCCTAGAACACGAACATCTAAGTTATGTAGTTGGGGGATTTTTATTAGATTCGGGTTATAAGGTGTTGAATTTGTGTAGTGTTTAGTTAGGGTGACAATTTTCACTTTAGCGGTTTCAAAATGTGGTTAAAGAGTTGTGAAACTTGGGTTTTGAGAATCTCATCGGATAACTAAGGTTTTATGGGTTTCTAAGAGGGTTGTGGAACTAAAATTTCATTCATAACCTTTCAGTTGCGGATAAATGGAAGATCTTAATGGCCGAAATCATTTCATTTGATGAATTTGGTATCATCGATTTTCATGCCCTTTATCTATCGATCGCTATCGCCACACTGTACCCCTCGTTGGTGGAAGTCAACTAAAGAGAAGAAATGCAGGCGACAAAATCGAGCAAACTGAGGATGGAGGTCCGTTTGAGAAATCGAGGATTGAGATCCGTCTAAAAAATCGACAATTCAAGCATATCCCAAGGAGCGAAGGAATGAAATCAATTGCGAGGATTAGGGTTCGATGGTATGCTTATACAACATTGAAATAGAAAAAAAAAAAAGAAATACAACTTTAAAATAGAAAAAAGCAAAAATAAAATAAAATAATAATATTATTTTATTATAAAATGAGGTTCACAAGACGGATATTTGACGGAATACTAACTTTGGTGGTTTTTTTTGATAACGGAGTATGTTTAAGGGGTGGTTTCCTATAAATAGTGATAGAGAGGGTGATTATTTACAATATGACATATTTAACGGGCGGTTTCCGGTACACAATCCTAAGAGACGGAAGATTTACAAAAATGAAAGTGCGAATCCAGTATGGCAACGCGGCAACGCTCCATTTATACCGGTTCAACTCTCAACCACAAAGCCATTACATTTTACCAACATTTGCCGTTTGCACGTACATAAAACTCCGGGCCCAACGCCCTTTATACAGAGTCCACGTCATTATCCTGGCCACGGCTAATGCAGCCCAATTATCCAAATAATATAAATTATTAGTATTATTAGTGCATCTCCATAATCTACTTTTCCTATTTATGCCGACGTACCAAATCGAATGTCTACACCCTCTTTACCGCCGTGGCTCCCACTCTTCAATCCACCTCACTTAATCCAACGGTCCCACATACTCTGCCACAAACGGAACGTTTTGAAAATAAGGACAACTTAACCGTGGTTCCCTCCTCCGTTTAACCATGGTTACACCCTTCCCACCACTATCCAGTATCCCACAAGCAAAATTTTTAAAGAAAAGAAAATCAGGAAATCTTCTAAAAAAGGGAGGAAAACATAAACACAACAACAAAACCTGCAAACATGCTCCCCTCCTGCTGCTCCTTCCCATCGTTTGGCATATTTCGTTTCAACCCAAGCCCCATGCCCTCTCAAAGCTTGATTGAGACTGTGAATGATTGCTTCTTCAATACCTGAATTCATCTTCCTCTCTCTCTTGCTGTCTTGTTCGTTGACAGCAAGACTGCTTGTGACTTCCGAAACGTTTCTTTTTCTTTCTAGCTACATCCATTTCTCTCGTTGGATCCTGTGGCGTTGAAATCAGAGTTGTAAAGCTCAATTTTATTTGGTTACGAGGTAAATTGGTTGATTGAAGTCACGGAGGACGGATACAGATGGCGTTTGCTTCCAGCCAGTCGTCGGAAATGCAAGAGCCGAGCGTCGAAACCGACAAGCTTAGTTACGAGATCTTCAACATTCTCGAGAGTAAGTTTCTCTTTGGATATGATGATCAGAAGGTCTGGCTTCCTAAACAGCTCTCGCCTAGAATCCATCCTAGCATCGACTCTCCGCCTCAACCAACGGCGACGTCTTCTGTTCATCCCGGAGGTGTCAGCAACATCAAGAATCAGCGTGGAAAGATATGTATTCTTAGTATCGATGGCGGTGGGATGCGTAATATCATCTCCGGTAAGGCGCTTGCGTACCTCGAGCACGCGCTCAAGGCGAAATCCGGTAATCCGGACGCTAGAATAGCTGATTACATTGATGTAGCCACTGGCTCTGGTGTCGGTGGCATCTTCACGGCGATGCTCTTTGCCTCCGGTGAAAATGGCCGGCCCATCTTCCGCGCCGAGGACACATGGCGTTTTCTCGCCGAGCAAGGGCCGAAGATTTACCGGTCTGGTTCATCCTCTGGATCTAAGATTATTAAGCGAGTTTTGCGAGCCGGCGACCGGTCTAACGGTTCATCGGCTCTTGACAAACTGATGAAGGACGCGTTTAAGAAAACCGGCCGGTCTTTGACTTTAAAGGACACCTTGAAGCCGGTTCTGATTCCCTGCTACGACCTTTCGAGCACAGCGCCATTTGTTTTCTCGAGAGCGGATGCGTTGGAGACGGATAGCTTTGATTTCAGACTTTGGGAGCTGTGCCGAGCTACTTCAGCCGAACCGGGAGTCTTCGACCCGGTTTGCATAAAATCAATCGACGGTTCAACCAGGTGTGTGGCAGTTGCCGGCGGTTTAGCGATGAGTAACCCGACGGCAGCTGCAATAACTCACGTTTTGCACAACAAACAGGAGTTTCCGTTTGTGAGGGGAGTGAAGGACATAATGGTAATCTCATTAGGTACAGGACAATTTCTGGAAGAGGGAAAGAGTAGCTATGCATATGAGAAGGTGAAGGCCTGGAAGGGAAAGCAGTGGGCTCGGCCAGTGGCTCGTATTGCCGGGGACAGTCATGCTGATTTTGTGGACCACGCTATGGCCATGGCATTTGGGCAGTCTTGTAGCAGTAATTACGTTCGTATCCAGGTTCAGTCATCATTCCTCTCCCTTGTCTTGCTTTCAGTTTTCTAATAATTATCTTAATTTTAATTATTTGAATTGGTTGAGAAATCCTTTTCCAAAATGTTACGATATGCCGAACAAACTCTGTTCCTGTCCCATTCCACTCCGTTTCATGTCATATTATTGCCTGTTTGGTCCATTGTAATTGACTCAAACTTGACCTTAACTTACTTTTAACTGCTCAAATCTTTTGTTGGAGGGGAATAATTAGTGTAATAATGATGCATTATCCACCATCAGTTTCCATTATCCACTTTCAAACAAGGATTGAGTCTGTTTTGGTTTACTCATGGATATAAATCATGTAATATGGACGTAGAAGCACCACCTGTCTCGATGTTTTCGTAATTTTTGATGGGGTTTGGTGCAGATATTTACAACTTACAAGTGCCGGAAAATTTTGATTCTTTATCAAGCTTTAATTGCTTGTAAGTTTGGGTGTGTGGGCTGTGGGCAAGATAGTGAAAGGCATGAAGGACAGGCTTGAGTTTTGGTTTATGCAATTTAAGTTTTTTTACAGGGGATGGGTTGTGTTCTTCTGCATGTTGTCAATGTCCTTATAGGGTGGAGTGCTAGGACATTTTTTTTGTGTGGGCATTAGGTTGGTTTTGGTGGTATCAGTTAGCCCACACGTATTATGAATTTAGGTCTGGGAATGCCTAACTGGCAATTCTTTGTACATGCGTAAGATATTGCACATTACCCAGTTGGTTAACTTGGTTGGCCAATTGGTCATCTGAGAGAGAGGTGAGGGTCCCCTCTTGGCTCTTGTATTGCTAATAGAGTGCATTCTAGAGGGATCAGATTGCCTGGTCAATGTATTTGTTTTGGCACTTCTCAGGGCATTAGACGTGTGCGGGCACATCTTTATGTCACAATGCTCACCAGGCGGTGATTCTCTGTATGCCTTGTCTTGATATATTGATTTCAATGTGACATTTCACTGCTGAAACTAGTTCACTTTTCCAGCTAGGGAATTATGATATTCCGTATACGTACATAGAAAATATTTTGAATCCCATATTGAGTTTCCTATACTATTTCCACAACATGATAAATATTTTTTGTTTGAAGTGGTAAGAACATGTTACCTGGAAACTCTGAAGGGGCAGAGTTTTTCCCTTTTTGATTCCCTAGGAAAATCGAAAACACTATCTTCTTGTAAAAACTATGGCAATTATGGCATTTTCATGTGTTTGTAGCATTCTGTTTCCGTGCAATATTGATTAATAATCACCTAACGGCTGTCTCTGCTTTGGTCTTGACCTAAATTTTGTTCAAATCTAGTTCTTTACCTCCCCTACATCTTCGATTATAAAAGTTGGGGATTTCTTGTGAAGGAAGCTCTCTTCTTGGCGTATTTGCTCACTAGTTACCAATCTAGTGCTCCAAACACTACATATGTTGCCTGAAATTAGGTGTTCCATAGCAACATACCACTACTTGTAGAAAAAAAGAGGGTACTGACTCATGATTCACCCTTTGACTTGCTATTGATCAGTTACTTTTAAAAGCCTTCTCAGGAATTGCTTTCAATTTATTAAAAACATAAGGAAGAGTTTTCTCATGCATTTTCAATGTGTGGTCCAAATTATCATGAAACGTGAGCTATAGTGCCCCTTAATTTGACTTGTAAATAACTCCGGCTTGTTGCAGTATGAAAAGTCAGGTGAAACTTTTCTTCTACTTGATGTTCAAAAAACAGGTACAACTAATAGCCTTGTAGATCATATCAAATTTTGATTCACTTGCTGCCAAGTCTCATAAATGAAAATTGTGATTGTTTATCCAGGGTTAGTTTCACATTAACCCTAATTTATATGTTCTGAAAAAGTCCACTCATTGTCTAGTAGCATATCTTTAACATTGCCAAATTTTGTGACAGGCCAATGGTTCTACATCTGAGAAGTGTGGTTTGAATATGGACACAGATCCGAGTCCTGAGAATGTGAAGGCCCTGGTAGGAATAGCAGATGAAATGTTCAAACAGAAGAACGTTGAATCCGTGCTTTTTGGCGGGAAGAGGATTGGTGAGCAAAGCAATATTGAAAAACTGGATTGGTTTGCAGGAGAACTTGTACTTGAGCACCAAAGGAGGAGTTGCAGAATAGCTCCTACTGTTGCTTTCAAGCAAGCAACTGCTAATTCAAGCTGAATTATCCATACAGCTATAAACTCAGAGGAACAGGTACATTTCATGTGCACATGATATTAAGTTTGACTTTTGATCAGCAAAGGAACCAGATAGGAGTAGTCTTATATAAAAGACTATTCAATGGTTAATACTTTAGAAAAGCAATGGTTCAATTTTCGCGTCAAGAGACATGTTTGTAGGTGAATTTGACAAGTGCCTAATGTAGGAATGAAACCTTTAGATTTAATAGCAAAAAATGAAATGAACAGTCAAAAGAATGTGCTGGAGAAATGAAAAGGCATGAATGGTAGCAAAAAGCCATGTCTCATCATCCTAAAAGGCAAAAAGCAAAAGGTTTTGTATAAAAACAATTAGATCTCTATAATACTTTGCATTAGAGGATGCAGTGCTTAGCTAACCCTTAGCAATTGAATAATAGTATTACTTTCTTAAAATGATAAACTGGAATCAGAATGGATTAGTGGACTAACCACTTAGTTCCAGCATCACCATTTAATGTAGTGGTAGGACAACTTTTCCATCTTTGTGTTAGGAGATAGGGATTGAACTTGTGTAGTTGTTGAAGGTAATAAGTTTTCACCTCTAAAGTGTACACATTCTGAGCCTCCTATTACTAATAGGTTTTAGGGTGGAACTTCATTGGACTTATGACAAGTGTCAACTAAGTCTGCATCCTACATTCTGAGCCTAGTATATATTGTATAAGCCTAGTATAGAATATATACGATCGATGGGCTACTCCTACCAAACCAATTAATTTTAGGATGAAATCCTGCTAGGCTTGGACCTAACGTGTGTATACACACCCGCCGTACGGTCAGTCTGTGTCAATGGTAGCAAACAACCATTTGATGAAGTTCATATGTTTAATATATAATCGGATAGATACTTCATCCACTTATAATACCATGATCCTGATTTTTAAACCAAGGCAAACTTTAGTCCCCGTCTGATGTTGGGTCAGGCGGTCAGCCTAAATCAATTCTCATGGATATTTATCCGGAACTCTTTCTCGCACTCATCTTAGGCTTATTAAAAATTTGCTTTTCCAGCTTCTTTTAATCAATTTTTTTATATCAGATTTAGTTTCTTCATAGTCTTCCTCCTATTATCACCTATGCTCTCACACCACATCTCACTTATGTGTTGGATGGAGATGCTTAGTGCCTTGGTTACCCGTCATGGATTACATGTCAAAATTTCTTGATGCAAGCAATTTATTGCGGTATTTCATCCCTGAAAAAGTTTAATATCAACCGAATTCAGTAATTTATCCACTATAAATTGTTCCTGATAAAGCATTAGTTGTCTACTGTTAATGTATCCCTTTGGTGAGTAATGCAGGAGGGGAAATTTTGGCAGGAAAAGTCAATCAAAAGAGGGAAAAGTGACAGTTGCAATAAGCAACCAGCAGAGCTTTTACTTTGTGGAGAAGTGGAAAAAAAGGTAATGGAAAGAGTAGCACTAGTTGTAATACAAGTACAGGGGAATTGAGGTGAAAATGACTGTATAACCTGTGGAAAAAAATAGAGGGGGAAATCTTGGTGGGATTCTTTGCCTGCTTAATCACAAGCATATTTGGTTATTATGTTGTGGGTGACTCTTTATCTATTATTTTCATTTTACAATCCGATTTTGGGGGGCTTTTGAGTGAGAAAGTTGATGTTTTGAAGTTTGCCCTTTTCCGTGTTTGTCTCCTTTGTTTTCTCCTTTTCTGTTTGTTGTTTTGGGTATGATGATCGGTGTTGGGGGTAAAAGTCTTGCTCGTGAAGAAATAGCTTCTTTTGTTTGGGATTTCCTCTGAATATAATTTGGGATCTGTGGAAAGAACAAAGAAAGTGGGCTCAATTGGATCCTTATATGAACAAAGAAGTGGGTTCTCCATTCTTCTATTATTATAGGGTTTGTTTATATTTGAATTGAATGGTATCTTTGTAATGTGCTATGTCTTTTTGGTTCTTAGCCGTTAACAACTTGGCATTGGTTCTATATGCATAGAGCATTGATAGTGATTTTGGTCGTGAAGTGTGCGGTCCAAGAGAACCCTCAATTTTTGGTCTTGCTATAAAAAGAAGAAAGAGTAGCTTAGTGGCCAAACTATTCGTTGGGCTGGGCAGGTGAATTACCAGAGATTCACCTGTATTATGATAGCGGATTTTCATTAATTTTTAGGGTGGTTTTGCAAGCACCCATCAAATTTGCGAGTGCGATTGACAACTATTTAATTTGTACATATCGAGAGAGTATTTTCGAAATAAACTTATTTTGAGACAGTATTTTTCAAATAAAATCACAACTATTTAATTTGTACATAAAACTAACACTAATCGAACCAATAAAGTGAACTATTGTTCTAAATGTTATCTCAACTTTAAAATGTGTTTGTATTCGGCTCGTTTTGAAAATGAGAGAGTTGGGTTTGTTTGAAGCAGAGTTCGGGTAGCTCGATTAATGTAACAACCCTATAAAATTGTTCTGGCAAAACAAGCGGACCTTTAGCTAAATGAACCAAGCTTTTGGCATGTTCAAGTGGGGCTCGTTTATAAACGAGCTTGAGTCGAGCCTAAATTTTATCCGAACTTTAGTGTTATATTCAACTCGTTAATGAGTTCAAGCTTTTTTCGAGCTGAACTGGAATAACTCGTCTCATATATAGCTCTAGAGTGAACCGACCTATTTATAGACATTATTGGATTTTTTTAATAAAAAGAAAGTGATTCAACTACACCATACACATTTGTCGAATCTATAGGCCGAAAAATCGAGAAACGGACTAGATGTCAAGCAAACAACGAAACAAGGTTTAATAAAAAAAAAAAAGAGGCACAACTAAACAACACTAGAAAAAGAACAAAAAGGGCAAACACATCCAAACAAACCAAACATGAAGGTGAAGAATGATGAGGGGCTGAAACGTTAGTCTCCGATCTCGCAAATAAATTACAAGATTTTGTAACACCTTACAAAACTATCCCCTGTATCATTTAAATGAAGATTTTATGATTAAAATTTATAAGGAATTGAGTTGTTACTCATGACATCCTAATCTCTTGGTCTGCCAAAAGACAATCTTTAGTTTCTAGATCTAGTGGAGAGGCATAGTATAGAGGAGTTGTCAATGCTATTTCATAATGTTTATGGACTACCCGCTTGTCTTTACACTAATAACATCTCTGTTACTTATCTTGCCAGTAAAAAGGAAAAGAGGAAAATATTTCGGCATAATAAAATGTAGGACCTAGATACATTTTTGTGTGTTAGCAACTTAGCATTAAAGTAACATTTTAACTTGAATGGCCTACTTTGCTTCAGTAGAGTTACCTCTATTGACCTCAACAGGAAGCATTACCTCTTATGTGTGTCGAGGACTCCAACAGCGTGCTCTCCAATATGTTATGCATTTTTGTAGGAGCAAAATGTGTGGTATAGTCAATGGATGGTTACCCTCAGAACTTTCGAACTGAAATCCTATATATGTTTCAGAACCCTGTTAGTCTTATTGGATTAGCTTGCATCAATATCAAGTCCTTGCTGTCATTCCTCGTCTTTCGTATCCTTTCAGAAAGTGAGAAGGAGGGCAACTGTTTAAGTGGTTTATGGCTTATTTTTTTTGGATGGAACAGACAGGAAAAAGCATCTCTCGTCCCTCTTCTCTGATTACTGTACTGCCAACTTCTGTGGCTCTCTTTTCTAACCATTTCTTGTCTTATGGATAACTTCTCTGTACCTTTGATATTTGTTACTTAATGGTTGTATACTTGTATATGTTTTGATCTATCAATCTTTATTGTACCTCTAAAGACAAATATACTTACCTTTTGCTAATCAAGAATGGTGGATTGAACTGAGATTAAATTTTACAATAGTTCTTCACTGAAGAGACGGTGTGGTAATCTGTGATTGCTAGTTAAAAAAAAAAAACAGATTGTTATTCAGGCCTTCTTGTGATTGCTGTCTTGGCTCAAAGACAGCAACTGTTTTTGCTTTGTTGCTTCAAGCTGTAGTGGTCACGATTTTTATATGGCAGGTAAGGAATATGACCTGGTCAGCTTTTCATCGCAAGAACCAGAGACAACTGTTTCTGCACCCTCTTCTTCAGGGTCAAAAATAGGTATGTTTATTTCATCTGTTTTCAGCAGGATAATAGATTTGCGCCGATCTTGTTTGGATAACTTTTGGAGATAGAACGGTGTTAAAATTATAGAAAGAATATAAGCTGAGATAAGAACAACATAAACATAATTTATAGAGATTGATATATAAGTCCTTGATATAGTGAATTATTGCTTGGCAGTTGGGAGAATTTCACGGCTTGTTTCAGTAGTAAATTACCCAGATCCCAATGAACTCAAGAACACCAAGAACAAATCCATTTCATTGTCAACTTGGAGCGCCATGAGATCCTCCCGCAATATGGCAACTCCTTCACGTAGCACGATGCGGGGATCAATCAGCAAACGCGCAGCCTCCAAACATAGCAGTAGGCAAAAGAGTGCTTTGTCCGAGGAGTTTGGAGAGCCTTCGAAAAGACAAAAAATGTCCGGCATCACTTCTTCAGGATCAATGGGGAGGGGAGTTCTCATCAAAAGAAGTCCAAGAGTAAAATAGATATCTGAATATAGGAGGCAATTGCTTCTCTGTTTTAGATTATCTAGTGATTTAAGCACTTACGGTTTCTAGTTGATCGATACTGAATGAGAACAATCAGTTCTACTGCTGTTTCTCTTATGTATTTGTTATAAAGAATTAGGTCTGAGCGCAGCGAGTTTTCCTTTCACCTTGCGAATCGTTTGTCAAATACACTATATAGATCTTAAAAAGTTTGACAAGCTTTGAACTTAGAACAGATCAAGAAGTATTACGGTTGTACACTGACTTAACACATTAATATCATGTTTTACATCATTTCATGAGGTGCAGAACATTGAATTGTACATGAGTAGGGAGTGTGTTCTTCTAAAGTGACGGAGGAACGACAATGTCCCCAATGTTGTTGTGCCATGGGTCAGCCAAGTGTGTCGCCAAGTTCTCCAGTGGTCCTGTTCCTGGGTAAGCCGATTGCTGAACGCAGAATCCCACGAAAGCCAGCAATGCCAGACGACCTATTCGCAATGTGCAACGGAAATGTGAGACAACATTATCAATAGATGGGACAAGAGCGAAAGAAAAGGAGTTGTACCATTCTTGATCTCCTTGAGCTTGTACTCCTCAAATTTCTTGGGGTCCTTGGAGTATCCCAATGGGTCGAAAGCACCACCTGGGTACTTCTTCTTCTCGGTGTCCTTCTCCATGCTTCGTTGGTGCTCTACGAAGGCTATGGCGAGAAACTCAATCACTAGGATTGTTGGTAGGTTGCCCCATGGCACAGGGTTGCCCAAGTATGTAGCTTGCCCACCTGGGATGGCTGCCCACTCTTGAGCCTTCACCCAGTTGCCTAGCCCCAAGGCTTCTGGCACCAATATCCCTGGCTACACCACACATAAACACTTAAAATTCAATCATCTTTGTAATACAAAACGTAAAATTGATTAACTTACAACTGCAAGCATCGCCCATCTGCAGTGGATGAGCTCGGATTCCTTGAACCTCTCAAAGTTCTCCGGCACAGTCGCTAGCCCTAGTGGATCGAATCCAAAGTCACTGACACATAAACACTTAAAAGTGTTACAACTATATGCACTTAATAATAATATAGAAGTTCAAATTTGTATACAGTACGTATATGATGCTTGCAATAAGCTAGTAGTTATATACATACCCGGGAGATGATCCATCAAGGTGAGAAGGCCTGGGCTGGCCCGGCATCCACTCGGCGGACATGGTGAACTTAGACGAGGTGGGTCCGACGTTAGGCATGGCGACGTTGGTAACGAACTTGGATTTGGATGAAGAGAGGGAGGAGGGGAAGACGGCGGCGATGCCGCAGCTCATCAATGCGTTGGAAGCAGCCATTTTGTTGTTGTGGTGGTCAAGATGGAAGAGAGTGAGGGAATGCTGGAAAAATGAAGGCAGGCAAGGGTAAGTATATGCAAAGGAAATATGTGGGTGAGATAGGCGAATCTAAATGCTTAAACTCATTGGCTACTTACTGCTTGCATGTTATCCATTCATATACCACGTGGCATGTGCCATTCCCATTTGAGTTTGCCAAGCTGGAATAATCAAATGGGAATTGGTCCGTGTGGTTGCTATTGGACTTCCGTGTGAGATCTCAAAAATCTCTTATCATGTCACAAATTTAGGGCAGGATATCTAGGATTACAACTTAGGAATTATTAGGTGTCATGGTTTCGGACTACTCAGAGCGGATTTCGCTCCAAAAAGGTTTGGTTGAGCTCCTTCATTGTTATAAAACAAACCGAATATATTACCCCTTCTTTTTTAAAGTTGCCTTGAAGTTCAGGTTTGGTTTATTGAAGTTAGAATATTATTGCAGGGTTGTTATATTAGTTAAACGCGCTATTCGGACTTGATTTAAGAAAAACTTCGTATTGAGATCGTTTACTTTCTAAATAAAACGAATATAAACATACTTTAAAGCTCAATTAAGATTTAGACTCGACGTATTTATAAACGAGTCTAGTTTAACCCTGTCAAAATAATAATGTATATACCACATATACATTTAGTTTTCCCCTTTGTTATAGTCCGTATAAATTTTAAAAACCAAATTAACAATCGCTCTTACCGATTTATACATGCTCTTTTCAACTCCAACCTAAAACCTTTATGTTGTTACCCAACAAACTAACTTATGATTATCTAGTTGATCCGGTCTTAGTATGTTTTTTACGGTCAATAGCCTCACTCTCCCTTTATTATTGACCGATCTCATTAAATTTTATAATTTAAAAAAAATAATTATCTAAATTATATAGTATATCTAATTTAAATCAGATGACACTAATGCTGATGTGACACTCTTACTAAATTATAATTTTATTCATTACATATATTTCACTAAAACATAATAAATGAAAGATTTAATTCCGGTAAAAAGAAATATTACGTGTATTTAAAAGGATACTTAATAACTCTACGTCGTTTATTGACGGTTTGACTTTGTATAAGATTGTGTATAATACTTTAAGGCTAGAGAAATCATACAATATTTCTCGGCATTTTGTTTTTTTAGTCTTTTGACTAAAATCATGTATAATACTTGACCTACTAAAATGTGAGTCATTGACACATGTAGGGTCATTGATCTACTAGAGGGTCAATATGTTGATAGTTTAGACTATAGTTTATATGTATATATATATATATATATATGTTAATCTCACGATTATTTTTTTCAAATACCTAATTAAGTCGTAAATTCTTACGTAAATTTCTCAAATTAAAATAATTATTCATTTGATATCGCTAGACTTTAACACAATATAAAAAACAATAAAAACAAGTTATGTAATATTTTTAAAGGTTATTTTTAAATAATATCGAATTTTCTCATATCCCACGTCGTTTATAAATAGAGTCGACGGTTTGGAAGTTTGTATAAATAGAATAATTAAAGGCTAGACAATTGATACATTTCTTGACATTTTGACCTTTTTGGCTAAAATCATGTGTAGTATTTGTTTTAATGAGTTTAATATCTAATATGCGGTAATTAAAGTATTAATATGTGTATCATTGACCTACTGATATGTGGGTCATTTGACTATTGATATATGGGTCATTCTCCTACTGATAAGTTGAGTCATTACATACTGATATGTTGGGTAATTAATCTATTGTTATATGAAGATATGGGTCCGGTTCGGGCTATACCGCCAGACCGACAATTTTCAAACCGCGGTTCAAACCGCCAATTAGCGGTTTAGGTTTCCTTTTAGAGAAACCTAAACCGACGGTTTAACGGGGGTTAAACCGCCGGTTTAGTTAGTTTTTTTTTATTTTATTTTTAAAGGGAATAAACCGGCGGTTAACTGCCGATTTGGTCCAGTTTGCTTTTTTTTTAAAAAAAAAAACAAACTGTTGCTAAACCGGCGGTTTAAAGGTTAAACCGCCGGTTTGGATTTTCACGGTTTAGGTTTATGAACCATGGGATTTGGAACCCGTCACTAGGATTTGGAACCCATCGGTTCATAAACCTAAACCGACAGGTCGTAAAACTAAACCGGCGGTTTGTAAATCTAAACCTGCGGTTCATATATGGGCCGCGTGTAGTATTCGTTTTTTCAATTTGACTTATTGATACTTGATATTGTAACGCCTTGGGATTTGGAACCTATCACCAGGATGTGGACCACATAATAGGTCCACTATAGTTAATCTAACAACAAATTCACTATTGAATCTTCCAACATGAGCATGATAAAATATTAAACAAAACATTCAACCAATTATTATATGCCAATTTAGATAATGCTAACTTGAAACCATGCAAAACTGATATGACAAAGACCGAATCAAATTCACCATCATAAACCCTTCAACAAAAGTCAAAGACCAAGACCCAACAACCTTCCTAAACACCTGAGGCGAGTCCAATATCTGAACAGGGTCCTAAAATGACAACATAAGAACCATTAGCTAACGTTCCAAGAATGAAGTTAATGTGGGGTTGAAGCCGCGGTTCCCGATCTAATTAGAAGTCCACGAAAACTACGACAAAAGAAAATCTCGGGCAATATCTCCGACGAGATATTATTGTAGGGACGAGATTTATGAAACTCGAACACAAAGAACGTGAGTTTGATGGAATGATAATGGTAAGATAAAGAGATGATAATATGGAATGAATAATTGCAATATAGGAAGATAAGAACTAATATTAGACTTGCAAAGAACCTTGACCAATTAGATCAAAAACCTCAACAAAGAATTACCTTAACTCTTCCTTCTTCAACCTTACACAAGACTTCTAACTAATATAAGCACAAGGAGAGACTATAATTGACTAGTAGCACTAATCTTTAAGAAGATTAACAAACACAAACACAATCTAGCAATGATTCACAATGATTTAATCAAAGACTCTATTTTTTATTGAATAGGAACGAATAAAAAGCAAACTTCAAAGGCAAAGCAACGAGTATCTCACAATATGTGGAAATCAATAATCAAATTAAACTAACTATAATCTCGACCTCCTAAGGTTATTTATAGGCGATATATCTCTGAAAAGATAAAATAAAGATAATCCTAAAATATAGGATCAAAACCAAAATATACCTTTAGAATGTTTAGAGTTTTAAAGGTATTAAAAACAAAACAACTAATAAGATCTCGACTGGGATCTCATACGAGATTTCGTTCTCAGGGCCGAGATTTTGACTTGCTTGCTTAAATCTTGTTTTAGCCACATTTTCTTGTCTCCTTTGATCATCTTCAGTCTTATAGGGTCCTTTCACAGTAGACACCAATGTCACTAAAGAAGACTTAGACACAAGTAGAGTATCTTTAGATGTACAATATGCTAATAAGCTATCAACCTTCTCTTGGACGAACCTTGCTCTTGATCTAGTGATAGATCCTTCCATGTCATGACTCAAAGATGATGCAACCTCTTTCTCCTTCAATACTCTAGCTCTAGTTCTAGCATTGGTCCTTGTATAATTGATGTTGAGGATGGTCCCTCATCAGGAAAATCAAGCTTTATATAATGACATTTAAAATATAAGTTTATAAATCGAAAGTATAAACCAAAGTGGAACACATCAACAAATGAAGAAGCAAACTAAGAAAGTGTGTAGACTTAACAATATACGATATATAATACTTAAAATTCAGAACAATGAATAAAAACAAGGTAAAGTAACGTTGATCCTAACCGAGACCAGATTTATATCGTTCCATAGACCCGTCATACCGGTATTTGACTCAAAACACCCATTTTGAGCCAATTGGTGTTTTGCTAGGAGGTAGGTTCACAAGAGTCCATGTTTTATTTGGATCCAACACATATCTCAGTCTTCATTGTTGTACGCCGTTCAACCAAGCAAAAAGCTTATGTAAAAGACCATGGTTCCGATACCGCATAACCGAGGCTAGAAAAGAAAGATGAGTAGGAGAAAACCGATCATAAGTATTCATAACTAACAAAATAGTCAATGTATAGATCATACCTGCTGAAGTCGACGAGGAAATGTTGATAGAAGATGTAGTCGCGGCCCGAACAATGTTGTAAACAAAGTCTTGTAGCTTGACTGAGGTTGTATGATTGCGGAGTTGTGACGAGTGAGTTTGGATGGAGGAAATTCCGTGGGAGTAGTGGTGGTAGGTTGGACCGTAGTCATTGGTTGTGGCGGGAATTGGATCGGGCCTTGGAAGATTAGTGGGTGTAAGAAGTGTTTCAGATGGAGAGTTATTAGTAAATTGACCCCCCTATCATGAAAGCTGACCGGAGAGATATCAATATTAGATGGGTGAATTTGCTATGTAGCATTAGCTCACTAATATTGTTTAGTAATTGTGCACCTCACTAATTTTACTAGAATATGACATCATTTAAAATTTTAGACTAAATTGCCCTCATATAATCAATTACAAGATTTTGTATATATTATTGCCTTTTAAATCATAATATACTCTAATTGTAGAAGGTTAATCATTAATGGTTAATAATTTAAAATAACATAATAAATTTTCAATCAAAATATCTTGTAACTTATTCTTGTAAATGATAAGTATTTTCTTGTAATTTTATAATTTTTACAAGAAATATAAAAAAAATTAATAAACAAATGTAGCCATGGAGACATGATCTTTGGTTGGTAGTCCCTCCCTCCCACCCTAATGCCAACGGGATAAGTTGGATCTCACAACTTACTCTTCTTTTGAAAATTATACATTAACGTTAATTTTGACAGTTCAATGTAAATTTTGTAGTTGCAAGCATGTACCTTTCTTGTGCATGTACTAATTCCCTGTAACATTGAAGATCCCTATTATTATCTTATACTAATCTATGTAGTACATGTAACATGGTTGATTTATGAATTCATGTAAGTCATACATCATCAATTTTTTTTGTAAATAACGTGTGATATTCTTATATATGGCCCGTACATGCTTGTAAAGTTCAATGCAAATCATGTATATTCAAATTCTTGTATCTTTCTTGTATACATACTAGTTTCATGTAAGTCATACATCATCAACTTTTTTTTTGTGCAAATAACGTTTGATATTCTAGGAATTATGTACCTTCTTAAATTAGATCATTGTATTAATAATTTTCAGATTCTCTTGTAACTAAATTGGATAGAATTGGAATATGTTAATAAGGACAAATATGGTATTATTGATTAAAAGATGCTATTTAGTTAATAAATTATAGGCCTATGCTATTTAGTTAATAAATTATAGCCCTATGCTATCTAGTTAAGGAATTTTATGTTGAGGTGCATTTTATCTAATTATCTCATATTAGATTGTTGGTTATAATGGTGCAAAACTAGTTCTGCAGTACTCTGTTGGCTAAAAGCTTATATATGCATGCATATGTACGTAGAAGAGAAACCCTACTTAGGGTATAACTTTAACTAATCATTAAAATGAACCGGAGAAAAGGATATTCACATAGATAACAACATAACATATATTTCCACATAGTTTAATATCGAATGTGGTCTCAAAGGTAATGTGTTTTGTACAAGGACGCTCAAAAAATAAGTGCAAAAGGTATTCTCGGTGGATCACATACGGTTTACACTTGACATGGGTCCGGTTTGGACTAAACAACAAAACCGACGGGTTTCAAACTGGGCCACACCGCCGGTTTAGGTTTTCCAGTTTGGGTGAAACGCCGGTTGGCAGTTTAGGTTTCTCGAAACGAGAAACCTACACCGGCGGTTTAACTGGCTGTTAAACCGCCGGTTTAGGCATATTCAATAATTTATTTTTTTTGGAAAAAGCCCAAACCGGCCAAAGAGCAGTTGGGAATGTGGTATTAATATTTTTTTATGCTTTATTAATGATAAAGGCCTTACAAAACTCTACCCCTTTCCTATAAATAGCCAACCGTCTACCATTTTATTCCACACCACCAATTCTCAACTATCTCTACTACTATTCTCAACTCT
This sequence comes from Fagopyrum homotropicum, assembly GCA_033239125.1. Taxonomy (NCBI): domain Eukaryota; kingdom Viridiplantae; phylum Streptophyta; class Magnoliopsida; order Caryophyllales; family Polygonaceae; genus Fagopyrum; species Fagopyrum homotropicum. The sequence goes on along the minus strand of BSWB01000003.1, from coordinate 155,585 downwards.
TGAGCCCCAATCTCGTATTCTCATAATTCTCGGATTTCTTGAATTCGTCTCTCAATATTGTAACCTCGATCTCGTAATAGCAAATCCCAACGACAACACTCCTTCCCAACTCTTCCCTAGCATCCCAGAAAGTGAAACTCAAATGCCCAACATGCCACAAGGTGAAGGGGCATTTCGATAAGTTTCTCAACAGAAAATGCTTACATCCAATATTAAAGCATTACAAGAAGGGTCAGGCGGTAAACGAAAATTGTCAAGTCTCATGCAACTATTGTCCGAAGGTGTACAAATGGAGGGAGAAGGGCAGCTACATGACTTTGCAAACCAACATTAAAAAAGACTCCCTAAAATCTAGGGGTATAAAGGGTACAACCGCAATTATCCCACAAGTTTGTATCTTTTTCCTCTCAATCTCCTTTATTTATGTATAACCACATTGAAGAAAGTTTAGGAATAACCGATGTTATATGCTCTCATGCATTTTCATTTGCTTATTCAAAATATGAAAACTTTCGAGCATACAATACTAAATATCTCCAGCCTTATTTCAAACCAACTTATCGCAAAACCGTTTCCAAACTACTTTCTTAATCTTACTAACAAAAGAAGAAGAAACTTTCTTTTGATTTTGTCATCTTTTTTTCATCAAGTTTCTATTTGTAGTGATATTTGGAGTACACTGTCACAAAAACATTTTTACATGGGCATCACTTTATATTTTATTGATAATGATATGTTTTTTATATACATATTTAATTGCATTTCGTCATTTCAACCAAAGACATAATGCCACAAATATTGCAAACTCATTTTACTCATCGAAGATGTGCATGCCATATCTAAACTTATGTGTTCAAGATGGACTTAAAGATTTTAGCAGTTATGCTAACCTCGATCACCGACGTTATTGATCATATTTGACACTCCTCCGATTTGAGAAAAAAAGGAGAACATTATGTTTATCTAAGAATGCTTATTCAATTGCATTTTCAAAAGACATTGGAACTCGTTGTAACGCTACTTACAAAATACTTAGTCAAGCACTTTGTTACAATGAACTTTTACAACAATTTTCCACCAAAAACGTTCCTTGGTCAGTTTTAGATGATAAAAATGTTTGACAAACTTACATTGATAATTGTAAAGTTTTAAAGGTTTTTAGTGATGCAACTAATCACATGAGTTACGTTTACACTCACACTTCTTGTAGCTTTTTGGAAATAGTCATAAACGTTTCCGAGTCTTTTCAGACGGATTTTACTTTTCCAAACCTTATAAGTGCTATCAATGACATGAAATTAAAATGACTAAAATATTACATCGATATTCCCTTGATTTATCTTATAATCGCCGTTTTTTCAATCCTATACTTAAACATGAAGGTGTTTCCAATTTGTTTGTTATTATGATTGTTTGAGTTTAGATTCTAGCAACACTTTACCATTATGCATAATGTTCGTATTGAAATTAAAAAATTGATTTCTTCATTTCAAACAAGTGTTACCTTTTTTTCCTACCTCCGAACCGACTCCTACACCCTCTTCTTCTTCTTCTTCTTCTTCTTCTTCTTCTTCTTCTTCTTCTTCGAGTAAGACATTCATCTTCGAGTGCGAAATTTCAAGATTATCTAACGTCCAACGTGTTTTAGTTTTGATAGTGAATCTTTTGAAATTTTGGATTGATGGAAGAAATTAGCCCCGAAATATCCAACATTAATCAAAATTATGCAACAACTCATGACCGTGTCCGCATCAACGGTTGCCGTGGAACAAACATTTAGTCAATGAGGGAATATGCTCATCTACATGAGAAGTCAATTGAAGCCCAAAAAGTTGGAGGCACAAGTTTGCATTCAAGATTGGATAAGGGCGGAGAAGCGTAAACAACGGAATGCCTCTGTGTATGACTCAAAATCGGATTCCAACTCCGATGATCCGGGCACAATTTTCGAGTCCGAGGCGTGAAGGTAAGCGGGGCAACAAAACAACTCGGAAGTCCGACAAATGGTAAGAGAACGACGTGAGTTTTGATTTCTCTTAACTCCGAGATGATATGTAGGCAACCAGATCAAGCCCTTTTTTTTATTAAAGTACCGGTGATTACTTATTATCTCGGGTGTGATATTGGTTACCTCAGGTAAGATATTGGTTTTCGGGTCCGAGATAACCAATATCTCATCCGAGATTTCTATGTCGAGAGTAATCTCGGGTGAGATTTGGTTATTCCGGCCGAGATAAACAAATCACATCCGAAATTTTCCATGTCGAGATTACGGTTTACCGGTTTAGCAAATCAACGATTTATTTTGAATAATCGTTTTAGGTTTAGATTTATGTTTGACCTAAATCAAAAATTAAACCGGTGACTTGAAAACATAAACCACGAGGTTAGATTTTCCATGTCTAGTTCACAAACTAACGCAATTTTATTTTCATCTAATTTTGCCTCGATTGATGATTTGATGGACCATTTTTTACGAGCACTTTTCTTCTTTTGTTTAAAAATCGAACCCATATTTCCTTGACAAATCAAAGAATATAGAATAATAAATTAATAATAGATCTAGAACGAACAAATCAAGGAGAATCAACTTGAACAGTTTTTCATCGGCTCTTTCTTCGGGCACTCCCTCTCTCCGCGTTGAACCCGATCCTCCTGAGTAGATTTCTGGCGGCCGCTGAATGAAAACCGGCAATAGCTTGCCACCCAGTACGTTGTTCTTATTTGATTTTGTTCTCTTTTGTTATTCTCAATCAAGAGATCTGAGCTGCTATGTTGTCGCTCGGGCAATTTGAACTCGTTTGCATTTTGAATTATTGCTTGTAGTTCTCATTCTTGCTTAGCGAATTCCATGCTTGTTTTTATGAATCTCGAGTGCTTTTACTGAGAAAATGGCAGATATTTAAGCAAATGCGAAGTTGACAATAATTAGAGAGAGCTCAAGACGAAAAGTCGGTCAGAAGCAGATACAAAGGGAGAAAATTGATAGGCATGTAATCTGCGGTCTCATATGGAAAAGGAGATCGCAATCATCTGTACGGCTTGAGCAGCTTCGCTTGCTTTCTCCCCGTCTCTGTTTGAGCAAAGTTCTGGTCCTAGGGTTTGCAAAAAACTGTTTTACGGTATGCTTTCAATTAATTTGTATTTCATATTATTACCTATGTATTTTGTGTTATTATTTATGACTTATCAGACAATTTCTAGTGCTCTGTGGTTGAGTGAAGTTTTGTGAATAAATTATAGCTCAATTAGTTCATGTTATCGATAACTTACAGCGGACTCTGGATGGATATCTGAGACTTAAATTCAGGTTGTCCTTGAATAGTCAGGACGTAAGAATGCCAGGCCTAATTACAAATCAATAGACACGTTTCTATGCCTTGTAGTCTAGTGAATTTTCTTTTGAATCAGAGTGGATCGGTTTCTGAGTAGAGATTTGAAATTGAATGTTGGATTTTTCTTATGTTTTTAAGACATAAGAATGCAGAGACTTTCTTAAGGCATGTTGGATGTGTGTCATACCTCTACAATTCAGTGATTTTCTACGCTACAATATAGCTGTGAATTAAGTTGGTAGGTGGCAACTTGGCCTTCTTTAAGGTAGTGAAGAAACTTTAAAGTTCATATTATGCATAATAACCTAGCTAGTTGGCTATGCACAATAATTTAAACCTTTGCGAAGAGTAATATCTTTATAATGTAGGAACCTGACTTACATTACTTTAGTCATGTGACATACATCAAAATTATCATTCTTGACAATGACATAGAAAATAGAAATCACATAATCCTAGGGGTCCAAGTTACTTTACCAATTCAAATATGAAGTTCAGGAAAATTTTCACTTTGGGGTTTAAAGTTAGGCATAATTTTGATATTGTCATTTTGGCATAACTATTTGACTTGAAAATTTTCATCCTTGATTTTGCCAATAGTATGTCACAAGTGTTGTGAATAGGATCACTACCATATGTTATTAGTTTTAGACACAAGTTTACAACATATGATGTAAGGGGGAAATGTCAAACAAAAGTTACCATGTTGCTCCTTATAACAAAGTTCAGTGGCAATCAATGTTGGAACATCTTATATGGTCATAATCCTACTATATATATATATATATAGAGTATAGATCCTATGAGAACACTCCCTAACGTGAGAACATGAGAACAGATTCGTAATTATTATTAGTTTTGCTACGAATAATAATAATTAGGAATTCAACAATAACTACGAATAATTCACTCAACCAACAATAACTACGAATAATACATTAAACGATATGACACATTCGTAACAAAACTAATAATAATTACGAATCTGTTCTCATGTTCTCACGTTAGGGAGTGTTCTCATAGGATCTATACTCTATATATATATATATATATATATATATATATATATATATACTTTTGGATTATGAAGAATGAATTGAATTCTGATCCTCTATTTTGTAAGACTCTTTTTAGTTATGTTTAGTTGGTAAGGTGGTTGGTTTCAGCTTTGGAAAATACTATAAGAACTCCAAAACACAATTCTTTTTCAAAATAAAATCTCAATGTTTTTCTACAATTCATGCAAATACCGTATACTATGCTTGTTAAACATGACTGGATTGAAATTCAGTGTTTTAAAGACTTAAGGAGGCATTTAGTCAGTTTGTGCTTGATGGCGAGCCCTCTCCACTTTTATCTTCAGCTGTATACTCACTATGACTTATAGTTTCGGGTTTGAAGGTTGGAAAGCAATCACTAATTAGCAAACAATGATAGATATAAAGAAACGCAGAGACTACATAGTGATGCCATGTAATAGTCCTTTATGTAGAAAGCACAATAATTTTCCCAAAGGAAGTATTAAATTGATGCATGTATTTAAATAATTAGATTCTAATTTTATCTTTTGGATCGATGAAGATCCATGCTAAATATAAAATAGCTAATCTTAATTATGGTATGTATGTGGTAGAGGAATCCTTCCAAAATAAGAAGTTATACTTGAGTTGATGGTATCCAACATCAGACAATATGGAACCTTGCCAACCAGATGTCCCTCACTAGGGGTAACAATCTTTCCCGCATCCAACGGTTATCCATTCACCCGAACCGAACCGATCAAAAGGGCAAAAATCCCCAAAAGTGCGGTTGAAACTCGGGTGACGGTTGATGGTTCAACAACGTTTTTGGGTGATGGTTTCCACCGTCACCCAACCCGAGTTTTACCCGAATCCTTATTTAAAAATAACTTGATAAGTCATTTATATGTAGTCTTAGGGTGTGTTTGGTTGAAGATTTTTTGATGGGTTTAATTGATATAAATTTACAAATTTATCCTAATTAATTGGTTGGAGATTAATCTCCTTTAACCTTGGTAATATGAGGTTTTTTTTATACCATTTTTAATCCCAATTAATCCCTTCTATTATTTCCCCCATAATCTCCATCTTCTTCCAAACGCTTACACAAATTTAATCTCCTAACTTTTAATCTAAATTAACCCCCTTTAATCTTCAACCAAACACACCCTTAATTACATTAAAGCATAACCCCTCCGCTAGTGTAAGCAATACTTCTTCAATCGTTTTAATCGCTTTATACTCCATATCCCTTCAATACTGTGTATCGATGATTTTCAAACACGTGGTACGGTTTCTAAGGATGAAGAATTTTTGGTGGATAAAATTTTTCACCATAGTGAACATTTGAGGGTAATCATTATTTCTTATATGGAAAAATAATTTTAAAAATTTAAACTTAAATAAATAACTTGAAATTGTATATATTGATTTCATTGCTTTTTAGTTTCAACTTTCGATCTCTAGATTCAAGACATGTAAATCTTAATTGTCGATTTGTGTTATCAAGTTACGTACATTATGTTTGTGTTTTAATTTCCGTCATGTTATGATAATTTTTTCGTCTATTGTGAAAGTTGCTTAAGTTTTTAGGGTGACCCCAAAATAAACCCGGCCCGACCGATCACCTGCGGTTATGGGTTAGGGTGGAGGGGTACTCGGGTGGTGATGCTTCGGGTAAACGGTTTTTCAGTATAGGGCGGGTGATGGAAGTGATAAAACACCCATCACCCAACCCATTTCCATCCCTATCTTATCCCCTAGTACTTCTGGTAACAAGTAAAAATGAAGAAAGTAAACCTGTCATAAAATGTTACTAGCAAAAAGTTTTAGTTATGGAAAACCAAAAAACAATCAAAATAATTTTGACTAATAATTATACCTGGTGACTCCTACCAAAAAGAGAAGGCTTAATTGCTTAAAGCAGGGTTCTAAAAGGTACAAGGCGCACCTAGGCACAGGGGCTCCTGGAGCCTAGGCACATTGTGTATAGGCGCGTCCCTTTGAAGATTTTTTTAATAAAGCACCTAAATTCAGATTAAATCGAAATTAAAGTTCATTTGTTCCACAAATAAAATGGTTACTCAAAAACAACAAACACAAGCAAGATATATGAACGAAGAAGTAGAAAAAAAGATGTTTTTCTAGCAAATGTAGAAATTTCAAACGGTGCAGAGGGGTACAGCTGAACAAGTTATCAATTACTATGCGAGGAGAAGGGGAGGATTGAATGGAAAGGGAGATGGACATACAGGGGGTGAATTATTTCAGGAAAAGGAGACGAGTAGAATAAAGTTTAAGAAAAAGAAGCCGTGATTCAGAAAGTTATGGCATTATGTGATTTTATTATTTAAGGACTTCTATTGCTGAAAGATATGAATTTCCTTAATTTTTAATATATTAAAGATAGGATTAAATTATTTTTGGAAAAAATATATCTGTTCTAATTTTGTACAAAAACAAAAGGCACTACAGGCACCCCTTCCTGCGCCTAGGCTGGCCCTCAATGAAGGGGCCGCTCCTGTGTATATGAAGGTGCAGGATTCCTTGTCTTTTAGAACTCTGGCTTGAAGGGAGACAACAGGAGTAGAGTATTGTGAGAGTATCCTATTTATACCTTTTAAAGGATGAGTTGCAAACATTTGTCCTGCTCAGGTTTTAAGGTTTCTTTTTCCAAACTAATAAGTTGTAATGCCCATTTTTATTTTTTTAAATTATATGTCTTAAATGGATATAGCACTTAATGCCCTTCTCTTTTTGAAGGATCCTGATCATTCTCTAACAAGATGCAGTTGAACCATTATGTTGGCCTCCTAGTTCGTACTGTTTGCTGGTTAAATTGGGCTTAGTTTTACGTGTCAATATTATGCAATAAATTCCCTTGTCAGTACTTCCTTTTTCCCTAAGCGTGTGGTTCTTGATTCTATCTGCTTATTCAGCCCTTTCTGCAGGTATGATGGACGTTCCGTTGCTGAAAGCCCTTCTTAACAACATCTCTTCCTTCTTTCGTTTGATATCTTGTGACAACTTCAATTGTGAACCATTGAGGAAAAACTACCTGAAGATAGAAGAAGTATTGAAGTCGTTGAAGCCAATACTCGATGCAATTATTGATGTTGACTGGGTTTCTGATGATCTGCTAAAGAATGCATTTAATCAACTTGGTCAGATTGTTGATGAATCCAGGGATCTATTTGAGAGCTGGCATCCATTGGCAAGCAGAGTATATCTTGTATGTTTCTGGATCTTATGCTAATACAATAAGAACACACCCTGTCATTTAATATGTAGAACTGCCATCTAAGTTGCCTCACATACAAATTATGAAATCTTTCCCTATTTTCATCTGTCCTGCATAAAAAATATGAGATAATGCAATGCCAAGATTGAGTCTTCATGTGTTTCCTTTAAAATTCATTTATATACACTTGGTATGTACGCTCCCCAACTTTTTTTTATGGGTATTTGCGGGTTTTTTTGCAGTCACATTGTGCCATGACCCTTCAGAAGTAATATAATGCTTTTTTTTTCCCTCCCTTAATATTGCTTAGGTTCTTCAAGCAGAATCCTTAGTAGCAAAGGTAAGGACCTCTACTTTGGAAATTTTGGAAGGTCTGAAGGATGCGCATGAAAAACTTCCTGCTGAGTTCAGTTCATCGTCTCTTGAGGTACTAAGATTGCATTTTTTTTTAATTTATAAAATGACTACTTGAGGAAGAGTTGTGAGGTTTTTGTCATGTATTCTGATATCTGATACTGCCCATGCATTTGATATAGCTTACACATGCTTTAATTCCAGTTACTTTATGGTATTTTACAATTATATGCAAATCTCGTGCAGCACTGTATTCAAAAGGTTAAGAGCATATGCTGTGAGCAGACAGAAGCTATCATTTCTGAAGCTGTAAACGATCATGTTGCTGGCCATGTGCCTAGCCCCGAGAGATTGATCAAAATTGCTGATACTTTAGGGTTAAGGTCTAACCAAGAGATCCTTATTGAGGCCGTTGCCCTTGAAAAGTTGAAGGAGAATGCTGAACAGGCTGAAAAGAATGCAGAGGTGGAGTATCTTGATCAATTAATAGCTGTTATCATGTGCTTGCATGATCGCCTTGTCATGATGAAGCAGTCCCAGAGCTCTACTCCCATCCCAATACCGGCTGATTTTTGTTGCCCCCTATCACTTGAGTTGATGACTGACCCTGTAATTGTGGCCTCGGGCCAAACATACGAACGCGCCTACATCAGGAAATGGCTTGATCTTGGGCTTAATGTTTGCCCTAAGACAAGGCAAACTCTAGGTCACACCAATTTGATACCTAATTATACTGTCAAGGCCCTAATTGCTAACTGGTGTGAGCTGAACGATGTAAAGCTTCCGGAGCCAATGAAGTCAATTAGCGTAAATCAACAGTTGTCCCTTGTTTCCCCTAGTGAAGGTGGAACATTAATGGCACCTCATTCAACACGTGACCAACCAACATCACCCGATTCCATCAGGTCTGTAGATGGAAGGACTTCATCTATATCACCTCAACGCTTCCACGAAGATCCTTCATATTCTCATGGTGCCACAGATGATGATTCCTTGGAAATTGGGAGATTGTCCCTAGAAAATGGTCAGGCCTCTTTGTCACCGTCAAGGAAAGAACTTACTAGTGCTACCGGTACCCATGAAGAGTTGCCCGAGGCACAGTCATGTGGAGATCCTAGTCAGGTGTCACAGGGCTCTGCAGCTGATACCAGTGACGGATCAGGGGAATTGATCAACGAGCCACATAATGAACCTCATGTCAGGTCATTTCCACAAGATTCTGAGTTGCGACATGATATGCGATCCCGCAGTCAAATTCCTCTTTGGCGTCGTCCGTCTGGTAGGCATGCTCCAAGAATTGTGTCTTCCCCTACAATGGAAACTAGACCCGATCTCTCTGGAATCGAAGGCCAAGTTAAGAGGCTGATGGAGGACCTACGTAGCTCTTCAGTAGAGAGACTTAGAGAAGCTACATCTGAATTACGGTTCCTTGCTAAGCATAACATGGATAACCGTATTGTTATCGCTAGCTGTGGAGCCATTATAATGTTGGTGAGTCTCCTTACCTCAACGGACCCAAAAACTCAGGAAAATGCCGTGACTGCTCTGCTTAACTTATCAATCAATGATAATAACAAAACTGCAATTGCAAACGCTGATGCAATTGAGCCTCTAATCCATGTTCTTCAGACCGGAAGTCCGGAGGCTAAGGAGAACTCAGCTGCCACTCTTTTTAGCCTGTCGGTAATCGAGGAAAACAAAGTAAAAATTGGGAGATCTGGTGCTATTGGTCCTTTGGTTGAATTACTAGGAAACGGCACTCCAAGAGGAAAGAAAGATGCAGCTACTGCTTTGTTTAATTTGTCTATATATCATGAGAACAAAGGCAAGATCGTGCAAGCTGGTGCCGTGAAATATCTAGTTGAGCTAATGGATCCGGCTGCTGGAATGGTCGATAAAGCTGTTGCAGTGTTGGCGAATATCGCCACAATCCAAGAAGGTAGGAATGCCATTGGCCAATTTGGAGGCATTCCGGTTCTGGTTGAGGTTGTTGAATTGGGATCACCTAGAGGAAAGGAAAATGCAGCTGCTGCCCTTTTACATTTGTGTACAAACAGTGCTAGGTTTTGCAATATGGTATTACAAGAAGGGGCTGTACCACCGTTAGTGGCGTTGTCACAGTCAGGCACTGCAAGAGCTAAAGAAAAGGTATGTATTTTTAAAAAACTCGTAAAATTTACATAATCTTTTCATACACGATGGACACTAAACTCATAGCTCTTAATCTTATCAGGCGCAAGCACTTCTTAGTTATTTCAGAAGCCAACGACACGGTAACCCTGGAAGAGGCTGAGTATGTTGGGTTTTCTGTATGTGCCTGCCTGTACATGTGTGTAAATTTGGTCTTGCATATTCTGCTTAGTTGATTGACAGTATGATATGCCCAAGGTGTGAGAATTTTAATCGAGTAGCTGAGGAATTTGATTCTTTGTTTGTCATTTTTAATAGAGTTTCAACTTTCCAAATGAAAGGAATTCCCTGGCCCTTGTATTTGAGATTTTGATGATGGTTGACGAGTACTGTCCACATTTTCTTCTCGAGGGAAGCGAAATTTGTCTCTATTTTCACCTTGTGGTCGAATACTTGAATCTCTTCAGTTTGTCTTGTTTTGAGTATACGCTTTGGTTTTCATTTCTAAGAAAGTTGCGCCATTTCATATGCTAGATCACGCCAATTGCAAATTCAGTTCCAAGAAAGTTGTTCAACTTGAGCAAACAAGCAACCATCAAGATTAATGATCGGTTTTGACGCACCGTACAAGTGCGAGAAGAGAAGCAATATCTCAGTAACTAGAAATAATTGGGTTGTAATGTTCATCCACCCTAAACTGGCTCTAATATATTATAAATAGAATAGAAAATATGTGTTTCTCCTTTCGATCAACCACATATCAAAACTCTCTTTATCCACTTATTTTTATTATTAAAAGAATTTTACATGGTTAAAATAATACTAGATATGCATATTTGCCCATACAAACATGAAGGCCTATTTTTTATTTAGTAAGACTATAGTGTTGTTTTCATTCAACATTAGCCTTACTATAATAAATATAAATATCTGTTAACGGAATAAAGCTACCATCCTAATCCTTCATTTTTTTTTCTCTTCTTGTATTGAATACCAATGGAGTTATGCTATCCCTGATTACTAAGTAGCAAATCGTTTCATCTCAATAAAGATCTACCATCCTAAACTGACCCTCTATGTTATAGCCACTTGAGTTTTGAACTTGTTTTCACATGGAGGCATAATAAAGACAATACAGTACTTACAGATATGATGCTAATGCATCACGAAGCACAGGGAACTCTGTAGTAGGACAAAATTCAACTTACCCATACTTGTTAGAAATCAGATGAGAAACGATATGTTCACCTTGAGAAAAATAATGAAAAGCATAGAAGCTTGGAGCATTTCAAGACCTAGGGAGCTACGTGCTCAGTTTATTTCCTTTGAAGGATCAGCATAGCCATGAAAGCTACAATACGGCTAATTAGACCATAGAGAATCATGACCAAAATGCAATACCACCAATACCGAATGTTGTAGCCAAATTTGATAAGTGCAGCACAACGTGTAATGAGCCATACTCCAGAGTACCTGTATCACAAATAATATGAAAGGGCTAATCAAGATATAATGTAGTATAACCGAGCAGTATGATATATAGTCTCTTAATGCATAACCGGGTCCCTGATTTTACGGGAATAAAAAGTTATGTACATCGAGAAGAAATGAGGGAGAGAATGGTTAGGATTACCTCTTTGCAGTTGCAATCACAAGTGCTTCCAAAGCCCACTTTGGATAGCTCATATTAGCTATCAACCTCAAATTAGGATTAGATAGTGCCTGACTTGCAATGAGAGTAAAACAAACAGGAAGGAGCACAGAAAACTGCAAGAATAAAGTTAATTTTGATCATTAAATACGAACTTCAAACTTTGTTGAGTAAGTTCCGTATTTGTAATTTTAACTTAAACCAACCAACTGAGCAGGACCAGGATCAAGGAAAACAGCGAATGCATAACCAATTCCAGTAACACAATACACCAGACAGACCAATACAATGTAGATGTCCACGAAAGCAGTCCTTGGATTCGTGAAGAAGTAAAACATTGAGAGATACACTATTGGCTTGAACAATGTATTGAAGTGGTCAATTGTATCTTTTGCAAGGAAGCTTGCTATGCTGCTGATACCAGAAGCACTCTCTCTCCAGTACTGTAACTTGTCTAGAGAAAACGTCCTTAATGCTGCAACTTGACATAAAAGAGCTGGCAACAAAAAGATAAAGTGAGAAGATTATTGAACTTGTGCAACAAGAGCGTAAAACTGTAGCATTGGTATGCTGCTTTTGAGCTGTATGTTTTACAAAAAATGAACAGAATTAATTTTGGGTACCAACAACTGAAGACTTACAGACAGAAATTAGTGTGTATGAATAACTAGATGCCCCAAAACTTGCATCACTAATGCTTGAAATTGCTCCCAAACAGGCACCAGCAAGTAATAAGATCAGATAATCAGTTGCTTGCAACCTGGCTTCACGTAAACGCTGCTTGCTTATCCTGACAGTTCACAATCATGATAAGTTTCCCAAAACACAAGATAAGAGTTCAATAATCCAACTAGGAGTCACAGAATCACAGAGAAACTGAAAAAAGTATCTAGACTCACCTCCCAAGAAAATACTTATACTGGATAATTATATTGGGAGTTCTCCGGTTTGTTAAGTCCTTCTCACTTAGGAAATTCTGGTATATATGATCGCGCACAAGCTGAATATGTTGTCTCATATCTTGCCATAACTCTCCAATAAAAGACTGCTCTTTGTGCAAAGAGTTATCTAGTTGACTTCCATTACTTGTAGCCACAGCGAGACCAGCAACATTTGACTGCGTATTACCAGGTACTTGGTACCCGTTATGTGACATCCATCTTAGTGGAAGCTCCTTAAAGTTCACACTAGTGCTTGTGCTTGGTTCAGCCAAACCTTCTAGGATGTCAATGTAGTAGTCTGGAGGATTAACATGATTTGGAACGTTTATCCCTAGTTGACTGAAGTAAACTTCGACAAGACTTACTGGCCCTAGATAGGCCATTTGACCACCTTTTGCTAATAGTATTAAATCATCAAACATCCTGTACAGTGCATAGCTGACGAAGAAGAAAAGTCAGTATTGAAGGTAAAAATACTCAGATATACCATCTGTGTAGATAAACAATCAGAAGATTGTGATTGTAGATATTTGGAGATTACTGCAGCACTAAAGACTAAATTTGAAGGTCAACAATACCAATAGATGACACGAGCAATTCCTTTAACTATCCTTCTTTATGATAAATTGTTGTCACTAGTGTACCCTCCCATTCCTTGCATGGATGTACTTTAAATTTACCATATAATTTTATAAAACAAGATGGATATCTTTTTTGACACAACATTATCTCTCTTAAGATTGTGTCATTGTATGAATGAGGAAATATCAGATGAACTTACGATAATAAAACAAAAAAAGATGAATATCTATCTTTGAATTACCTTGGTTGATGAACTACCATGCAGATGTTCACTCCTGCCTGAGCTTCATGTTTAAGAGCTTGGAGAAGCAGGCGTGAGGATGAACTGTCTAAACCAGACGTCGGCTCGTCTAAAAACAGAAGAGAGGGTTCTGTGACCAACTCTAATCCAACATTTACCCGTTTCCTTTGACCACCAGAAATTCCCCGTTTTTCAACCGTTCCAACAAGGGAATCTCTTACATCCTGTAACCCCAAATTCTCTACAACTCGTTCAAGAACTAGAATCTTTTCGGCTTTCTGCAAGTCTGCAGGCAGTCTTACAAAACAGTAAAAAAAAAATTGATCAATGAACAAGGAAGTCAAGGACTGCTAAAAGTATGTGAAAGGGTGAAAAGGAGCTAAAGCGGAACATGAAAAATATCATATAAAAATGACAAGTACTCACCTTCCATAAATGCTAAATTCATTTGTTTATAAAAATTAACTACGTATAACTTGAATATTGTTAATGTTTGTGTCGGTACAGCTGATGAATGTAACACACAGAATACATCATGAAGAAACTATAATTCAACATGAAATAATCTTTGATTTTAAAATTTTCTTATTAACCGTGGACTCTTCTAAAATGACAATATGAAACCTAGGGTGTCATTAAGACTAATGACAAAATTCAGACAAGGAAGTATTAAGAGCATACCTACACCGTGCACTAAACCAAAGATTCTCCTCCACAGTCAAATTCCCATGCACAATATCATCTTGGGGCACAAAACCTATGAGTTTCCTATAAGAATGGATTGATGCAGGTTGGTCATTTATAAGAATAAAACCATGTCTGGTGCATCCAGTTGCTTTCCCTGCAAGGGCAGAGAGAAATGTTGTTTTCCCAGCACCTGATGGTCCCATCACAGCTGCAATATGGCTGGGCATAATTTTCCCTGTAAGACATTTCAAGAGGCATTTTTTCTTCCCCTTCAGTGTGAGGGTTAAATCTTTAAATGAAACCTCGATCAAAGGTCTTTTCTTTATAGGAGAATCAGTAGCCATCGAAATCACACGTGAAAAGTTTATGTTTTCATTCTTCCTCTTACGAGCCTTCTCTTTCTGGATTTGACCAAATGCGTATTTAAAAATCTGTGTGTCACTGCTCTCATTTTCCTTCTGCACCTTCCTTTCTGTACTTTCATGTTCAATCTCAAGAGTAGAGCTCCCAAGAGATTCACTTTCATGTTTTAACACCACAATAGATCCATGAGGATGATCACAATGAGGTAACAAAGAATCCTCTACCATGTTATCTTCTGTATATGACATCCTATGTTCCCCTAGATGATCTATACGAGAAAATTTTTTGGATAAAGTGGCATGTAACTCTCTTGCTTGCTTCTTAGCAGCCTCTTTTATAGCTTTCCACCTTGCACGAGCATTTTCACTTTGTTGTACACTTCTTGCAGCTTTTTCTCTTGACTTGGCCTGTCTCCGGTCACGAGTATGGATGATTTGATCTGAACAATTGTAAATGATGAGAAGAAGAGCAATTAAAACAACCTGCATCAACAACAGAAAGGCATTAGTTTCCTCTTTTGTGATAATGAAGATGCTATCCTCTAAACTATTGTAATAAGGCATAATATCAGTATATTGGAGCATCCCGGGGTTCAGATTTTGCCTTACATTTTTTGCTCGATCCAATCTTGCAAATGGTATAGAGGAGCTTTTATAACCAAAGAGTGTGAAATTTAGTTCTAATATCCATCCCCTTGGTGATCAGTTTCTAAATTTATTTCGTAAAGCTTATTTCTGCATAAACTTAAACAAATTAGGGTAAAATGACTAACTAGACCTTTTACCACTTTTACCCTATTAAGACCTACTCATAGCATAAACTCATTTAGTAAATATTACCCTATTTAACCCAATTCTCTATATATATAGGTTAAAATTAGAGGGATATACAAAACAAAAGCCAAGAGCTTATTTAACCCAATTCTTTCAACACAAATTATATGCGTTATCGTTCCATAATTTCAATGTGAACAGGATTAAGAATCGACCACATGTAACAATATTTTGAGGCTTTCATCTAGCGTAGAAATGCAGGCTTTTGAGTGGCATAATTCTGGGAAATCTCAATCAATATTGCAAACCTAAGTAAACTTATCAATTAAGGGCTTCAAGCAAGAATACATATTAACTCACTATAAGCATGATTCCGTATGTATGAATGTTCTGCTTAGCTGTATTTTCTTTACACGAAATCAGCTTGGAGCATCCTGCAATTTTCAAGAAGAACAAAGTTAGTCTCATGGGTTCACAGTCAAAGTTAAGCCATTTACACTGTCCATGATATGAAAGTTCATTTTTTCTCTAAAAAAAACTCGTGTCAAGAGAATACAGTGATGAGTATTATATCATATTGGAAACTTACGTGATTGAGACGTGGAACCTGTCCGGCAGTAAAATCTAGCAATCCATATAAAAGAGTCAAAAAATGTATTTTGATCCATACACAAAGATCAGGAAACAAAGAGGAGCAGATATAAGGTTATCTGTAGCAACTGTCTAACAACAAAAAATGTATGGACTTTGAGTACATGTGAAAGGGAGTACCCACTAGTACAGGGACTTTCTTGCGTTGTTATTGGGCAGTATGACCCTTCAGGACAAAATATTTCCCTCGAGGCGTCAAATCTAGACCAAATATTTGCACCACCACAGTGATGTTCAGGATGTCCAGAGGGTAGCCGATAACTGTAACTGCAGAAATACATTACTAAGATTTAGCATAAAACGCCAAACTTCTGGTGGGTAACTATAAAGCACTTAAAAGCTCTTTAGGGTCTTACGGCTGACATAAGCCACTTGTAGCATCATATGTAGCACTCCGACATGAGGCACCCAAGGGACAAGCTTCAAAAGAAAATTGAAAAATGACCAACTAGAAGAAAGATATTGTCACATCCATTATCACAAGATCCCCAAAGGAGCTCTCTTATCCTGAAAACAGTAAATATGTGGGCATATTGTGTTCATTAAGAGGCTGTTTGGTTTAAACTCCGAAAACGGAATAAAAATGAATTTAGATATTAAACCTTTATGAAAGATTTGGGCTAAATAAGTTTTTTTTATAGACTTTGTATACCCTCTAATTTTAGGTATATTTACTAATACCCGACCTTTTTTCATAGACAAGAGTATATATTGAACTAGATTCGTTTCCAATTCTGCTTTCGGGTGCCGGATAAAAGTGCACATTTGAAAAGAAAAGGCGAGACATAGTAGAATTCTCAGTTGGTATACTCACGGAACATGCAAGTAA
Organism: Fagopyrum homotropicum; assembly: GCA_033239125.1. Lineage (NCBI taxonomy): Eukaryota > Viridiplantae > Streptophyta > Magnoliopsida > Caryophyllales > Polygonaceae > Fagopyrum > Fagopyrum homotropicum. The sequence continues at coordinate 138,788 of BSWB01000003.1, read as the reverse complement.
GTCCCTGTGGGCAAAAGAAACCCTCACAGCAAGGCCGACAATTAGCACTTCTAGTAGGTATTTCCTTTGAATTCTTCAAATCAATTTCGATTGTCGCATTGACACTGCAGGCCCATCCTGGCTCACATCCATTAATCCATAAGGTTGAATTACAGTTCTTGCTTGGTTTCCCAAAATTAGGTCCTAGAACTGAAGTTTGCAGGTAGAACTTTAACTCTGCTGCGGTGCACAAGCGCTGTGAAAAATCACCTGTCACAATACCGTCAGTATCATGATCACAATTCACGATAGAGAAGTATGAAAATTTCTAGTAACAGAACACAATGCATTTAGATTCGAGATAATCAGTCCTAGAGATTAGTCTACGGATAATTAAACTGTTGTTTTAGATACCAGTTGACCAGATACGTACTCAATGGACAATGTAGCCAACAATGAGATCTGTACAAACAGATTAGAGTAATGATGAGATATCATATCGAACCTTTCCATATAGAAGTATTTTCTAACACTTGTAATTGTGGAGGATGAAATATTAGAGGCCGTGACATTATGATTGAAGTTGTTTCAAGTAAGTTCGATCATATAAGCTGATAATGAATGAGTATGATGAAGGTGAATGGATGTTTGGGTTAGTGTATAACATTACTTGTTGTTATGTTTCAAGTTAGTTTGTTATATTTCCGTTGACTATTGTGGTAACATATTAACCAATAACAAATCTAAGCATATTACGTTGGTGGACAACTATTTCCTTTAAGGGTTCGGGTCCAACACACATATGCAAGAAAATCCCTGTTATTTCTGACCCGTCAAAATTTAACAGGGTTCGGGTCCTAGCTTATCGGCCTTGTTGATCTTAAAACCGTAATTGCGGACATGGACAATGTCAACCGAGCTGTACGGTTAGTGGACTCGTATTGCTGAATTGGTTTTAGAATAAAATTCATTGGGATTATGTTTTGTACTTTGGCCCAACGCGCATCTAACGTGCCACGAAAGACTCGACGTTATATCTGACCCATCGAGACTTAACATAACCTATGTTGCTCAAAGTTTTGGGACTGGGACCATCTTCAACATAAGTCTAAAAGTCCGGTTACACATTACAAACAAGTGTTCATCAATTCCTGCATATTATCAGCTTAAAAAGCTGAAGATGAGGTAAACAAAGTCTTCCTAGAAGATAGATTTTGGCAATTGTAGAACCTGAAATTAATTTTACTTGTAATAGATTTCAAGTGAGAAGCTAGAAAAGTGAATGTGAACAAATTGTTAAATTGTATACCATTGACAATGTTAGTGGCGGCGATTTCGAAAACACAACTTAGGTAGCATTCCATGGAAACTGGAAAGCTTAACCGAATCTATGATCCGAATTGATGATAGAACTGTAAATATGATTACTACTGTAATAGTGAAGAAATTAATTTGAGATGCAAGAATTTGCACTTACTAGTGCTGTTCAAGCAAGAAGCAATAAAAGTCAGGTTTGAAGTATAATTAAACGCCATGTTCCAATCTCTCAGCCTGCAATAAGGAAGAGAAATAAAATTAAAAAAAGCTACAGTCCGATAAAAAAAAAGAAGAAGAAAGTGAAGTAGGTATAGATTGAAAAAGTGTTAAATTTGAAAAAAAAAAAATCCATTAATTAGCTTACGGATCGGTGATACAGTCACGAGCTTCACCACGAAGCTCAGTGATGAGCAGCTTAGTGAGATTCGTAACACTAGCATAGTAAATCTCTTCGGCTTCTCCGATGAACTTAGCGTTTGGCTGAGCGCCGATCATTCCGGTCGTGACTGAGCTCAGTAGCATTACTACCACCAAAGAAATGGTACATTCAACCGCCATAGCGGATTCCTCAAACCAAATCAATCGAAAACTCTACCTTTTCAGATTCTGCGATTCAAAGAGTGAGAGGCTTTTTTCCAACAGTGAAAAGAGAATAAATGGATTTTTTTCGTAAAATGAAACAGAGATCGATTTGTGCAGCCAGCAAATCTAGCCGTCCCTCCCGGCGCATGGGGCTGTGCGTGCAAATTTCAATTGCATTTCTGACTTGTTTGCTTTATAAATGTGTTCATCGTCAGTTCTTTCTTTATTGGAGATGATTTTATTTAATCAATCTTTTGGAAACAATCATCTTTTAGATGATTGAGAAAGCGGTAGCCGTTGATTTTTGTATAGATGTGGTGATTCCACTTTGCATTTGAGGACTCTCACAAGTAAAAAAAAATAACTAAGAAAAAAATTCACACGGATCTCTCTTCGTTTATTTTTATTTTTTAGAAAACGTATATAGCTTCCGGACGAGAACACGAAGTTCGGGGTCATCAGAAAAGGGTGTATTGGGGTTCGAAATTTTCAAATTGGTCACTCGGTCAGCAACACAATTAATTTCTCGAAATACATGTCTGACCTAAACTTTCTCAAAAAAGCGAAGATCTAGTCGGAAGATTGAATAGAAAGACACCGCAAGAAAAAAAAAAAAAAAACCTATCTAGCCAGAAGCAAACCTTCCCAAAATCACAACTAGGGTGGATATAAATCTCGGTTAATCCCGTCCCGACCATGTCCCGATGCCGCCGGGAGATTTGAAAAAAATGTGTATCTCATCACGTGAAAAATTTGCGGGGTGGGACGCGGGGCGGTAACTTCTCATCCCGGTTAATCTCGTCCCGTCCCGCATATATACAAATAATATTTTTACATTTTTTTTATATAGATAAATAGTATATATAAATTATAATTTTATATTAATAAGAATTATAAAAGTAATAAATACTACAAGAATGTTATCTTTTGTAAATTATTTGTTGTGATGAACATGTACAAAAATCTGTTGTGATTGACATGTACAAAAATGTTATCATTAGTGTAGTGCAGTGCTAGAAGTTTTAAATGTGAATTGGTATGACACACTTTGATGTAACTTGTATTCATTTTAAATGTACTAACCACTAATGTAGGCCTATTTAATCGGTAGTTCGGTATCGAGTTTTTTTTATCATTTGTGTCTTTAAACATGAGAGATAACAAGAACAAATGTCGAACATAATTACTGCACAATTCTTAGGCATGTCTCGTCCCATGTGGGATAGGGCCCACACGTGACGAAGAAAAAAAAGTTATAAATCTCGTCTCGTCCCGTCCCGCTTATAATTAGCGAGACGGGACACGGGACGACCCCAATCCCGTCCCGTCTCATGCCCAACCCTAACCACAACCCACCCGCCGCCTCCAAATCTCCACCTCCGATGACTTCCACCACCCACCTAACCACTGCAAAACACCCTAAACACTTAGAATAAGCCCTTTTTTCGATAATAGGTTTCTTGGTGCCACCAATTTACCACTCCCAAAACCCTCAAACACATAGATCCGGGAGATCTTCCATCTCTTTTCCTACAAACCTAAGCAGTCTCTCTACCAAGGTGGTCATGGCCTACCAGAAGTTATGGGTCTTGGCTTTGCGTTTTTCTCCTTGGCCTCCCATCCATCTACTTCTCTCGACGACGCAAACCCTTCTTACAACCATGCTACTTTGTTCGCGGCGCATTCCATTACCGCTGCAACAAATTAATCAAAACAAAAAGCTAGTGGCGTCTCTCCTTCTCGTATCCAAAGCAATGTCTGGTTTGTTCATAAAATTCAATAAGAGACTCTGGTCCCGAAGTTGTCGTTCTAGTACCTCTCTTGGCGGTGGACCGATTATGCCAATCTATTCCTTTCGGCAAAAGTGAGGAAACAAATTGCTTGTGATGTGCCTCTGTTTTCCACCGATCTGAATCTCAATCATGGTTGTGTAAAGAGAACAGGGGCCCGTTGATTGTTCTATTTGTTTTTTGAAGGCACCCTCTACCCTCCTAAACAAAGGTTTCGAACCTTTAGTGTCAACATTGGCCCGTTTAGATCCTTCCTTGTGGTTTGTTATAGATCTTGTTTTGGATCTATGGTTTACGATGGGAGTTCCAAGCCAAACAAACCAATCCATGGGTCAAACCCCTTTTGTGAGTTTATCTATGGTGCTCTTATACAACCCAGAACATGTTCCCTTTTCCTTACATTCTTATGCATTGAAGCTCTTTCTGATTGTCACCAAATAGTTATTCATCATTCCACAATTCAACTTGTCTTTACTCGATTGATCATCATTTTGGCTAGCCCTTGCCCTGGAACAAAGCCCTTGTGTAATTTGTGCTTTCCATCTGTCTATTTTGAAGTGTACTTATCAGAAGGGGAACTTATGTTATCGGAAGGAGAACTTATGGTGGTTGACTCTTATCAGTTCTTTGCCCTGTAATCTTTACGTGAAGCATGATCCTTATTTTTGGTTTTTTTTATAGCTTTGGATGTGGCTTGTTATGTGTTTTTCTTTGTTTTTGTTTTGTTTGCAGGAACAACTAAATGCATCAATATGAACGTCTTTGAACTCCTTGTTCTGATTCTCATTAACAAAACCCATACACGTCCTAAGAATAATTGTAATAGCACATATAAACACATAATTACATCATAACATGCGCATGCTCACACACAACATCTGTTTATTATCTTCATTACGGTATACCATTACTAATCCATTCGGTGTGATACAAGGAGTAAAACAATCTCGCCTCTGTCCCCTTTCACCACATATGTTTGGATATGGTGCCAATCATCACCACCTGGTGAAATGATTGTAGAGAACCCTCTAGATGCCCCATTTTGAGCTAGACAAGTTATCACCGCTCGTTATCATACACTTGAGCCAATTAATACACATATGGTCGTTCTAGTCCGGTTAGGTTATCAATGCAACATACATATGCACACACACCACTATCACAATCACTCCAATCCATAAACGGCAGCTAAGTAAGCCCAAAGGACTTACCTATCACAAGGTAGTCCTAAACAACAGTGGTCACGATTTCCCCTCGAGAAAATGATCAGTGCCTGCATAAACAAGGCACACAACATCAATCACTATCAAAGGCTAGGAGATTCCACCTCCTAGTCTCCAAGATCATACACGATCATAACCCATAAACTAATCCTCGATATCTCATCAAAACTCACAGATGCCTAAGGCATACCTCAACATACAACATCACCAATCTCAATAACATAAATACTAACATGCTCTCACATACTAACCATAACTCAAAGAAAAGGAAGGACATATACCAATACTTGGTATGTCTTGGACAAAGGCGCTCATGCAAAAACGAAAGGGCGCAGGAGCGGTGACAAGCCGCGACATCGGCGGCTCAAAGCCGCAAGGGAGGTGACAACCTTCAACCGCGGGACGGTGTTGACAGGTCGTGGGGGCGGCTACACAACAGAATGGCGATCTTCTGGCTTTCCTTTGATCTTTTGTTCGATTCTCGTCTCCTAAGGTGCCAAAGACAACCTAACATTAACATATATTTACATACACATGTCCAAGAGCTTAACACAAGTGCAAACTTGTGGGATTCCATCTAAGGAAGAGAAGAGGAAGGAAAGAAAAGGAGAACTCACTACTGTAGAACCAGAACCAGGTCTCTTAAGGCTGGCCTCTCAAGCCACAACAACCAACAGTAACAACAACATCATCATCATCTCAGCCATCACATATACATCCAAAGTCTTCACACTTGAAGGAATCTAAGAAGAAACCAAGGAAGAAATCAAGAGAGGAGAAAGAAGGAAAGGAGAGAGCGTGAGAGAGGAAGGCGATGAAGTCTGGAAGAGCTAACCCTCATTAGGAGGGAGAGAGAAGAAACTTATAGGAGAAGAAACCGGAAAGCAGTCGGTCAAAGAAGGGGGTGCCCACACTACAGGGATGCGGGGGCGAATCATCAAGGCCGGGGGGGGGGGGGGCTCCGTACCTGCAGCTCAACTATGGCGCAGGGGCGGGGTCCCTAAAAGACTAAGGAAACTAAAAAGGGAGAAACGAAAAAAGTATAAGTGATGAGCGTACTTTCTACGGAATTTACTCAAAACGCCCTAACTATTACGGCATGAAGAGCCGGAAGCGAGACCAAAAGGGATAGCTTGAAGCAAGATCTAGAAGCATAGCTTGAAGCAAGACTAGAAGTGAAGAGCCGGAATCCGGTAACAGTTGGTGGAAGAACAGAGGTGACTTGCACTATTGGTTTTTGATTTTGGAAAGGGTTTGTTTTGATGGCGAGGGAAATCGTTAATGGAAGAACATAATCGCACCCAAAAAAATTGACGGGTTTAGGTTTTGTCTTAGGTAGGTAATGAAATTTGGGGCTTTTTTGTTTATAATAGTTGGGCCCTATCATGTATTGACGTTTTGTAACTTATTTCGATACTTACAGGTGTCCTTTTTTATTTTGGACGCTACAAAGCGTCAAAAAAGTAAAACACTTGTATTGTGCGCTTAAATATTGTCCGACGCAATAACTAAGTGTCGAGGTCAAAGCGTCGTTAATGTAATAACCAAGAATTTTAAACTCCGTTTAATACTAAATTTAATCGGATTCCGATCCGTCAATCTGTATCCTTTAAATAAAAATAAAACAAGATTTAATTTATATCATTTTATGTGACCTTAATTCACATAAAATGATAAAATGATGTAACCGGAAATAATTCCGTATAAATGATAAAATGATTTAACCGGAAATAATTCCGTATCTTTAAAATAAAATGATAACTTATTTACTACAATAAATAATTCCGTAATTAATTCCGCATTTTGTCTTTCGGTCCGGGGCGATTAACGAGTTTCCCTTAGCCTTGTTATAATGGGAGAGCAAGCCGGTTCTGGCCCACCATCAGGCCCAATGACCTTTCCGCCGGACCACCTACTTAAGCCTAATCCTAACCCTAATCTAACCCAACATTTAACCTAATCCTTTTCCCTTACCTCTGATGCGTAACTCTATCTCTCTACCACCCGCAACGCCGCACCACAGCAACATTCGAGATCTTACCGCCGGTTGCTGCTGCTGCCGAACCAGGTACACGCTCGCCTCGCCAACGACGACGGAGTAAGGGACCGTTGGTGCCGCCGCCTCGAGCCCGGTCGGAACAGCCGCAAAGGTACCGCTCTATCCCTCTTTCTGAACCGTTTTACACCATCCCCTCCGCTGAACCTTTGTTGCCTTCGATCACCAGCATCGCGAGATCGTCAGCCTTACCGTCGACACCAGTAGTGCTCCTCCTCCCTTGCTGCAGTAGACTGATCGACACAGCACCGGCAGTAGCGAGCCGGGAAGGTGGTGCAACGTGTGGAAGTACAAGACACCGAGCCAGCTACGACCCTCTGCGACAGCCACATGGTAGGACCGTACTGAGCCGCGGTTCATCTCCGGTTCGAGATGGGTAGGTAAACCTCTTCAGCTTGCGGTTATATACGTATATGGGTATAGAGAGGTAGGAAATGTGTGAGTGTTTATGTATAAGTTTAGTGCAGTATATTTTAAATTTGTATATAGATAGATGAAGGGTTGGAAGAGATGAATGTATATAAGTATGTATAATTGTATAATAGTGGAATACGTATAAATGTATATATAAATGTATAATAGTGGAATACGTATATAAGTATATATAAATGTATAATAGTGGAATATATATATATATATAAAAGTATATATATATATATACATATATATATATATATATATATATATATATATATATATATATATATATATATATATATATATATATATATATATATATATATAAAAGTAGGGTGTGGTTCCCATGAGAACAACCCCTAACGTGAGAACATGAGAACAATCGTACACCGTTAGATGTGAGAATTAAGGGTTGAGATTTAGAGTAGATATCAAAAATAATAATAACTACGAATAATAATAATTAGGAATCCAACAATAACTACGAATAATCCACTCAACCAACAATAACTACGAATAATACATTAAACGATATGGCACATTCGTAACAAAACTAATAATAATTACGAATCTGTTCTCATGTTCTCACGTTAGGGAGGGTTCTCATAGGATCTATACTCTATAAAAGTATATATATAAATGTAAAACAGTGAAATATATATAAGTATATATACATGTATAAGGATGATGTATATATATATAAGTATGTACAGATGTATGAGGGTAATAAATATATACCAGTATATGTATAAGAGGTGAGTGGTGAAGATAGGAGCCGGAGAGGGGTAGATACTCGGGTAGGAACGAGTGGTAAGAGTAGTAACCGGGAAGGGATAGAGTATAGACTTTAGTACGACCGGAGTAATGGGCACTAGATCTGAAAGTTTTGGGGGTTCCTAAGAGTGGTCAAATGCTATCGTTGATAACGAGTTCCACATGATAAAGCATTCTAAGGTTTTGTTATGTTAACTTAAGCTAAGCTCGTTCAAGTTCTCGGCCTCTTACCTAAACTTGGGAAGGGAGTGATGTTGTTCTCTTTGACGTGTATGTTTGGGTTTTTGATCTTAGACCTAGTAGCTAAGTGTAAAGGTCGGACCTTAGCAACCCCTTTGAAATTCTAAAACCTCGTTAACTTTATAATCTCTAGTAAACGATCCTTGAGAACTAGATTATGGAAATAGGTTCTAAAAGAAAATATTAGAACTAAATGATAGACTTTCTGGGAATCTACGGGACCAAGGGTAAAATAGTCTTTTGCCTTATAGTTGTATGTTGTATTTTCTCTTTAGGAGATTTCACCTCTTAGAAGTTTACAACTTCTAAGAGTATGAGATGTGATTTTGATCCACGTGCCTTGTATGACAGGCATTTGAGTTGCTACAGTTGCAGACCGAGTTGAGATTTTGAGAGTTGTGGTTTGATTCAAGTAAGTCCTTGCGACTTACTTAGCTGGTTTTTGGATATTAGTTGAGTGATAATAGTGGTGTGTGTACCATGTGTGTTATAATAACAACTTGTTAGGACGACCGTCGTTATTATGTGTTAAGGCCCAAGTGTATGTATAACGGGTCGTGACATCACTGCCCAGCTCTGCCAGGAGACTGGGAGGTTCTCTATACCCAGACCATACAGGTACACGGTGAGATGCATCGGATCCACTCCTGATGGGTACACGGGGGCGGAGGCGAGGTTTGGGAATCCCTCGTGTCACAAAATAAGTATCATTAGAGTGAACGACTTAATGAAGATAATAAATGGATTGTTTGAAAGCATGATGAGTGTTTATGATTTTATGTGTGTGTGCTATTATTATTCTCCTAATGTTGAGCTAACTAGCTAATGGTTGTTTTGTTGTATTTTTTTTAGATTTACCGCAGGTTAGAATTGCAGCTGAGTGATCCGGAAGTAGTGGTCAGCCGGGTCTCCGTACTCCTTAGAATGGGGGTTTGGGTTGTTACTTGGTCGTCCTTTCCTTTTGTTAAGACAGTTAGTCTTTCCCCTATGTTTAAGAACTATAGGCTGCTAGACCTTGTTGCATCCATTCCTTTAAAAATACTATTTCATGAATTTCGGTTTTTCTTATTTGTGTCTTGTTGCAAGATCCTAGTAATATTGTTGTCAAACTAAGGTCGGGACCCATTGTGAGGTCTTAACCAGTAATATCCCGGGTTCCGAGAATCCGGGGTATTACAACATGGTATCAAAGCTCTAGGTTGGCAACAATGGCACTTGAAATCTTCTGAAAGACCGAATAAGTATTTAAGTAGAACCCGAAAAGGGATATGAGTTTTAAAAAGAATATTTGGTTTTCAAATGCATGCATAGACTGGTTGGGGATAGAAAAGTACGGCTGACCACCACTACTACCGCGGATCTCAGTATGCTTAGTATGGACTTTAGGTTTTACTTTAGTTGGACTTATTAGGTTGATTATAAAGTATGTAGTATAAATAAATATATGCCGAAGATTAGTAGAAATTGTAGTTATGTTATGTCCTTAACGGAGATAACATAATGAATTTCTCACCCCTTTGACACATCTAAGTAGATTTTGAAGGGTGTCAACGTGAGGATTAGTATGCACATCTTATGTGCATTAGGGTAGACGAACGACGGACAACTCCTTCAAACTTGTTAAGGAACCTCGAGACGGAAAAGTGAAGACTAAAAGACAACACCAACGACGAAGACAAGAAGGGAACCCCGAGTCAACTCATTAGGATCAAATGAAGAATATACATGAGGGTAATTCCGGCAGCGTGTTGGATGACCGATAAGTATACAAATTGGAAGAAACGACCCATAGGTTCTTTCAAGATGGTGTAAAGCAACGTTACAAACAAAGAGGATGCCTTCAGAAAAACAAATAGGCATGAAGGTCAAGGTGAAAGATAGTAGCAATCTAGACAAAAGACATTGAATATAAGCTTACTAACGGACCAGAAGGTGAAAGTTTGAGGTTAGAAGCAGAGCGGAATATGATCACTCTCGACAAGCTACTTTCCACTGCAGTCAAGATGGGAAACCGAGACAATCATAAGAGTAGGAGTTGAGATAAGATACATTGCCCATCCCGATACAAAGAATTAAAGAGCCGCAAACCGAAAGCTTACAGGTTGCTAGAAAGGGGAAGGCCGATTTCACCAACATGGAAGTGGTGTGACCCCCTAACACTCAAGAATTATAACAAGGATTGGGATACAACAAAGACCGGATTTCTATAAAGGCGGAAGTACAAGCAGTACCCCAAGGAGGGTGTAGGAGAATAGTCTTGGGGAAAAAGAGGGTCTCTAATAACTTCCCACTCACGAAGGGATTTAAGTTAATAACACTAGCGGGTCATAACAGAGAACCGCAAGTGGACAATAACTCGGGTAAAAAGGAATCATGGAGAAATGCCTACAAGTTATCATAGAAGAATTTATAAGTCCGTTGACGGAAGACGAAGATACAACTAGACTCGTAAGAGTATAGTACTCTTATAGGAGTGTAATTTGTAAAAGGAGCTAAGGGAGTATAAATGGAAGATATATATTTCCAGCTTGTATATCAAACCTCAAAAGAGATAGAAGCAAAGTAACTCTACGATCTTATAGAAGGTCAATTATAGACTAATTGGTAACAATAGAGAATTTATACGTACTAGCTAACTAGTGATGGTTGGTTGACAGATAAGAAGAATAACCACAAGGTTATACAGGAATTTTACCGACATCTGGTGAATTTCTCCCAAAGATCAACGACGACAAGGATGAAGTTAAATCAATACAAGTACTAGTAGCCTTGATGGTAACGTTGAATGAGTCCAATATGATAACTCTAATAAATAAACTTAAGAGTAGCTCTTGACGGTCGGTAATGACCATTGATGATAGTAATGGTGTAAAGGGAATTGTTGGGAGTAGTTACTTACTACTGACTAAGAAAGATACATATCAAAGTTAGTATGAAGGGATCCCTGTAAGAAGAACTAAAAGACTAAGAAGAAGTAGATGATTGTGAACATGTCCTATGTTTAGCATTCCACACAAACGAGATGGATGGAACTCTTTCAAGAAAAAGTTGGGCCAATTTTCTAGATTGATAGAGGAAGCCCTTGTGACTAAAGATGCGACACAATATAATTGGAATTATAGAGGAGGCACAAACATAGAAAGTATGATTTAATGCCTTGGTGAAATGTCTTATCGAGTTGTGAGGTGATTATAGATGAAATCACATATTCGCTGGAACAAACATGAGAAAGAGTAAAGTTGAATGACTGAAGGTTGTTATATGGATCCGTATCACCCTAATAAGATAATTACCGAAAAGTATTTTTAAACGAGTTTATTGAGAAAAGGTAGCACTACAATAGTCAATCTTGATAACTGGTCATAGGTGAATGGAGGAGTAGTTTTGGAACTACGTACAAATGATATACCTTGGAATATTCTCTCGACTGATGAGAGAAGAATTAGCAGAAGCACCAAATCTAACCAACATGATCCATAAAGGTTGTACGAGAAAGCTTATAGGGACTTAATTACCATACTTGGTGTAAGGATTTAGAAGATGGTAATACGACATGAGTAGAAGGACAACATAACAAATGCGAGTTGATAAATTTGATTTTTGAGAAAATCATATGCATCTGATGTTTCTTATACAAGGGGTACCGGTAGACGTTTAATAAAAGTCATATTATTGGACCGATAACTCTATGATGGATAAAGCGTAACCCGAGCGAATGGCTTAACCAGTGAGAAAGAACGCCATGCGTCAAAATGGTGGGTATCGCTGAATTTAGATAAAATGTTGAGATGAAGATACCTTTATGGAATCTATGCAAGAGTACAACAAAACTAGTGTTTTAACCCGGAATGAGTGAAAATGATCCACTGACCGTTAGAGATTGATTCGGATAAGGAAAATGTTATAAGATGAGTCACCTAGTAGAAAAGTTCACATGACAAACATGAGAGACCATCATGTGGGGGATATTATTGCCTCGGTGTAGACTTATTACTAACCTCGAGAATTTGGAGTTAAATAGAGAACTCCATGTCAAGATGGTAAATATGTCAAGGCAATGACTTGTAGGTCATCGCGATGTGCTCCTAAGTTGGAGGTAAAAAAAAAAAACCTTTTCTTTACTATAGCAAATCCTTACAAGGAGGCGTTAGCGGCGAGTTATTTTACTGAGGAATTCTCTAGACCTATTGTGAAACTCCATGGGGGTCGAGGATCATAGTTGCGACATATATCGACGGTTATTTCGAGGTTTTGGACGGCCGATACTCACGACTAGAGTACAAGCCTTTCCTTTACTATAGCAAATCATCTTTAAACTGACGGTTTGCTTGAAGAGGATCCTACCTTTATTAGAAGAGAAGTTATAGACGAGAGTTAATAAATCATACTAACTCACGGAGAACGCCATTATGAGTAATGGGTGGCGACTGATTGATCAGGGTAGCGGAACGGAAGCAGTGGGCTCATAACCCAAAGATCATGAAACTCAAGGATATTACTTCTATGACCTCAAGTTAAAGAATTAGAGATCTTTATGAAAACCTCCGCTAGTAGTGTGACTTTGGATTTCAACAAGTTGAAAGCTTGACAAGATATAAGTGTTGAGTCATTACTTGAGGAACGGTTCGACTGAGTCATAATAGGGAGACAAGACCAAGTGAGCGATCTTACAAAGAGCATTAGGCACTTAGTAAAGTGTCGGAAGAGGTCTAAGATCAATGTTTGAAAGCGTTAATCAGGATCTTCCAAAAATTTAGGAACAATTGGATTAAATAAAAGGAGTAAAGTAATATGGTTATTTTCGAAAAGCCACCAAGAGTATCTGAAAGTAAGTCGAGGAATGGAACCTTGTGCGATCTTAAAGAAGAGCGGAAAAGCGGAAAACGTAAAATTTTAAAACTTTATCTTACAACCATATTCACAACATATACACATACTAACATATGTCATAAACTCTGTTTAACAAAACACAACTGTTTAAAACCACACAAAACATCCTAGGCGGTAGCATCCCATAACAGCCCACCTGATATGATCTCAAATTCAGGTGTTGGGTCCAACGTCCTTGCCTTGATCAGGCCGAGTCTGAGTAGCTGAAAAATATGTGGATATAACAACAATGAGCCACACGCTCAGTAAGGGTATACAAATCGCACTCTCCCAATATATATAAGTATCTAATATCCCGTCCCCAAAGGACACTCTATACCCTTCCTCACATTTCAAAGCACGCATACATATCCACATTCACATATAATTCCACCACCATTCATATCACATTGCACATAAACATTCAAGCATGTTATCACACATCACATATAATTCCACAACCATTCATATCACATTTCACATAAACATTCAAGCATGTTATCACACATCACATATAAACATATCATCTCATATAAGCATCTCATATCATACCATCACATATAAATAATCATAACATAACATATAACATGCTAGACTCGATCGCATCGATGCATAGGTGATAATTAACTAACTAGCTCCAACTGATCGTACGATATATTTTCTCATTGCTTTCGTATTTCTTTTCTTTCTTTCTTTTTTTTTTCTTTCGGTTGGCCAACCCGATAGCGTCATAGGCCCCCTGTAGATCAGGTAGCGACCTCGGCCATCTTGTCCTAAGACCCCCTGTAGATCAGGTCGCGATCTTGGACTATTTTTCTTATCTTGAGGCCCCCTGTAGATCAGGTAGCGACCCCTGGCTGTTTTTCTTATCTCGAGACCCCCTGTAGATCAGGTAGCGACCTCTGAGGCCCCCTGTAGATCAGGTAGCGACCTCGTCCCCCGGAAACCCGTGCGGGACCCAGTTGGGCTAATTAATCAATTACCATCCTATATTATCACTTTCATATCATAACTCAATTTCATGCTTTCATCATATTCTTTCATCACATTCTTTCCACTATCATCTCATGGACCTCATGCATGCTTTCATAAGGAATATCAAGTCATCATCATCATTCCACTCACATACATATAAGCATGCATACAATCATAACAAACATATATATATACTCAAGCATGCATAAAATCATAGCATATTAAATACATAACATATATTAAGCAAGTGTAATTCATATACACTTACCTCGCAAATAAGAACAATAAAACCTCGCAAACCAACTATTGAGTCCGTTTCCCACTCGGATTATCCTCCTTTATCGTGCTTGGATACGCTCCCAAAGCAACTAAACTATAGTTAAACTGAAACCTTCAACAACACCTGTTGAGAATAACATATTCCTCGTATTAAACTTCTCGCTTCAAACACCAGTTAAATTCATTCCTTTGAATTTAATTAGCTTATAGCATTTTCTAGAATCCCAATTTAATTAATTAACCTTCAATTAATTAATTAAATTTTGCCAGAATAACGTTTTGCCCGCAGGCAGTTTCTGAATCCACCTGTCACCAAATCTCATCAAACAAACAGCCCATAATCACCAGAATAATGTAACGAGCATAATGGAATTTTCAATTATCCATTTTGACAAGCCTAAGGTCAATTTAGGCTAAATCGCAATACGGAAAACGAATAAATTCATAACTTATTCGTTACTAACCCGATTGACGATCCGAAAGAAGATTCGGAATCACAACGACGCAGGCTACGCTCGGACACCATCAAATTCACCGGAATCTGAGCGACAGAACTTCCCTAGTATCATATATGCTCGACCAGGCCTTCCCTTGCGCGGAAATGTAGAAACTCGGTACCAAAATGAAGAGAATGAAGAGAGGAATCCAAAAACTCAAACGGATTTGAAATCGGCTTAAAAACGGAGAGTAGATCTGAGTTTGAAGATTGAGAGAAATCAGAGCTTTTACGAGAAAACGTGAAAGGAAATGAATTAATAAACGTTATTTCCGCTATTTATAGCGAAGACGATAATTATCCTTTAGCGGAGTCGATAATTATCCTTTCACCGATCCGAAAGCGGTTTAAGCCCCTTTCTCCAAACTTCTCGAAATTGGAATAATAAATCTGGAATATTGTATGGATAATTATTCCGCAATTGTCTCGAGAAACGCGTATTCCTAAGCCGTCTTTCTTAGCCGCTAAGAAACGAAATAGCGACTCTTTTGGCCGTTTTACCTTTCCATGTTTTTTCATATCTAGGACATGTCCGATGTCCTGATCATTTTTCTCAACTGCATTTTTATTAATTGAAGCTCCCAAATGCTCCAAATAACACCGGGGTGTAATATCATCTAGGAGGAGGTTACCTCGATAGGTATCTCGTGTTAAAACGGATTTAATTCCTTAAAATTCTCGATTAGGTCATCTTCGATTTTTGACTGTTACAAATATCTCCCACTTTAAGAAATTTCGTCCCGAAATTTAAGAAAGGACGTAGAACCAAACCCGTAGATATATCAAAAGGATGCACAACCGGATCACAATTTCTCGAGGTTTTTACTTAAAAAGGTAGGGGTATTTCGCTTTCATATCTCGTTTGGTCTCCCATGTAGCCTCTCGAGCTGAATGATGTCCCCATCTTACCTTCACCATCGGAATCTCCTTGTTTCTCAATCTTCGAACTTGCCTGCCTAAAACCTCAACTGGTTCTTCTGGGTAGGACAAGTTCTCAGATACTTCTATCTCAGGTTCGGGAATGATATGACTAGGATCTGACCTATACCTCCGTAGTACCGATACGTGAAAGACGTCATGCAATCTTGATAACTCTGGTGGTAACGCCAACCTATACGCAAGTGGTCCGATCTTCCATAAGATCTCATATGGACCAATGTATCTCGGTGCTAACTTCCCATGCCTACCAAATCTCATAACTCCCCTCCAAAGAGATACCTTCAAAAACACTCTATCGCCTATCTCATATATCATCTCTCGTCTATGGCGATCAAAGTAGCTCTTTTGACGATCTTGTGCTGCCTTCAAGCACTGCTTTACTACTTGTACTTTCTCTATTGTCTGTTTTACAAGTTCAGGACCCTCTATCTGTCGCATGCCCTCAAAATCCCAACATGCAGGTGTGCGACACTTCCTTCCATACAAGGCCTCGTAAGGGGTCATACCAATACTTGAATGGAAACTGTTATTATACGCAAATTCGAGCAATGGCAGGTTAGAATCCCAGTTACCTTTAAGCTCCAAAACACAAGATCTCAACATCTCCTCCAAGGTCTGAATCGTTCTCTCTGATTGTCCGTTTGTCTGAGGATGAAATGCCGTACTGAAATGCAATCTTGTACCTAGGTATTTTGCAGACTTCCCCAGAAATGCGAGGTAAACCTCGGATCTCTATCGGATACAATCGATACAGGGACTCCGTGCAGTCGAACAATCTCTCTCACATACAATTCTGCCAGCTCATCTAAGGAGTTATCTTGTCTCGTCGGTCGAAAGTGAGCAGATTTCGTCAATCTGTCTACAATCACCCATACCGTGTCATTCTTTTTGAAAGTCCTAGGAAGTCCAACAACAAAATCCATTGTAATCCGCTCCCACTTCCACTCAGGAACTGATAAAGATTGTAACTTTCCTGTTGGTGCTTGGTGTTCAGCCTTCACTTGCTGACGCACTAGACATCGAGCCATAAAATCTGCTACCTCTCGTCTCATCCTGGGCCACCAATAGATCTTCCTCAGGTCATTAAACATCTTCGTACTCCCAGGATGCATAGAATACCTCGAGGAATGTGCCTCTTCAAGTAGCTTCTTCTTTAACTCCTCAGTGTTTGGCACGCATATCTGTGCACCTCTATATAACACTCCCTGATCAGACAACTGGAAGTGTGTAGTGGTAGCATCTCCCACTTTAGCTTTCAACTTCTTCAGTGTATCATCCTCATCTCGTCTAATTGAAATCTCATCAAGAATCAAAGGTCTTACCTGAATGTTCGCTATCAACTCAGATCCTCTTACATCCATCTCTACTCTCATAATTTTGAGAGCTAATAGATGTTCAACTTTGTAGTTGACCTTACTGCCTTGGTCACTGCTCTTTCTACTAAGAGCGTCAGCTACCACATTCGCCTTTCCTGGATGGTACTCTATAGTGCAATCATAATCCTTGAGTAACTCCATCCATCTTCTCTGCCTCAGATTCAGATCCCTCTGAGTGGGAATATACTTCAGGCTTTTATGGTCGGTAAACACCGGAAATGTATCACCATAAAGATAGTGCCTCCAAGTCTTAAGAGCATGAACTATAGCAGCAAGCTCTAGGTCGTGTGTAGGGTAGTTCTGCTCATGAGGTCTCAACTATCTAGATGTATATGCTATTACCTTCCCTTCCTGCATTAGAACTCCTCCTAAGCCACTCCCAGATGCGTCGGTGTAAACCACAAAGTTACCCTTATATGAGGGTACAACCAGAATAGGGAATGTAGTCAATCTTTTCTTAAGTTCTTCAAAGCTCTCTTGACAACTGTTATCCCATATAAACTGCTGATTCTTCTTTAGCAAGTTAGTCAATGGGCGCGCGATAATCGAGAAGTTCTTTACAAACCGCCTGTAATAACCTGCAAGTCCTAAGAAGCTGCGAATCTCTGTAATGCTCTTCAGAATTTCCCATTCTGTAATAGCCTTGATCTTGGATGGACCAGGTTGTATACCATCTCGTGATATCACATGCCCTAGAAAGGCAATCTGATCCGTCCAAAACTCGCACTTGCTGAACTTCGCGTACAACTGTCTCTCCCTCAGAATCCCTAAGATACGTCTCAAATGTTCTCTATGAGTATCTGCATCGAGTACGAAAAGCTGTCTTCGGTATTGAATTCTCTGCTATCCTCAACTGCCAGTATCCCGATCGAAGGTCAATCTTTGAAAATACTGTAGCACCCCTTAACTGATCAAGCAAGTCCTCTATCCTCGGTAAGGGATACTTGTTCTTGATTGTGATTTTGTTCAGTTGACGGTAGTCTATGCACAGTCGTAAACTACCGTCTTTCTTCTTCACAAAAAGCATTGGTGCACCCCAAGGAGAAATACTCGGGCGTACAAAACCCTTCTCGAGTAACTCCTCTAGTTGTTTTTTTTTAACTCCTTCAGCTCTAGCGGAGCCATCCTGTAAGGAGCGTAATGCTTCAATCTCGAAGTCTACCTCTCTACTCAGAGGTAAACTAGGTAAATCATCAAGGAAAGCGTCAGGAAATTCTCTAACAACATCACCTTAGATACTCTGGGACTAACAATGGTATAATCTGGCACACTAGCCAGATAAGCCTGACACCCTTCCCGGAGTAATCTAAAAGTTGTCACTGCATATATGAGGTAAGTAGGAATGATATTCCTCTCACCGGTGAAAATCACCTCTCTTAACCCATCTACCTCCATGGCGACTTCTTTTGTATTACAATCAATGTTGGTATACTATGGTCATTAGGGACTGTGTCCCGCCAATTTCTAGCTGCTTCCTCAAGCAAGGATATAGCATATTGTACACGTCTTTCATTAGCGTAGATAACTCCATCTAGAATGGACGCAATGTTCCTCAATCACGCATCCATTACTAATGGATCAGTAGTCCCCTCAAACGACTTTGCCCCTTGGCGGAAAATATTCTCAAAATTATTGTCCATCTTTACTAGAATAATACCCGCTTGAGACAACAACGTCTACGGTGGTATAACTTCTCTCAAATATATCACTAAATTAGATATACCAGCCATATCTGATGGTGGTAGTGATATTGGCTAAACTGGCACCTTAGGGTGCTCCTGATCATTTCTACCCTGAGCATGTACACACTCAGTCGACCCTTTGGCTGTGCTCCGCCGTCTAAAAGAAAAAGAAATTTTCAAAAGTTTTTCAGAAAACTTCCCACAACCCCAAGCCAAGGAATCATATCCCTGCTCTGATACCAACCAAATGTGACACCCCTTTTTCATTTCTAGTTTATTACCAGTTAATTAACCCTGTTTAAAGCAATAAGCGGAAAAGCGGAAAACGTAAAATTTTAAAACTTTATCTTACAACCATATTCACAACATATACACATACTAACATATGTCATAAACTCTGTTTAACAAAACACAACTGTTTAAAACCACACAAAACATCCTAGGCGGTAGCATCCCATAACAGCCCACCTGATATGATCTCAAATTCAGGTGTTGGGTCCAACGTCCTTGCCTTGATCAGGCCGAGTCTGAGTAGCTGAAAAATATGTGGATATAACAACAATGAGCCACACGCTCAGTAAGGGTATACAAATCGCACTCTCCCAATATATATAAGTATCTAATATCCCGTCCCCAAAGGACACTCTATACCCTTCCTCACATTTCAAAGCACGCATACATATCCACATTCACATATAATTCCACCACCATTCATATCACATTGCACATAAACATTCAAGCATGTTATCACACATCACATATAATTCCACAACCATTCATATCACATTTCACATAAACATTCAAGCATGTTATCACACATCACATATAAACATATCATCTCATATAAGCATCTCATATCATACCATCACATATAAATAATCATAACATAACATATAACATGCTAGACTCGATCGCATCGATGCATAGGTGATAATTAACTAACTAGCTCCAACTGATCGTACGATATATTTTCTCATTGCTTTCGTATTTCTTTTCTTTCTTTCTTTTTTTTTTCTTTCGGTTGGCCAACCCGATAGCGTCATAGGCCCCCTGTAGATCAGGTAGCGACCTCGGCCATCTTGTCCTAAGACCCCCTGTAGATCAGGTCGCGATCTTGGACTATTTTTCTTATCTTGAGGCCCCCTGTAGATCAGGTAGCGACCCCTGGCTGTTTTTCTTATCTCGAGACCCCCTGTAGATCAGGTAGCGACCTCTGAGGCCCCCTGTAGATCAGGTAGCGACCTCGTCCCCCGGAAACCCGTGCGGGACCCAGTTGGGCTAATTAATCAATTACCATCCTATATTATCACTTTCATATCATAACTCAATTTCATGCTTTCATCATATTCTTTCATCACATTCTTTCCACTATCATCTCATGGACCTCATGCATGCTTTCATAAGGAATATCAAGTCATCATCATCATTCCACTCACATACATATAAGCATGCATACAATCATAACAAACATATATATATACTCAAGCATGCATAAAATCATAGCATATTAAATACATAACATATATTAAGCAAGTGTAATTCATATACACTTACCTCGCAAATAAGAACAATAAAACCTCGCAAACCAACTATTGAGTCCGTTTCCCACTCGGATTATCCTCCTTTATCGTGCTTGGATACGCTCCCAAAGCAACTAAACTATAGTTAAACTGAAACCTTCAACAACACCTGTTGAGAATAACATATTCCTCGTATTAAACTTCTCGCTTCAAACACCAGTTAAATTCATTCCTTTGAATTTAATTAGCTTATAGCATTTTCTAGAATCCCAATTTAATTAATTAACCTTCAATTAATTAATTAAATTTTGCCAGAATAACGTTTTGCCCGCAGGCAGTTTCTGAATCCACCTGTCACCAAATCTCATCAAACAAACAGCCCATAATCACCAGAATAATGTAACGAGCATAATGGAATTTTCAATTATCCATTTTGACAAGCCTAAGGTCAATTTAGGCTAAATCGCAATACGGAAAACGAATAAATTCATAACTTATTCGTTACTAACCCGATTGACGATCCGAAAGAAGATTCGGAATCACAACGACGCAGGCTACGCTCGGACACCATCAAATTCACCGGAATCTGAGCGACAGAACTTCCCTAGTATCATATATGCTCGACCAGGCCTTCCCTTGCGCGGAAATGTAGAAACTCGGTACCAAAATGAAGAGAATGAAGAGAGGAATCCAAAAACTCAAACGGATTTGAAATCGGCTTAAAAACGGAGAGTAGATCTGAGTTTGAAGATTGAGAGAAATCAGAGCTTTTACGAGAAAACGTGAAAGGAAATGAATTAATAAACGTTATTTCCGCTATTTATAGCGAAGACGATAATTATCCTTTAGCGGAGTCGATAATTATCCTTTCACCGATCCGAAAGCGGTTTAAGCCCCTTTCTCCAAACTTCTCGAAATTGGAATAATAAATCTGGAATATTGTATGGATAATTATTCCGCAATTGTCTCGAGAAACGCGTATTCCTAAGCCGTCTTTCTTAGCCGCTAAGAAACGAAATAGCGACTCTTTTGGCCGTTTTACCTTTCCATGTTTTTTCATATCTAGGACATGTCCGATGTCCTGATCATTTTTCTCAACTGCATTTTTATTAATTGAAGCTCCCAAATGCTCCAAATAACACCGGGGTGTAATATCATCTAGGAGGAGGTTACCTCGATAGGTATCTCGTGTTAAAACGGATTTAATTCCTTAAAATTCTCGATTAGGTCATCTTCGATTTTTGACTGTTACACATAGTACTAGACGCCTACGACATAAGAATTTATGATATTGCAGATCCAGTGGTTTAGACAAGGAGGTGATGAGGCCACTTGGGAGACTGGAGAGAGTATTAGACGTAATTATCCCGAGTTCTTTGCGGGGTTAAATGTCGCTTTTGTATCGACGAGTTATTACTCGGATATTGTGTTGTTTGATCATTCATGTTTTATATTGATTTGCGTAGTTATGTTTTAATGTGATGCGTGTCTGAGCATGATGATTGAGTAGTTGCATGTGATTAGGGATATTATCCTAAGTTTCGGGACGAAACTTCTTTTAAGAGGGCACTGATGTAATAACCAAGAATTTTAAACTCCGCTTAATACTAAATTTAATCGGATTCCGATCCGTCAGTCTGTATCCTTTAAATAAAAATAAAACAAGATTTAATTTATATCATTTTATGTGACCTTAATTCACATAAAATGATAAAATGATGTAACCGGAAATAATTCCGTATAAATGATAAAATGATGTAACCGGAAATAATTCCGTATCTTTAAAATAAAATGATAACTTATTTACTACAATAAATAATTCCGTAATTAATTCCGCATTTTGTCTTTCGGTCCGGGGCGATTAACAAGTTTCCCTTAGCCTTGTTATAATGGGAGAGCAAGCCGGTTCTGGCCCACCATCAGGCCCAATGACCTTTCCGCCGGCCCACCTACTTAAGCCTAATCCTAACCCTAATCTAACCCAACATTTAACCTAATCCTTTTCCCTTACCTCTGCTGCGTAACTCTATCTCTCTACCACCCGCAACGCCGCACCACAACAACATTCGAGATCTTACCGCCGGTTGCTGCTGCTGCCGAACCAGGTACACGCTCGCCTCGCCAACGACGACGGAGTAAGGGACCGTTGGTGCCGCCGCCTCGAGCCCGGTCGGAACAGCCGCAAAGGTACCGCTCTATCCCTCTTTCTGAACCGTTTTACACCATCCCCTCCGCTGAACCTTTGTTGCCTTCGATCACCAGCATCGCGAGATCGTCAGCCTTACCGTCGACACCAGCAGTGCTCCTCCCTTGCTGCAGTAGACTGATCGACACAGCACCGGCAATAGCGAGCCGGGAAGGTGGTGCAACGTGTGGAAGTACAAGACACCGAGCCAGCTACGACCCTCTGTGACAGCCACATGGTAGGTCCGTACTGAGCCGCGGTTCATCTCCGGTTGCGTGACGAGTAGTCGAGATGGGTAGGTAAACCTCTTCAGCTTGCGGTTATATACGTATATGGGTATAGAGAGGTAGGAAATGTGTGAGTGTTTATGTATAAGTTTAGTGCAGTATATTTTAAATTTGTATATAGATAGATGAAGGGTTGGAAGAGATGAATGTATATAAGTATGTATAATTGTATAATAGTGGAATACGTATAAATGTATATATAAATGTATAATAGTGGAATACGTATATAAGTATATATAAATGTATAATAGTGGAATATATATATATATATATATAAAAGTATATATATAAAAGTATATATATAAATGTAAAACAGTGAAATATATATAAGTATATATACATGTATAAGAATGATGTATATATATATAAGTATGTACAGATGTATGAGGGTAATAAATATATACCAGTATATGTATAAGAGGTGAGTGGTGAAGATAGGAGCCGGAGAGGGGTAGATACTCGGGTAGGAACGAGTGGTAAGAGTAGTAACCGGGAAGGGATAGAGTATAGACTTTAGTACGACCGGAGTAATGGGCACTAGATCTGAAAGTTTTGGGGGTTCCTAAGAGTGGTCAAATGCTATCGTTGATAACGAGTTCCACATGATAAAGCATTCTAAGGTTTTGTTATGTTAACTTAAGCTAAGCTCGTTCAAGTTCTCGGCCTCTTACCTAAACTTGGGAAGGGAGTGATGTTGTTCTCTTTGACGTGTATGTTTGGGTTTTTGATCTTAGACCTAGTAGCTAAGTGTAAAGGTCGGACCTTAGCAACCCCTTTGAAATTCTAAAACCTCGTTAACTTTATAATCTCTAGTAAACGATCCTTGAGAACTAGATTATGGAAATAGGTTCTAAAAGAAAATTAGAACTAAATGATAGACTTTCTGGGAATCTATGGGACCAAGGGTAAAATAGTCTTTTGCCTTAGAGTTGTATATTGTATTTTCTCTTTAGGAGATTTCACCTCTTAGAAGTTTACAACTTCTAAGAGTATGAGATGTGATTTTGATCCACGTGCCTTGTATGACAGGCATTTGAGTTGCTACAGTTGCAGACCGAGTTGAGATTTTGAGAGTTGTGGTTTGATTCAGGTAAGTCCTTGCGACTTACTTAGCTGGTTTCTGGATATTAGTTGAGTGATAATAGTGGTGTGTGTACCATGTGTGTTATAATAACAACTTGTTAGGACGACCGTCGTTATTATGTGTTAAGGCCCAAGTGTATGTATAACGGGCCGTGACATCACTGTCCAGCTCTGCCAGGAGACTGGGAGGTTCTCTATACCCAGACCATACAGGTACATGGTGAGATGCATCGGATCCACTCCTGATGGGTACACGGGGGCGGAGGCGAGGTTTGGGAATCCCTCGTGTCACAAAATAAGTATCATTAGAGTGAACGACTTAATGAAGATAATAAATGGATTGTTTGAAAGCATGATGAGTGTTTATGATTTTATGTGTGTGTGTGCTATTATTATTCTCCTAATGTTGAGATAACTAGCTAATGGTTGTTTTGTTGTATTTTTTTTAGATTTACCGCAGGTTAGAATTGCAGCTGAGTGATCCGGAAGTAGTGGTCAGCCGGGTCTCCGTACTCCTTAGAGTGGGGGTTTGGGTTGTTACTTGGTCGTCCTTTCCTTTTGTTAAGACAGTTAGTCTTTCCCCTATGTTTAAGAACTATAGGCTGCTAGACCTTGTTGCATCCATTCCTTTAAAAATACTATTTCATGAATTTCGGTTTTTCTTATTTGTGTCTTGTTGCAAGATCCTAGTAATATTGTTGTCAAACTAAGGTCGGGACCCATTGTGAGGTCCTAACCAGTAATATCCCGGGTTCCAAGAATCCGGGGTGTTACAGTTAATGACCCATTTTTCTAGTAGTGTCCTTTTGAACAGAAGAAGATGATTAAGAATAACTCGATATCCACTTATACAAGATATATTTTTACAAATTAATCGCAATTCCCATATTCCTATCACTTACAATGCTTAGTCTTTGCAGACAATATACTATTGTCCTAACCTAAGTATTCACTTTACTAGAAATAAACAAAAAATAGAAAATTTTCAATCTCCATATCCTTGTTGCTTGCACTTTCATGTCAAACTCCATTTACTAACCTTAGTATTCACATTCCAAAGTACAACCTCTGCAAACCATCTACTATTGTCCTAACCGTCATCTTTGGGTTATATCTTACAAAAATTGGAATCAAGATCATCATCATTGAGTAAAAAATTATAAAAAGTACTCAAAAGTAACTAGTTTAAAAATAAAGAAGTTGAAAGACAAAAAGGAAGTAACTCTATGTGAGGTAGGATGTAGGTTGTGTTTAGCATGGAATAGACACTAGTGTATTAGAGTGTTTATGAGTGTTTTAATATTTAACACGTGTTTGGCATATAATAAAATACTAGTTTTTAGTGTTTATGAAAGTGTTTCTGAAACCCTTATCTGAGTAAGGGTTTCAGCCTTAAACTAGTGTTTTCACCTGCAAAATGACTATTTTACCCTTAATTATTTTCTATATGTACAACCTTTACCCGTGCATAAACAATAATTTCTAATCAAGAATCTAAAACTGGTTCATCTTGCTCGAAGAACAAGTACAGAATAACGAAATTACAGAAGAATGAAGACTGTAGGGCTCGTGATAATCTCAACTTTTGTTGTTCACGAACTCCAAATCTAACAATCGATTGATTCAACTAGTTACCTTATAATTGCTAGGATAATCTTTCAATTTCACAATGTTACAGGTGGCTAGAGAGCGCCGATGGAAGTGGCAGTGACGAGTTCTCCAACACCGGCCGAGGGACAAAATGCGAGGAAAACGAGCGCTGCCATTATCCCAACAGGAATGAACAACACCACAAACAGAGTTGGAGGAAGCGGCGGCAGTACAGGCAGTAGAACCCTAATCAGAAATCCAAATTTGAAATTGGAAATCCCAATTAGTCGACTTCAATCCCTCAAATCAGATCTAGTTCTTGTGGGCCTCGTTTATTTCTTGTTGGAATCATCATATAAGAGAATTACCGACCAGATGCAAGAACGAAATCATAATCGAAAACCCAAATTCTGGAAAAAAACACTAGTGTAAGTAGTTAATCCATCCAAACGCTCGTTGGTGTTTAAAATACTAAACATTAGTGTTTTCCGAAAACCTTCCCAGAAAAAATTAGTGTCGATAAACACTAGTGTTTTGTGTTGCATGTCAAACACATCCGTAGAATGAGATAAAAATTGGAGCATATGCATAATTCATATGCTCCAATATTGAAATCAATGGCTTATATTTTATGTTTATGAGCATTGGTTTATGTTGAAGTCTAATGTAATGAGATAAATATTGTCACTTATGGGCTTTTTTTCTACCAAGAGCCGAAACTTTCTGAATTGAAATAGCAACTCAAACAAGTTACATCCGAGTCATATGAAAAAACTAATTCATATCAAATCATCTTACAAAATACCCATTAGAGGAGTTATGAGTCATTAAAAATGTGTAAAATTGTAAACCAATGCCTAGTGAGCAAGTCCTCCGCCTATTCCCTTTAAGGAAAGTATGACCGAACTTAATAATCCAGCCTCAAAGAGTCAAGCTTTGGGCCGTTGGCATTTATGTACCGGGCTAAATAGCATATGTTTCGAGTCAACGCCTCTCCAAAAAAATGAGACAAGTTTAGAGTCAATCTCCATGTAGACTAGTCGAAAACCACTATTCCAAGCGTCGATTCTAAGTCGCCTCTGACGTTGTGAGACACGAAGCCTTCGACGTGTTAACCCGAGGCACAGCAGATTGAGCTATTTCCCTCCACTTTCACTAGAAAATATGCCCTAAGAGGGGGATTTTATGGATGTATTTTGACTTTTTTGTAACAGAAATTACATATAATATGTTCAACAGGTTCAATAATTTGTTAAAATAAGAAGACAATAATGTATGTGATCAATTATTAGAGGGGCTAATCCTCTCTCTAGTCTCTAATCTCTATCACTTTAATTAATCCAAATTTAAATGCGTGTGTTGATGAACCACCACTCTCCCGCATATCAAAAGCCCGTTGTCAAGGTTGGTAAGCTACAATCCAGCTGCCTACTTTGACTTATAAGTCTCTTCTCAAACTCTTTTACTTGCTCTTCATCTTTCTTGATCAAGATCAAAGCTCAAAAATGGGGTGTTTTTCCTCTAATGGATCAGAAAAGCAGGCAAACGAGCCAAACACAGCAAAGCCCTCGTCAGTCGACAGATCATCGACTTCGGCGTCAACTGATTGCGACATGAGGCGATCAGGATCGGGATTCTACTCGCGAAATGTATCTGACTCGAGCGTGGACTCGTATTCGAGAAACTCGTTTCCGAGTTCTTCAAGAAGGACGGATGACTTGAGGGTGTTCACGTTTGAAGAGCTGAAGTTGGCGACGAAGAACTT
The DNA here is from genome assembly GCA_033239125.1 of Fagopyrum homotropicum. NCBI lineage: Eukaryota > Viridiplantae > Streptophyta > Magnoliopsida > Caryophyllales > Polygonaceae > Fagopyrum > Fagopyrum homotropicum. The sequence continues at coordinate 111,364 of BSWB01000003.1, read as the reverse complement.
TAGCCGATCTTTGATGCTTGGAGAGGGTGGATTTGGAGGTGTTTATAAAGGAGTAATTAGGAGTCCTCATGATATGGCTAAGAAGGTCGATATTGCTGTTAAGCAACTTAGCAGACGAGGTTTACAGGTGAGGTCTTCTTTTTTCATTGTTTTTGTTCTTCAAATTAGTAATGATAGAATTAGAAGGGAACAAGATGAAATTTGAAATTATTTTCCTTCAAACCTAACAAATAGGCCACATATTACAGACAATTAAGCAATGGCCATATGATCAATAATCGACAAATCTATCAGAACCGAGTACGAAGTCCTGTAATTTTGGCTCTTACACGTGTGTTCGTTGAAATGTAACAAGCAGGGCCACAAGGAATGGGTAACAGAGGTAAACGTACTTGGGGTGGTAGAACATCCAAATCTTGTCAAGCTAATAGGCTATTGTGCCGAGGACGACGAGAGGGGAATACAAAGACTTCTAGTATACGAGTACATGCCTAATCGTAGCGTGCAAGATCACTTATGCAATCGGTTTCAAGCACCAATTCCTTGGCTGACTCGATTGAAGATAGCCCAGGACGCAGCACGTGGATTAGCCTATCTGCACGAGGGAATGGATTTTCAGGTAATTTCTACGCCTAAAACTAACTCTGCATTACAAATTTAACATCTTTCATGTTTTTTACAGCTCATCTTCAGAGATTTCAAGTCTTCAAATATTCTATTGGATGACCTATGGAATGCTAAGCTCTCGGATTTTGGATTGGCGAGGTTGGGTCCTTCAGATGGACTAAGTCACGTTTCAACCGCGGTATGTTTTCCAAGCGAGCTGGTCTTGACCGTCACTCTTTTATAGTATCTAGTGAAACTATTATAGTGCCTACTGATAGTCTCATTTCACATCCACAATTACAAACCTAAAACCAATACATTACCTCCTTGGTCCTTTAACTTTTAAGTTACTCTGGCAAGTCCTTGAATATTTCAATGACGTCAAGTCATCTCACTTTTCCGTCTTCTTCTGTTGTCATCATTGATCCAATTTTGTAATTAACTTTTTTTGTTAACTCAAGTGCAAGAATTTCAATAGTTTATAACAACTTAAATCTGGTACGAAAAATTTAAAGTTTAAAAGCCTAATTAAGCCAAAAGGACTACTAAACAAAAGTTGCAAGTTTAGGCACCACGCCACCACCGGCGTTATTTACCAAAGTTAAAGCTCATATATGCCAGCCAGTTCACATAGGCCTACTAGCCGGGTATCATGTATGGCACCCTGTGAGCCGAAAGCTATTGGCCTGCAATTTCACATATCAAACGCAAGATTGCTTCACCGTGTCCTTGTCCCAAACTCATTTCTGCATCCGTGATTTGTACCATTTTTATCTTGAAAGGTTGTCGGCACAGTTGGCTATGCCGCTCCAGAGTACATACAAACAGGGCGTCTAACATCCAAGAGCGACGTATGGAGCTTCGGAGTCTTCCTTTACGAGCTCCTCACAGGGAGGCGGCCTTTGGATCTAAGCAAGCCAAGGAACGAGCAGCAGCTCTTGTGTTGGATCAAGCCCTACCTCTCTGACCCCCAAAAGCTAGCCATCATCATGGACCCGAAACTCCAAGGCACCTACTCCATTAGACTCGCGCATAAGTTTGTTGGTGTTGCAAACAAGTGCCTTGCAAGACACCCAAAGACACGTCCTAGAATGAGTGAGGTGCTTGAGATGATAACTGAGATTGTAGATGAAGCTGAAGCTGGCAGCCCCGCATTGCTCCCTTTGTCGGTTAATGGAGACACCACAAAGGCCAGGATGCAGAAAAGATGGCTTCTGATTTTGTCATGTGCACGTGTCTGATAGTGTGCGGGGATAGGTTTTGCATCTTTGTATAATACCGCCGGCTTTTGGTTACCAACTGAGAGTTATTGCCCACAAAACACTACTGAAGCTACAATTTGTCGAGCTTCAGCTTGGCCAAACAGGCATCAGGTTAGTTCTGTTGATGCTGTACCATGTGAGGCCATATAGATATTCTTTATAAGCGTATACATCACTCTTCTTTCTTTTTTCAAATAATTGTAAAGAATGTATGTGGACACAAGTTGAATGAAGTACGAAATGCATGTTCCATTTTAGTTGAAACTTGACAACCCTCAGTGCAGCGCTGCAAATAGCTTTGCTGGAAAATATCACAATAGTAAAACAGCGGATAGTTTTAAGTGTTCAAAACAGGACAAACAATTTTGGGTAGCACACAATTGAAATAGCAACATTCATGATTTCATGTAAGGGAAATGGGTGCATGACGGCTAAAAAACTACTGTTTGTTGTAGCAACCAAATAGAAAATAACACTGACCCATCAGCAACTTGCTTGGATTCACTTGTCCTCATAAGATTCTCATGTGGCATCTGCAAGGTATTGTACCACAAAACCAAAACAGTTAATCTAGTAGAGGGGTAAAGATATATGAATTTACTTGACAAGAACACTGGCAGGATGCACCTACTATAGGGATATCATCACACATGCAGGAAGGCAATAAGAAGGCGGCTAACATATGAATCATATGATCGCCAACCAGGAATACAGTTAGGGCCCGTTTGGTTTTATCACCGAAAATGGAAACGTGTGTGTATGTATATATATATATATATATATATATATAGATATAGAGTATAGATCATATGAGAACACCCCCTAACGTGAGAACATGAGAACAGATTCGTAATTATTATTATTAGTTTTGTTACGAATGTGTCATATCGTTTAATGTATTATTCGTAGTTATTGTTGGTTGAGTGAATTATTCGTAGTTATTGTTGGATTCCTAATTATTATTATTCGTAGTTATTATTATTTTTGATATCTACTCTAAATCTCAACCCTTAATACTCACATCCAACGGTGTACGATTGTTCTCATGTTCTCACGTTAGGGGTGTTCTCATGGGAACCACACCCGATATATATATATATATATATATATATATATATATATATATATATATATATATATATATATATATATATATCTTTATTCATCAAATTTTTTGGAATCATTCCTTATAATTTGAACTAGTTGGAGTAGTATTTGATTAGTTTTTATACCCTATAGGGTAACAAAATGGAGGAAAACACATACATTTTACATGAAACTCATGGAATGATTCCAAAAAATTTCATGAACAAGACATGCATATGGACTAGATTCATTTCCATTCCGTTTCCGTTTCCGGAGTTACAATCAAACGGGGGTTAATGTTTAAAAATCCCTCAACCCAGCAACCCCACCCCTCTAATATGAAAATGTAAACAAAACAAAAAAAATAAGTAATGAAGTCAATAGACCTATCGTCGTGTAGATGACCTAACTACGATAACAATATCCACAAATGGCCTGGAATTACATGTGTAGGTCATGATTGCTCAAGAATACTAGTTAATTATATTTGTCATCTTGCCAATTTAGTAGTGTATAAAAATAATGGTTTGAGAAACCAAATAACAATATTAATAATATTTATAAAAAAAGGATGAACAATGGTCACAAGGAAGATTGCATGCCCAGTGAAAGGGATTGCTTCGGGTGTGGGGAGCTGCTTCCCTTAATATAAGAACATTAGTGTGGCTGAAGCAATTGTGACAAAATGGCTTTTAGCATATTTAATCTATACAAATTCTTCCTCTTTTTAGGGGTGGAGAAAAAGTCAATGTTAAACATTGGCATGGGAACAAAGACTGGATAAGCAGCTTAACGAATGACTTTCGGGAGGAGTATACCCTGCAAAAGCTAGGCAGCTGGTACGGTGTGCTAAGCTAATTTTATGAAGTATAAGGATGACTGAAGTAGTTACCACTTTGATCAACTCGTGTAAACTAGTCAATAATATAGTGTAGCCCTAGTAAGACTGTAAGAGTTGTATTTCTCCCAGCCTTAGTTTGGGAAGCCCAAATAGTAGAAAAAATGGATAAGCAAAACGATGAATGACCTAAGGGAAAAATATTTTTAATGTGTTAAGGAACATATCAAGGGTCAGGTAGCTACTTCGGTAATATCAAAATCGGTTTCGGTAGTATGTGCAGATACTTTCAGTGATATGCCAAGCTAATTCAATAGTATGTGTAGATACTTCGGTCATTTTTTAAGCTGCTTCTCTTAAGTTGGCAGTGTAATGTTGATTGAAGTGAGTGCAACAATAATTACAAAAAAGCTTAGTCACACGTTATAAAAAAAAGCAGATTAGATGATCAAGAATCAAGAGGCAGATATAAGGCCAAGAAAAAATTCTGGTTATGCCTTGTAAAGGGGGAGAATTTTGAGTATAGGAAAGTGTTTAGTTAGAACTAGCAAGAAAACAGATTGTTAAGAGACGGATGCCAAGAGGAGAAGGGACGAACGGAAACATATAATTCAAGGATATCAACAAGAATGTACTAGTAGATCCTTATAATCCTAACGATCCATTTCATGATGAAGAAAGTATAGATGCAACTAGAGTCCAGGTTGATAAAGATTAGTGCAAATATGTTTCCTTCCCTGTACTTATATCTCAGGATATTTAGCCGTGCCACCCTTGCACTAGCAGTACCATCGTGAGTACTATAAGGTTCATTAGAAGTTAAAAAAGGATTAATGGTGTTACAATATATCAAGAGAAGGGAAACTAAACATACCCGAGTGAACCCCTTCCAGACCATGTTCTAGGTGTAACTGATATGTTCATTCTTGCACCTTGTCTGACAAGTACCACAGGTATAGCACAGCCTTGATTCTTCTGAAGTTCAGATGCAAGTTGTGCCACCAAATTACTCCCCGATTCGACAGTTCCAAACTTCACTATTTGATCACCCAGGTGTAGACCATCTTCAGCTGCAGGGGATGCCTCGGCTATTTCATCAACTATGGCAAAAGGAATGCCTGTGATCATATAAACATCTCCAGTAGCATGCAGTGAATCATGTTCTGTTAAAGTAGAGACACGTAAAACAATAGAGTTCGGATCAGCGATGTTTTAGTAATTTTATTCAATAATGCCCAAAATACACAGTAGGGTTGCAGGCGTGATCAGGAAATAGACACAATCGTAGGATTCAATTCTTCTCAGGGGGAAATGGAAGTGGTCATTGTAGGAATCGAAAAGCTAAAGATTTTGGGACAATGTCTGCCAAAAAGAAATCTTGGCATTTAAACCTTTCAGGACCTTAGATCTAATTTCTTTTTTGTCTTTCACAATACCTTCTTTGAGCCTCTTGCAAATTAAAAAACTTCTACATCTTGCCTCCACAGAGAGTTACTTCTTATAAGAAATTAGACTCGAGTTGAAATCTATAAGAAAGCTTTCGATTTAAGACTGCACCATTTACCTCTTTACACTCCCTCCATTTCACAATTAAAGAGTGGCTTTAGCTTTTAAATTTAGTTTCAAAATACTTGATTCTTGACTTTTTATCATCTACTTCCCATTATGATGTGTGACCACAACCCTGTGCACTTACTGTAGGAAGAAATTTGAGAAGTCACATGCAAATCACATGACAGCCTCTTCAGTATCTAGTAGTATCTACACCACTCAGCCTTATCCTAAGTTATTATTAGTTTCAAGATATTTCCCTTATCATCCTTATCTTATATAGGTATTTTCTCTTAGTAATAAGTATCCTTGAATATTGTTTGGCTAAAGGACTAGCTTTTGTCATCTATAAATAGTTTAAGGAAGCTGCTATGTAAGGGACATCTTTTGGAAAATTAATCACATTTCAAAATCTAAGTATCCATCAATTTCTCAGTTGGTTGTAAGATACTACTATACTAGCAATCCAGCCCACTAGATCCTAACACAATACCCCTCTAATCATGGTTAGATTGTTAGTTGCAGTTTTCAATGAACTAAAAAGTAGGGTGAAAATCAAGGGTATAATAGTTACTTTGTTGTATCCAATTAACATGTGAAAATTGCTAAAATGACAAGTATTTACACAGACCGTGTGTACACTGTACATTATAGGCCATTTTGAAAGTTCTTTCATCGAGGACTAAGAACATTCTTATCAAAAGCTCGCACTGTTGGCTTAGGATAGCAGGATAAACAAGAAAGTGACACTTGACTGGCTTAGGAAACAGGAAGACTAATCCCTAAACTCCATTATAAATTGTGTGCATGGGTGGAACTCGGTTCAATTGTTCATGGCATGCATTTGGCGACAGGGTATTAGTTTCAAGAGAAGAAATTTAGGGACGGAATTTTCTTTAATTTTATAACTGAAATATTATTTTCTTTGGTGCAATAAATAGTAGCCTACAAAAAACAAGTCAAATCTGAATCAAACCAATGTGACAGGTTTCAATAAAAAAAATTCTTTGAAATAAATGGAATTGGACTATTTTTAACAGAAGTACATAATAAGATATAACCGGTGTGGAGTTCACTTGTCTTTTCCAATTCAAGAAGAATATATAGATTACAATCTGTCCTTATTCATAGTTCATTCCTGAAACATTATCATTCCTTTTTCTTTAAGCTGGGACTTGTTTAATTAGATTGAAAGTTTCATGTCAGTTTTGAAGCCACGGACTGAAAAAGGGTACTTACGCTAGCCTACAACCAAAAATTCAGCAATACCAAAAAAAGTTGTTGTAGAGTTAAGAGTTTAGAGTGTTGGTGTTTTTAAGGTCGCTTGTAGCCTTTCAAAAGCTACATTTCAGTAACACTTGGATTTAATCTAACCGTTACCTCATCTATTTTCCTTTTTTTCCCTTAAAGCTGCTTTACTTGGGGCTCAAGAGGACATGATCTAAGAAGCAGTTTTTCCTTATAACTTGCAACACATTAACAAAATAAACAAGTTACCAAAATTATGAATCGAGTAGCTGAAATCTCAACCAAGCAAAAATCCTGAGTTTGAAAAACAAGATAAGAACTTTCTTTACCTACAGCTGGGAGGTTGGATGGCTCACAACCAACTTTTGATGAGTGCAGAGTTTGGATGTTCAGATTTATGCTCTCAGTAAGGTTCTTGTGATCATTCTTTAGCACTATACATTACAACAGACATATGGTGAGGACGTGAACTTATTGACAACATGTTGTAATTAGCTACGAAAAAGTAGTAGATTCCAACAACGATATGAAACCTATCTGATTACAAGGGTTTTAGGCAGTTTACAACGATTCAAAACAAAATAACAAGTGATTTTGATGTGTTGGATACTTTTTAGCAAAATAGAAAATTCCTACAATTATATATATAATAAGGAATAGGATAGGTGTTTACCAGATAATCGATGGCGGTCGGCTCTCACGTTGATAATATCCATATCCGACCGTGGAAACCCCTGCAAATTTATTCTCCAAAACAGCTAACTTCTCAATATATTATCGGAAAAGAAAACCTAGTTTTCACATCCAAAGGGAACTTTATGTCCATAAATAGTGGTAGGATAGGCGATGGGGAGGGATAAAAGAGGAAAGACCTCGGAATCGACGAGATTGCCAGAGAGACCGGGAGCACCAGATTGATTACAAAGACGATCGATGATAACGTCCATCTCAGCTTCAATGGAGGCTTTCTTGTCCATTAACGCCATTGTTTGTGCCTTCAAGTTCGTCCCTACCATTTTTGGTATAAATTCTCAAATTCAACTTTGACTACCGTAGGAACTGGAATTGGAGTTCGACGACCTAAAAACAAACGTCTCGCTTGCCTTTGTATTTCAGCAAGTCGGTGAAGATACAGAATAGGGAGGACTTTTTTTTATTTTTTAATAGAGTCCTTATTTATGTATTTTTGAAATAAAGTATAAAACTTATTTTTTAAAATTTTGTTAAAAAATGCTAACCCAATTTATTTATTTTCAAAATAAAAGAAAACACTGATTTTTTTAAATTTTTTAAAAATTATCTAACTAATTTATTTTTAAATTAATATATATATTTTAAAAAAAAAAAATTACTGTTTTACGTTATTTTTAAAATAAATAAATTATTTTTTCTATTTTAAGTTGTTTTTTAATTTTAGTTATTTTCTTTTGTATGTTTTTAATGGAATTTAAAAAAGTGTAATGAATTTGGGCAAAATTCGAAAAACAACATAAATTTAAGGGTACCATCCGAACTTGAAAAAACTGGTGGGCAAAATCCGGAATACCCCAAACCACGAGGGTACCATCTGGAATTTCCCTAAATCTTTTTTTAAAAAAATTATAAATTCTTGGAACAAAGATTTTAACCTCGATTTTAAACTAAGTTTATTTGTACTTACTCGAATTGGATATACATAAGTTGTAGTTTGAAACTGCGCTTCGTTTTGAGAAGATTGTGATATAAAGCCTTTTTTAATTGTAAATACAATTTAGGGTGTTGTTCAGGTAAGACACATTATTCCGTACGGGCGTGCGGCTAAACGTACAGCCGACACGTGTACCATAAAAAAAATAAATAAATATTTATTTATTTTTTTTCAAAAACGAGTGAAAGTAATAGTTCAAAACTTATTAAGGAATAATTCATAACTTACAAAAGGATAGTTGATGAATTATAATAGAATAGTTCATAGTGCAAAATTTATAAAGGAGTGAAAGTAATAGTTCAAAAAATATTATGGGATAGTTCATGAATTATAATAGAATAGTTCAAAGTGTAAAATTTATAAAGGATAGTGCATAACTTATAAAATGATAGTTCATGAATTACAATTGAATAGTTCATCACATATAAACAATTAATTTATAAATAATTTGATATAATATATTAAAAAGTAATAGTTCATTGATTATATAGAAATAATTCAAAGTTTATAGGAGAATAGTGCATAAATTATAACATGGTAGTTCAAACAAATTTTCATTCGTTTCTAAAAAAAATAATAATAATTTTTTTTCCGGGACACGTGTCGGCCGTACCGCATTAATTCAACCGTACGTGAACAAAAGCCATACAATTTAGGTCCCATAACTTTTCAATTAAATAAAAGTAAATCTATTGTAATATTTTAATTGGATAAAGGATATATGTGTAAATGTAATGATCAAAACTGCCAAAAAAAAAGGGGCAATTTTGGTAACTAGGTTTTTTTGAAAAATTAGAGTATTAACTAGGCTTTTTAATGTTTCAATTAATTAAATATACTCCAACCATATTATCTTATATTTATTAAAGCAGAAGCTTCTATTGTCACATGTCAACGTCATGTTTGTCGAAGCCTAAAAAATTATTATAAAAAGTGATTTCGAAACGTTAATATAAATTGGAATTTGATTTCTAAATTTTTTAAAAATATTTAAATAAATAGTTTTATAAAAATAGTTTTTAAACTTTTACGGATTTTTTTTACCAACGAGCATAGCTTCACAAATCAGTTAAAAAAATATAATTAATTAGAAGAGATAAATGCTTAAAAGAGAATTAAAAGTCATAATAATGATTACAATTTCATTTTCCGGATTTTTATTTACAAAAATATACATATAAATTTTTAAGTATTGAGTATTTATTAAAACTCAAAGTGCGGGTAATACACTAGTTTGTATTTATTTTCAAACTCTACACAGTCTTCTTTAAGGGTACATTTACTAAACACAAAACTAGAAAAAGCCTAGTAAACCAAATTGTTTCAAAAAAAATAGGAACGATTTGTTTTGATTTTGGTAACCTGTATATATCGAATCCAGGAGATTCGGTCCAATTAAAGAAGTTATCTCTTTTGCTTTCACTCCAAGGTTAGATTCCTCTCAATTGAAGCCCATTTATAGTGGCGGCGACAGCGGTGCAGTAGGCGGTGTCATTGATTAACATCTCTCAGCCGGTGTATTTATTCTAGATCTTCGTTACCCACTCCAACTATCTCTCCGCCGATTCCTCTCCAATTACATCTTCACCTTCGATTTACATGTATTTTTCAATCTTTCCATCTCCATCTGGTTTACATCTCCGGTGAATTTACTCTTCCATCTCCAACTAGTTTACAGCGCCGACTATAACACCCCAAATCCGCAGGACTCGGGGCGTTATTGGGCTAGGATCTCACAATAGATCCGTACCATAGCCTGACAACAAGTTCATTGGATCTTACAACAAGGCACAAATAGATTAAACCAAATACATAAAATTGTTTAATATATACATCAAAAGGTTTACAATATCACAACCGAGTAGAAAACGGCAACCATAAACATCCAAGTACAAAGCATCCCATATCCCACGAACAACCTAGTGTACGGAAGCCCACGGCTGATCACCCATCTGGCTCACTTTGTAGTCTTCCTAACCTGCAGATCATCTACAACACGGTATAAACCGTTAGCTAACATAAATGAATAAGAATGAAGTAATAGCACATACACACACCAATATATCACGATATGCAATGTCACACACACATCCATTTATTATCTTTAATTTATGTTACTCCATTACTAACTCAACTTATTTTGTGACATGAGGAACCTAAAGAACCACGTCTCTTCCCCCCTTTAACCTAGGTTTTGCATGGGGATCTACCTCCCCCTTGAGCTACTGGCTTCCAAGCACCTCCTCCACTCTCGGTGAGCTTTGGCAGGTGGTCACCGCCCGGTTATAATACACTTGAGCCAATTAAGGTAATAAAGTGGTGATCCTAGTTCGATTTAGGTTATAAATGCAACAATCATATGATCACACACAACCATTACAACCACTCAAATCCAAAATTGCACGTCCTATGGACGTACCTGAAATACTCGTAATCCTGTACCACGTCGCAGTTTCCCCTTGAGGAAACGATCAACGTCTGCATAAGCAAGGCACACACAATATCAAACGCTGCAAAGGTTAGGAGATGCATCTCCTACACCTCATAACCACAACCATCTTATAACCCGGATCTAAACCTCAAGATCCTCAAAAACATACAAGTGTCTAAGGCACAACCCAACATACATCTCATCAAGCTCATCCTCAACTATACTAGCCTAGCCACATCTAAAGCCAAGGCCAAAGGAAGGAAGGAAGGAAACATACCAACTAGGTATGCCCTAGACACGCACCGGCGGAAGCAAGAAACGTAGGGGCACTGAACCAGTCAGGCGCAGGGGCGGCTGGTGTGCAGCAAGCTGATCCCGACTTCTCTTTGATCCTTCTCTCGACTCTTTTCACTTCTTCACCACACAATAATCATACACATACATATATACACATGTATGAACATCAAAACGTCCAGGAAAGATCCACACAAGCCTAGACTTGTGAATCCTAAGCTATAGAAGAAGAAAGGAAGAGAAGAAGAACTCACCACAGCTGCTAAGGAAAGGAAGAACACCCTCACCGGCAGCTAAATCCAAGCACAACATCAACAAAAACTATCAACACTCATCATCAACATCCTCCAAGCTCATCAAGCTCAAAACTCTCACAAAGTTCACACAAGATCAAAAAGGAGATCTAAGGGAAGAGAGAAAGAGAAGAAGATGAACGTGAGAAGAAAAAGGCTGGAGAAGATGAAGCAAACCCTCATTAGGAAGCAAGGGAAGCTAATATAGGAAGCCAACCAAAAGCACGGGTCAAGGTCAATAAAGACGGTTGCAGTCACACAAACTCGCAGGGGCGGACCACAGGACCCGCAATGGCGGCCCACTGGGTGCGCAGGGGCGGTTGGTCCTGTCTCAATCGTCTCATCACCTGCGTCTCAGTTGAGGCGCAGGTGCGGGATCCGTAAAATACTAAGACTCTTACACCGACGACATCCCGATTTCTCAAGTACATCATCTCATACGAATTATAAGTATATTTCTATCCCCGAATTTGTTATCGTTGGGTTGGTTTATTTAGGATGGTGATTGTTTTATTGTTGTTCCATTGCTTCCGATTTTCCAAATCAACTTCACTCTTGCTACCCAAGTTTCATATTTAAGATCTTTTGTTGTTTAGGGCTTTGTTTAGTATCATCAATCGAAGTATTTTTCAAATTACTAATTTCGGGTTTTACCATAGTTGTATATACTCTTGCAGTTTGCAAATTTGTACCAAATGAAAGAATCATGCTGATGGTTTTAAAACGTCGCCACCACCGAACCATCAGCAAAGAACGTCGAGACCACCCGCTCCGCCAATGCTCCAACAAGGTAGCCACTAGCGTAGTAGTCGCCTCTTAGAGGATCCAGAAAATCCTAATCGGGATTTTTTATAAATTACAACAAATAAATAACTCAAACCTTGTATTACACTATTGACCCAAACTTTTAGAAAGATCTAGAGTTTTGAAAGTTCACCAATTGCCGCAACTTGTTTAATTACATAATTAGACCCAACTTTATAAATACGGGATATTGCCTATATTTTTTATAGTTATAATTGGGCTTTTGTAACTCGATGGGTTTGGACTTGCGTAACCAAATTTTGTGTAAATGACGGACTTGTGTAAATGATGAACTTTTTGGCTTGTGTAACTCATTTGAGTTTGTGTAACTCAACTTTATATAAACAAACAAAACTTGTGTAATTGGAAAATGGCCGTGTTTATTATCTACATAAATTTACATTGTAAATGAAATTGTGTAATTGAAGTTGTGTATTGATATTGTGTATCAACAAGAGGATACACAAAGTTCAATTAGTCCAGATGATATAAGAGTGGGAGGGAGGTCATGTCACCTATAGTTCGAAACTCACTAACTACAAAGATTTTGAATTAAAATTATCAACTAAACCTTTCAGTTAATCTTATAATTGAACTTTGTGTAACTCTTTATGGAAATTAGCTATGAACGGTCTTCCTACTAAGGAAAATCTAGACAAACAAAGGATCCCTCTCGTAACCAAATTTTGGCTTGTGCAACTTATTTGAGATTGTGTAACTCAACTTTATGTAAACAAATTTTGGCTTGTGCAACTTATTTGAGATTGTGTAACTCAACTTTATGTAAACAAACGAAACTTGTGTAATTGGAAAATGACCGAGTTTGTTATCTACATAAATTTACATTGTAAATGAAATTGTGTAATTAAAGTTGTGCATTGATATTGTGTATCAACAAGAGGATACACAAAGTTAAATTAGTCCATATGATATAAGAGTGGGAGGGAGTTCATGTCACCTACAATTCGAAACTCACTAACTATAAAGATTTTTAAATTAAAATTATCAACTAACCCTTTCAGTTAATCTTATAATTGACCTTTGTGTAACCCTTTATGAAAATTAGCTATGAACGGTCTTCCTAATAAGGAAAATCTAGACAAACAAAGGATCCCTGTCGTAATGAACTATGAACTTTGTAAGCACCATATTGAAAGTTTCAAACACCTTTTCTTCCGGTGTCCATTTATGATCACAACTGTCGATAATCAGAATATTACAACCTTCCTAAAAAAAACCACGACATTGATAACCGGGGAATCACAAAGGCCCTTGTTGACCGCAAAGGAGTAATATCAACTAAGGAAATGAACCTTATAGTTGTAATTTGGTGGAAAATATGGATGACTAGGAATCTCTTCATTTTTAACAAAACAAAACTCCTACAAAACATAAAAGTGACAGCTCTGAACCATATAGCCCTTTGGGAACAAGCAAATACGAACCAAAACAAGAACAACATAGCAAATAAAAAGTCAAGAAGGAAAAAGAAAAATTTTAAGTGGAAACTACCTGAGGATGGATTTCACAAGCTTAATTTTGATGCCTCGCAAGATTCAGCAAATAAATTTTCTTATGATTTTATCATAAGAAACCATGATACCAGTCCTATTGCTTTAGAAAACGACAGTTGTAACGCATAATCTGTGTTGGAAGCAGAAGCTCTTGCTTTGCGGATAGGCCTACAAAAGGCCAAGGAGATTGGAATTAAATCCATCGAGATGGAAGGAGATAATTAGACGCTTATCAATTCGATTAATCGAATTTGGAAGCCGCCTTGGGAACTTGATATGATTATCAACGACATATCAATTATTATCTCAAGATTTACTGACTCCACCGCACAATATATTTTTAGGGAAATTAATACAGTTGCGGACAAGATTGTCATGCATGGACACAATGCCGATATGGACGTTGACGCAATTCCAAAGATGTTCAAGACCTCATCCACAAGGACCCCTTAGGGCGATTGGTTTCTAGAAACTGATCCTCCTAATTTTCTTACCTATGTATCAAAAAAAAAAAAGCATACTTGAGCCTACGATAGGCAAAAATAACGATTTATCGTACATAAAGCGTACTTTTAAACAACAATTTTCTCTCTAGTATATTTGTACAAGAACCACAGTTTTAAACTATGGGTTTATTTGTACACGTGGCATACACCGATCGTATACACATAAGTTGTATTTTGAAACAACGGCTTAGTTTTTTTTATTTAAAAATAGGTAATATTAATTAAAATACCTCAAACTTGTAGGGGTGATAACTTTGTACCACAAACTTTTAACGGGAATAAAAATACCCCAGTCTTCATTACACATGGTAACACACTGCCATAAAAATTTACTCCAGCCAAAATTCTGACAGAGATGATGATGTGTCATCTAAGTTGGAATTTTATGGGTATAAAGAAAGCTAAACTAAAAATAATACAACTTTCGATCTTCTTCTTCCTTCTCTCCATCATCTGAGTTGGATTTCTCTTTATCTTCCTCCATTGTCACAACCTTCATCTCCTCCTTTCTCTATTCCCACAATGTCCCTCATTTTCATCTTTTTCTTTTTTTTCCCCTCTCAATTTTCTCCACATCTCTTTCTCAAGCCCTCCTAGACGTGATCGTTGACATTCGTATTGATAAAGTCGAGATCTACCGGAGTCACCAAGATTGTCGTAAGGTCAGGGGAGGAGGTAGCTGCAACTATGTTGATCACCGACGAGTTCCAGTTTGAGCTCGATTTATGAAGATTTCGCTTGACGTCGTCCACAAGAGCGCAATTGGTTGTCGCGAGATACACTGATGGCGATTTGGTGGTGACGGTACCCAAGGGCAGCAATGAGGAGGTGGAGGAAGGAGTGAATTGGGATGAGGTATAGGGTGATGGAAATCTTGTTCTTGTTTAGTAATAAAGTGGATTTGCAACTTGAAATTCTTGTTTTAGTCCCTTTATTATTTTCTTACTTTCATTTGTAATGTGGAATTATTAGTTGGAATTTGAATCTCTATGAGTGAACTGTTCAATCGTGTTCATTGTGTGATGATTTCAATCATGAACTCTTGCATCTCAAGCTGATACATAATCAAAATTTCAAAGCTCTAGGCATTGATGAAAAAGTAAAAGCTAGTAGGTGCTTAAGAGCACTTTTGAAGTTCTTTCTAATTGTTGATTTGCAGTTTTGGTGTTGCTTTGTTATGATTGATATCTATATGAATTGACAACATAGCGATCAATAGCCTTTTCAAAAATTTCATCATTAATCAACCCCAAAATGATAACATTAAAAATAATGCATTAATCTTTCAAAAAAGAAACCGTTCAATTTATTTCGTAACTGAATATTTGAGATTTCCGTATATGTTTTGAGCGTCTTTATATCAATCGATTGCTAAATTTTTGGAATAAAAAAGAAACCGTTCAACCTGCATCTTCAAGCTGGGTCTTCATCTTTCGTATTCAAGAGGTATCTTCAACACTCGTTTTCAACCTTTGTCTTCAACCTTCGTCTTCTTCTACTTTTGGTTTGTTGTCTGCAACATTCGTCTTCTTCTACTTACACAAACCAACTGGTACACAAATTAAGAATAAATTGATACATGAACACAAAGAATACATAATGTATATATAAATGTACATACTTTAGATACATGTGTGCACCACCTTGCAGCCGCCCCTGCGCCGGCCAGGACCGCCCCTGCGCCACCTGTGATCCGCCCCTGCGCCCACCTGCATCAACAAAGTTCTTCTCTTGGTTTTGTAGGTGTGTGTTGCTTCTAGGCATGCCTTAGGGAGCCTTTGTTCCTTGATTTCCTAGTGTGAGTGTATAGGATCATGCTAGATGTGAGAGGTTGTGTTTTGATGAGGTTATGATCGGTTTATGCCTTGTACGACCTTTGAGGTTTATTAGGTTGTGAGGTTAAGTTGAGGATGATCCTATGAATCCCTTGGGTCTAGGTGTGTCCCCTTTGATTGATAGGAGATTGATATATCTCTATGCCTTGTTATTGGGCAGTGCACCTCTCAGGATCAGAGGTTGTTCGTGGTTGAGTTTTGTCGAGGTTGAGTTAAGTCCGTGGGACTTACTTAGCTACCATCCTTATATTGGGTGTTTGCATGAGTGGTGTGTGTTATATGTTTGATATGATACCATGAGATGTCGTTTATACCGACTTATGTTTTATTGACTGTCCCGTTGCGTGGTTGTGATAACCTTTCCCTTTCATCCCGCTGTGGAGTCTAGGGGGTTCTCTAACGTCAGGTCAGACTGGTTTACAGGAAGGGCGCAATCCACTCCCCTAGGGTACACGGATTGTGTGACCGATACTCGTACAACTGGATATAGCACTCAGAGGCGAGGATGTATCGGTCCTCGTGTCACATACTTTTATCTATCTATATATATACGATTTGAGTGAACGACTATTGATATAAAGATGATAAAATGGGTAAATGTGTGATATCATGCTGATGTGTTTTATTCTTCTATAATTGTGTTTGTGCTTATGCATTACCTCATATATGTAAAAGCTAGGATTTTCGAATCCTAATAAAGGATGATTAAGTTAATCATCGACATCAATTGACCCATAAATCGCGAACAGTGTGTAGATGAAGAGTATGAATTTCACCATTATGATTTTGGCGTAAATTTGGAAGTATGGGGGAAAATTTACTTTTTACTCCGGAGAATAATTTTTACCCTCTGGTATTATTTGGAGCATTTGGGAGCTTCAATTAATAAAATTGCAGTTGAGAGAAATGATCAGGACATTGGGTATGTTCTAGATATGAAATAACATGGAAAGGCAAAATGGCCAAAAGAGCCGCTATTTCGTTTCTTAGCGGCTAAGAAAGACGGCTTAGGAATACGCGTTTTCCGAGAAAGTTGCGGAATAAATATCCACACAATATGTCAGATTTATTATTCCAATTTCGGGAAGTTTGGAGAAGGGGCTCAAACCGCCTTCGGATCGATAAAAGGATAATTATCGACTTTGCTAAAGGATGATTATCGTCTTCGCTATAAATAGCGAAAATTCATTTATTAATTCATTTCCTTT
The DNA here is from genome assembly GCA_033239125.1 of Fagopyrum homotropicum. Lineage (NCBI taxonomy): Eukaryota > Viridiplantae > Streptophyta > Magnoliopsida > Caryophyllales > Polygonaceae > Fagopyrum > Fagopyrum homotropicum. Next base: position 94,201 of record BSWB01000003.1, on the reverse strand, counting down.
CACGTTTCCTCGTAAAAGCTCTGATTTCTCTCAACCTTCAAATTCAGATCTACTCTTCGTTTGAAATCCGATTTCAATTCCATTTGAGTTTTCGGATTCCTCTCTTCGTCCTCTTCATTTTGGTACCGAGTTTTTGCGTTTCCGTTGAAGTTATGGCCAGGTCGAGCATCCCCATATATGGCCGGTCCCGTCGCTCGGATTCCGGTGAATCTGATGGTGTCCGAGCGTAGCCTGCGTCGTTGTGATTACGAATCTTCTTTCGGATCGTCAATCGGGTTAGTAACGAATAAGTTATGAATTTATTCGTTTTCATTATATCGATTTGGCCTAAATTGACCTTAGGCTTGTCAAAATGGATAATTGAAAATTCCATTATGCTCGTTACTTTATTATGGTGATTATGGGATATTTGTTTGATGAGATCTGATGACAGTTGGGTTCAGAAACTGCCTGCGGGCAAAACGTTATTCTGGTGAAATTTAATTAATTAATTAAAGATTAATTAATTAAATTAGGAATCTAGAAAACGCTATAAGCTAATTAAATTCAAAGGAATGAATTTAATTGATGTTTGAAACAAGAAGTTTAATACGAGGAATATGATTTTCTCGACAGGTGGTGTTGAAGACGGTAGACTAACTATATCTTAGTTGCTCAGTGAGCGTATCCAGGTAAGTCTTCGGGCTTACTTAGCTTCGATCTGCAGAAACCCGTGCCTGAGAGATTTATATCTCACTGTGTTGATTTGTGCTGTTGTTTTGAAATGCCTTGTTGTGCTGAAATGTGAATGTTGATATGCATTGAGATGTGTTATGTGTGAAGCATGCTTGATGTGTTTATGATGAAAATGACGTTATGATGTGTAAAGCATGCTTAATGTTGTTGTGATTATTATCATGTCATAATTATGAGAAATGGTTAAATGAACATGTGTTAGCCTATTGAGGCGTGCTATTGAATGACATGATAAGCTTGCTGAAACATGATAATGTATGAGATGATAAGCCTTTTGAGGCATGTGATATGATGATGACTTGTAAAGGTCAAGAGTATGTGAATCGAGTATTTTGCAGTGAATACCGGAGCTCGGCCAAGCCCGGATCACTTGCGTTTGTATAAGAATGACACCGAGTCTGATGGACTTCAGGCTCGGGTCGCACACCTAATGAAAATGGTAAATGTTTGCATTAACATGAATGGCAAAATGTTGCATATGGTTAGGGGTTAAGACCATAACCCACCACGAGAAAGCCTGGGCCGTAGACTTGATCAGTCTGGCTACGACCTAAGAGCAAATGTCTGAATTAACCTAATCTGTGCAATGGTGAGCTCACACCAAAGCCAGAACCGTATAAGCAATGGTTCCGGATTAATGGGTCCGGGATCGCAAATTGTAAATTTCATACTGCATTCACGTGCATCATTCATAAAAGCATGATATCATCTCATGAGCACGGTATATGGTATTTGAATATATTTGTTGTGTTGTGATGTGATGATATAATCTCTTGTGGATAGATTATGATCGGTAGCTAACGGTTTTAAACCGAATCTTTTTAGGTAATGCTGATCATAGGAACGCTTCAGGGATGTCAGCTACAGGGTGTGGACAGCCGGGGCAGTGTTAACCCAAGGGTTGGTTGAACTTGCTTTTGAAAATAATCGCTTGCAAGCGAGTCTTTTGTTGGTTGTGTGCAACTGTGTACACATGTTGATTTCAGGCTGAAGTTTTAAGACACCTATTCAGGTGTCATGTTTTAAAGTGTCGTTTTGGGATATACATACTAACTACATGCACGGTTGTTATGTAAATGTTTTTCTAAATGACAGGTTGAATGTTTTCATTATTTTTTCGTGCTTCTTGTTGCAAGGTCCTATTTGTGAAGTTGTTGTCAGGCTAACTGATGGGACCCACTGTGTGGTCCTTAGCCTAGTGACGTCTTGGGTTACTTAAAACTCGGGTCGTTACAATATATGTATGGTTAGCTAATGGTTTCATACCATGTTGTAGATGCCTTGCAGGGTAGGCGTGTTGCTGAGTGATCTAGCAGGATGGCAGGCCGAGGACCTCTCGTACATAGGATGTGGTATCTTTGGGGTTGTTTACATTTTCCCTCCTGCGTGAGGATTATCTTTTGTTACCTCCTGTGTGAGGACGTTGTTGTTTTATACTCGGCTATGTTGTCTTACCTTTTGGTTGTACAATTTATACAGTTTATGTATTTGTTTTATATTTGTCAGTCCCATGTTGTAAGGTCCAATGAACTTGTTGTCAGGCTAGGGTCAGGATCCATTGTGAGATCCTAGCCCAATGTGGCATCCCGAGTCCCACGGAATTGGGGTGTTACACCCGAGTCCCGTGGATTCGGGGTGTTACAATATATATGTATATACGCACACACACATACAAAACCCATCACCACCCTATATGTACGGAAACCGTCGGTTGATCACTCCACTAGATACTTTGTAGTCCTCCTATTCTGCAAGGCATCTACCACACGATATGAAACCGTTAGCTAACAATTCATATATAAGATAATGCATAATCACATACACACGTTAGAATCATAATAAACACCAAGCATGCTTATCACACATTTCCCGTATAAAGTCATACACTTATAATCCTTTTAAAGGTGTGCCACGAGAAGTATATCATTCTCGCCTCTGCTTCTCTTACCATCTAGAGTGGTTAAGAGCACCCCACCGTATACCATAAGGAGTGGCTCGGTACCTTCACCGTATACCATAAGGAGTGACTCGGCACCTTCACCGTATATCAAGACTGACATAGTCCCAAAGAACCCTCCAACCTCCCTCGAGAGTACTGAGCAAGTTATCACCACTCATCATCAGTGGGCCAATACAACGTCGGTAATAATCAATATATTACATGCTATAAAGCATATAACAAACACCACTTATGCATACATCCAATATAGGAATGCAACTAAGTAAGTCCTACAGACTTATCTGTATCCAAATAACCTCAACAACGATCAACCTCTTAAATTCCCGTAGTAATGAACACCGCCTGATAAACAAGGCACACACACACACACACACACACACACATATATATATATATATATATATATATATATAAATCATCGCATCATTATACTAGAAGACTCACTCCTAGTCCCAAAAGATCCACAAGGAACATAACATCGTAATCAACCTCGAATAACCTTTCAAAACCTCAAAGCCTCTTTAAGGCATACACTATCATAAAACCATCATCAATCTCAACATTCTACTAGTCTAGCATGCTTCTAAATGATCGCATGTATTATAGTCTATATTTTGGGAGTTGTTTAGACGTTTTATCTTCAATAATCTGCATGTATGGATGTATATTATGTGTTTATATTGTGGTTTCATCTATCTTTGCGAGAATCGAGGTCTACACCTAGTTTCGTTGTAATCGTAGGTAAAATGACATGTTTTGGACTAAAATGGAGCTAAGGAGTCATAGGAGCTACATTCTAGAGCTTAAGGAAGAACCCAGGAAGCATGGAACTAATGAATAAGATTTACTTTGAACTAGATTTGAGAGATTTCACATTCAGTTGAAGAGTCACCTCGGTCAGCTACAGCACCACCTCGACCGAGGTGACCATGAGGAGCGCCCCGACCGAGGCGGACACCTTGTCGCCGGCGAGATCATATTTTTTGGCTGAGATCTTTTAATTATGGAAAGAAGATATCTTATATTTTTGGTCTGGATTTCTGGAAGGAAGTTAAGATATTCAGCTGATTTATTTGGATATATTTTATAGGAAAATATCTTTTAAAATATTACTATCTTTGGAAGATAATTTTCCTGTATAAAGGGTTGGATTTTTCACAAGTTCAACCATGCTTGGAGGCTGAGAACAATCAGCAATTGAGAGATTTTCTGGAGGTTTTGAACGAAGGATTGAAGATCAAGGAAGGAAGGATCCGTAGTTTGGAGTTAGCTTTAAAGAGAGTTTGTAAGACTTTTTTAGATTCCCTTTTTGGTTTGTTGTCTTACTCGATTTGTGATTTGAGGAACGTTAATTTGTTGTTATTTGATTCAGTTATTGAAGCCTTTTTCTTAAGGTTTTCTTGTTCAAATATTCATTCCTTTCCCATATATTTGATTATTGTTAACATGATAATTGTTGGTTAAGTTTCTTTTGCGATTCCAGGGTGATTGACTGAAAGTTGTGGGAAAGACGATGATAGAATGATCTTAATTCCAGCAGGACCCTGAAAGCTCGAGTCTTTTTCTTAACCCTAACACACCTCGCTCAGTCGATGAACATCTTGGCCGGGGTGGAACTTGACTGACCGAGGTGATCTTCTTTCTGATCCGAAACTGAGAGTTAAGATTTCTAGTTTGCCAAATCTTATCCTTATTACACTTTCCTGGTTCAATGCAACCCTAGGATGAGACTTACCCGGTGATTCCTTTGCTTGTTTACCCAAGATCATGAGTGTAGGTAATAAAGGTTTGTTCTTTATTGGGGTTTGAGTGTGCCTTCATTCCATTCTTGAGAGTTAGCACGAGACTTACCCGGTAAAGGTTGATTCTATTCCCTTGGGCGGTGTGTTGGTTTGAGATTATAGTTCCTTTCCTTAGTACCTTGAGACTTACCCGGTAATAGGAGCATCGGTTTGGGTTTGTGAGTAGTGAGACTTACCCGGTGATCTATTCCCATCTTAGAAACACCTTCCCTTTACAAACCTCAGCTTTGTCCGCGTTATCCTTTGAGATCTTGAGTCGGAACCACAACTAGATACTTTAATCCCTAGAATCCGCATTTCCCTTTACTTGACTTATATCATCTTTGATTACTTTAATTGCTTTGGTTAATTACAACATTTGACAATCAATTTTGTGCTTTGTTTCACCTAAGTCCCTGAGATCGACCCCTGAAATTCTTGCTTTTTATTACAATTGACCCGTACACTGCGGGTTCGCATCTTTGTTCAAGCATACTTCTTGGGTTATAAATTTAAAGTTTGTACACACCTTTTGGAGCGAACACTAAACAAGGATCAAGAAGGAATGATGAACTTACCAAAGACTTGGTAAGTTCTGAAGCTAGGCACAGACGTGGTCAAGAAGAGGCGTGGGCACGGTGGCATGGATCCGATGATGCAACTGCAGGTAAACGCAGGCACGAGAGCGGTGACACGCCTGAAGGCGCGGGGGCGTCTCGGACAAGGCACGGGTACGGTGTCCTCAATAGAGCACCACTCTTGTGCTCTTTGACAGATCTCTCGCTTACAACTCTACACTCCTCAACTGGAAGCAATCAAGGCAAAACCTGCACTTTATCATACACATATACAACACATCCGAAACACCACCACCAACAAGATCAACTTGTTGAATCCATGGACAATAATAAAGAAAGAAGAAGAAGGAGAAGAGAAGGAAGAATGACTCACCAACTTCTCAACTAAACAAGAAGGAATCAAGCTGCAATCCTTGCCAGCTTCGCACAACAACAACAGATACATCATCATCATCATCATAATTTTTCACTTGGATGAAGAAGATTCAAAAAGGAATTCCAAGAAGAGAAAGGAAAAGGAAGGGAGAATGGATGAAAGTGAGCTAGAGAAGAAGAAATTTTGGAGAGGAAATTAGAAACCCTCAGAATGACGGAAATAAGAAGCTTATGACGGAAGAAACGGAAAGGTGGTCAGCAAAAAAAGTCGGCCGCCTACAATGCTAACCCGCGACAGCAACAGCGCGATTGCAGCCATGGAGAGGCCTTCATCTAAGCATGGTTGTTACACACGTGTGAAATTATATTTTGGGAGTTGTTCGACCACAACAAGATGACCAGTTGACGATGGATAAGGGAAGATACATCGGAGGTTTGAGCACAAATGCGAGCTAGTTTAATTTCACAATTTGGCCCTAGGTTCGAGTCCAGAGATGTTGGAGGTTCAAGTCTAGAGACATTGAAGAAGTGAGCAGTTGATGGCAGAGAGGACGAGTCCATAAATGAGCCGTCGACTGTAATATACGGTGGAGAAGACGAGTCCAAACGTGAGCAAACTACTTCGGTTTCCGGCGAGTCCAATTGATGAGTTCATAAGTGACGGATCTAGTTCAAACGCATAAGAGAGTTCTAGATCTAGTTCGCAGTCCACTTCGAATCTAGATCCAAGATGCGGAACTGATTTGGTTTTGGATTCGGGCCCAAACGCAAAACTGGTTTTGATTTCGGGGCCCATATACGAAAGTAAACGGCTTGTTTGTGCTCCAAACAACTTCCTATTAGGAGACCAGACGCGGAATTAACAGAAAAATAATTAGAAAAAATATTCCGCACTCAAAGTGCGGAATTAAATTTTTTATTTTTTATGAGAAGATTAAACTACTAAAGTATTTTTTTTTCAAGAAAACAAACTAGGCGCCAATCATTTAACAATTTTTATAAAAATCAAATTAGTAATTAAGGAGATCTTTATTAGACAGTTACAAACTTAATGAAAGATAATTAATTGATAAAATATATTTAACAAGCTAAAAAATAGGAAGCTGGTTAACGTAAAAAAGGCAACCGTGTTTGAGATTTAAGAATATCAAATATCCGCCATTTCGGTCATTCAAGCGGTAATCAAAATCAAAGCATAAAAACACTATCTGTAGTCGGAAGCAGTTTCACCATCTCCATTCATCTCGAGGTCTCTTCTTCAACTCTTTCTTCTTCGTCAACATCCACCTTCAATTGAGTATTCAACGGTCGTCTTCAACAAGTATAATCAGTTACCAATTGCTTCAAAGGATTCTCGAAATTTCGAATCGTCTATCTTCAATCGCCATTTCCAAGTATGTTATCTTCGTCGATTGTACACAGGTTTGCGAAAAAGACGACTCTACCTTACACAAACATATTCGTTTAGCACTTCCAGTTATGTACATATTCCAACATACACAAGCAATACATAATGCATACACAATTTCCATTATTCGTTCAACACTTCCAATTATGTGCATATTTCAACATACACAAGTAATACATAATGCATACACAAATGTACATGTTCTACACAAACACAAGCAATACATGACGTAAATACCCAATTTTGATTCTTCGTTCAACACTTCAAGTTACGTAAATATTTCAACATATACCAACATGTCTATAAGATATTGAAAGTAATGGCGTACATATTTTGTAACAGTTTCGACATATTGAAGACACATTTAACATATGAAACATACATGGTACACAAACTGAATCGTCTGAATTCTATTATGTTCCACAAATCTGTAATAACGTACATATTTTATAACAGAACGCAAGGATGAACAACCGTTGTTAGAAGACGAAGATATGACGTTTAAATTGTATTTACTTACCCGCTTATGGAGATATTTACGGCTTATGGAGATATTTACTTACCCGTTTTATAACTACTAAATGTTTATTAAATGAAGAGAAAAATATATTCTGATTTACTTAATATACTTTTTTTACTTTAATATATATTTGTATATAATATAAAGGATCTAGTTTTTACATATTTTAAATTTAATTTAAGGTCTTTTGTATACACATGACTAGAAAACCTACTCACCAATTTTAACTTTTCTTATATAGGTCTATCACTCCCCCTAAAACCAATATAAAATAAACAAAAAAAAGCCGGTAAAATAATAAAAGCTTGAAATCGTGCGGGCCTCAACGTTTCTGCCACTCTATCACTCTCTCCCACAACCAAGCTTATGCTTTCTGCTCTCCCTCTTTCTCTTTCTATGAAGTTGAAATTCCGTTTTCATTCATACATTTTCCAATCCTGTCCTTCCACTTTCTCCCCTTTCCGTTCCCCTCTCCTTCTTGCCCAGCTGGAAGGAATCGATTGGCAGAAATGCTGTCGAAATCTTCGGTGAATTCCTCGTCGTCTACTACCAGCTCCTTGAACAAGAGTGCTAATGGTTCACTCCAGGTTCCGAATAGATCCAAGGTGTCAGCTGCTAAGCGTTCTGTTACGCCGAACTCACGAGGTCAGAGTTCCAATGCTGCTCTTGATGGCGACGGTACTAGCTCTAAACCTAAGCATCGCTCTGTTACCCCCGTTTCTAGAAATACTGGCGGTGGAAGCAGCGTCAATGATGGAGAGCCGGTTGTTGTTGTTAAACATGCTCCTGCTGGTAGCAAGCGCTCTGTTATGCCTCTTTCTAGGAACGATTCAATCACCGCTCACGATCCTGGTCTCTTTCTCTCCCTCTCTTATGGATTTTGATAGTTTAGAATTGTGATTAGAACGGATTGCATTTGTCGAACTTAATGGGGGAAATATTTGAACTGCAATTTTGAGGTGCTAATATCTTAGAATGTATATTTATAACTTGAAATGGGAATCAGCCAAAATTTGTTAAAGTTATAAAGAAGGGAAATTTAGGATGGCGCCCGACTGCTTAGTCTGCTTTGATCTTTTTTGGATTATGTTAAAGGGGCAGTTTCCAGTTGGTGAAGCCTTATAATTTTACCAAATATATTTTCTGCCGTCCATGATTTAACATTTGTTGAGGGGGAAAAAAGTTATCCATCCAATTAAATATTCACATTTAAAATGACTATTAATAATAACTAATAATAATAATTATTGTTTTTTTCTTCTCAAATAGCTATCATGGATAGCAGGAGGGTATATTTCTAAATTTTCAAAAGAGGGCACTTTTTGGAAACCGAAAATCTTAGGGCATAAATTTGAACGGTATTTTGGGACACCATCCGGAATTTTTGTAAAAAGAACGTTATTTCATTCCTTATTAAAGAACTTTGTAGAAAGAATTGAGAGTTAGTAAAATGTCAGGTCTTTGTGGACTTATTTTGTGGTCAAGTTGAACTGCAAGTCATTTTTGGAGAGAAAGTCGGCCTATTTTAAGACAACAAAATTTGCTATCTTTCTTCCAAAATATAAAGTTTTGCTATCAGTTGAGTTGAAAAAGAAAGATAAAACAAATAATTTACGTTGCACTTCTGGTTTTAAAGTCAAACGAGTAGGTGTTCTTTATGTGTTCATTTTCTTCTTTCTTTTGCTAGCGAGGATATGTTAGGTAAAATGTACCCTAAGAGATTTTATTGACTTCAGTAGCCATTCCTTATTCGTCTTCGTCCCTTTCCTCAATGACTATAACACCTTGTGTTTGGCTTTTGTGTTTTCTTGACTTGTGACATTTATGTCCATGATTTCATGCTCTCCCGTTGCAATGTGCTATAAGCTGGTAATCTAAAACTTGTGAAAATTACATGAGCTATTTTTTTTATTGTTGGTTCCTACACATTAAAATTTAATAACAGGAGAAGATTATTTTGAGATAATAGATCTTTTCATTTCAGTGTATCACAACCTTGGATGAAGTAAATTCCACTCAATAAATTATGAGAGAATTGAATGAAATGAACCCAATGATAATTTTTATTAGCAAATAGCCTAGTCCTATAAATTATAAAAAATTATAAGGTGAATAACACGATTAAACAAATAATGACAGATTTGCCCTTATCTATTACAATACATTTTATCCTAATTGAGACGATTCTCTTATACCTTTACTTCACTAATATTTCTTGTAAATGAGACGTATTTTTTTGTAACTTATTCTTGTAAGTGAAATCTTTTTTTTTTTTTTTGTAATTTTATATTTCTTACAAGAAATATAAAAACTTAATAAACGAATGTAATCATGGAGAATTGATCTTGTTAGTAGCCTCCCTCCCACCCTAATACCAATCGGACAAGTTAGATACCACGGTTTATTCTTCTTTTGAAAATTATAAATATACATGAATTATGATACTTGAGTTTTCTCTTGTATACTAATTTTCTTGTACAAGAATTATTGTAACTAATTTTCTTGTACACGATTATTGTATCGTATACAAATAACTCAAAAACATCAAATTAAAAATATTAGTATTAGATTATTTTTCTTGTTCACAAATAATTTGATTATTCTTGTACGTGGAATTTATATACAAGAAATAAATGCAATATCTTCTAATATATTAAGGAAAGTTGATATATTAAATAAAAGCAAATTAGTCCATTCATCAATAAAGATGTTATATACTTATTTATTTATCACTGGGGGATATATGGGGGATATATGCTAAGCAATATTAGTGACATAATGCTACATAACAAGTTCACCCATGAATCATTATGACCTGTCATCGGTTGACCTGGCTGGTGGGTGGTTGTTTTCATTCATCATAAGAAACGTGGGGATAAAAGGAAAATGAAACAAAGTAAGAAAAGGGGAAAAACAAAACAAACTGTCATGAAAGCCCTACTCACTGAATCATTTGACCTGGCCTTTTGGTGCTACAGTGTTGAACAAGCATGCGCTCTATTATGTGGACAATTCATGTTTATGTTTCAAAGTACATGTATGTTTTCTAGATTGGACCATGACTTGTAGTCATGATTTCATCCATGTCTTTTTATTCCCCCTTGATGTTGAAAAGTTGAAATGTATTTGTTAGTTTTAGGCTATGTCATTTTGTGAGCAATTGAGAAATTAATATACACTCGATCTGGTTGATATGTTTTTCTTTTTTCTTCTTTATGTTCGGTGGTTGAACTTTTTTGCTTTCTCTTCTTTTGGTGGTTGGTAATGTAATTTTACTATATCCCTTTTTAGTTCGTTGTATGGAAGGATAGGTGAGGGAAATGAAAGAGATAAGACATGTACACATTTATTTGTGAGACTGATATGTTATACTTTTGAATCACGTTAAAGGTGTTTTTACTTGGGATTCCGCTGCATCAGAAAATGGGATACTAGAAATTATATGATTGACAAAAGTCACAAAATCCACTGTGGATTACTTTTTAGAATAATAGCATTGACAAAACCCTACGTGTATGATTTTTTTTTAGAATATTTGCATTCGCAAAACCCTATGAGGATCATTGACCCTAATCAATTTCAGGAGACTTGACCAATCTATATAAAAAATGTTAATATTTGCTGCAGAGCCTGGAAGAGTTAGAGTAGCTGTAAGGCTGCGACCAAGAAATGCTGAGGATCTGGCCTCAGATTCTGATTATGCTGATAGTGTGGAACTCCAGCCTGAGGTGATTATTATTTAACATCTCCGGAAGCCCTTTTTTCTGCAATTATCTTGGTTCTCTTGTGCCTGCCACTTGGGCAAAAATGAAAGTAGTTTTTATGTCCTGCACTTCAACATTTCTCGAGAACTCTCAGTTCATAATTATATTTCCCTTCATGCAGATGAAAAAGCTGAAACTTAGAAAAAATAACTGGAGTTCGGAGTCCTACAGATTTGATGAAGTGCTAACTGAGACAGCTTCTCAAAAACGTGTCTATCAAGTCGTAGCAAAACCTGTAGTTGAGGTAAGCTCTAATGAGTTAAACTTGTTTTTGTTGAGACATTTTTCTTGATATGTGACTTGCAAGTCAATTCGATACATCTTATACATTTAGAAGCATACTAAATCGTCTTGTGATTTTAAGTCTCGTTTCTGAGAAAGGTCTTTGCCTTATCCATATGACTGAAATATGCTGTTTTATCACAAATCTATATGTTCACAGGTAAGTGATCTATTGTAAAATTTTCATTGATCCACAAGGTATCAACTTTCAATAGACCTTGATTACAACTTTACCAAGGATGGTGAATTCTTACAAACGTTTTGCAGAGTGTATTAAGTGGATACAATGGGACAGTCATGGCCTATGGTCAAACAGGTACTGGAAAGACATACACTGTTGGTAATCTGGGGAAAAATGACGCATCTGAGCGAGGCATCATGGTCCGAGCAGTGGAGGATATACTTGCTAGTACATCTCCTGACTATGACACTGTAGAGTTTTCCTATATGCAGGTAGGAAATCTTTTTTGGGATATGATGCGGTACTCATTTAATACAGCAAAGTTGTAGTTCAAAGTGTAGATATGTTCAGAATTTGGTGGTACCATATGAAATATAGGCGGAGACAACTTCAAAAAAAGCCGTCTCCACTTATATCTTATAAATTTGTGAATCGAACAGGGTGGTGAGAATAATTTTTTAATTGGTCGTTATTTGTGTGAATTAGATGGAGTTAACCATGTATTGTAACTTTGTTTCAGTTATATATGGAATCTGTTCAAGATCTACTCTCACCAGAGAAGGTCAATATTCCTATTGTTGAGGATCCTAAGACTGGTGAAGTCTCATTGCCTGGTGCTGAGGTGATTAATATTCAAGATCTTGACCACTTTATGGATTTGTTGAAAAGGGGTGATGCAAACCGCCATGCTGCAAACACAAAGATGAACACCAATTCTTCTAGAAGTCATGCAATTTTGATGGTTTGTAGCACATACAACTTTTTTTCATATTGATTCTTAGGTTACTGAAAATGCTATAGATTTGTGCATTATCCTGGATGAATAGATGCAACTTCTCCATTGTTTAGGTGTATGTTAGAAGGTCAGTTGCTGCAAAGCCGGATACAGAAAATGGTGGCTCTGGCTTATCCACAATTCGGAAAAGCAAGCTGTTGATTGTTGATCTTGCAGGATCAGAAAGGATTGACAAATCTGGTTGTTTTTCAGCTTAGTGATTCAGTGAGACTTGCATACTAGTTAGCAACTTCATATTTTACTGCAGCATCTTACTTCATAATGTTCATATCTCATAGGAAGTGAAGGGCATTTACTCGAGGAAGCTAAATTTATCAATTTATCGCTCACCTCACTTGGAAAATGTATAAATGCATTGGCAGAGAACAGTCCACATATTCCAACAAGAGAATCCAAGTTGACCAGAGTTCTTCGTGATTCATTTGGAGGTAATGATGATAGCTGACTCAAACTAGTTTTCCTTAAATTATTTGGGAGGTAAGGATTTTGAAACATTAAAAACACTCAACATGAGCCTTGCTATTTTACTTTTCTATCTACGTGCCTCATATTCAATCAGTTATGTGAGAGACTGAGAGTTAGCTCTTGTGTTTATATTAATAAGTATGCTTGCTACCAGGTCTGTTTTCATAAGATTTGTACCTTTCAAGCTAGCATGCTTTAAATCTCAGTCTTTTCTTTTGTTTATTGTTCCGAAAACTTATTGCTATTGAAGAGGGGAAAAAAAATTCATGCTTCAAATGGACCCTAACGGTGAATCTCGCTCATAGGCTCAGCAAGGACCTCTCTTATTATTACCATCGGACCTTCAGCAAGACATCATGCTGAGACTACGAGTACAATTATGTTTGGCCAACGGGTAAGTTATATCTTATGTTGGAAGGTGTCCATTATTTTTTGGCAGACTTCACAGATGTTCTGTTTTTTGAGAAAACAAGTTGTTTCTTAGAAATCATCAACACCTTAAAGAAGTTTTGCAAAATGTCGTAAAAGTGTTCTAGATTAAGTCGCAAGCTGTTCAGTAATTTTGGCAGATTTTTGCAGATTTTCCGGTCTGTGAATTGTGTAGCAGTCTCTAGTGCCAAATGCATCTTCCTTTTGTCTTCCTTCTTTTTTCTTCTTTGAATCGTTACTATCGTTTGAAATAGCTTATTGGACTACATCAACACCGTAGGTTGATTTGTAAAAAATCATAAGCGTTCTATCGCTTGTAACTTTTGGCAGACGTTTGCAGATGTTCCATTATGTTTAGCAGTCACTAATGTCGGGATTGACACTCTCCTCAACTATGTTGCGTGTTCAGGAAAGGAGGAAGTAACAATTTATATATTCTGTGCTGAGCATGATCGGAAGTAGCTCAATCACAAGTTGAAAGTTCAAAATTAAGTGTATCAACTTGAAAATTTCAAACCAAGTAACAGTGTTTTAGTAATTTGTTTAGACCTTCCAAATTACTTCCACAGAATACTCCACATTGAATATTCCTGAGAAATGATTCTGTATTTCGTCTGTTACTCTTCACAAACACAAAATTCTTCTCTTGTCGGGTATGTGGGGAGAGGGTTAACACTTGTATATCTGTTGCAGGCTATGAAGATAGTCAATATGGTGAAGTTAAAAGAAGAATTTGATTATGAAAGCTTGTCAAGGAAACTTGAAAGCCAGGTTGATAATCTTACTAAAGAGATTGATAGACAACAGAAATTGAGGGATAATTATGTAAATGAAATGCAAAAGAAGCTCAGAGAGTGTCAGCAATCCTTTGCCGAGGCAGAAAAAAGCCAAGTTGCAAGATCTGAGGTAGTCATCCGTCATGCTATTTTTGACATTTAGGCTGTTCAATGCATTGTCTTTTGGCAAGTTCATCTGCCACTTACCTTATGGGAAATTTAATGTCCACATCTTTTCCCTTATTTTTTTTTAAAAAAAAAATTGACTTGCAGATCACAGAGAAGGAAAATGCACGCTTGGAAAAGGAGCTACAAATAGTTACAAGTGATTTGAATAATCAAAATGATTGCAACAAAATTTTACGTGATGAAGTAGCACGCCTGGAAATTAGTCTAGAACATTTCAAGGTATCTTAATGGACCCAATATCTGTTTCAAGCTGCCTTATCCATAACAGGATGTTTGAATAAAATGAGTATGATAGATAAAGCCTAAAACTTTGAAAATCATTCAGATGTGCAGGTGCAAGACCGGTTAAGATAATACTCTATTGAAGTATTTTGGGTATCATTATGGGTATTAATTTTTTCAAAATCAAGTAACTAATTTAATACTAAATTCTGTTTTTTACTAGTATATTAGTCCGTGCTAGTACCTACTAAATATGGTTTCTTGTTGCTTCATTGCTTCTCTGTTGGTTGTAAAGAGGGCTGTTTCACGTCTTTGAAACTGCATTTTGCTCACATTATAAGTCCTTATAATTTATCATTATGTTTCTACCTTATCAAAACCATTAAAGTTTTCTACCTTTTCGGTGCCATTGAGTTTGTAAGTGACCTTATAAGCAAAAAACACTATATATCATCATGTGAGCACATGAAATTGACTATGATATTAAAAAATGGATATGTCATGTTCTTTGATTTAGATCTAAGTTTTTGGTTAAATGGAAGATTTATGAGAAGGTTAATTTTGAAGGTTATGGTTTTGGTTCACATTATATGAAAGGATGTAATCAAATCTGAAGATTTAGGTCAGGTTTGGTATCACTGTAAGTTTCCAGTTTTGAAGAATTTATATTTCTAGATTTAGTTTGGTCTTTTACATAAGCAGGTGTCTGTATGACTATCCAGATTTTGGTTGATGCAAATATCATGATTGACGACGATTGTAATGATTAACTCATCTTGACATTGCAGCAAAAACAGCATGAAAACTCTGCATACCAAAAGGCAATGTCAGATACAAATGAAATGTATGAAAATCAAATAGCAGACATGATCAAGGAATTAGAAAATGAACGAGCTCAACGCGAGGGATCAGAAAGGCAACTGGATGCCATGAAGAAACTCCTGGGTGATCATGAAAGGTCCATACAGGTTAGTATATTGTAGTTTAATGGGTTTTTTTTTTAATATTTTAGGTGAGATACACACTTGTAGTTTTCAGTTTCATTCATCTAGTAACAAGGCTTCTCACCCTCCTAAAGTCCACACTGATACAGAAGCAAAGTCATCCTTTGCATGGATTTTTCAATCACACAACATATAATGGTACATATGCTCCTGGAAATACACGAGTTATTATGTCTAGAGGTGTCAACGGGGCAGGAAGTATCCTCCCATCTCCATCCCCATTAAAACCCTCCCCATCTATGCCGGGGATTAAAATTCTTTCCAACCCCGTCGAGGAATCCTATCCCCCCCCCCCCCCCCCCCCCCGCCTATTTCCCCCCGTTTTAGTCTCCATTATTCCACATATTCCTTTTTGGATTTCCATTTACATATTCACATGAATTAAATTTTTGGACTTAGGTTTATAAATTACTTAAGGTCTGTTTACTTGCAAACTTTTTTATTTTTGGGTTTATAAACTAAATGAGTTTATATGGGTTTATATTTTATTTTCGGGTTTATTTCTCACCGGGTTTATATAAATAAACCATATAAGCCTATTTACTTGAAGTTTATTTTATTTCAAATGACACTTATGCCCAAAAAAAAAGCGACGAATAACGTTGAATACCAGGGATGAATAGAGAAATCAAGATGGAAAAAATAAGGCCAAAATCGAGTTTTAAACAAAAATAAATCCAACAAAAATAACCTTGGTATGTGAAGTTTATTTTTGAGTAGTTTATAAACCCAAATAAACCCATCCCCAAGTAAACACCCACAAAAATTAAACTCAGGGATAGGGCTAGTGAGTTCATTGAATCTATAATTTATCCACCCTAATTTGATTTTATATTGAGATTTTGGTTTAAGTGAGCTTAGGGATAGGGCTATTATACGAGTCGACCTTGACATGCTCAAACTTGGCTAAACTTTAAAAGAGTTCTAAAATGTGTTCATATTGGGCTTGTTTCAAAAAAGCAGGTCGTGCTTTTTCTGAGCCAAATTCGAACATATCGGTTAATATAACAACCCTACTATGTTATTCTATCCAAACGAGCCAAACTTTAAAATGTGTTCCTTTTCGGTTGTTTAGAACCTGAATGATGAGCGGAAATTTTTTTGAACCAAGCCTGAACTTGAGTAACTTTGGCCCATATAATAGCTCTAGTCCTCGATTTCAAGTAGTCACAATGAGCTCATCAATGGAGCAATCAAGTTCAAGGATGAAGAAGAAGGTTTTAGGTTTTAAAAATCAATTTAATAAAATTGGGTTTCTAACAAGAGTTTAAAAACGGTCGTAAAAGTCGCAACCAACTGAAATCAAAGTCACACTCTCATTTTTTTTAAAAGTCGTCAAATAGGTTCAAAACCTTTCATTTTCAATATCTCCCAATTTGTCAACTCCATGTTCAGTTCTCTCAATCTTCAATTTTTTGGCCTAAATATTGGTCAGGCTACGGTTGAGGGCTCTAGCTACATCAACAATGAACAATTTACGTTTATCGGTGTACTATGGTTTATAAAAACAATCAAAGTCAAGCCATGTTACAATTTTTGTTTTTCGGTATTTAGGGTTTTGTTCAATATATTAAATTTGAATTTTGTTCAAGTTTGAGTTTTTTTAATGTATTAGAGCTTGAATCGTGTTAGAAATGCGTGAATTGATGTTATTTGACAACAAATTTAATCAATAGACGATTGAAATACACAATATTGGGAAATTTACAATGTCGAACTATTGAACACATTGAGTCGGGTTCACATTGGGAGCCTATGTGAAAACTATGTTTTTTCACGCTGGGAGCCAATGTGAAAATACCATTTTTACATTAGGAATCAATGTCAAAATAACATTTTCATGTTAGGAACCAATGTGAAAATAACATTTTCGCATCGGAAGCCAATGTGAAGGAAACTTTTCTTAGGAAAACCGGGAGGGTGGTTGATTGTGAACGGAAGGGCTTTGAGAGGTGGTCTTCAGCAATTTTAAGTATATCGGGTGGTTATTTGTAAATGACCCCTTTAAAGGGTGATTTTTGGTAATTTACTCTAAAACTAAACATATTACTACAGTTTAATAAAATGTACTAGTATATTAGTGAAAATACTTACTATATTAAAAGTCAATATGACCATCACTAATTTCTCATTTAAACTTCTCATCGGAACCCTCATGGAATTCCCCAATGCGACGTGGATCATTGGCTCTATCCCCATCCCACGTGGGGAATTAAGTTCGCGCATTCGCCCTCATGACAATCGTGGATTTCTGTCCCATTTTTTTTTTTTGAAACAACTTCTGTCCCATTAAATACACCCAATTTTCCCCCTGAATAGTCTTTTCGATATCGTAAACTGGATCAAACAGTATTTATAGTAGATTTGATTGGTTTTGCAAGATCACCACTATGTTCATTGTTAGCTCATTATCTTTTCAAGTTTAATAAACTATGGAAAAAAAGAAGTTGAACAAATGGGCGACTTATTTTAAAAAATGGATACTGAACAAATAAGTTCAGCCAATACGAGTATTTAAGTTAGTTTTTAACCTATACTATATTAAATTGGTTTTAATGATAAACTCTTATGAAATTGTATGAAAATTATATGAAAAATGTTGCATGGTTGCAGCAAATATCCTTGAAGCTTAAGTAGTCAGATATTTGTAGATAGTTACTTCTATCACTTCTATGTAATTAAAATGTATTGTTGTGTGCTACAACTACTAAAAATGCCAACCCCTATATAAGTACAAGTATAAAGCTCTTCCTGACTAGGGACAAAATGACAGGAAAAAACCACTACATTAGAACTCTAGTTCATAATCTTCGTGCTCATGTAGTAAAATGATTAAAGAACTAAAAGAAGTAATGAAATTCACATGTTTTGTCTTTTTTCCAAATGGCACCTTCAGCAGCCACCTAATTTTAATTCATTCTTTTGATGATATGGTGTAATAGTAAGTTCAAAATATCATGCTTGGAATTACGATTTAAAAATAAATAGAAATGTAAAACCTTTGTTTGTTGCTCTTTATCATTATGACATATAAAGAGCTGATGGTTTCATACTCAACTTTGTTCCTACAAATATGAAAGTTTAATATTTGAGAAAGTTACATTTGTCCTTTCCCACCTGGAAACTCCAAGATGTTCCAATTTTAGAACTGAAACACGTATCTTCAATAGGTATGTGCAGGGTTGACCATATGATGTGGCTATAGTTTTATCATCACAAGCTAATGACTTAGAAAGTTTTCATAGATAAAATATGCTCAATGGGTATAGTAATAATTAGGTCTGCAAATTGTTGGTGCTTTCATATTTTTCAAGTTTTCCTTCCATATCATGTTGCTCATTCAATATCCTTCCACCGCTCTTGTTAATCTGCTTGTCATCCTGTTTGTCTTAAAACTAATTTTGATGGCTGCTTTCTCTTTTTTTTTCCCTGTAAGACGGCTGTTCTCTGTACTGCTCCTACCTCAAGATATCGTTCCTTCCATAAACAACTTATTATGTGCATGATCTATACTTCCATTTTCTCAAACTTGTCTTTTGTTTTTTTACTAGGAACATCAAAGAGAATACTCGTCATGTCAGAAAGTATTCTCAGACACGACACGGATGTTTGAGAAAAAAATTGAGGAATTGATGCAGAAAATAGAAGAAGAACGCGCTTGTCGTCAACGTGCTGAAGAGAAGATTGAGTCACAGACGAAACTCTTATGTGAAAGAAATTCAGTTCAGGTACATTTGCTCATTACATATCAAAAGATACCCGAAGCATCTTACGGCTCTTCTTTAGGTATTCATCTGTTAGTCTTAATGATATATAAGAATCACAACAATGTTTCATTTACATGTCATTTGAGATTATGGCATTTAAATTCCTTGGCTCGTAATATTTGTATGATTGTATATGTTCCCTTAAAATGAATAAATAAAGAAAACTCCAAGGTTTATGGTGACATTTTTTCAACTGTCGTAAAATTTATCTTTACAAATTAGCTGTCTTTTGCCTGGTTGCTTATTACACGTACCTTCTTCCAGCGAGAGGAAGAAATTGAAGTTAATGAATTGAGAACAAGGTTCGAGGCAATGAGTTATAAAGAGCAAGCTGAGATCGTTGAGTTAAAGAAAACGCTAGAACAGAAGGACCAGTATCATGAAGTTACAGTGAAGGAGTTAGAATCACTTCAAGCAGAATATATGAATCTTTCATTGGTAAAGGTAAGAGACATTTTATATGGAATTTTCTATATAATTAAGTTGCCAGCTGAAGTTCTCTACTGCAAATTTGGAAAATTCAGGACAAATTAACAGGTGAACTTGAGATGGTGAGGGATAAGTTATTGCATGAAGAGAAGCAAAAGGTGGCACTTGAAAGTGAGCTTCTCAAGTTAAAGAAGCTTGCACAGGAAAGTAATGAGGATGTTGAGGTAAATTTGCTGTCCCTGTAGGAAAAAATGTTCGTACTTTTATAGAGCTTTAAAAGTTTATCTGACCGTGTAGGAAAATAAATTGTTTGTCAAACAACACATCAGTAAGGGCTCATCATCATTCCGATCTGCTATGGGTCTCCCTCGGTCTGTATCTAGTCAGAGGATCAATGTTGCTCAGCTTTGTGAAGAAGGCAAGACTCTCACTTTTGTTGGTTGTGGATAAGTCGTTTATTATAGCATTTCCTAATCCTCGATTTGATTTTCTATTGGTTGAATTTGTGGTCTGTTCAGTTGGGCTTGAAAAGATATTGTCAATGTTGTCTTCTGATGACGTTGATAATCAAATGTATGCGGTAAAGGTGGTAGCCAACCTCGCTGCCGAAGGTGGGCAACCAGTTCATTTTCCCATGCCCTTTTTAGGTTATGCGTAATTATGATATTTAATATAATTGGTTATTATAACCATTTTGTCCATTGTTGATTTGTTTCCATAGGCTCTTTCATGACTTTTTGTAGACTGCACTACCAATTTCGGGTGGCATTCAGTTGAAAAGCTTTTCTTTAACTTGAGATTTACTTACATAGAGTTAATGTAAATTAGTGCTCTATCGTTCTCTTCCTTGTTAATTGCCAATACTTCCTTCCTTGATCTTTAGATGCTTTTCTTCCTTGGTATTTGATTTAAATTTTTGGATGGCTTTCAGTTGATATGCTCTATCATTCGCTGATACCATTTCTTCCCAATTCAATTTCAGATGTTAACCAGGAAAAGATTGTGAATGACGGAGGTTTAGATGCACTGCTGATGATCCTGCGTACATCACAAAACACTACCATTCTTAGAGTGGCATCTGGTGCAATTGCCAATTTAGCGATGAATGGTATTTTGGAATCTTTCTGTAACTGACTACTGCATATGCCTTATATTGATATTAGAAAAAAGAAAAACTTGGATGAATAATTCGTGATGTGATAAACATTTGTATTGTTTGGTACATACTCATCTCTTGTACATGAAGTCCTGTTGTTGAGAATGAGGGGACACGGAGCTTATTCTTTTCATTTCTCTAGGCTGTTCTAGTCTTCTAGAGACATCAGATCTGAGGCAAAGTGCTTTCTATCCATTATGCAAAATGAATGATAATGATTTTAACTCTTCTTACCCCCACTATGCAACAGTAAGTGAGCAATTTTTTTTCTACTAAGGCGGTTCTTGGCAACAGCCTCGCTCCAATTGCAGGGATAGGCTGCATAGGTAAAACCGAGGTATGAAGGTGAAGACAGGATAACTTTCTGTATCATCTTTGCAGTCATGTGTCTACTGTAGCAATTTTTCAGCACTTATGGTCAATTGCCTTTACCATCATAATGGCATTGCATGTACTAAATCCATATGCCATGTGTATAAGGGAGCCCTTTGCATGTCTGTCTTTGTTTGCATACGCACATGCTTTCTTTTTCATTGTTGACCACCTGTGACTAGCATTTGGATCTTATATTGCTATTTCTGGCTAAATCTATTCTTGAAGGAAACGAGAAACCTAAACTAATCATTGATTATATCTTCTCAGAGACTAATCAAGGATTGATAATGAGCAAGGAAGGAGCTCAGCTACTAGCAACTACAGCATCAAAAACCGATGATGCACAGACTCTGAGAATGGTTGCTGGTGCAATTGCTAATTTATGTGGAAATGGTAAGCTCATTTTGATAATTGTTACTTTGTTTCCATTAAGGTGAAAAATTGGTTATCATACGTTATGAAGCCTTAAAGTTGAGCACAATGGAAACCATGCTAGTTGTGTCTTAAGATGTCTTTCTTTCAACAGTCAAATTACATATGATACTCAAACAAGATGGATGCATCAAGGCACTTCTCGGAATGGCTAGATCCAAGAATGCTGACGTTGTTGCACAAGTGGCAAGAGGATTGGCCAACTTCGCGAAATGTGAAACGCGAGAGGTCATCCAAGGTTCAACAATAGCGATTAGCTTATGTACTTCCTCGGTAATTTAAAAATCCGCAATTTTCTGTTTCACTGTGACATTTTTACCTGATTTTTTATTAGGACAAAAAAAGGGCCCCTCGATTCTTACTGATGAGGGTGCACTTACGTGGTTGGTCGACAATTCCAATGATAACACATCAGATCCCAGTCGACGCCATATTGAACTTGCCCTTTGCCACTTGGCACAGAATGGTACTATTAACTTCTACGGTTATTATTATTACCTTTTATGTGTTCTCGCATAGAATAAAAGCCAAAGGGACTTGTTGCGAGATCAGTTTTTTTCAGGGGCCATTAAGTAAAGTATACCCCAATCTTTAGAACGGTAAGGGTATGGAAATTCACTGCCCACTCTAGTTTCTGGGGCCAAAATTCCGCTAATTGGGTCTTAGACGTTTGCAAAATTGAGTTGGTAATTAATTAGGTCAAGAAAAAAAGAAGTCGGATCGAGTTCTCTGCTTTTGATGATATTGGAAGGAGGGTTGAGAATTTTGGGTCACTTGGACTGGAACTGGGGAGTATTTTAGGTCAGATTGGGACTGAATATGGGTCATGGAGGATTTAGGGTGTATGTGATAGTTGATTCACTTGATGGAACAATGTTAATAAGTAGCATTCAACATTGATGCATCTCACTATCTCAGTAGTTGAACCAAATATCCCACCCTAAAGTTTAGCAGAAGAAATTAACTCGGATGTCGTATTTCTGTATCCCAGATGTTGGGTATTGGTTGGAGTGAAAACTGAAAACCTTACCACCCTAAAGATTGGGATATTTTAATTCATTTTAGCAATTATGTACTGCTCTTTTGAGTAGCTTGCATTGAGGTTTTAAAATCACTCTTGATTCTCGACAGAGATGGTTTTGAAAAGAAATGTTTTTAATATGGAATTTTCTTTTAGATTGATGCTTATAATTTTAGTTATTTTTCTGCTCATAGTATAGGCTAACGAGCTGATTTGATGCAGAAGATAATACACATGATTTTGTATCCACCGGTGGATTGAAGGAAGTCGTACGAATATCACAAAAATCTGCAAGGGAGGATATACGCAATCTGGCAACAAAAACATTGAAATTGAATCCGAAATTTCAAGCTCAACTGCGGGGAGATGCGAATATGTTGTGAAGTACAGGAGCTCAGATCAGATGTACCTGTAGATCATTCTTCAACGTTCATAAAAAATGTTGCTTTGCCTCTTTCCCTTTTTTCTAGGATGAATCACTCAGCTAGTCATCAATCAAAGAACAAGTATCTAGATGCAGTCGGAAGATTATTTTGGCCAGGAAGGATTTAATATTCTTAGAGCAGATAAACATTCTGCTCAAATTTATTGTAAATGTGATACGAATACCACTGAATTACGGTGTAGCATGCAACACAACCTAGTTCTTCAGTTTTCATATTTACACAAGTGATCATAGGATATCTTGTTGCATAGTGGATGAAAGAAAGTTAAAAAATGATCCAATTTTGCTCAACTGCTAGGAGAAATACAGTATTAGGGCGCATGGACAGCATTTGGCCGTGGATAATGGATATTAAGTCTTGGGACTTTCTATTTTTAAGTTTGACATTTATGAGTGTCTCTGTCTGCTGATAGCATTGTCGAAGGTGGACGGGCCTCATGAGTTTTGCCTCATGAGTTTTGCCATATGTATGAGATTTAGAGTAGTGGATACATCACAAGGATTACATGCATACCTAGAACAACTGCTTTTTTTTTTTTTTTTTTTTTTTTTGCTTTAGCCTCGCTTTGTAGGCATGTACATAAACTTTGCTCTTTTGATATGGCCGAGCCTTAATGGACTCAATGACACTCTTTATTTTTATTCTATAAATTTACCTGTACATAAAAAGAAAAGAAATGAATTTTTAATAATAGGATTAGGGATCAACCACTATTTTATTGAACACATGGCTTTAGAACTTGGTGAATGTATAGGCATTGAGAGATATGTGACTTTATTCCGCTGCCGAAACTTCAGTTGAGATTTCTTGTAATAAGACAATAAATCTATTCGAAGAGTCAAGGATTGAGTGAGGTCCTGATCGAGGGAAACATGTAAAGAGCTCATGGTTTAATGGGCTCGGGTCGACAAGGGGTGGGGGAGTAAATATTCTCTCTATTGGAGTATAAATAGATAGATTTTAGGGTTGTATTCACAATTATATTGAAAACTCTAGCTGTAAGTTCCTTGCAACAAAACCCAAAACTTTTCCTCTTCTCAAGCTAATCAGTGATATTCCACTGATTATCTTGTACAAAACTCAACAACTGGTATCAAAGCAAGGATGTCGATGGGTTTCCGCTGCAAAATTCGAGGTTCTACGATTCAGCAGAACTAATAACTTCGATCTTTGACAATGACATGTTAAGGATATGCTAACATAGCAGGGGATGTTGAAGGTGATAAAGGAGACGAAATCGGATTCATTGAAAGACGACGAATGGGTAGAGATGCAGGAGAAGGCAACGTTGGTCATTCGGCTATGTTTGGCAAACGAGGTATATACCATGTTACTAATCTCAAATCTTGTCAAATGATTTGGACTCAATTGAAGAAACGGTATATGTCAAAATCTTTGTCTAGTAAATTGTATCTCAAACAGAGGTTGTATGAGTTGAAAATGGTAGAGGGTTCTGACTTGGTGAAACACGTGAATATATTCAATCAAATTATTGAGGATCTGGCTCGGGTGGATGTAAAACTTCAAGATGAAGATAAAGCTATGATTTTGATGTGTCCTCTACCCTTTTCATATGAGAATCTGGTGATGACGTTGACGTGTGAGAAAGACGAGAAAAATCTCGATACGGTGTTACCTATGTTGCTTTCACAAGGCGAACGACGACAACATACTAGTGAAGGGTTGTAAGTAAGAGGCAACTATGATAAGGGAGGACGAAAGAGAAGCAAGAGGGAATCAACAAGCAATCCAGGTTGAAGTCCAAGGGTAAAAAGCTACTTACTTGTTACTTTTGCAAGGAGGAGGGTCATTCAAACGTGACTGTCATGTCATGAAGAAGTATGAAGATAAGAAGTCAGAAGAATATTCAAAATCAGCAAACGTGGCGCCTAAAGATGATTCAGATGGTGCATATTCTAATATGCTCTTTGTGACGTCAAACAACGATGTATGGATCATGGATACATAGTGTTCCTGTCGGCATACAGAAGCGGAGACTAGTTTCGGGAGATTCTCGTGTGACAAAATAAGTTGAATTAGTAATGGTATAACGTAATGAAGATAATAAACGGTTTTGATGTGAGCATTGCATATTGTGATGTGTTGATGTGTTCGTATGTGCTATTACTGTTATTCTTATTCATGATCTGTTAGCTAACGGTTTTATACCGTGCTGTAGTTATTCTGCAAGATAGGAAGACTGCAGAGTGAGTCAGATGGGTGATCAGCCGAGGGCTTCCGTACACTAGGTCGTGCGTGGGTTTTTGGGATGTTTTGTACACCTATGTATTGATATTGCCATTTTGTGCTCCACTGTGTTTTGTATACCTTTTAGATGTGTATATTTATACAGTTTTATGTATTTGCTTTATATATTTACTTGTGCCTTGTTATAAGATCCAATGAATTTGTTGTCAAGCTAGGGTCAAGATCCAATGTGAGATTCTAGCCCAGTAGTACCCCGAGTCCTGCGAATTTGGGGTGTTACATAAGAGTAGTCGTGCACATTGCAAATCACACATCAATCCTATTAGAATTAAAAATAGAGAAGATACAATTGGTTCAACGCAAGAGAACCCCAACGTAAACATTCCTGAGTGGTACAAGTAATCCTTGAAGAATCCCAAAATTGAACGCGGAAAAAGTAACAAATATTTATTTTTGTTGATGTGATCCAAAATGATTTTGATGTCTGTTTTGAATATTATGTTTTCTAGTCTTGTTCAAGCTTTTGAGGTTAAACAGAAGGCTACAAATTTTAGTAAAAAAGGATCAAGCTAGAAGATTTTACGGTAGAAAATAGCTAATCTAATAAGTTTTATTTTATGTGATTATTCTACAAATTTTATTATTTTTTAATTAAAATTTTAGGTTAAAATAGAGCTTCTCCAACAAAATTGTTATTGATTTACACTACGTTATAAGATTTAATCCGCAACATTATTTTTTAGAATCTAATTTTAGTAAAAAAAATTATTGGTTTAATTAGTGATTTAGTAAAAAAAACCCTAAAAAGATCTTTATCACAATTCATGTTCTCTGAAAACAAAATTCTAAGTCTCCCCATATTCAATAATTATGTAGTTTTAATCACTAAATTACAGTTCTGCATTATGTAGTTTTAATCACTAAATTACAGTCATGCCGCTATGCGACAGGGAAAGAAAACTACAAGAACCTAAAAAAATGAAACCTATACCTCATCGCCCGAAAGTATCCATGATACTAAGCCTGCAAAATCACAAATACTACAAATGACTCTGTTGGGTGTCTGTCTGTCAATCAGTATCCTCGCAGTTAAATTAGGTCGGGATTGCCCAACCAACCAGATCACCAGAAGTTCCCGTCTATGTAGACTAGGTTACTTGTGAGCACCATTGTCATGGTGTAAATGTCCCAAAGCTAGAAGATTTATCCCTGGTGCCGAACCACGATCATGTGAAGGATCCGGAATCCAATAAACTGATAGGTCCCATGTTCTTTCTGTCATTTACACAAGAAAATCAAAATATGGACTGGTTGTGTGCAATTCCGTGTATCTGCCCCTTCACCATAGGTTTCCTCATCAGTTAATACCGCTATCACAGAGGGAGATCGGTTTCTAACTTTCCCTTATTCTGTTCGGGTGCTGAAGAGTCTTCGTCTATTCTGCAATGGGGTGCTGTGATCAATGAGTTGGTATCAGAATAGATCATTACTGATTGACTTTTTTGAGGTGCCTGCATTTTTTTATTCACCTCTCTTCGCGTATTACGTCTGTTGACCTCCTCCCTAGGCACAGATTCGTAATATGATATCCCATACTTTTCGGCATGAGGTAGTCCTGGACAAGATCCCTGCAGAGAACAAGTAATTTTTCAGTCGCTATACAAGTAGCAAGGGCAACCTGCATCTATAACACAAATTCATACGCCACATCCTCTGGTTTCTCTGACTCATGCATAGTGAAAGTATTTACAGAATCAGCTATAACTGAAAAAAACGTTAAAATTGTAACAATTACTTTTTTAGTTCAAATTTTTTTGCTATTCATTCAAATATTTTTGTACTTCTATTCAAATTTTGTATTTTTTCTTCCAAATATGCTGTACTTGGTTGATACACTTTTATAAAATTATATTTTATAAGTGTCATATTTTCTTCCATTCGTTCAAAATTTCTATGCTGTAATATTTTAACAAATGGTTCATACATTTTTTTCTTTCTATTTCTTAGTTATGTTTTCATGCACTAGTGATGTTTAAGCTATAAAAGGAACCCATGATTTTAACTAGTATAAAGGTTCAAAATACACATAACAATAACAATAACAATAATAATATAAGAGTTGTTTGGAATCCCTATCTTGATATCGGATGAGTATCAACATAAAAAAAAAACTCATATCCAATGTTTGGTATTTATGTATATAGATATCAATCAGTATATTCTGATATACTCCTAAAAAACATTTTAACCTTCTTGATATAGTCCAAAAACTAACGGTATCTCATTTCTTATATTTATCTTCCCTCTTCCTGTCTTCCTCTTCTCTCCGACACTTTCTTTAGAGGAATATCTTCGTATACATTTTTTTTGTTCTTCGTGTTATCATTCAATGCTAAACTCGACCAAACAAAAAATATTGTATATCAATCTCATACCCATATCTTGATATCAATATTGATACCAATACCTTATAAATTAATATGTACTTATGAATACCAAACAAGGTCCTAAAAGTTTTGAACAAACATAACTAATGAATAATACAATAAATTATGAACTAATCATACAAATGTTTGAAATAATGAACAAACTCTTTGAATTAATAGTATAAGAGTTTAAATATACGAATATTATAATTAACATGTACTCGCAAAATTTGTGTTCTACAAACATAACTTGAAAATAGTAGAAAATAAATAAAAAATATATGAACTAATAATAGTACAAAATACTTGAACTAATATAACAAAAACTTTGAAATGTTAATATAAAAACTTACACGAAATATTTGAATCAAGGGTGGGCTCGTTAAAACAAGAATTTGGATACTTTAAGCTTTTAAGGTAGCTTTAGCTTTTTGGTTAGTATTATTGATAGTTTTTGAACGATTTTCTAAAATTCAAAAACTAATGGAAAGTATTTTGGTAGAGTGGGATTTGTTGGTAGATTTTGATGGTGAATTTACCAAAAAGTACAAAATATATACTAGTAGAAAGTTTATATATTCAGAACAATATTATTGTAAACTTCTTCAGCTCTCTGATAGGACTCTAACATCAGCAAAAGACAAGCCTTGGAACACTTACGTGAGGAAAAAGAAATAAGTCTGATTTAAGTTTAATTCAATTAGAACTTTTAACTTAATTTATCGGTTAGTTCAGTCAGTTCCATAGTTATAGGGATTAGTCCTTAAGTTTCTCAGTAGGTGGGGAACTTAGTTGCAAGTTTTCAGCTAACAGTTCAGTATTTAAGGTCCTGAGATCATTTGTCAGCATGTTTTGAATTATCTAATACAAAGAGTCGTTGAGAGAGTTTCTCAGCAAATCTTCATCAAGTCAGACACTTACTTGAGTGGTTTCTATTATTTTGGTATGAGAGCTCTTCGATCCAAATGGTGACAACACGATCTTCCACTCCTGATCCACTTCCCCCGCAATAACCCAAACTTGCCACCACCACCACAACCACCACCACCACCCCCACCCCCACCCCCACCCTCACCCTCACCAACCATGATCCCACCCACAGATGTTCTGCATGATCTCACATCTGCAATTCGCGCCCTCTCAGCTAGGGTTTCGGTCATGGATGGTAACCCCGAGAGCTCTCAGCGGGGTGTACCTAGAGCCCCATGCACCCAACCTTCTGGTCGCTCTCGTTGGTGGGAGGACGCTGACGATGACGATGATAGTCACCGTAGTTTCCAATCCCATCGGAAACCACGAGCCAAAATCGACTTTCCTAGATTCGATGGAGGTGATCCCCGCGGATGGGTATTGAAAGCTGAAAAGTACTTCCGTTATTTTAAGATTCCGGACGAGATGAAGGTCGAGGTTGCCACGATGCATTTGGAAGGCGACGCCCTTGATCTGTTTTATGTACTTTCTATATTCTTATGCGTGCTTAATGGCACTTTTTTTTTATGTATGCGATTGAGAAAATCATAGCTTAATGAACTTGGTTATGTGCTATCTGGAAGATTGTTTAAACAAGAAAAAAGGCGAATCAAAACGCTACGAGATTGATTCATCGAGAATGGCTCCCGCTAATCCTTTCTCTTTTTCCGTGGATGATGCTTCTTCATTTCTCCGTTGATGGATCGTTGACGGTACTGCTTGCTTGCTGACTACTCAAACGGCTCGAAAGCCCCATTTCACTAATAAAAGTCATAACATAAATCCTCATCACCAAAACTCATAGAATGCTTTCAAACTATCTTAACTGATCGAAACCCGACTCACTTCAATGTCCTAGCGAGGGGTATCGATAGGGCTTGGATGCGAACCCCTTCCATGAGAAAGAAAGGAGCCTAGCGGCCTTTTTCTGTCTATTTCAGCTCATCTACGACCCCCCCTCCCTGTCATCGTATCTTCAAGTAAATTCTCGAGGTTTTTTAAACCCACCGGTGAGATACACGCGAAATACGTGCAGTATCATCATTAGAACCATCATGCTTGCCAACCACCGATGAACTGATCGAATTAACCAACCGAAATTAGCTTCAGTCATTATGTATTGAACAGAAGCAAACGCATCAATAACAGTTGGACGATAAGAAAAAGTCATAGCAAACCCCGTAGCTACTTGTACTAAAAAACAAGTAAGGGTAATCCCACCTAGACAATAAAATATGTTGACATGGGGAGGAACATATTTACTATACGCTTGGGCTAATGGCAAAGACGAGATTCTGTTATGGGATGACCTCGTCAAACTTTTCCAGGAGAACTATGGGCCGCTGGAATTTCAGAATCCTGATGAATTTCTGTGTGCAATCCGGCAGACAGGGATTGTGGCAGAGTATCGCCAAGAATTTGCTCGCCGTGCCGCTAGGGTTCGTGATTGGCCCGACCATTGCCTTCTCGGTGTTTTCCTCACTGGATTGCGCAATGACTTATAAACAGAAGTTCGTATTCATAAACCTCAGACTGTTTTTAAGGCTGCAAGTTTGGCGTTAGAATATGAAGCCAAGGTGAGCCAACACCGAAGTCTTACACCATTTAACATACCTAATCGACCCAACTCTAACCAGTTCCCTTCCGCCCGTCCAATTTCCCAACTTCCAGCCCAACACCCAAACACTAACCCACCTCCAACCAGCCGCACCTCTGGGAATCCTCAATATCCAACCAAGCCTTGGGACGAACGTCAACACCACTGTGAGAAGGGGCTTTGCTTCCGATGTGGGGAAAAATACTCACCTGGCCACTAGGTAGACCATCCTTGTCCACGATGGAATGTTTCGACGACCATGATAACTCTTTGGGGGATGGAATTGAGGAGGATCCTCCATCGTACGAAAACTTTGTTGACATGAATGGTCTGCTGAGATATCATTTCACGAAATCTCGGGTCAAGCTACGACCTCAACCATGAAACTACAGGGCACTCTACGGGAACGACAAGTCATGATCCTTGTGGACAGAGGCTTCACCCATAACTTCATATCCGACAAGCTGGTTCAGGAGCTACGGTTACCCACACAGGGCATTTCCGGTTTCGGAGTAATGATCGGAAACGGTGAAGTTATTGGCTGCAATCAAATATGTCCGAATGTTGCCATCCAACTATTGGGCATTGTCATTACACAGGACTACTATCCATTTTCCATGGGCAATGTTGAGGTCGTCCTCGGCGTCAAATGGCTTGCCTCCTTACACACAGTCTTGGTAAATTGGAAGGATTTGTTCTTGGTCTTCAAATCTAATGGTAAGCAATACAAGCTGCAAGGCATCAAACCACCTACTGAGGTATAATCGCTCCACTCTTTCCAACTCCTTACTACTGACCATACACGATATCCCCTTCCAATTACACTTAAACCCGTCTTACAACAATTCCAAACTGTCTTTGCCGAACCTACAACCTTACCCCCACACCGATCACAAACCCATGATATTCCGCTGCTACGGTGCTACCCCACTCCAAAACTCCCAATATCCGACCCTATCGCTACCCATACCACCAAAAGACAGAAATTGAGAAGCAAATTGCAACCTTGCTTGACCACGGTTTTATACGCCCAAGTACGAGTCCTTTTGCTAGCCCGGTTCTGTTGGTGAAGAAGAAGGAACAATCATGGCGTATGTGCGTTGATTATCGGCAACTTAATCAACTCACCATTCCGGATAAATATCCAATGATTGTAGATGAACTCTTGGACGAACTCTATGGAGCCACTATTTTTTCAAAGATCGACTTACGGTCCGGATACCACCAGATTAGGGTTACACCAGCTGATGTCCACAAAACGGCATTCCGAACTCACTCCGGGCATTATAAGTTCCTAGTAATGCCTTTCGGCCTCACCAATGCGCCCTCAATTTTCCAAGTTGTCATGAATAATCTGTTCCGTCCATTCTTACGCCAATTTATAGTGGTATTTTCAGACGATATTTTGGTGTACAGTTCCTCTGAAGAAATGCATTGCCAACACTTGGCCATGACTTTGGAACTTTTGCGTGACCACTGTTTCTTTGCCAAGTCGTCAAAATGCCTTTTTGGTCAGCCGGAGATCGCTTTTTTAGGGCATGTCATTAATGGCCAAGGTGTAACTGTCGATCAGGATAAGGTGGTTGCTGTATTACAGTGGCCGAGCTCGTCATCCGTCAAAGAACTAAGAGGTTCTTAGGTTTGACCGGCTAATATCGCAAGTTCGTTCACTGCTACGGCCTAATTGCACGACCACTAACTGATCTCACACAAATGAATGCCTTTCAGACTCTTAAGGCAACACTGTCTAGGACTCCAGTCCTCCGTCTTCCTGATTTTTCCCAACCTTTCGAGGTGGAATGTGACGCATCCTTGGACGGAATCGGTGTCATCCTATTTCAATATGGCCATCCAATTGCTTATTACAGTAAGGGGTTCTCTTTCTCTAATAGATTTCACTCTACTTATGACCGCGAATTGTTGGCCTTGGTTTTAGCATTACAGAAGTGGCGTCATTACTTGTTGGGGTCCAAGTTTATCGTGCGGACAGATCATCACAGCCTCAAGTTTCTCCTTGATCAACGAATCACGACTAACACACAACAGCGACTTCTTTTGAAGTTACTCCCTTTTGATTTTGTGATTGAGTACAAACCAGGCAAAGAAAACACCGGGGCTGACACCCTGTCCAGACGGCCTCAACATGTTGAGTTGTTGGCCCTCGCCATACCAGTTACCCGGGAATTTTCAGATTGGAACACCGCATTGATGGCAGATCCATTTAGCAAGAATATTATTGCCTCCAAGCGCAACGATTCTTCAGCCTTGCCAAAGTTCCAATTGGTGAACGAAAAGCTTTACTACCGCAATCGTTTGGTGATCCCGACAAAGGACCAATGGCGGCTGGAGCTTCTTGCTGGCTGCCATGACTCACCTGTTGTTGGTCATGGAAAATTCCTCAAAACTCTGAAACGGTTGACAACAAATTTCTATTGGCCAAACATGAAGAAAGATGTCCAAGCTTATGTTCAGAATTGTGTTATATGTCAGAAAGCTAAATATCAGACTTTGTCCCCTGCTGGTCTTCTCCAACCATTGCCAATCCCAAAATGAATTTGGGAAGATGTCTCTGTGGATTTTATCTCAAGTCTTTCCAAATCAGGGGGCTCAATGTTATCCTTGTTGTGGTGGATCGTCTCAGCAAATACACTCACTTCATTGGTATGTCTCATCCTTATACTGCAAAATCAGTTGCTTCCCTGTTTTATAAAGATATTGTCCGGCTTCACGAGATTCCACGATCATTGTTATCCGATCGAGACCCTGTTTTTCTTAGTGCCTTTTGGACAGAATTGCTCCGCCTCAGCGGTACTACACTCAAGATGAGCTCAGCCTACCATCCACAAACAGACGGACAGAGGTAGTCAACCGGTGCGTGGAGGCTTATTTGAGGTGTTTTTCCATGAGCAACCACACCACACCGTTGGAGTAATTTTTTACCATGGGCATAGTTCTCCTTCAACACCAATTTCCAAACATCTACGGGCACCACACCTTTTAAATAGTTTATGGACGGAACCCACCACCAGTACAACCCTTTGTTCAGGGCAAGACTCGTCTTCCTGAGTTGGAGGAACAACTAGTCACTAGGGATGAAATGTTACATGTCCTTCGAGAGAATTTATTAAAGGCTCAGTCACGAATGACGCAGCAGGCCAATGCGCACCGACGGGTGTTGTCTTTCGATGTCGGTCACCTTGTTTGGTTGCGCCTCCAGCCATATCGACAACGCCCATTGGCCCGACGCCCTAATCAGAAGTTGTCACCGCGGTTTTTGGACCTTACAAGGTCTTAAAGAAGATAGGTTTGGTGGCTTACGAGCTAGGACTTTAAGGTGGCTCCAAAGTCCATCCGGTGTTCCATGTTTCTCT
Source organism: Fagopyrum homotropicum (assembly GCA_033239125.1). Taxonomy (NCBI): domain Eukaryota; kingdom Viridiplantae; phylum Streptophyta; class Magnoliopsida; order Caryophyllales; family Polygonaceae; genus Fagopyrum; species Fagopyrum homotropicum. Next base: position 60,539 of record BSWB01000003.1, on the reverse strand, counting down.
TCTCCGGCCAGTCCATGGACAACCTATTCTAGCTTCACCAACACCTCCTCCCATCACTGATTCAATGAACTTGCAGTTCAGCCTGATAAGATTGAGTCACATCGATGGAAGAAGTTTGGAGACTCTTTGGTTTTGGAACTGCTGGTCCAGTGGAAGGATCGGCCAACAGAAGATGCCAGTTGGGAAGAATACGACTTGCTGCAGTTACAGTTTCCGGACTTTCGACTTGAGGACAAGTCGACTTTCCAGGAGGGATGCAATGATAGGACTCTAACATCAGCAAAAGACAAGCCTTGAAACACTTACGTGAGGAAAAAGAAATAAGCTTGATTTAAGTTTAATTCTATTAGAACTTTTAACTTAATTTATTGGTTAGTTCAGTCAGTTCCTTAGTTATAGGGATTAGTCCTTAAGTTTCTCAGTAGGTGGGGTTCTCAGTAGGTGGGGAAGTTAGTTGCTAGTTTTCAGCTAATAGTTCAGTATTTAATGTCTCCCTGAGATCATTTGTCAGCATGTTTTGAATTATCTAACACAAAGAGTCGTTGAGAGAGTTTCTCAGCAAATCTTCCTCAAGTCATACACTTACTTGAGTGGTTTCTATTACTCTCCAAAAAGCTAATATCATTAACTTTGGAAAACTAATGAAAAAGCTACTGAAGATACCAAAAAAAAGGCCAAAGCTCCTAAATGATCTACTTTGCCAAGCACACGAGAGCTATCAAATATTGACAACCTTCTAAAGTGAATAATCTATACCAAACAAGGCCTAAAAACTGTGACAACTATTTTTTTTGGGGGAAAAAGATATTTAAAAAGGGAAAATATACAAAAAAAAGGGTATTAAAAATTCATTTTATAATTCACTGACAATTCCTTTTCAGAAAACCATGAACTGAACAATTCATATTTTAATAACTAACAATTCATATTTTATTAGTCTAATAGTACATATTTTATTAACAAACAATTCATATTTCACTGACCGTCAATTTTCGTACCGGAAGGAACTTTTGGACGTGAACAACTAGCCCGTAAAATAGTTATTTTTTGTATTATTATACTTGGACTCAATAGGACCACAAAAAACGCTAAAGAGTAACAAAACCAGCAAACAGTAGCATTTATAAACTTGATGCCTGATTTACCCAAACTAACCTTAATTAACCCTGAATTAGAAGTTTTGTCATAAATTGAGGCAGATAGGAGCTTATTGCGGCTCCAATTAATGTAGGCTGGACTATCATTATCTTGAGACTCCTGTGAGATCTTGTATTCCTGTTTCAAGCTAGAGATATTGCAGTATGCCCCGTAATAAGAACAATGTTCACGAACTAGAGATATTTGAGGAGTTGATGGCAAGAGATGACCTTCCGTGCTAAAAATGTATCTACAAAGAAGTGGTGTTCCAGATGAAAAAGAATCAAAATACTGACAGACAGAATTAATGCTCTGTCAAGCAGTCAAACTTTACATACTTACTTGTAAGGTCCATTTTCAACAAGATTATCTGGACCCACAGCCAAATCAAAGAGAAGCCACAAATACTTAACCTGTAAAAAAAGTTTAGCAACTCATCATAATCCAGCTTATGAACTACAAGTGTCCATTAAGTTCGTTAACCCATAGAGTGAACATGAAAGAAACGATACAACATTCTAAAATCTTAGTCATGGGACTTGACCCAATTTCAGCTTGTAAGAGAAGATATCTCAGCAAGTAGATTTGGTAGGATTCAAGATGTATATAGATGTTTGCATTTATGTGCTGTCATAGGTGAAAAGGTCCACTGATATTTATCAAATCACTTCATTTCCTCAAAAGGGAACCAATGAATTAGGAACTTTAGGTTTCCCAAACACCCCTTTTCACTGCAGGGAAGCAATTTGCCATGTGAAGTCAACAGGAAAAAGCATCCCCTAAGGCAGGACAGTGCCAAGAAAGGAAAAAACGAAATGTGCATTTCATTGTTGATTTATGAATGAAGACACGTTATAAACAAACTGAAAGGCATAAGCTCAGCTAAAAACCGTTCTCCAGTTATCAGATATATGCACTGAGAAATCATGCTTTTGACTTCTAATAACTCTTACAGTTTCTGCCAGGAAAAAGCTTTCCATGTGATCTTCCTGTTTGTGATCCTCTACATCTGTTATATGGCAATATCCACAAGGACATCGTGCCCCATATTGCAAGCTCGTGAGTATGTCACGCCCTGCATCAAGATATCTTCAGAGAAAACTGGTAAATTAATCATGGTGCCATTAGAGGATTGAAAGGCAACATAAATGAATTCATGCATATTTCATGTACAATTACACTCTAGATGAATTACTAGGTTCAGTCAGACAGGGGGAGGGGCAGAGCTTGCAAATGATAATCAAATTTTGGGCACAGCATATGTTCAAAGAGTAAGGGAATCCCTAGTCAAAAGCAGCAGAATTTAAGTCTTATTAGGTTCATGAAACAAATCTTATATTGTTCCAATCATATGTGTTTAACAGATCATCAGGAGACTGTCTCCAAGCGCTCCTCATCACATCTCCCTTAAGTTTTGATTAAACAGTATATAGCAGAGAATATGATAGCTAAACTGTAAGTCTATCATATGAAAATTTTACAATATCCTACAAACAGAAACCAACCTAGGATCTCTGGTAGCTCTGTAGAGCCAGTATGTACTCTCAATTAACTCTGGCCTTAGCGGATAACTCTTCTGCCCAGGCTGAAATCCAGGTTATGAAAGTTAGTATAAACCTTTTTCCAAAATAAGTTTGGAAATGAGAAAAAGAATAAAAATAGACTGCTGAAAAGCGATTTAACCCATAGAAAATATATCAAACAATAGAAACAGGTTGTATGCATTAAAAACGGGTAATTTACATTTTTGGAACAATTACAAAAGATGTCGGGGACCGAAAAGTGAGTTACCCCACAGATAATATTTCATATCTGGCAAAAAAAGGTAATCTTAGCTGGCATATATTAATAATATTTGCTCTATGGACTACATTTCGGAGACGGCTCTTTTAACATGGCAAAATTCCTTTAACCAAAAATCTTTGACATCATTCTTATATTTTTTTCCGCTATACCAACAAAGAAAGATAATCATTGAATTGATCACATATATACAATGGTATACACTATACAAGGATAGGTATTATTTCTAGCATGAATGACCAACACAGAGAATGGTTGGAGTTATACCTGAACACTGAGTGTAGCAAGATTAAAGCCCTCTGGGGTGAAACCATACTTTTTCCAAACACTAAAGAAAGCAGCATGTGTACGAATTGCGGGTTCTACGTCTCCAGCTAAAACCTTTCAAATCCATAAGCAACTTCCATGAGAAAACATTTTGAAGCAGTTCCCAAACATAGCATATCAAAGAGTTTAAAGACACGTGCATCTTCATAATGGAAAGAGAACTCCACCTGTAAGCCAGGCCAGAAGGCTTGCAAACTGTTGAAAATTGGCCATACAATAGATGCAGTATCCATATTTACTTCAACGTACCTGCAAGTATTTTTACATGAGCATATAAATACAAGTAGAAATGACAATAGAGGAGCAAGGAAGAATCATTATGCATAAAATGTCTTCAGAAATTAGAAAATACCAGGGGTCAGTAAAAAGATGGTGCATTGCAGCTCTATAAGCTTCTTGAAATATGAAGAGGTACTCGTCATCTCCGAACAAGATGTAAGCCTGGGGAGTATAGCTGACTGTAAACATTATCCTCAATCTCTTTTATAAACCCCCCCCCCCCCCGTATAAAACTTCAAAATATATCCAAAGATTAATATTACTGCTATCAAGTTCCAAAAATGTGCACCCATTCAAGTTACTAAGGCTTGGGGGGAAAAACCCTTCTTGAAAAGCACACATTGCCTATCTGCCTTAAGAAGTGCCGATACAGCCAATACAGGCACTCATTTAAAAAAAGAATTAAATAGCTATACAAGCATATGCTTTTGCTACGATGAAGTATTACTACTTAACAAGCATCTTAAATACATGGGATTCCAAATTAAATGTTGAGAAGTCGGTCTTGAGGAAAACTGTCTTCACAAGTGAAAAAAGAAAAGCTGAAGTGAAAATACCATCTCGTAAACAACATAGTTGAAACATCACACACTATCTAAAGGTATTTTAAGACACAAGATGAAACCCTCAAAGTCAGAAGGATTTCTAGTAACTATTTTTATCATCGAACTAAATAACCAGCTTCCCAAAAGAAGAATATGGAGAAAAGAGAACACAACAAATGCATGATTACCAGCAAATCAACATAGGAGATAAAATGATACGAAAGTTCAACATAAGATATTCAAACCTTTAGGAGATATTCATAAAATGAGTCAACGCTTGTGCCAATTCCAGCATCCTGAAAAGTAGAGATGTCACTAGCATTAGTACTGTGCAAAAAGAACTTGAGCTACAACATAAACATCGAAGATGTTATGCAGGGGTGAAAAGCTTCTATAAGATAGGCGATGGTCAAGTCAATAAATAGAGCTAATGGGTAAATTTCTTTTGTCACCCTTAACCTTTTATGTTTGTCCTAGTTGGATCCTAAACCCTTATTTATGTCGTTTTCTTCAATGCAATCAGTATATGGGTGTGTTTAGTTATAGTTTTTGCTATAATACCCTGTATTTGTGGTTGTGGTTGTAGTTGCGATTTATTTCGAGTTTATTTGACGGTTAGTTTATTTAAAAAAACTGGTTATATGTGTTTAGTTAGAGTTTTTTTAATTAGATGTGAAGTGTGAAAATGACAGTATTGCCGTTGTAATAAGTCAAGTGAGAGGCACAATGGGCAGGGATTATTGTCGACATCTTCTCTGTAGAGAAGGCACAAGTGCTGAAGGTTCAAACCCTCACCCCCTTTTTCTTCTTCTTCATCCTTCTTCTTCTTCTTCTTCTTCTTCTTCTTCTTCTTCTTCTTCTTCGATTCTCAACAACCCATGGAAGAAGATGATGAGTTCGCTCTACTCCGACGTTCTTACACCTTTCTCCGCTTTCCAAGCTCCTTCTCGATCCGAGCCCGCTCTACCTCCGATCGATAACACAGCCTCTGCCGCCACAACCAACGCCAGTGCACTCAGCTCCGGTAGCGCTGACTTGCTCTCCATACCTTCCAGTGCCGACTCCCGTCCCAATATCAATCTCAATCTTGACCCCAAACCTAACTTGAATCTACCCCCTTCAGTTCAGACGCAGGAAAACAGTTGTAGCCCTTCACTTGTTTCTCGAGATCCACCGCTTTCCGTCATCCATGAATTGCCTGCAGTTTCTGCGAATTCGTCTTCCCTTGCGTCCCATGTTGAGCCCGATTAACCTAGGGTTTTGGAAACCTTGATCTTGATTTGAGTACTGTAGTTGAGGCGACGGAACACGAGCGCGACAGGATTTGGACCAATCTGCTGCCTATGACGGAACACGGTGTCCCTGTCGCCATTTCTTCGCCAACCTAGCAGAGGGTGATCTTCTGTGAAGTATCGAGAGAGGAGAAAAGAGTGGAGAGCAGTCGAGAGGGGCATCATTGGTATAGGGAATTCAGAAACCCTCTGAAATCTCCGAAAAGCTTGAACAGAAAGCTTTCAATTTTGGAGTTCTTACAACTCACCCCCCCCCAAGAAGACCTACGCTCTATTCAGGCCCGATCTTTCACATCTCACCCACCCACCCAGTAGTGCAATCTGGCTCAAAACTAACATCCCGAAATGTAGTCACATTGCTTGGCTTGCCAGTCATCGGCGTCTCCCCACACTGTCTAAGATCAAAAGCTGGAACCTTACGGACAACGATACCTGCAAGCAGTTATGCTTCCCTTGTCCTTGACATTATTTCTAGATGGACCAGAGTTCCGTACCCAGCCCCTTACAACCGCAACCTGTGGCTTTGGCTCAGCTCAAGACCCACCTCCAAGCCCAACCTCATTGAAAGCATTCGCATTGCTTCGATTACCACCTTTATATACTTCACATGGAAGGCTCGGAACAATCTGGTTTTCAACAATATTTTCACGAGAGCGGTTGATTGTGCGGGTGACGCCATTCGCGCCATCAAGCTGCACTTTGCATACCACTGGAAGGACCGTTCGACCGAGTCCAAGGCTACTGCTAGCATACTTGGCATCCACTTTGTCTAGCATCCCTTGTAACTCATTGTTATGTGATTCTCCTCTGTCCATGTTGATCCCCTTCATGTAAATCCCCTTTTCTCAATACAATTAAATTTTCAAAAAAAAAAAAAAAAAAACCCAATAACTACACAACTGAACAGGCCCATATCCTATTAAAGTTCCAAACCCGAGGATTTGATTTAATCCATCATTTCCATCAATTTGGGTGTTAAGATGTATTTAATTTGGTGCCCACTCTTCACCTATGCTATTTTTACATTATGTGGAATAAGACTAACCTAATCTAATCTCATTTGTTACAGATACATGTGCAGAATATCAAAAAACCCAAGACACCAACTTCATGACAGTTCCTTACCATCTTAGTAATATTCTGCAGTACACACTTCGTGTATTTAAACAAAATCGAAAAGACAGTTTCCCAAACAAGTTGCCTACGAATTTGAATGACAACTTAATGTAGGTGCTTCTTGCCAGTTTTAATTTTAAAATAGCTCCAAAATTGCACAAAAATTCCATTAGAATCAGCCAGCTTAGGAACCCACCAACCGGCAAGTAGAGCACCACATAGCTTTCCAACCTAGCCGCCGAAGTCAACACTGACAGCCAGCGAGTACAGCACAACAAGTCTGCAATACATTTTATAGTTTCCCAAGTCTAAACAGCAACACCATGATGTTTTGTGACCCAGACACTAAGAGCACTGAACTGTGACCATGAATGTGACATTAGTGGCCCTAAATTTACTTTCATGTTCGAAACCCTAATTTGTCCTCTCTTTCCAGATAATGCATCTTGAAGTCAATAATCCTAAGTAGAATTCTCTTTTTCTAATTTAAAATTCACAGACACACATCATCTGTATGTACATATGAGATATAGGTTAATATTAACCTGCGTTATTAAATGAGCTTAGGAAGATAACTGGTTTCACCCTTTTAAACAAGTTAACGGCATTTAACACCCACAATGATGGAAGAATGAACTATTAAAGAAATTTTTTTTTAAGTTTGGGTCTCTAATTGGGAGAAATACAAGAATAAATGTTAGGGGTGATGGATGAAATTTGTACGAGAGTTAATTTACTTAATTGGAACCTAACTTGTAGCTTGTATAGTGAAAAATATGAGAATATTGATCACCTATTCCTTTGCTTGCTCTTTTTCAGCTAAAGAATTAAGTAGCATTCAATGGATGACTAAAAGTTAGAAGAGTACGCTCAATGAAAGATGGAATGCAGGGGTAAGTGAACTAAAATCATACTCCACATAATGTTTTTAGGGTGTGGTCTATGCTATATTGATCAAGGAAAATACAATTGTCATCAGGAAAGATGAACCACAGAAATATGTGAAGTGCATAATGCAATAGGAGTTGGACTATTTTGAAGTGGCCAAGAATAGCTTGGAATGGAAATTGGGTGTATCTTGGACATGTTTTTGGATGTATTTTCTGCTTTATTGGTAGTCAACAGACTTGACAAAATACCTTATTCCCAAACAAAATATTCAACACAGAGAAACAAGATAATATGTAGCGCAGCACAGTCATGGGAAAACAATCTTACTCTCTGTGTCCATTCACCCGTAAAGACATTGATATGTGCACCAACTAGGTTAAGCCTAGAACGCCGGGCCCATAAACCACGTACAGCATTCTTAGTAACTTGTTCAAACACTGCAATTCATTGGAATGTATCAAGTAAAATGCAACAAAATCCTCACATGGATGAACAATATAAAATCTACTCACCTGTTTCTTACTAGGTCCTTCAGATGCAAAGAATTGATATTGGAAATGTTATTTTCACTCAAATGCTACATACATCCTAATAGGCATACATGTGCGGTAAAACATATGCCTTAATATCATTCCTAAGCTATCAAAAGAAGGTTGAGACCTGAATGTGGCTTTCATTTTGTCTGGAGAATATAATAAACTATTACACAGGCATGTCTTTCTCAAAGTGGCATGCAACCATTGGGTTATATGTTTGAACATTAAGGCTCATATGCATCCCACAATCAAATAATTATACATTTTCAGGAAAAGATATTACGACGAGTGAAGCTCACCAGGATCGTTTGTTAAGCGGCTGAGAATCCCAAATTCTAACGTCAAAGTACCACCACCAGCAGTTGATGTTATCTGAACAGAAAAGTTAACTTTAGCAAATCACTATGAAATGCCAGAGGATAGGCAGGTTGGAAAGTAATTTCAAATTGTATACCAACAAGAATCGATACAAGGCACAAATAGACAGTGACTGACTATACAATATGATAGGAAATTTATGCAACGAGTGAGGATTTTTGGAAAGTTTCAGGACAGAAACGCGGAAAAGAAACGGGGAAGAAAAGTTGCCTTGCTTTCATTTTCATCGACCCCGTGTAACAAGTTGACAGAACCAAATGGAATACCTGGAAAAAAAAATAATGTCTATAATAATGAGACATTATTGCCTTCTTCAAAGTCCAAAAACACTCAAAAGGCAGCCATAAATGAAAAAAAAAAATCTTATATACACCATGAGGAAGCCGGAAGGTGATGACAATTAAAGATAAGAAAGAGTTAAACATACTGATAGCCCAACAAAGTACGCATTTCAACTGCATGTAACAACAAACTACAATAGTCATGTCAACCCAAGAAACAATAAGGTAGAGTTATTAATATGTTATCAAACGGCTCCCGCCTAATAGTTATGTCAAAGAGACAAAATATAATTTTTTCATTGCCAATATCTTAAAGAAAATGGCAGATATCAATAGCTCATGCCTAACGAACACCATCTAGACAAAGTGGATTGTGAATCCACCCTAGGTGGGTTCAATTCCCGTAGTTCACCCATCAATAAATGGACCTTTCTTTGCGGAGACACAAGACAAAGCTAGAAAGATCTTTTTTTCGGCAAGTCATCTTGAAGTTTTCAAACATATCCAAGCAATTGGTATCTGATTAAAACATAGAAAACTACCCCCTGGTATGTGCCGCTTTCCTAATCAAAAGATAGGAGAGCACCCCTTCTCCCGAAGTTACGGGGTCATTTTGCCGAGTTCCTTCGACATGGTTCTCTAAATAACCTTTCCTACTTGCTGAAAGCACAAACTAGAATGGCGAGCTATTCCTTGAGAATCGTGGTACTTACTTCTTTTCTCATTGATGCCACCATGGTGGATTGAATGTATTCATATACTTCTACTACTTTATGCACAGCAGGGAATGAATTTATTGGAAAATGTCAACGTTATTACACTAAAATTGTACCATATCTCATCAAAATAAGAAGAAAAAAATACAGTACCATATCAAAGAACTCACTAGTAAATTTGAAAATGATAAATACATGATGTGAATTGATCCCTGGATCACATCGATCATGGATAGGTATAACTGTATAGGTTGAAAAAAATCATTGAACATGTGTATACAGAACCTGTAGGAGTATCAAAGGCAGGTAACATCCTTCGAGCAAGATCCTCAGCCAAATTAAGCAACTGATTATCATATGTTGGAATTTTCATACCCTGACATCAAGAATAAATTATGAGAGCATAAAGTGTTAAATAGGTTATTCATAAAAAGTTATTCTAGGTCTAAGAGGTAAAATAGCAGAGAATAAAAAGCATCTTCCAAGAAAGTTCGAGAAAAGCAGTTGGAAAGTCAATTTGCCCTAACTGCACCCATTTACCTTAAAATAGAAAATAATGGAATGTTGAAATTTTTTTATTTTCTGAATTACAATAAAAAGTCATCCAAGCATGAAAGTATGCAAGTCACTAAAATATCACGGGAAACACAGGCTTACAAAAGATTACTCCTCTAGTTCCGTTGGTTTGTTCTCATGTTTAATTTGGTAGAAAGTTGAAGCTCTCTGAATTGGCCTCTTAATAAGCTATCAGGATTAACTTCATAAATCATTGGAGATGCACTAGAGAAATACCGTAACATAATCACTTGCAATAAGGTGGGCAGAAAGCAAGCCTCCAAGGACCCGGATATTGGTCTCAAAAATAGAAACCGTCTTATTCTGCAAAAGTGAGCATGGATGCAATATCATATGTCAAGGATCATGAATATAAACTTAGTGTAGAGTCGGTACACTATCTACTTACTAGAACACATGCCTCGCATGAAGATTCAGTAGTTTATTTGGTGAGTGTATAAATACTTTTTTTTTTTTCTTCTTATATACGGATACAAGACGATGAATATTTGCTCTGTCAACTTTTTGTTTGACCTTCCTATTGCAGCTCGGGGAAGCATGCATCCTCTTTGTTAGTTTAATAACTACGTATGCAAAAAAGATCATCGTGGCACACTCATGAGATGATGTGGACTTGAACTTTGTTTGATTTTGAAATTCAACACTTTTGGAAATGACAAATCCAGTTAAATGATGCAAAATTGTTTTGCAGAAGTTTTGTATAGGAAAATTGTCCATTTTAGTTTTACTCTTAGATTAAGATTCATAAGTCTTTTTAGAGTCAGTTGCTTTCTCTTTAAGCATGAGAGATCACATAAATCGCACAAAATTCTCCATGGTAATGATAGAGCTTTAGGAATACATCTTTACCCACAAGAAGAATTCAATGGCTAACAGTATTGGATAATACATATGAAGGTGACTGTGTGAGCAACTTTCTGTTTTTCTCTTTCAGAGAAAATTGGAACTAGAAAAGCAGTTTTTCCCCTATGTGATGCAATTCAAAGCATTAATACTTCAGAAGCTAAAGACAAGTCCAAATGTCGCATTTGAGTACAAACCTATTTATTTTAAATGCTGCAATTATTTCAGCACCAGTTTCGTAAATTCTATTTTCATCATTTAAAATCCTTATAAGCTAATACCTTAGCATTATTTTAACCATTTGTTAACTATTTCCACCCAATACCCCACACTTCTCATAATAGCCCATTCATTTACAAATTACATAAAATTATGCAGAATTATAAATTTAAATTATCTTTTGACCTTGGTGGCATTTTAGGAGAGTTTCAGAAATATCCGCATAACCAGATTTTGTTGGATGATGAACAATAGCGAGTCTGGTAGCGGCATGGGGCATAAAGGATGATTGGATAAAAATCTACTTCAATATGTCTAGGAAGGATTTTGCACAAACATAACATAGGCATTGTGACAACTTCACGAAGTCAAATATAGCGGTTCTAAGAATAGCTACTCATGTCAAGAATGCTGTCTTAATTAACTGAGGTAAAAATTATGGCCCTGATGATACAAACCTACCTACTTAGAACTTCTACAAAAAAAAATTAAATAGTAACTATTTCATAAATCATTATACAGTTACAGTACACGAATTCACTTAAGTAGAAACTAGTGAGATGCATAATCCAAGTATCAATACTCACTATGTCAAAGCGTAGGTTTTTACTGATCCAATCCACAGCTGTAGTAAACCTCGCTTCATCGCCAAACAATGCCAAAGTGTCCAGGGAGTCAACCTATAACAAATCAAAATATAATACTTACAGAAGGGGGTCAAAGAAAAACATCCCACTCGGTAAGAAATGAAACTCTTACCAATGTTAAGGCATAACCACCTAATGTATTTTCTCCTGAACATGACAACGGCCTTAACTCGTCCAGGGGGAAAGCATGATCCATATATCCATCAAACGCATGGTAAAACATTTGTCGAACCTGCATGTGAGACACAACATGCCAAGTTGCCACCTCATAAGAAAATTTCTGAGTCCAATGAACTGAGTTCGTTATTAGGTCAATTTGAGATCATAAGTCAATGATAGCAGACAACGTTTCAATTGGAGATTGACGTTTAGCTAGTAGTGACACAACTTTGAGGTGGTGCAAGAATATGAACTGCCAAAGGAACATTCTGATCCGAAATGGCGATAGTAACAAGAACATCGAAGGATACAAGCAATAAAAGACTGGCATATCGAGTCCCTGACTCCATTGGTAGATTTGCTCATTTCCCTAGATCGGCTAAAAATCTACGAGCAGATAAAAGTATATCACGCAACTATAGATCTCAAAATCTAGAATTCCCAAGTTATAATCGCCCATCGCAAAACCTAATTCTATGAATAAAGAATGCAATACCTCGTCTCTGAGCTGCTTGGCTTCTTCAGGGGTAACGCTTTCGGAGTGAATTACGCCGATGAAATTGGATATAAATATTGAGAAAACTAATATCGACCATTGAATTGACCGTGTCATGACACTCTGCGCTCTCTCTCTATTCACACTCACTCGTTCCTGAGGCAGGCGAAGAATGGTGTGGATCGTTTCAGGAGTTCTGAGTTGGGGTCTTCATCCATTCCTGAGCAACTCGTAACTCCGACTTTTGTATTTCTTTTTCTTTCATTGCAAAATCAGGAAAATGATAAATGTTCACTCATTCGGTAAACTAAGATAATATATCGATATATTATTTAGACAAGACTTATTTACACCCAAAATATACTATTACTATTGCTGAAAAGATTCAAACATCACCTTGTCAGAATTCTTAACGGCGAAGCTAAAATGTTGATGCATCTTCGTTGCATCGTGATTTGAATTTTTTTGTTTTGTTATAGTTGATACAATCAATATACAAAGTTTTGGTATTATTTTGTACTTGATATTACACTATCATTAATATAGTAGAATATAGGGTGTTGTTCAAGTAATACACATTATTTCGGTACGGCCGTCCGTACGGCCGACACGTGTCCCAAAAAAAAAAAATTTTAAAGAACGAGTAAAAGTAATAGTTCAAAATTTATTATGAAATAGTTCATAACTTATAAAGGGATAGTTCATTAACTATAGTAGGATAGTTCATAGTGCAAAATTTATAAAGGAATGAAAGTAATAGTTCAAAACTTATTAAGGAATAGTTCATAACTTCTAAAAGGATAGTTCATGAATTATAATAGAATAGTTCATAGTGCAAAATTTATAAAGAAGTGAAAGTAATAGTTCAAAACTTATTATGGGATAGTTCATGAATTATAATAGAATAGTTCATGAATTATAATAGAATAGTTTAAAGTGCAAAAATTTATAAAGGAGTGAAAGTAATAGTTCAAAACTTATTATGGGATAGTTTATGAATTATAATAGAATAATTCATTGTAACGACCCGAGTTTTAAGTAACCCAAGACGTCACTAGGCTAAGGACCACACAGTGGGTCCCATCAGTTAGCCTGACAACAACTTCACAAATAGGACCTTGCAACAAGAAGCACGAAAAATAATGAAAACATCCAACCTGTCATTTAGAAAACATTTACATAACAACCGTGCATGCAGTTAGTATGTATATCCCAAAACGACACTTTAAAACATGACACCTGAACAGGTGTCTTAAAACTTCAGCCTGAAATCAACATGTGTACACAGTTGCACACAACCAACAAAAGACTCGCTTGCAAGCGATTATATTCAAAAGCAAGTTCAACCAACCCTTAGGTTAACACTGCCCCGGCTGTCCACATCCTGCAGCTGACATCCCTGAAGCGTTCCTATGATCAGCATTACCTAAAAAGATTCGGTTTAAAACCGTTAGCTACTGATCATAATCTATCCACGAGAGATTATATCATCACATCACAACACAACAAATATATTCAAATACCATATACCGTGCTCATGAGATGATATCATGCTTTTATGAATGATGCACGTGAATGCAGTATGAAATTTACAATTTTCGATCCCGGACCCATTAATCCGGAACCATTGCTTATACGGTTCTGGCTTTGGTGTGAGCTCACCATTGCACAGATTAGGTTAATTCAGACATTTGCTCTTAGGTCGTAGCCAGACTGATCAAGTCTACGGGCCAGGCTTTCTCGTGGTGAGTTATGGTCTTAACTCCTAACCACATGCAACATTTTGCCATTCATGTTAATGCAAACATTTACCATTTTCATTAGGTGTGCGACCCGAGCCTGAAGTCCATCAGACTCGGTGTCATTCTTATACAAACGCAAGTGATCCGGGCTTGGCCGAGCTCCGGTATTCACTGCAAAATACTCGCTTCACATACTCTTGACCTTTACAAGTCATCATCATATCACATGCCTCAAAAGGCTTATCATCTCATACATTATCATGTTTCAGCAAGCTTATCATGTCATTCAATAGCACGCCTCAATAGGCTAACACAGGTTCATTTAACCATTTCTCATAATTATGACATGATAATAATCACAACAACATTAAGCATGCTTTACACATCATAACGTCATTTTCATCATAAACACATCAAGCATGCTTCACACATAACACATCTCAATGCATGTCAACAATCACATTTCAACACAACAAGGCATTTCAAAACAACAACACATATCAACACAGTGAGATATAAATCTCTCAGGCACGGGTTTCTGCAGATCGAAGCTAAGTAAGTCCGAAGACTTACCTGGATACGCTCACTGAGCAACTAAGCTATAGTTAGTCTACCGTCTTCAACACCACCTGTCGAGAATATCATATTCCTCGTATTAAACTTCTTGCTTCAAACATCAATTAAATTCATTCCTTTGAATTTAATTAGCTTATAGCGTTTTCTAGATTCCCAATTTAATTAATTAATCTTTAATTAATTAATTAAAATTCATCAGAATAACCTTTTGCCCGCAGGCAGTTTCTCAACCCAACTGTCATCAGATCTCATCAACAAATAGCCCATAATCACCAGAATATTGTAACGAGCATAATGGAATTTCCAATTATCCATTTTGACAAGCCTAAGGTCAATTTAGGCCAAATCGCAATACTGAAAACGAATAAATTCATAACTTATTCGTTACTAACCCGATTGACGATCCGAAAGAAGATTCGGAATCACAACGACGCAGGCTACGCTCGGACACCATCAGATTCACCGGAATCTGAGCGACGGGACCGGACATATAAGGGGATGCTCGACCTGGCCATAACTTCAACGGAAACGCAGAAACTTGGTACCAAAATGAAGAGGACGAAGAGAGGAATCCGAAAACTCAAACGGAATTGAAATCGGATTACAAACGAAGAGTAGATCTGAATTTGAAGTTGAGAGAAATCAGAGCTTTTACGAGGAAACGTGAAAGGAAATGAATTAATAAATGAATTTTCGCTATTTATAGCGAAGACGATAATTATCATTTAGCAAAGTCGATAATTATCCTTTTATCGATCCGAAGGCGGTTTGAGCCCCTTCTCCAAACTTCCCGAAATTGGAATAATAAATCTGACATATTGTGTTGATATTTATTCCGCAACTTTCTCGGAAAACGCATATTCCTAAGCCATCTTTCTTAGCCGCTAAGAAACGAAATAGCGGCTCTTTTGGTCATTTTGCCTTTCCATGTTATTTCATATCTAGAACATACCCAATGTCCTGATCATTTCTCTCAACTGCAATTTTATTAATTGAAGCTCCCAAATGCTCCAAATAATACCAGAGGGTAAAAATTATTCCCCGGAGGAAAAAGTAAAATTTTCCCCATACGTCCAAATTCACGCCAAAATCATAATGGTGAAATCCATACTGGTCATCTACACACAATTCGCGAGTTATGAGTCAATTGTTATCGATGATTAACTTAATCACTCTTAATCATCCTTTATTAGGATTCGAAAATCCTAGCTTTTACATCACACACCCCTTAAGAAAAAGTTTCGTCCCGAAACTTTAGTACACAGCTCATCAGAAGACTGAATCCGTTAATCACATAATTAACCTATCTTTGCATTTCGTGCAAGCATAGATTATTATCACGTTAGCGGGGTCATCACGCTCACACTAGGGAAGTCTATCACTTCCTATGTTAGCAAACACAAATCAATTCACACACACATAAATCACATAAACATAGAATCATATAGGCACATTAGTTAGTGGAAAAATTTAGGTACTAATTCATACCTTTATCTCAATCACCGATCAAAGAACTAAACACTTCTGGATAATTTCTTTCCATGTGCTCAACTGTTTCCCATGTAGCCTCTTCCATTCCCCTTCGGGACCACTGGATCTTCACTAATGGAATCTCTTTATTCCTTAACTTCTTCATCTTTCTGTCTAACACGGCCATAGGAAACTCGGCATAGGTCTGATCAGGCTCTATCTCAATAGCATCATAGCTGAGTACATGGCTCGGATCTGGTTGATACTGTCTTAGTTGTGATACATGAAACACTGGATGTACTCCATCCATTGTTGGCGGTAATGCTAAACGATAAGCTACTTTACCAACTTTTTCCAAAATCTCAAACGGTCCAATATACCGAGGACTTAACTTTCCCTTGATACCAAACCGTTTGACTCCACGAGTCGGTGAAACTTTCAGCCAAACGTGTGTCCCTGTTTCAAACTCTAGCGGACGTCGGCGCTTATCAGCATACGATTTTTGTCTACTCTGTGCAACCAACATCCTTTCTCGAATCAAAGCAACTTTTTCAATATCACTTTTAACTTTGTCTGGAGCCGTATCAAAGACATCGGCAGGCTCATCCCAACATAATGGGGTTCGACATTTCCTTCCGTATAGTGCTTCATATGGTGTCATCCCAATGGATGCATGCCAAATTTCATTGTAAATGAACTCGGCTCATGGTAAATGATGTGGTCATACTAGCCCCCAATCAAGCACATATGACCTCAACAAGTCTTCTAAAGTCTGAATAGTCCGTTCGGACTGACCATCTGACTGTGGATGAAACGCTGTTGTAAAATTCAGCTTGGTTCCCATTCCTATCTGTACCTGGCTCCAGAATTGGGAAGTAAATCGTCCATCTCTATCTGAAACTATGGTCTTAGGAACTCCATGTAATCTGACTATCTGATTCACAAATTCCTCTGCTAACTTGTTCACAGTCCAAGTTTCCTTGATAGGAATAAATCTTGCAGTCTTTGTTAATCGATCAACCACCACCCATATGGAGTCATAACCTTTGCTACTACGTAGACTGGTTACAAAATCCATGGTGATGTGTTCCCATTTCCACTCTGGTATCTCCAATGATTGAAGTTCTCCTCCTGGCCTTTGGTGTTCAATTTTAACTTGCTGACATGTTTGACACCGTGACACAAACTCAGCAATATCTTTCTTCATACCTTGCCACCAAAAGTAAGGTTTAATATCCCGATACATCTTGTTTGATCCTGGATGTATGGAATATGGTGTTGCATGGGCTTCCACAAGAATCCTTTTTCTAATCTCTTCATCTTGAGGAACACATACTCTTCCCTGATATCTCATTATATTGTCAGTATCGATATGAAAATCTGAAGATTCACCATTTCCGATCACTGACCTTATTTTGATTAAACTAGGACAACTTAGTTGTTTTTGTTGAATTTCTTTCAACCAATTGGGCACTATCTCCAAGGTACACAGATACCCTTGTTCTTTCTGAACCCATATTTCAATGCCACTACAAATCATATCTTTTTGTATTTCAACTTGTACAGTTAATCGAGCAATCGCTTTTTCTTGAGTTGACTTCCTACTCAAAGCATCAGCCACCACATTAGCTTTACCAGGATGATATAGTATCTCTAAGTCATAATCCTTTATCAACTCCAACCACCTTCTTTGTCTCATATTCAACTCTTTTTGAGTGAAAATGTACTTCAGGCTCTTATGATCTGTCATGATTTTACACGTCGTCCCAAATAGGTAATGCCGCCAAATCTTAAGTGCATGAACTACTGCTGCTAACTCCAAGTCATGTGTAGGGTAGTTCTGCTCGTATTGTCTCAGTTGTCTTGATGCATAGGCGATGACTCTTTCATTTTGCATCAAGACGCATCCCAAGCCCATTTTAGATGCATCACTGTAAACAATGAACCCTAGCGTTCCATTCGGCTGAGCTAACACAGGTGCAGTAGTCAACCTCTTCTTTATCTCTTCAAAGCTTGCTTGACACTTGTCAGTCCATATAAACTTTGCCTTCTTCTGAAGTAAGTTGGTCATAGGTCTTGCTATGATGGAAAACCCTTTTACAAAACGTCTATAGTATCCTGCTAATCCTAGGAAACTACGTATCTCTTTGACGTTCTTGGGTGGTTCCCATGCTAGCACGGTTTCGATCTTGGATGGGTCAACTTTGACTCCATCTGCAGTAATCATGTGTCCCAAGAATGTTACTTCTTTCATCCAGAAGTCACACTTGAACAACTTAGCATAAAGCTTTTCTTTCCTCAATACTTGAAGAACTGCTTTCAAATGCTCTGCATGCTCTTCACTACTTTGTGAATAAACCAATATATCATCTATAAAGACCACAACAATACTATCCAAGTATCCAATGAAGATCCGATTCATCAATTCCATAAATGCAGCAAGTGCGTTGGTTAATCCAAATGGCATAACCACGAACTCGTAGTGTCCATACCGAGTCGTGAATGTTGTCTTATGGATGTCATCTTCTTGAATCTTCAACTGGTGATAGCCTGACCGTAGGTCTATCTTGGAGAACACCTTTGCTCCTTATAACTGATCCAACAAATCATCAATTCGCGGCAGTGGATACTTGTTCTTAATCGTCATCTTATTGAGTTCTCTATAGTCGATACATAGCCTCATTGTACCATCCTTTTTCTTCACGAACAACACTGGCGCTCCCCATGGCGATACACTTGGCCGAATAAATCCTTTATCTGCCAATTCTTCCAACTGCTTCTTCAACTCAAGCATTTCCACAGGTGCCATTCTGTACGGAGCTTTAGAAATTGGTCTAGTTCCAGGCTCTAGATCGATTCTAAAGTCAACTTGCCTAGTAGGTGGCAATCCAGGTAATTCATCTTGAAAAACATCCTTAAACTCACGTGCAATTGGAATGTCTTTCAATTGAATCTTCCCTTCTTTCTCCAGAGCATAGCATAAATATGCTTCACATCCTTTCCTTACCAGTTTACTTGCTTTCATCGCAGAGATCATCACTAGCGGGTCTTGTAGCTCACTTCCTTTGAACACATGACAAGTATCATCTATCTTATCCATATACTTGATCATCCAATCGATGCCTAGAATCACGTCATCATTATCCAATCCGGTAATAAGGATATCGGTTGGCTACTTTACTTGCCTAGCTTCCACGTAAACTTTGACTTTCTCCTCCTCTCCCATTAGGACAAGATCCTTGAGTTAACATTATCCCCTAACCTCATAAACTTTATCATATCTCTAGGTTAACTACATTTAAAACATGTAGTTGGACTTTTTGATCAGTCCTTCTTGAAATAATTTAGGTCTCCACAATTTAAAATGTTCTTCCCTCCAATTTCTCTTATGATCATGGTTGTGGAGAAGGCCTTGTTTCTTGACTCACACGTCTCGTACTCGCAGGTTCAAGAAACTTGGAGTAGACTTTTGCCTCTTTCCTCCACTAGTTTAGGAATCCACCTCTTTCCTAAAGCCTTGTCTTGCTTCAAGCTTTATTATCCTCTCCTAATACTCCAATAACGTCATACCTTAGGTGACAACACCAACTAAGAGAACATTTCATCCTATCGTAAACAATCTTATCAATTGATCATAAAGTGGTGCATTCTCATCCAACGATGTATACTCCTCGTGAAATTCATCTCCATAATAGGCGAACCTCCAAATGTTGCTTCCAGAAAAGACTTTAACAAGTTAGTCCAAATCTGACTCTTGAAAGTCTCGTAATCCACAATGATTGCACGATTTATCATCCACCAACATGCACCAATGTTCTGCATGAAGGTCGCTGCAAGTTTCATCTTATACTTTCTAGCCCTCCAATGTCCCCAAAAGTCATGTTTATGTGGTTCAACCGCCAATCAACTTGCATTACATAAGCTCCTGCAAACACTAACACATCTCTTCTTTTATGGCCTTAGCCACTTCTCTAATGAAGTTCACTACCTTCTTGTTCCTCATATGGAACTTCTAGTGTTTGGGGTTCAACAACTCGTGCTTGCCCTTGCATTTCTACCGTAGCAATAACCCATTCTACCGCTATATTCTTGCATCTTCTCATCTCATGTAGCTCGATGGGTAGAGGTACGTGGCCTTGACCACTTACTTAAAACATTATACTCTCATGAATTCTAGCTTGTCGTACTTCCACTGACACACTTGCACATTGTGCTCCCATTGACATACTCGTAATGAAGCTGCAACTTCCTTGTCTCTTAATCAAACGCTTACGGTTGCCTTTATCACGGTTTCAACAAACCGGAACATTCACGGTCGTTCTCTCTTCATATATATCCACTACTTATAACAATAGTGATATCTATCAGAATACTATAATCTTAACAAGTTAGAGAGAGAACTACACTTACAAGGAGTCACGCTGAGGAGTGGAAGGCAGTGTCTTTACCCACAATCCCGACTATGCATATGATTTTAAATTCATTAAAACCATATGTCAGTAATTTTCAAAATCTTTTGAAAACTTAAATGTCCTTTCAAAACCAACCCGGACTGGGTTGTATTTAGGTTGAACTATCATGTCTCATCTCAAGTCACATGTGCCCTTGTTGTCAACCTAAGCTCTGATACCAATCTGTAACGACCCGAGTTTTAAGTAACCCAAGACGTCACTAGGCTAAGGACCACACAGTGGGTCCCATCAGTTAGCCTGACAACAACTTCACAAATAGGACCTTGCAACAAGAAGCACGAAAAATAATGAAAACATCCAACCTGTCATTTAGAAAACATTTACATAACAACCGTGCATGCAGTTAGTATGTATATCCCAAAACGACACTTTAAAACATGACACCTGAACAGGTGTCTTAAAACTTCAGCCTGAAATCAACATGTGTACACAGTTGCACACAACCAACAAAAGACTCGCTTGCAAGCGATTATATTCAAAAGCAAGTTCAACCAACCCTTAGGTTAACACTGCCCCGGCTGTCCACATCCTGCAGCTGACATCCCTGAAGCGTTCCTATGATCAGCATTACCTAAAAAGATTCGGTTTAAAACCGTTAGCTACTGATCATAATCTATCCACGAGAGATTATATCATCACATCACAACACAACAAATATATTCAAATACCATATACCGTGCTCATGAGATGATATCATGCTTTTATGAATGATGCACGTGAATGCAGTATGAAATTTACAATTTTCGATCCCGGACCCATTAATCCGGAACCATTGCTTATACGGTTCTGGCTTTGGTGTGAGCTCACCATTGCACAGATTAGGTTAATTCAGACATTTGCTCTTAGGTCGTAGCCAGACTGATCAAGTCTACGGGCCAGGCTTTCTCGTGGTGAGTTATGGTCTTAACTCCTAACCACATGCAACATTTTGCCATTCATGTTAATGCAAACATTTACCATTTTCATTAGGTGTGCGACCCGAGCCTGAAGTCCATCAGACTCGGTGTCATTCTTATACAAACGCAAGTGATCCGGGCTTGGCCGAGCTCCGGTATTCACTGCAAAATACTCGCTTCACATACTCTTGACCTTTACAAGTCATCATCATATCACATGCCTCAAAAGGCTTATCATCTCATACATTATCATGTTTCAGCAAGCTTATCATGTCATTCAATAGCACGCCTCAATAGGCTAACACAGGTTCATTTAACCATTTCTCATAATTATGACATGATAATAATCACAACAACATTAAGCATGCTTTACACATCATAACGTCATTTTCATCATAAACACATCAAGCATGCTTCACACATAACACATCTCAATGCATGTCAACAATCACATTTCAACACAACAAGGCATTTCAAAACAACAACACATATCAACACAGTGAGATATAAATCTCTCAGGCACGGGTTTCTGCAGATCGAAGCTAAGTAAGTCCGAAGACTTACCTGGATACGCTCACTGAGCAACTAAGCTATAGTTAGTCTACCGTCTTCAACACCACCTGTCGAGAATATCATATTCCTCGTATTAAACTTCTTGCTTCAAACATCAATTAAATTCATTCCTTTGAATTTAATTAGCTTATAGCGTTTTCTAGATTCCCAATTTAATTAATTAATCTTTAATTAATTAATTAAAATTCATCAGAATAACCTTTTGCCCGCAGGCAGTTTCTCAACCCAACTGTCATCAGATCTCATCAACAAATAGCCCATAATCACCAGAATATTGTAACGAGCATAATGGAATTTCCAATTATCCATTTTGACAAGCCTAAGGTCAATTTAGGCCAAATCGCAATACTGAAAACGAATAAATTCATAACTTATTCGTTACTAACCCGATTGACGATCCGAAAGAAGATTCGGAATCACAACGACGCAGGCTACGCTCGGACACCATCAGATTCACCGGAATCTGAGCGACGGGACCGGACATATAAGGGGGATGCTCGACCTGGCCATAACTTCAACGGAAACGCAGAAACTTGGTACCAAAATGAAGAGGACGAAGAGAGGAATCCGAAAACTCAAACGGAATTGAAATCGGATTACAAACGAAGAGTAGATCTGAATTTGAAGTTGAGAGAAATCAGAGCTTTTACGAGGAAACGTGAAAGGAAATGAATTAATAAATGAATTTTCGCTATTTATAGCGAAGACGATAATTATCCTTTAGCAAAGTCGATAATTATCCTTTTATCGATCCGAAGGCGGTTTGAGCCCCTTCTCCAAACTTCCCGAAATTGGAATAATAAATCTGACATATTGTGTTGATATTTATTCCGCAACTTTCTCGGAAAACGCATATTCCTAAGCCGTCTTTCTTAGCCGCTAAGAAACGAAATAGCGGCTGATTTGGTCATTTTGCCTTTCCATGTTATTTCATATCTAGAACATACCCAATGTCCTGATCATTTCTCTCAACTGCAATTTTATTAATTGAAGCTCCCAAATGCTCCAAATAATACCAGAGGGTAAAAATTATTCCCCGGAGGAAAAAGTAAAATTTCCCCCATACGTCCAAATTCACGCCAAAATCATAATGGTGAAATCCATACTGGTCATCTACACACAATTCGCGAGTTATGAGTCAATTGTTATCGATGATTAACTTAATCACTCTTAATCATCCTTTATTAGGATTCGAAAATCCTAGCTTTTACATTCATGGATTATATTAAAAAGTAATAGTTCATGGATTATATGGGAATAGTTCAAAGTTTATAGGAGAATAGTGCATAAATTATAACATGGTAGTTCAAACAAATTTTCATTCGTTTCCGGGAAAAAAAAAATTGTTTCAGAAAAGAAAAAAAAAAAATATTTCGGGGCACGTGTCGGCCGTACGACCGTACCGCAATATATGAACCGTACCTGAACATTTACCGTAGAATATAAACCAAACACATATTTAAAATAAAAATTATATATTATATATAATGACTACATCCTATATAAAACATGAATATATATATATATAACTAAAAATCTAAAATATTATATATATATATATATATATAATACATAATATAAAAATTATAGGGTTAATTTGGTTAACAGGCTTTTTTTGGGTTTTAAGTTTAGTAAGTGGGCCATTTAAATTTTTATCTAGGTAAATATACCGCAACTTAATTTTTACTGTGCAAACCTAATAACAACCGTCTCCTCTCTTCTCTCGGATTTATATCTCGTTCTCCCTCAATCTCACAGCCTTCCCACTCTGATTCATAAACCAAATCGAAGATGATTCCAGTCATCGATTTAGCTTGCGACTTCACCTCCTGCTCCGAGGAAAGGCCTAGAAAAAGTTGTCTTGGTTGGTTACATTCATCATACTGTTTCGTTGTGTTTCATGAAGGCCTAGAAAAAGCTGAAGCAGTGGCGGTGGATGGCCGCGATGATGAGAAGAAGGCAAAACTCAGGTCATTCAGGAAGGCGGCATTTAGTGTGCCAAACAAGTTCAAACATTCCTTGAGGAAAGGCAGGAGGAATAGCCGAGTTATGTTTGTTGCTTTCGAAGATGAGCATGATGCCGAAGAAGTGAAGATTGTGGATGAGTTTCTCCAGGCACTTTCGTTGGAGAAGCTACTTCCTTCTAAACATGATGATTATCACATGCTTCTAAGGTTTATTTCCTTCTTTTATGGACATAATCAAGATTTAACTTGTTATTGAGTTGCTAATTATGTGTACATGCTCTTGAAAGCGAGGAAGTTTGACATTGAGAAAGCAAAGCAGATGTGGTCTGACATTGACATGCTTTGTGGTGTTTCAACTTCAAAACTATATAGTGTAACGGATATGTGTCAAATTCTGGTTTTTTCACTATTGCAGGTGTGATTGATGATAATATTGATAAGATATAACTCATATAAGTGATGAAAAGATTAGGCTAGAATGAGTTTGTTGCGGAAATGATCTGCGCGTTTAGTGAGGATTTCTTTGGTAACTCTAGTGTCTTCCTTTTGCCATTAGTTGAGCTTGTGCTTTATGGGTTTGCTTCCGGTATGAAAATTTCTGATATGAACTTCCGAAATGAACTTCCGGAAGTTCAGTATGAACTTCCGATATGAACTTCCGGTATGAAAAAGAAAAAAAAATAAAGAAAGAAAATAAAAATTATAGGGCTAATTAAGAATTAAAACAAATTAAGTAATTAAAAATTAAAACAAATTATGGAGAAGGGGGTTCATGTAACACCCTAAATCCGTGAGACTCGGGATGCCACATTGGGCTAGGATCTCACAGGGCATCCTGACCCTAGCCTGACAACAAGTTCACTGGACCTTACAACATCGCACTGACAAATATAAAACAAATACATAAAATTGTATAAAATTGTACATCCAAAAGGTAAGCAAGATCATAGTCGAGTATCAAACGTAACCCTCACACAAGAGGTATACAAATCACCATCCTCACGCAGGAGGGAATATAAACATCCCCAAAAGTCATAACCCCCTAATGTACGAGAATCCTCGGTCTGTCACCCTTCCAGATCACTCGACATCACGCCTATCCTGCAAGGCA
This sequence comes from Fagopyrum homotropicum, assembly GCA_033239125.1. Classification (NCBI taxonomy): domain Eukaryota; kingdom Viridiplantae; phylum Streptophyta; class Magnoliopsida; order Caryophyllales; family Polygonaceae; genus Fagopyrum; species Fagopyrum homotropicum. Next base: position 35,491 of record BSWB01000003.1, on the reverse strand, counting down.
TCTACAACATGGTATGAAATCATTAGCTAATCATACATATATAAGGTAATGCATAAGCACAAACACAAATTATGAAAGATAAACACATAATCATGTTGTCACACATTTACCCATTTTATCATCTTTATATACTAGTCATTCACTCAAATCGTATATATATATAGATGAAACTATGTGACACGGGGAGCGTATCATCCCCGCCTCTAGGCCTACTAGCCAGCTGTAGTAACGGTCACACAACCCGTGTACCCTATGGGAGTGGATTGCGCCCTTTTCTGTAAAGTCAATTTGGCCTAACGTCAGAGAACCTCCCAGACTCCATGGCGGGATGAAAGGGAAAGGTTATCACAACCACACATAAGCAGGAGGTGGAACATAAACTTCAGATGTATCCCTTGCTTTCGGGGCTCCACCTCGGTTGGCACCTCGATTGAAGTGTTCCTCGTCTGATCCTAGACCGAGGTGTTCTTCGTCTGATCTGGCACCGACCCATGGAGACACGGTCAGCATCATCAAACTGAGCTCGATGTGAATGATGTCTCACAGATCCACTTCTCCTCGTCTCTGGGACGATGCTCTGTGCAACCTCCTAATGGATCTCCTCCACCACTGGTGGACCAGCAGCGGGAACTGGTCCCTCACCTACCACACCTAGAGGACGGGGTGGTCTACCTCTACCTCTTCCTACAGCAGCAATAGCTCTACTCCGAGCCATCTGCGGGGTATGCACGCCTAGCTTATAAGGCTCTATATATGCCATAAGTATAAATATATATATATATATACACAACACAAGCACATACATAAACCATCATACATACATATCATATCTATACTACAGAGATCCATAGCAGGAGTGACGACTTCTCGTACATCTAACCCAAAACCACATTTAAAACCAAAACCTTTAAAACGTCAGATCCTATGTGGGTTCTTTTTATTTTACCTATCAGACCTCATTGCAGGTAGCAAGTGTCATTGTTGTCAATCTAGGCTCTGATACCAACTCTGCAACACCCCGAATCCGCGGGACTCGGAGTGCCACATTGGGCTAGGATCTCACAATGGATCTTGACCCTAGCTTGACAACAAGTTCACTAGATCTTACAACATGGCACTGACAGATATGAAAACAAATACATAAAACTGTATAAAACTGTACAACCCAAAAGGTAAGACAACATAGCCGAGTAATAAACATAACACCCTCACACAAGAGGTAACAAAAGACCATCCTCACGCAGGAGGGAAAGATAACAAACCCAAAAGCCCACACAACCTATGTACGAGACGTCCTCGGCCTGCCACTCTGCTAGATCACTCAGCAGCATGCCTATCCTGTGGGGCATCTACAACATGGTAATAAACCATTAGTTATCCATACACATATATAGAGTAATGCATAAGCACAATCACACGTAAGGAAAGATAAACACCTCAGCATGCTTCCACTCATTTACCAATTTATTCATCTCAATATAATGGTCATTCACTCCAAACGTATGTATATAATATATATGAAACTATGTGACACGAGGACCGATACATCCTCGCCTTTGAGTCTGCTAGCCAGTCGTACTAGTATCGGTCACACAATCCGTGTACCCTGTGGGAGTGGATTGTGCCCTTCCTGTAAACCGGTCTGGCCTGACTCAAGAGAACCTCCCAGACTCCACGGCGGGATGAAAGGGAAAGGTTATCACAACCACGCATGCGGGGCAATCAATAAAACATAGGTCGGTAAATACGACATCATATGCTATCATAGCAAACATACAAAGCACACACCACTCATGCAAACACCCAATATAAGGATAACAGCTAAGTAAGTCCTATGAACTTACCTCAACCTCGATCACAACACAGTCAAGATCACCTCTACACTGGAGGGACATCACAACCTATAAACAAAGCATAAGGAGATATATCAGACTCCTAACCACATAAGGGTCACACCTAGACCCAAAGGGATCCAAAGGATCAACCTCAACCTCACTCACAACCTAACGAGCCTCACAAGTCATACGAGGCATAAACCGATCATAAACATCATCAAAACTCAACCTCACACATCTAGCATGATCCTAAGCCCTCATACTAGGAAAGGAGGGAACAAAGGCTCCCTAAGGAAGGCCTAGAAGCAACACACACCTACAAAACTAAAGGAAACATTAAGCTGGTGCAGGTGGGCGCGGGGTGGCTCACTGGTGGCGCAGGGGCGGTGCACTGGCCGGCGCAGGGGCGGTTGTAAGGTGGCGCAGGGGCGGCTGGTGTGCAGAAGACACCACTTCAGCTCTATCTTCACTTCTTCCTCCGATTCTCTACCCTTCTTCACTCCAACAACAACATATAAACATAACATACACATATATACATCATCATCATAAGCGAAACTTGGCTAAAATAAGATCCAATCCTAAGGAGTCTATGCTAGACTAAGAAAAGGAAATAAAAGAGACAAGAAGATGCAAGGAAAGAAGAGGAAGGAGATGGAAGCCATGGAAGCTCACCAGGCTAAAGATCCATAAGCTTCACACCCTAACCAAAACGTCCTCAAGCTGGCTCACAAGGCTCAGCAACCACAAACATCACCAAGCCAAGCAAAAGATCTCTAACTCACACACAAAAACAAGGAAGATCAAGCAAGGTTGATCCAAGGAGAAGAGAGAAGAAGATGTATGAAAAGAGAGAAGGAGGTGTAGTTGAGAAGGTAAACCCTCATCAGAAGGTAAGAGATGAAGTATATATAGGAGGTAAAAAGGGTAAAGCACGGGTCAAAGGGTCAAAGAAGAAGGCTGCAGCACACAGTGCCGCAGGGGCGGACCCTGTGAGCCGTAGGGGCGGACCAGGCTAGGCGTAGGGGCGCCCCCTGGGTCACGCAGGGGCGGCTCAGGCATAAACCTGGCCCCTCTGCTCCCTCTCTCACCACTCAGCAACTAGGCTCTTACAACTGTCCCGCCCCGCGGCAACATTGATTCCAAGAGGCACCCTGTCACAGCACCCGCGACGACACTGTCCCGCCCCGCGGCGACACTGACTTCAGAGGAACCCTGTCACCGCCCCCGCGGCGACACCGTGCCGCCCCCGCGGCGACACCGTGCCGCCCCCGCGGCGACACCGTGCCGCCCCCGCGGTTTGACACCAGAAAGGTCAAGAAGATCAACAGTCAGTCGTTCCAAAGCATTAGTGACCCGCCCCGCGGCCTTGCCATGCCGTCCCCGTGGCTCAGTTGAAGATGGAGCGTTTTGCACTAAACCGCCCCCGCGGCTCTCAGATCCGCGCCCGCGGTTATGCAACAGTCGTAATAAGTTTGGCTGTTTAGACTCTCACTTTATGGCATTTAAAGTGACGATTTGAGATGCCTATTTACTGCAATTTAGTGTCCTAATTAGTATAAATAAAGATGCTAGGTTAGTGTTAGGATAACTCATTTTTCACCTCATCACATCAAAAACACTTTTATTTTCTTTGTTTTGTTTTGTTCTCTTTGGAGGGCTAAGCACCTTTAGTTGTGCTTGACATTGGAAGCTCTCGACATAGATCTGGTTGTAAGTTTTATAATTGAAGTTGTTATTCCATAATGATTTGTGTTATGTTCTTGTGCTTAACTTCTTGATTGTATCTCATCCTCTATCTAACTTGATCATCTAGGTACTTGGGTCTTATCCAATGTGCTAAGAATTGTGGTTCCAGGTTCGTGTCATCTTTCTAGTAGCAAACACGTTTACATAAGCGGGTTGCAAGTGTAATTTGTGAGTGGAACATAACCACATAATTTTAGTAACGGGTTGTTTCTAAATCATGTGTCTCTTTATCTTTATTTGAATGTTATTGTTAAAATTTGATTCTGTAGGTTTACGAGTTAGGATTAATAATAAGTAATATCGGGGCTGGTTGAACCGGTGTTTAAATACGATCGAGATGAGAACAAACTTTGGAATAAACTTCATGAAAACAATGATCAACCATATCTTATGTTGAAGCGGATAATTGTCGAGTGCAATGTTTTCTTAAAATCATTGAAATCAACTTCTTGTTTGCTTTGCCTATTTGTTACTTTAACAATCACAAACCCCCTTGGTTACATATAATTGATAGTTTAATCACATTTGTGTTTTAATTACTCTCTATCTCTCTTGGGTTCGACCCTTACTTAATCACTATACTTGCTTTAGTATTGAGTTCGGAAATTACTTTGATAGGATATAAACGACCTAAGAAAATATCCTCGTCAATCAGGTTGTCAAATATTGCAATTAACTAAAAACAATTAAAGCAATCAAAGATGATGTAAAAGTCAAGGGGAAATGCGGATTTTAGGGATTAAAGCATCTAGTTGTGGTTCTGACTCAAGATCTTAAAGGATAATGCGGACAAAGCTGAGGTTTGCAAAATGTTTCTAAGGTGAGAATAGATCACCGGGTAAGTCTCACTACTCACTATCCCAAACCAAAACTCCTATTACCGGGTAAGTCTCAAGGTACAAAGGAAAGGAACTATAATCTCAAACCAACACACCACTCAAGGGAATAGAATCAACCTTTACCGGGTAAGTCTCAGGCTAACTTACAGATATGGGATGAAGGCACACTCAAACCCCAATAAAGGATAAACATTTATCACCTACACTCATGATCTTAGGCAAACAAACAGAGGAATCACCGGATAAGTCTCATCCTAGGCTTGCATTGAACCATGAAAGGTGTAATAAGAATAGGATTTGACAAACTTAAACACTTAACTCATATAGGATTCAAGAAAGGTTCACCTCGTTCAACCAGATTCCACCCCGGCCGAGATGTTCAACGACTGAGTGAGGTGTTCTAGGGTTAAGGTAAAGGCTCGAGCTTTCAGGAAACTGTTGGGATTAAGATCATTCTATCATCGTCTTTCCCACAACTTTTAGCCAATCACCCTAGAATCGCATAAGAAACTTAGCCAACAATCATCATGATAACAATAATCAAATTAATGGAAAAGGAATCGATATTCAAACAAGAAAACCTTAAGGAAAAGGTCTCAATAACTTAATCAAATAACAAACAAACTGCGTTCCTCAAGTCACAAATCAGCAAAGACAATAAACCAAAAGACAATATAAGAAAGTCTTACAAACTCCTTCAAAAGCTATCTCCAACTATGATTCCTTCCTTCCTTGAACTTCAATCTTCAATACTTCCTTCAAACCTCCAGAAAATCCCTTCAATTGCTGGATGCTCCAAGCATGGTTGAACTTGTGAAAAACTTCAACCCTTTATATAAGAGATTTATCTTCCAAAGATAAAATATCTTAAAAAGATAAATTCCTATAAAATATATATCTCTCTTTCAAAATAAATCAATCAGAAATCATATCTTCCTTCCAGAAATCCAGCCAAAAATATAGATGTCTTCCTTCCAAAAATAAAAGATCTCAGCCAAAAATATAGATCTCGCCGGCGACAAGGTGTTCACCTCGGTCGGGGCGCTCCTCAAGATCACCTCGGTCGAGGTGACACTGTAGCTGACCGAGGTGAATCTCAACTGCATGTGAAATCTCTCAAATCTGGTCCAAAGTCAATCTTATTAATCATTTATATGCTTCCTGAGGTCTTTCTTTAAGCTCCAAAATGTAGCTCCAATGGCTCCTTAGCTCCATTTTAATGCAAAACGTGTCATTTTACCTACAATTACAACGAAATTAGGTGTAGACCTCGATTCCCGCAAAGGTAGATGAAACAACAATATAATCAAAGAATATACATCCATACATGCAAATTTATGAAGATAAAAGGATTTTTCCGTTTGGTACCCTTGAGTTTTTGGCTTTTCCGGATGGTGCCCAAAGTTTTTCCCGTTTCCGCTTGGTACCCCTGAGGTTTCGATTTTTCCGTTCGGTACCCTTATTTCTTATTTTTTTTGGTCTAAAATATCGTTTTTTATATTAAAATTATAATAAAAAAAGAAAAAATATATAATAACAATATTATATTATAAATTTCAAAAATAAGTATATTTTAATCAAACAACTTTAATTAACTATTAATAATTTATGATATTTCTTAATTATATAAGATTTTTATCAATTATTTTATGATTTTTAATATATTTATTACTACTTGATACCTTTTCATATTTTGCATCAAAACATGAGAAATTTATTATGTGTTATATAGAATATAAGAAATTTAATTTAAATTTATATGATATTTTAATAAAAAAAATTTAAAATTAATAAATTATAACTATATGATATTTTGTTGTTGGTATACTCCGTAGATTTATTTCATATCATTGACAAATATATAATGTAGAATATTCAAACCGAACATTCGATTTTTCAAAGAAAAATGAGTATCCTATGCTTTTAGAAGATTTTTTTTTGCCATAATATAAGCACTCTCACATATAATCAAAATTTTCTTTTATATAATAGGCATATGCACCATCCAATATTATATAATAAGCCAAAAAATAAATCTACGGAGTATACCAACAACGAAATATCATATAGATATAGATTATGTTTAATTTTAAAATTTTGATTAAAATATCATATAAATAACAATTAAATTTCTTATATTTTATATAAAACATAATAAATTTCTCATGTTTTGATGCAAAGTATGATAAAGTTTTAAATAGTAATAAATATATTAAAATCATAAAATAATAGGTAAAAATATTATATAATTTAAAAATATCATAATTTATTAATAGTTGATTAAAGATGTTTAATTGAAATATACTTATCTTCAAAGTTTATAATATAAAATTGTTATTATATATTTTTTCTTTTTAAAAAAAATAATTTCAATATAAAAAACGTTATTTTAGACAAAAATAAGAAATAAGGGTAACGAACGGAAAGACCGAAACCTCAGGGATACCAACCGAAAACGTAAAAAACTTTTGGCACCATCCGAAAAAGCCAAAAACTCAAGGGTATCAAACTGAAAAATCCAAGATAATACGTCTAAACTAGCCCCCAAATATAGACTATAATACATGCTATCACTAAACTATGATCGATCACAATTATCTTTGGACCATGACAGATTGGTTTCCAGTTTCACCGACGAGCAAAGGGGAGTGTATCAGATTATGTGTGTTGTGTCCGCTGATAAAGGGGGAGTATTTTTTTCTTTATGGATACGGTGAAACAGGAAAAACTTTTATATGGAAATCCCTTTCAGCGGGTAGGACTGCTCATTCGAGGTTTGGCATCCCAATAAATGTTGACCAAACTTCAACGTGCAACATTCGTGCAGGTATAAAATTTTTCTTTAAAATATATATACTCCATTGTTCATATACAGTTAATATTACAATGAAGAGTTAAATATTTGTATCATATTGATTTAGGTATCGATCTTGCTGAATTAATATCAAAGACAAAGCTTATAATATGGGATGAGGCACCAATGGTGAACATGTTTTGTTTTGAAGCACTTGATAAAAGTTTAAGGGATGTCATGCGTTCTTATAATCCACGCAACTCGCGTCTCCCATTTGGTGGTAAGGTGATTGTATTTGGCGGTGATTTTAGACAAATATTGCCCGTTATTACTCGTGAAAGCAGACTTGATATTGTCTTTGCCGCTATCAATGCATCGTATTTGTGGGATCACTGCAAGGTGCTTAGGGCCTTAGGCTGATCCAAGAGTTATACGCGGAGTGAGTGAATTAGAAGCTCGAAAGACGAAAGAGTTTTCAGACTGGGTATTGAGGATTGGAGATGGCAGAGAGGGTGATAGTGTTAATGGTGTGGCTGAGATTACCATCCCCGAAGATCTGCTACTTACATCTACAAATGATCTGCTTGCAACTATTGTTGAGCATGTATATCCTTTGACTTTCAATATTCAAGATCCACCGACATATTTTCAAGAAAGAGCTATCTTCGTCCCTACCAATGAAATTGTTGAGAAGTTTAATGATCACATTCTTTCACTGATACTTGGAGAAGAGACTGTTTATTTGAGTTCGAATAGTATATGTCCAAGTGAACGTGACGTTGATGATGGTTTCTTCTCCGTCGAGTTCTTGAACAGCGTCAAATGTTATGGGTTTTCAAACCATGCATTGAAATTGAAAGTTGGAATTCCTATTATGCCGATGAGATCGATCAGTTTGCTGTGTAACGATACTAGATTGATAGTGAGGAGACTTGAAAAACATATCATCGAGGTAGACATATTATCTGGGAACGATGTGGGTCATAAAGTCTTTATTCCTCGCACACTTCTTTCGCTCACGGATTCAAAATTTCATGTTAGATTTCGAAGGCGACAATTCCCTGTTATGGTTTGTTTTGCAATGACTATAAACAAAAGTCAAGGACGGTCTCTTTCACAAGTTGGGTTATATTTGCTTAGGCCGGTCTTCAGTCACGGTCAATTCTATGTGGCAGTCTCAAGAGTTACGAGTAGGGATGAATTAAAGATTATGATTTGTGACCCTGTAGGCAAGATTCAAGATACTACAAATAATGTAGTATTCGATGAAGTTTTTCGTAACATACTTTAAGGTATGTATATATTATCCTTTATTTTATTGAATAAATCATTATTTTTCAAACCAACCTATTTGAGTTTACACTTATATCCTCTTCCTTCTTTTCAGAATCAGACTATCTTGTAGTTGTTCATGGATTCACGTCAAAGGTTATCATTCGGAATTGTATTATATTATATGTGCCCCATTTTATTTGTATTTTGAATTCTTTTTGTTTATTTTTTGACATTTATTAATATTGTAATTTTTATAATGCATCTATAATGAATACTCCTGGCTTGGTATGCCCCCAGATGTAGTCATATTTGTACGACAAAGTAGGTCAACAATTATGTTGTTATTATTTTTCCATTAAGCGTATACTTTATTACATAAACATTCGTAATCAACAAAATATAATAAGAAAAATACATCTACAAAAAATTACTCATACAAAAAGAAAATAACAAAAATATATTTTCAAATACCCGTACATGGCACGAACATAATACATAGAAATTTGTTTTAAAACAAAATATTTACAACTTATAATACAATAATTTTAGCGATTTATAGACATCCACTTTATATATATTTATTTTATTTAACATTTTTTAACTTTTTATATATTGATTCATTGATATGGGTTAAATAATAGGGGTATTATTCAAGTAAGGCCCATTATTGCGGTACGGCCGTACCGCAGGGCGACACGTGTCCCGAAAAAAAAAAAAAAAAAATTTTTTTTTTTTTTTTTTGTTTTTTTTTTAAAACGAGTAAAAGTAATAGTTCAAAACTTATTATGGAATAGTTCATAACTTATAAAAGGATAGTTCATGAATTATAATAGAATAGTTCATAGTGTAAAATTTATAAAGGATTGAAAGTAATAGTTCAAAACTTATTAAGTAATAGTTCATAACTTCTAAAAGCATAGTTCATGAATTATAATAGAATAGTTCATAGTGCAAAATTTATAAAGAAGTGAAAGTAATAGTTCAAAACTTATTATGGGATAGTTCATGAATTATAATAGAATAGTTCATGAATTATAATAGAATAGTTTAAAGTGCAAAAATTTATAAAGGAGTGAAAGTAATAGTTCAAAACTTATTATGGGATAGTTCATGAATTATAATAGAATAATTCATGGATTATATTAAAAAGTAATAGTTCATGGATTATATAGGAATAGTTCAAAGTTTATAGGATAATAGTGCATAAATTATAACATGGTAGTTCAAATAAATTTTCATTGGTTTCCGTAAAAAAAAAAAAAAAAAATCGTTTCAGAAAAGAGAAAAAAAAAAAAAAAAAAAAAATTTTTTTTTTTTTTCGGGACACGTGTCGCCCTGCGGTACGGCCGTACGGCCGTACCGCAATAAAAGGGCCGTACCTGAACATTTACCTAAATAATAGATATATATTTACTTTATTTAAATTTTTTTTAAATTTTTATATATTGATTTATTGATATGGGTTAAACAGTAGGTTATGCTTTTAAGACGATGGGGTGAAAGAGAAATTTGAAAAAGTAATTAAAAAAAAAAGTTGATTAATCTTATCTGTTATACTTTATTTAGTGTGGATGCTCTAACAATGTGTAAAAGAGGCAGCCTTATTATACAATACAATTACAAGGACAATTTGGTAAAGAAAACCCTTGGAAACTCTTTAAGTTTGTGAAGCTGGTAACGTGAGAGAGTATGCAAAGATGGAAGTTCACAAATTTACTCAACTATGGGTTGTTCTCCTTCAAGCTCTGATATTACAATAAGTGAATCAGTCATCTCAAGGGAGAGCGGCTCTGATTTCGAGTTTGGGTTGATAACCTGGAAAAACAAAGAATTGACATTCAGAAATCACGACATAGATCGTCCAGAGTTTGTATGTCTCCGGTTTCTGAAAATAAAACACCTGATGGAATGGAGAAAGAAGTGCACCTTCTTGTTGTTTTTTATGTAACCAATGGCAACTTCTTGTCGTAGGTGTGCTCTTTCGGACAATTCGATAAACGAAGGACTCTCCCCTTCCTTCATATAGAGTTTAATATCCTGTTGTAATTGGAATGGATGCCAAGTAGCTACATCATTTATCAAACCTAAGGGCATGTTTGGTTACAAACTACCGAATGAAAATTAAAACATAGTCTACTTTTGCATCATTATTCATTAACGGATAATTGTAATGTACATCCCTAAGGCTACCTTCTGCGTTTTGTGAATACTTGGGAGGCTTAATGGTTGATTTAGCGAGAGAAACATAATTTTAAATAGAAACGAGATAGCCACGTGATAAAACATTGTGATTAGTGATTAGTAACTAAAAGGTAAACATTAGTAACTAAAAAGTAACAATTGTTTTTAGTGACTACTAATCAAAAAGTAGAGAAAGAATTGGATTAAATAGGGGTGTATGTGAGTTTATGCTATGTGTACTCTCTAGTAAAAGACCTAGTTAGCCCTTTTACTCAAAAGTAGATTATATTCCTTTCCATATCCTTTCATCACCCTCGGGCTAGGCTACATAAAAGGCATCTGTGAAGAGCAAACAGTATGTACCTTGACATATATTTCATCACCCTCCGCGTCCAAAATGTCTTTCCATACTTCATTCAATTCATTATTCTCGGCCACTTCACGCCATAACAAGAGCCCCTCATTAGAAAATAAATCGGAATTTATGGACTTACAAACTCATGTTATGACGATGGGGATCAAATTTACATACCTTGAGCTGTTACAAGGCTCATTATTTCCTCGGCAGCAATATAGGTGAGGGAGGGCTTAATCTTGGTGATCTGCAATGGAGAAGAGGTTTGTTAGGTAAAGTGAAAAACCAAGCCGGTCAATTTAATGAGGGTAAAGTGGCTAACTAGACCTTTTACTACTACTACTCTATTAAGAGTACTCATAACATAAACTCATTTAGTAAATATACCCCTATTTAACCCAATTCTTTCTTTAATGAAGCCGTTGAGATAGAAAGTTACCTGTTTGCCAAGTTTTGAGTCAACAATCTCAGCAACAAGGTTTTGCACCTACAAACCAGTGAATTTAAAACACAATTTCAGATAAAAAGGCTGTAAAGCAGTTTTAGGAGCTTACTTTCACTCCAAGTTTATTACAGATGTTTTCTGCAAGGAAAAGAGAATATGCAGCTTGCTTATCGGCCCTTGCAGGATCTGAATATAAACTAGTTAGATCAAGTCCGTCTTCAGCCATCATGAATAAAAATTAGGGGCTTTTACCTCCTAGCAACCATTCACGATCTGAGATGACAACGACAGACAACGGGAGTTCCTCTCCCTTCTTGAAAGAATTTTGGATTCTCTGTATCGCTTCCTTTACAGTATCATGGTCCATTGGATTTCCCATCTATTACAATAAACGTGGTCACGAAACACCACAGTAGAATTTTTAGAAAAGGCTATTCAAAGGGATTTAACAGCAAGAAAGTATGTACCATGTGCGAAACTTGGATGTTATGAAGTTTTTCTTGACCACGATTGCTTGTTCTACTCCTCTCAATTTCCGGAGCATCAGCCAGTATTTCCTGTCATTGAAACATAGAGGTTGATTATGGAAGGCGGATTGAATTAAAGAATTGCCTTCTTATTTATCACTGTAGATGGCCATTGGTATTTCACCAATATCAAGAGCAGGTGACTATAAAAATGTTGGAATAATACATAGACATAGAGTTGTGACGTACCAATGAGCTGCCTGGACCAAGATAATTGTCGTATTCTCTAATCATGTCCACAACATCTGGGCGCCAACCAAGCACAAGTATGCATTCCTTAGGTCCTACACCATATTCGGTAGTCTGCTCCCAAATGAAAACAGATAAAAATTCAACAATGCTTCCTCTTCTTGTTCTATATGATTATCTTACCATACCTTTGAACCCCGATTACGAGGGCGTCTAACAATATTCTGTAGACGCTCTTTCCTGCTTTCAAATAACTCGCTAGTTTCCAAAGCTTGCAAATTAAGGACTTCATCAGTATCTTCTTTAACAGTGTCTAAGGAGCCAAGTTGCTGATGGTTGCTTCCACAGACAGGACCAATGAACAAAACCTTCAAAGTTGTAACAATTAAGAAATGATTATTTCGAATCTCATAACCCAAATGGGCTCACTTCACTATCTGTTACTAGCAGGTAATGAGCTACGTTCTACACCTGCTAGTACCGCTACCCATTCCAATATGAAGTACTATTAGTCCCGAAAGCAGGAAAGAGTATTTTCTTTCACTTTTTAAAATTGAGGGCAGCTATTCTAAAGCAGTGCCATCGGTGTAATTTGAAGATAACGTGATGTTTTTGTTCTGAGAGTATTAAAATCTTTAAAGGGTGCGTCTTCCTCATGCTGTTCCTAATTTTTTAAATAGCAACTCAACTGGATCTCGAAAGTACACCATATACCTTAAAAATGAAATTATGGGCACAAATTATGTATTTGATTAAGGTAAAACAAGTTCTTCCGGTAATGAGGTGCGGAGTAATGAACCGTACGTCGATAAAATATTAAATATAAGCAAACTGAGTATGAACTAAATGTTCAATTTTTTTGAAAATGAACTACTCCTGCCCACAATATGAACTAAAATGTCATTCTAATAAAAGAAGTTATTTTTTTTTATAAAAAACTAGAATATTTTTTCCTGGAAAAATAAACATATTTATTGCAGTTTTAGTTCACATTTTTTATACTAACCTTTCAACGTTTTTGTTAATTTAGGTCATAATTTTTAAACTATCAATAATGCCTTTTTTCCCTAAAAAATGTTTACGGAACTCAAATTTTAGTAGTAGATTTTTATTATAATATTTGGAAAGAATTGGGATGAATAGGCTATTTTTTTTATAGGCTTTTGTCTTGTAAACACCTCTAATTTTACCCCAGTGGTGTAGCTAGGGGTATGGGAGGGGCCACTGCCCCCGTTGAAGTGATATTATTTTAGGAGTAAATTGGTTTAACAAATTGTAGATGCTCAGTTGGTCGGTGAGGGTTGTACAAGTATGCCACCGGTTTGAATCTCATGGACGACATACTATGTACTAATTTTAATTATTAACTTAATAATTTAAATATTATTTGAATTTTTATTTAGCCCCTCCTGGAAAATACGGCTGGCTCCGCCACTGTTAAATAGAGGTATAATTACTAAATGAGTTTATGCTATGAGCACTCTTAATAGAGTAATAGTGGTACAAGATCTAGTTAGTCATTTTAACCTAATATTTTTTAGTTCAAAATTTTTATAATATTAGTTCATATAGTGTTTAATTTGTTCTAACATTTTATATTATTAGTTTATGCTTTATTTTGAACTTAACAAAAATTGTAAAATGTATGAATCATTAATACAAATAATTTCAACCATATAGAAGAAAAAACTTGAACAATTGTACAAAAAATTGAACTAAAAAAGTGCCCATACAAAAAAAATAGGGCATCTGTACCGTTGTACCAGAAGAAGCCCTCAGAACCTGAACCTTGCCCATGGTCATGTAACATTTTTTATGGGCCGTTACTTTTTATATCGGGATTACATGTCGGGTTAAATTTGATTAGTTAGAATATAAGGTCATGATCCACCTTCTATCACATGAGTTCAAGCTTAAGCACAGGGGTTTCACCTTCACTTATATAGTTATATACTATTCAATATCATTCTAGAGTTCCAATGTGTGAACTTCCCAACATACATTAATGAATGTGGTAAACATAAAATACAGATGTCGCGTTGTAGATAATTTCTCAGGATAGTCAGCTCAAGTTTTTGTTTGCAGTGAACAAAAGGAAAATATAAACTCTGACGTGTTGTAGTCAATTTCTCAGGATAGTCAGCTCAAGTTTTTGTTTGCAGTGAACAAAAGGAAAATATAAACTCCTAAGATGATGACTTACTTTATCTGTTTTTTGCAAGACTTCATCATCATTTGGATGAAAATATATTCTTCCATTTCGATGAAGACCACATACAACTACCTGCAGTGGGCAACTAAATGTGTCAAGACAGAAGTGCTTATGCATCTCATTACGTTTATTGCATAAATTTATATCACGAAAGAACATACCCCTTGAAATCCTAGTCGTACTTGCCAATACTCCATGCCTGCTAGGTTAGGAAAATTATGCAGGTTGAATACATTTTCTGCAACACAAAGAATAATAGATTACCCAAGTATGCCTTCCAAGCAACATAATGATCAAATCATGATGGTGAAAATCTAAAACAACATTAACCAAATTTCTTTAGAGAATTCAGAATAGGTATTATAAAGGCATCTGCTGGTTGGAGTAGATGGCACACTATGCACAAGGATCATCCAAACTTTCTCATACTAGGGAATCCATCTGCTGGTTTACAGTGATTCTCTGTACGCCATAAAGCATAAGAGCATTATGCTAATACTATGTAGAAAACCTAAGCTAGAGAAAATTCGACCATACTTCTGTAATTAAGCAAGTGTCTGTAGATCTTGATAAGCCCTTTTTGTCTTGAGCATTGGACAAACAGTTTGGACGCCACATTTTCCACCGGTTGTACTTTCATTCCTGAGATCGATTTCAATAGCTCACATGTACTAGGACTTGAAACCTGAAAAAACCATCATAGCTTAAACAAATACCCATAAATTATACATCTCATACAAAAGGGACACTTCACTTGCATTGTCTTCAATACTTTATGTCCTATTTAATCAGTCATACAGAACATCTTACGAAAAGCTAGTCAAACTGTCATCAATTACTACCTCAACAATAGTGGGTACAGAGTCCATCTTTGAAATAGGTTGTAGAGCCAGCACCGACAGGAAAGCATCAGTATCAATTTCATATCTGATGCATAAAGAGCAAAATGAGAGTTGAAAGAATGAGAAAATACCCAATATAAAGGCTCTTATAACAAATGACAATGACCCTTTCCATAACAAAAAAAAAAAGTCCTTTTTATACCCGAAACCCGTATTTGGGAAACAAACCCCTTTTCTTAACTCATACCCCTGCTAGCACAATCCGTTGGCCCAGCCACAACAGGAAATCAGGCTTGCACTAAGCTATATCCCAAGTTTCACGGGCCGTTTCAGGAGCTGCAGAGGATCGGTAAAGTGGCTTATGAGCTGCAACTGCCAGTTCATTGCCAAATTCATCCCGTTTTGCATGTGTGTGTGCTCAACAAATCACCAGATTCTCACAATCAGGTGTCTACTGAATTGGTTATTCAGCTAGACCGCACAACTTGGCTACCATCCAAAATTCTTTATTCCAAAAACGTCTATGAAGGCTACGCCTCAGGAATGGATGAAGAATGAGAATGATACACGGCAGACAAAGCTCCATGGGAGAGTGTTGCGGGTATACGGTCACGTTATCTTTTTTTTAAGGCTTTTGTGCAAACCTTGTCTCAAGGGCGCAAGGATGATAGGATTTCGACCCTATCTACAAGGCCAGCTAATAGGGATAAGTTCTTGCTGAGTTACATTAGGTTTTTAATAAGCAAAATTAATGATATTTTAATATTAGTAAAGTTTACCTTATCTTAATAATAGTTTATCTTATGCTTTGATAAGTCTAGTCCTACTAGGAGTAGTTAAGATGGAAGGTTATACAACGATCCACTGTCTTATGTTTTAGCATTCACTAATAAAACAAAGCTTATTATCTTGGTGGTTGAATCTCTAATCAAAACATTTTGATTGTTAGATCTCAAAATAAAAGATCAATCCACAATTGCGGGTCTTGAAGAATCAAGTCTCATCATCGTTATACTTGTGGATAAGATATCAATTAGTATATGATGTCTTGATTTATCCCATGAAACATGTTTACAAAAATATAAAACAGAAAAATTCTCCTAAAGTAAGGAGTAGACCTGGGCAAATCTGGAGTCGGGCCGGACTCGGGCTGAGTCCGGACAGGCCTGGACCCTTGTCCATAGTCCATACCCGCCCGTTTATCCGGACAGACGGGCCGACTTTGCCCTTACTCTTTACTAAGGAGTTATGACTTTTGGTATAAAATATCCCTTATCGTCAAGTTCAACATCACAACACTTACATTTAATATTTAGAAATCAAGCATATATATTATGATCATGGAACTAACAGAAAGCAAGAGGTCATACTCAGGCAGAAGCATTCAATAACATGTAAACTGATGATAGTCCCACCTACTTCCTTTTGTTGGCAGTATAATTATGGCCCGAGCTTTATTTGCTGCAGCTCTCTCAAAGGATTTTGTCAAACTGAGACTGCAGCTGCGGATTGAAGATGCCAAGCAAAGATTAAAAGCACACAAGTGATGTGCCGATGAAAGAACGAAGCCAGATTTAGAATTATAATATAAATAATTGGTCCTTATTTTGATGGCCTTGATTTTGATACAACTATCTCTGAATCACTCCTACAGTCAACATCAGCTACTTTTACAACATCGGCTCAAAATAATTTCTCATAAAATATTTCATTGAGGTCTATAATTTGGTCCCGACATATAAGACGACATCATGTTATCTAGTGAAGGACTGGCCCCTGTTCTTTTGGCAAGTAAACTTTAGAGTACTAAATTCATGACTTCCCCTAGTTACTGTCCACTAGAATGAGGGAGTGCATGGTAATTATTGAAGAAAAATAACCAAGTTTACAGAATTATATAAAATCCAAGGATAGGTCTGACATATCTTTTTAAGAAATGCAGGACCTGCATTCAGTCTCAAATCTTAATTGTAAATTCTAGAAGGAACTGCATGTTTATCGTAGAAAGTATTACCTTTTTGTGAATAAATCAATATGGTTTAAATCTTTAGCAACACTGTCAGCTATCTTGTCCATCTGCTTCCTTGGAAGATCTGAAAGCAAGAGAATTCTTTGCCTCCTGCAAAGACATCCATAATAACTCCAACTGGTTAGCCTTCTAGAACATCGTAATGATACACAAAACTGACAATTACCTAGAATTTGCAGTGCCTAAACAGACAGCAAACTCATGATACTTGTTCAGCTGCTTCAGTATGAAGGTTAGGTGACTATTGACTCCACAGATTATGATATGATCATTCTCGTGAACTTGGACTTGAGCACCCTCTCTTATTTTTTGCATGTTATTCTGTGAAAACGATAGTAAAGAGAGGTGTTAGGCACTGATGAAACAGATGAGTAAATTGTTTCAAAGGTCTAACGGTTATTGGAATTACCCTGAACTGCTCCGTCATTGTGCTTAATAGACGAGAGTAAAATAATATGCCCCAAATAGCAAGAATGAACCCAATAACTCGTTCAACACGTGTTCTTTGCTGCAATTTAAAGGAGAACGAAATTTTAGCCGTATACACATCCACCATTTACCAATGAGTTGGAATACAGTAGCAGATACTATTACGGTAAACTTGAGATAATATCACACTTTCAAATGGGTAGATGAAGAACAAAGGCAAGCCCAAGCCTCCCAGAAGCAGTCCTCCAGAGATTGTGTATTCTTCCTGAATCAAGGAGGCAAACATACAGAAATATGTAACGCTTCACATGCATCGAACAGAACTAAGTTGACAGAGAATGCAACAAACTATTTTACCAAGGATATCAAACTTCATCTTTATCACAGAATTGATTTATAAAAAATCAACCCTCCTCTCCCCCCTCATCTTCTCCCAGTTCCAATAATGACATAGTACAAGAAAATAAAGCATGTACTCCATCTGTTAACCTACTGAGTATAAACTCCTTTATTTTTGTTTCTGATTCCTCCACAGTTCAATCTCTATTTTTGGATTCCAGAAAAATATTATTCAGAAGAAATTCCAATTGGTGCTTCACTGAAGAAAACACATAGTAGCAATTGATCATATTGAACAGGAAACAAGCAGAATTTAGAACCTTGAGTTCCACTCAAACTACATCCCAACACTTACCTTGCTTTAAAAAAGAGGAAACCACCAATGATAACAAATGAGAAACATGCCATAAGCAGCACCACGAAGAACCTGACAACATACAGAAAGTAACAAAAACAATGTGGGTATGAATTCAGTAAACCATATTTAGGATTCCAACCTCATTCAGACTTTTCATTGGTACATTTAATGCATCTAATTAGGTTTTCCCCTCTAGAAAGAGGGGTAGCATAGCAGAGCAATCTCCTCTTAAATAAAGTTCATTGTAGATGAGAATTCCAACGTCGTAATTTCAGTGCATGTTTGCTGCTTAGTGATCATCTTCCCTAAGTGTAAAGAACAAAGGCCTTTTTGCAAATAAAATCAACTGATAGCCTTACACATACTTTACAGATTAAGATTTCAACTATCATGCCTTAAATCATAGCTCCACCCAATGAATGATGTAAAATCATTCCTAAATTCAGAACGGGATGGTGCAGATTAGCAAAAAGTTGAAGAAGTCAACCGATTCTTATTTCCTTGACATATTACCATATAGAAGAACTTTGAATGAGCTCTCAACGAATTTTTAAAACGCTTTTTTCATTAACTACAACCACGGACATCAAACAGGAAGAATGTGGGAAAGGGATGCCTAGATGATAGATTTAAAAGCACTGCTGAACCTTTTAAATGCTTTTGGGACAAAACTAGAAAAATGTTAACAATTTAATGGATCTACTTGAAATTGGTTCACTACAACCATGTATGAACCACTAGCACCCTAACTAGCTTCTCGAGAAAAATGTTAACACTTGTAATTCAAAGACTGCATACCAACTTAGCAAATCCAAATCAGGGCACGACACAAAATCACTTACGTTGCTACATTTCTTTCAACTTGCATGTTGAACTCATAAACTAGACGTGCAAGGCCCCATCTTACATCTTCAAATGAAGGCAGTGACACGTTCAACTTAAGAGGCACTGGCTTATTCAAGGAATTAGATACTGAAGCGAACAGCATTGAAGATCCGCAGATTTGGAGGGGAAAAAGGTGCAAGTGGTTGACCATCTTCATAACCATACTGTTTAAACCCAATTGACTCAATCTGCACAATAAAAATGCTGATATTGTATACCATCCTGGTCCAATCTCATTGGATTTGTTTTCCTGTATCTGCAACACAGAATTAAGGTATTACACAATTAAAGGCTAATCACAATCATCACTTCATTAGTATGACTAATGCATGAAGAAGGCTATATATTGAATGGAGCGATCCATATACATGTTGCATGCAAAAAAATTAAGGCGATATGGATATTCAAATGAAACAATAAACTATTTGTATCATTTTGCTTCTATCAGCACTCTTTTCTATGTCTAGTCTTCAGTTGGCTTGCCAATAGGATGAAAATGATTGGCTGTCAGTCAAAAGGACAAGTAAGATCTTAAGACTAATTAGTAGCTCTACTTAGGTTATCACTTTAATGTACAACCTTCATATGATGAGTACAGTAGCACAGATATCAGAGGCTGTATACTATTGAGGATGAGACATTCCTTTAGAACATCATGTTTACATGAGTTGTGCAGACTCATAATTACAAAATCAAGATATAGGCATTTAATGAGAGCTTAGATTGTTAGATATCCACAAGAAGTATGGCCCACAAAACACCTAGGTTAATAACAAAACCATTTGACATGAAACCCGAAGAACCTAAATAAGACGAAGACTGGATTATCTTCGAGGCATTCAATTGATGGTATTTAGAGATAACAAACATCAAAGAGGCAATTTATACTAGCTTGAACAGTTACCTTATGAAAATTGCCGGAGTCGCTTTTCAAGCCTGTAGCATTTACAATGCCAGGAACTGCTGAACGGCTATGGTGGTGCAATTTATCCACTGCTTTTAAGGGATTGACTGCCCACTTCCCTAGGGAAGTATCAAATATCAATTAATATAAAGACTGGAAATTGTAAATTCTTAATAGTCACTTCTTGGTAGTTTGCAACCTTTGACAACAATCAGCTTGCCTGGTAAAATGGAACAGATGTGCTTTCAAATCTATATACAGACTATTTAGACGTGATAACCATCAACCACACGGTCCACACGGGTTGATAAAATGCTTATATAGTTACAAGATGACCTAGTTTATTTCAATGTAGCACATCTCGTCATTGCTGGACTACAGTGTCTACCGTATTCTAATGAAGAATAGGGTTGGTCAGACCCACTGACAACTCATCTTCAGGTGAATTATAGGTTTTAGAAGGCCAGATGATTCAAAGCCCACATCACAATGCATTTGGTCCACAAAATGATAATTTCTTTATTCGCTGTAGTAACCTGAAGAACTTGTTGCAGAAAACTTCTTTTATTGTAAGAAGAGGTCTGTGTTTATTTGAATTTCACAACTTATTTTCGAGTATGAAGCATAAAGTTTTAAGAGGTATCAACGGCCAAGGCTAGGAATTCTTATGGCCTGAAAAGTAAGGAACCCAAGCTTATAGCTTGACCGTCATAGTCAGGTTATAACCAGGATTGCTCGTATGGGACATAGAGCATTCACTAACGGGATGCATCATAAGTTCATATATGATCTTGAAGTTGACATGCTTGTCTTAGAATCTAAAGCAACAAATTAACACTAATTCAATAAATGACATGTTAAAACTCAACTCACCTGACACCCTATGAGAAGACAACAAACTAGAAGTCTGAATCCAGCAACATTGGCAACTCGGTGTTTTCCTGGAGAATTAAAAATGTATCTCAGTTACCGATTTGTCGCAATGATAAAAATTGCAGAACAGCATTTATTCATCTTTTAACAATGAACATACAGAAAGTGGAAGAAGGTGTTCGTCTTACTATTGAAATGTTTAATGCAAAAAATGCACCAATTTTGATCATTGTTCAAAGGAATTAACCTTTTTATTGTTAGAAAGGAACACAAAGCAACATACAAAGCATGATAAACAAGGATAAGAAAATGTACATCAGAGCCCCAAGTAGCAATATAACTTATCAGCGTTCACATATTACCCCAAGGGACAAACCAGCTAGGCAACATAATCCTGGATGACATAATAGTGTGAACATTAATGCAAAACACTTTGCAAGTGACAATAGCGGCAAAAAAATTAGAAAGATAGAAAACACGGATTAAGATTTTGAGCAACAACTCAATTAACCTTTTTGTTTTAATGTAGACCAATTCAAAGCCATTCAGAACTTGTAGGAAATCACATACTTCACTCAAAACCAAAATTATAAGTTACAAGACCATTGTCGACTGCTACCATTTGCACTTAAGGTATACTGTGCATTATTTATATGCTTGAGTTAATAACTTAATACCATGGCCGCAACTTAGGGTACACTAAATTGTTCAAGATCAAAATCAACTAGATATCAGGTGAACCTGTTAATGTTCATTTCGCAGGTATCCATTGGGACAAACAAGGAATTAAGCTGGTTAATAATTCTATCCCAATTTTATATACTGAAAGTAGGATCACATAACAACAGAGATGAAAACGATAATCTATTGACGTTTGCGTTTAGAAACCTGGTGATTTTAACCTATTGACACTGTAGTTAAGTAATTTAACTAGTGTTGGGGTATCATACAAGAAAAAATCGTCTTATACTACTACTTACTTTCAGTCAAGTATTAAACATTTCAAATGATAAAGCCACTTCAGGTCATTCAATCCACCGAAACCTACACTCCAAGGCTCTGTTTATCATATACCACCCAAATCAGTATCGCGTTGGTCACTATGGGCAAACAGAAGCACCGTAATTACATGAAATTCAGAAACATTTTATCAATTAGGTTGTAGGCAGCTCGGGACATCATACATATCAATGACTCAGATTCCAAAAATCGGGAAAATGTAAACAACTAAAACAAGAACCCACCTGCGGAAAGAAGAGGGCATTGGATTCAAGCCCGAAAGAATCCATGGTCGCTTGCTCTGCAATTGGAGAAGCATGTTCTTTAGCTTATTTTTCTTCAACCCACACCCTTTACCGCCTTGCAAATAGCTTTTCGGAAAAGCTCATAGACTTTATGGATTAAGAAACTGAGCCGAAGGTTCCGAACTAATCGAGGGAGAATAAAGAATGCACAAAAAACGTTTAACTTCCTTTTGGGTTTTAAAGCATGTCTATCTCTTCATCAGTAGTAAGTACAGAAGATTATCTAGATTAAAAAAAGTGCAATGCCCATCCATCCATTGAGCGATGATGTGGACGGACAAACAAATATCTTTGTGCTACTGGAAGTTTTCCTAATTTTTCAAAAGAAGTTATAAACAATAAAAATCTAAAATTTCAGTATTTATTTTACTTTTATTTGTTTTCTAATGAGAAACTAGATACAATCTAACAAATCAATCCCAATGTTTTTCTAAAAAAAACAAGTAGATTACCTTGCTATAATCACATTGTTTGATGAATTACTGCGACAAAATGTATAAATTTTGTATGTGACGGTGAGCTAAGGTTTTATACGACGACATAGGGCTGGTAATGGTTTTCTCCGTTGTCCGTTTAGTTTCTCTCATGAGGATGGTGGTGGTGGTAGAGAGGGAAGTAGAGACTTATCTTGTTTGATAAGTCATTTGAAAAGACAACACTTATTTGTAGTTGAGCGCAAAAATGAAGTTCGGGGCATACTTGAGTGTGACCTTGATGTTTTTGTGCCGTTTGTGGAGGTTTTGGTTGTTTGTAGGATGTGGATGTATGGCCGGTGTATGGGTCTTTATGCTTTGAGTCGTGAGTGTCGTTACCCTGATGGCTTGATTTTTGCTTTTGGTGAGGATGACGGATACATTGTAGGTTTTTCGAGGCCGGTTATGGGTATCTCGGGTTCGGTTGCTATAGAGCATATTGTAGTTGATGATGGGGGTATGGTATTTGATGTTGGTTTGTTGGAGAGGATTATGCGTGTTGACAAGACAATTTTCCGGTCGTTATTTCTTATCAAAGAAATATCCAAACTATATTCACTAAAACAAGTATAATAAACAAGTAAGGGTCGAACCCAAGAGATAGAAGAGCAATAAAGAACAATATGTGATTAAAACTATCAAATATATGTAACCAGGGGGTTTTGTAACACACCAAATTCATAAAACTCGGAGTGTTACGGGTTAGGACCTCACAATGGGCCCTTACCCTAGCTTGACAACAAGTTTACCGGATCTTCCAACAAGACACAAATAAATACAAAACCAACGCTGATAAAACTGAAATATCATATACCGAAATACATACAAAACCCACATCCGAGTATGAAAACAATATCACCATATATACATACATCCAAAGGCCCATAACCGTCCTATACGTACGGGAACCGTCGACTGATCACTCCACCAGATCACTCTACAGTCCTTCTATCTTGCAAGTCATCTACAACACGGTATAAACCGTTGGCTAATAATTCATATATAAGATCACGCATAAGCACATACACACATCATAATTTCAATAAACACCAAGCATGCTATCACACATTTCTCGTTTTATTATCTTTATAATGTTATACAGTCAAAACCAATTGTTGTGACACGAGAAGTCTACGACTCTCGCCTTTGTTTCCTTTACCATATGAAGTGGTTAGACGCACCCCCCCCCCCCCGTATACCATAAGGAGTGGGGGCGGTGGGATTTGACCGTGGTCGTGGCCCAATGTCGCCACGGTCGCGGTGACAAGAAACTTGAGCCCTTGGCACAAGGGCGCAAGGCGCTGGCATTGTAAGAGCCTTAGTCTTTAAGGTGCCGAGTGTTCGCTCTCAGAAGTGTGTGTATGGTGAACGATATAGCTTTAAGTTTATAACCTAAAATGTAAGCCTGAAACAATATGCGAACCCGCAGTGTACGGATCAATTGTAATAACGGCAAATACTCCAGGGTCAAACACTAGGACTATGGTGAAACAAAGATCGGTAATTCAGATTGTCAATAAAAAAACAAGCAATAAAACAAAAATATCAACGATGATGTAATAATCAGGTAAAGAGAATGCAAATTCTAGAGATTAAAGCATTCATTTGTGGTTCTGACTCAAGATCTCAAAAGATAACGTAGACAAAGCTGAGGTTTGCAAAAGAAGGTGTTTCTAAGGTGAGAATTATTCACCGGAAAGTCTTGAAAGATGGTAGGATCTCCTAGGGTAAGAGCATTCCTAATCTCCTCAATCTCCCTCCTCATTTGTTCTTCTCTCTCGATATTCAATCTCCTTTCATCCTTCAGGGCCAAATCCCTTAGCCTCACTTGCTCCCAAGCTTCATCTAACTCTTCTTGAAGTTCCTTAATGATCATGGTTGATTCGGTCAATTCTTGGATCTCTTCATGGTGAACCTCCTTTTGTTGTAGCACTTCCGTTTCAAGCTCCATGTGGGAACCCGAAATGGAAGCAAGGTTGCTCTCTAGATCATCCATCTTCCTCAACATTTCCTCTAGCATTGATTCCACTCGATCATTGTGAGGTTGATGGTGAGATTCCTCAGGAAGCAATGTAGTCATGTGAGCTTGATCATGGGACTCATGATAGACATTAAACTCCTCCCAATACTCAAACTCATCATGGAGAGGTCCTACATCTTGGGTTTCCATCCACTCCCCATACTCCATGTTGTCAAGGTCGTCTTGGAAGTACAATCGGTCCATGGCAAACATGAAAAGGCAAAGACAAAAACAACACAAGATCAAAAGTAACAAGAAAGATAAACACTAAAAACAATCAAAATCAAATGACTTAATCTTAACCTAGTCCCCGGCAATGGCGCCAAAAACTTGTTACGCTATTTAGGTAGCACAAAAAGCTTTACATTTATAAACTCGAACTAAAATCCTAAACTACCCAGCAAAACCCGCAGTGTACGGATCGTTATGTAGGAAGGAAAGTCTTCCGAGGTCGAACGCAAGGACTGAGGTGAAATCAAGTCATTCAATGATCAAATATAGTGCAAATCTATACTAAGATGAGATGAGGAATAAAGAAAGTGCAAAACACAATATTTTTGGTTGGTTTTGGGTGATCAAACAAGGATCACAAATATATCAACACAAATAAGCAAACAAACACAGAAACACAAAGATAGGAGATAAGAGGTAAGAAAGCGGATTCTAGGGATTCGGAATTCCGATTATGACAATGGACTCATGCTTCTAAATATCAAAGGAAGACTGTGGTTGTTCGGAGTTGGGTGTTTCTCTAATGGGAGCAATTACCGGGTAAGTCTCATGCATCCACTAGTCTCGCACCTAAGGTCCTATTACCGGGTAAGTCTCAAGGAACCTAAGGACAAGAATTCTACACAAACCGGTCACTACCTAAGGGTCAAACCCCTCCTTACCAGGTAAGTCTCGGAAAAGGCAAGTCTTAGGCAACGATCCTAGCACACTCAATCCAATAGCGGCTTTTTTGGCTCACTACTACCTAGAGTTCATCATCTTAGGTTTCTAAGAAGGGAAATTACCGGGTAAGTCTCATTCCTCAATTAGGTTGCTAACAATAGGTCACCCTAAGTTAGGTTAGGCTCAACAAACACTAGGATTTCAACACATCTACATCCAAACATCCAGGTTCATCAATTCAAGAACAACAGAGCAAAACACGGGTGGATCATGCAAGACCACGGCCGTGGAAGCATGAAGAACAGGCCGTGGTTTGGTTCTGAGTTAGGATTTCGAACACAAATCAATCCTAAGCTAACATGGAAGTCCATACAATCATGTCCAAAGCATAAACACCATTCCTTCACCCTAGAATCACATCTATTCAGCCAACAACATACATTTCAAGATCAAACTTCACAAATAAAGCATGCTTGCAAGTCATGGTTAGATGATGAAGAACATTCCAAAGAAAAGACATTAAAAGCATAGAATAGAAGTTACCAAATCTTACAAGGCTCCACCAAGAGCTGTTCCAAGTTGTCAACAATGGAAACCTCACTCAAAACCACTCTAATCTCACTCTAAAACGAAAATCTACACTAATCTCTTCCAAGAACACCCACAATGGGTGCTTGTTCGCTCGAAAACATGCGTGCAAATAGTCTTAAATTTATATCTAGAATTCAAAGCAAAGCGAACCCGCAGTGTACGGATCGGCTGTAGTAAGGTAAGAATTCCAGAGTCGAACTCAAGGATTTGGTGAGAGAAAATTCCAATTCAATTATCTAGCGAAAATGCAAAAGCTTTTCTGATTGATAAAGGGGGAAATGATTCCAAGGATTCAAATTTCGGTTTTCGATTCAAGACACTTCTAATGGATATAAGGACAGAGTTTATATTGCCAAGATTATGTGTTCAAAGGTAGGTATCGTACGGTGAAGTTCCGAAACCTATTTATCTAATCCAAAGGTTCTCTCTATAAGGGTTGTTGAGGCTGCAATATAGAAAGATCTAAAGACAAGAATTATGTTCAAACTAACTATCTAAAACCCCTGGATATGACTCTCCAAGGTAAAGAATAGAAAGCACACTTAGAATCTCAATAAAGGATGTTGAGTCTCTCTATTACCCAAATCTTATAATCTTAATCTATTAAATGTAGAATCAAGTTTGAAGTCTCTTCATACACTCAAATAGAGGTTAAAAAGGTTAAACAAGGTTGGGATTTAGGCAAGGATTAGTTTTGGTTAAGGATTAATTCAATTAAAGTTCGTCAGAAGAATAAATCGTGCTGTTTATCATTAAATCGGCCGATTTCCTTCAAGAACAGCCCGATTTTCCTGTTATCGCAAAACTAAAATCTAAACTCTCAGGGTCCAAATGTTTGAATGAGTTCAGTCTATCATCATCTAAGCCTTAATCATCAACTATTCTCCCCAGAATCACAATGGTTTTAGCCAACCATTTTCAAAATCAAATCAAAATAAAGATTGAGTGAAATAATTCAAATAAACCCGAATCTTGAATAAAAATTCAATAACCTTCAAATCTGTAAACCAATCTCGAAATTGATCAATGTATCTCTCAATTAACTCAAATTCGTGTTCAAAAACCACAAAGACTTCAATGGAACAAAGAAATCTCACAAACAATGATCAAGATTGACTTCCCGGCCAAAGTGCTTCAATCCTTCTCCAAGAATCTTCGATCTCTCACTAACGTCTAAAGATTTCCCGCTGCGGCCTCCTCTTTTTCGTTCCTAGGGTTCCAACCTATAGTTTCTTGTTAATGGGCCGTTTGGCAAAACACTCCTCTAGCCCAACAGTGATGGGCTTTGTGTCGCCTTTATTATTTGGCCGAAAAACAAAGAAAATCGGGCTTGCCGATTTACACATAAAACCGTTCGATTTTTAACAATAAAAATCGTCCGATTTACTTGGTAAATGGCACGATTTTCTTCAACAGAAAGTGCTCTTCTTTTGGTTCGTTTTCTTCCTCTCTTTTATGCTTCTTCTACGCAACTCCTTTGCTATTTGTGATTCCTCTAAGACTTCTTTAGCTTCCCTAATGACCTTAGATGCTCCTTGCTCCACTTTTGCTTTCAAATCCACTCCATTTACCTATAATTTAACAAAAACTCGTGTAGACCTCTATTTCCGAAATATTATTGAATAGAACACAAAAGGTACATAAATTCTCTCTAAATGTAAGGTAAATCGAGGTAAACTTCTACAATGTGCATGATTATAATGGTATATAATTCATGTCATCAAAATACCCCATACTTGCCCCTTGCTTGTCCCTAAGCAAGACACAAATTTAGAATACAAGATGTCATGAATTATACATGTATGAAAACTCAAAAACTTTTCTTCTAATAGTGCTTCTTCTTTTTGGATTACTCTCAAAGTGATGTTTCAAGGCATAGGAAGGCAAGGTATGTATCGATAATAACAATAACATGTATTAACTCTCTTTTCTTTCTCATATACATAAATAAATGATATGATGAGGATGTAGAGATAATTAAAATCAAACAAGTCTAAGCCATGAAGTCTTAAACACATGCATAAAAGTCTCAAGGTCTTCTAATCAAAGAGAAGGTCTAAGAAACGTGTTAGGGGAGGGAATTCTTTTTGGCAATTGTGGTGCTAATCCGGGAAAGAGAAACAACATAATTCCTTCAAGAACTTACTTCACCGCACATGCTTTGCATGTAAAAGCTTTGCTTTCTTTATACTTTACTTTTTGAGAGTATGGATAGAGGTGCACAATAACCGAAGCCTAGGAGATCGGCGTTTCTCAATTTCGAGATGCCTCAAACCCTTGATGCACATACCATATCCCATTAGGACTTGTCGTTCAATCGGACTTTGGCAAGACAC
The DNA here is from genome assembly GCA_033239125.1 of Fagopyrum homotropicum. Lineage (NCBI taxonomy): Eukaryota > Viridiplantae > Streptophyta > Magnoliopsida > Caryophyllales > Polygonaceae > Fagopyrum > Fagopyrum homotropicum. The sequence continues at coordinate 6,813 of BSWB01000003.1, read as the reverse complement.
AAACACCCGGCTATGTGAATGGTGCCGAGTTACTCATCCTCATGTTCAACGTCCCCAAACCTATGAATTGCTACACTTTCACTTAACACATTTTCATTGGCCCTCCCACATCAAGCATGCCTTTTTCAATCACTTATCCTAATTCCCGGATGGTAAAAGGAAGGTCACATATTTCATTGAGGAGCTAGCATGAGCAAGATATAAGAAGAGAGAAGAAGTGAATTGCCTTGGTCATTCTTATATGATGTAAAAGAACTTGTAATATAGCTTCGACTATTATCTCATTCTCTTATCAAAACATCTAAATCATACAACTTATTCAAGTGTTCAAGTAACAAAAGTAAGCTCATTCATGCTATGACTAAAATCTCAACATAATCAAGTCATCTTTTTGCCTTTCCACATCAAAGTTCTCATCATAGAGGTCATTTCCATCATAAGAAGCACCAAAATTTTTTGAAAACTCATAGTAATTTGAAAAAGAGCATGCAAATATGAATGTCATAGTGGAAAGCAAATAGTGCAAGAGTTATTACAAGCCAAATTATCAAAAGTAGTACAAAGTGCATAGAGTTCTAAGATGAAGTAAAAGATATTGTAAGTACCCCCACCCCATACTTAACATCCACATTGTCCCCAATGTGAAAATCGAGCATAAGATGGAGAAAAATACTTACAATGTAAAAGAAGTGGAGGCTCAATCCTCTGTCGGTGGTGGTGGAGGTGGAGGATACGGATACATTGGTGCACTAGGATCATAGAAGCGGCCGAACTGATGGTAGTATAAGTCTCTCATCTGGCCGTAGGAGGAGTGCCTAGCGTCCGTCTCCTGCCGGTAGTCCTTGAACTGAGTGTTCAAGGTGTCATAGTTGGTGTGGAGAGCCTGATAGTCGGTGCGAAGGCTCTGGAAGCTAGAGACTAAGTCTCTAAAGTGGCGGGGAAGTCGACGTCCTCGTCCATGGCCTGGGGTATGTGCATAAGAGTGGCGAGGTGGCTGCATGTCGTCCTCTGTCTCCTCAGTGCCTCTACTAGTCCTGCTGGGTCCTGCACCATGAGTGTCAGTGTCCAGGGCATCCATGGCGTGACCACTATAAGTGTTACTCTCGAACTCGAGCATGTTCCCCTGGTGTGCTCCATTCTCATCATCCTCCTCATCCTCAGTGTCACCTGCATCATCATCATAATAAAAAGAAGGAGATATCTCCTCAAGCATCAACTCGAACGTCTCCTTCCAATTCCTCTTGTTCCGAATAGTGTATTCGGACTTCCAAATGATCTCGGATGGCTTCTTCTTTCGATCCTTTGCCCATGGCATGGGCACATGAAAAGTTCCTCTCCCTCGAGGAATCAAAACCTGTCGAGCTACTAATCTCTGTGAACCTAAGGGCTGGGCACTCTCAGCTAGAGTGCAACCCGAGAAGTCTAGTCCCAATGCCTTAGCCACATGAGTGACAAGGCCTCCAGCACAAATGTCACCCTTTGCCTTGTTGGCTATCTTTCCTAGATAGTCAACAAGCATAGAGGTGATATCGGGGACGGTAGTGCATGTCATACAATATAAGATGAAAAGCTCGTCAGCCTTGAGCTTCTGTGGGGTCTCCGTGCGGGCAAATAAGCACTCACTAAGGATCCTATGTACTACCTTAAAGGAGAGATTGTACATACTAGTCTCCTTTGAATTCCCGGGTCTCCACTTATCCTTACCATACTCTCCCACGGAGATGGTCTCCCAGAAGGCACTAGCACTAACTCCTCTCGCAAACGTGCCTGCATCAGAGTAAGGAAAACCAAACAAATCCCCAAAGGTATCAATAGACATAGCATGATTGCGGTTCATGAGGCGGAAGGTAACCGTCCTCTCTCTAGGGTCATGCTTGAATGTGCTAAGGAACTCTAGGGTGATCTCGGTGTATGCATCCTTCCTATTCAAAGCAAACTGTCTCAGCCCAACTCTATCAAGCATCATATCCACATCCTCTCGAACAAACAAAGAGTCTAAGTCGTCTAGCACAATGTATCGAGGAGGGGTGAATGGGCGATCTAAAATTCGTTCAAACCTTTTCTTGCGTTTGGATAGGGGAGAGGGAAGCTTTGGAATGGTTTGAGAGGGTGGTGGAGGTGGGGGAGGGGCTTGAGAAGAAGATCCCTTCTTCTTTCCCGAATTTCTAGTTATTCTCTTCAAGGCATTCATTTCTGTAACTAAAAATCGACCTGTTCTTGGGAAAAATCGGACGATTTTCCTGGGCTGGGTCGATTTTTCTCTCGATTTCAAGATTCTCACAATTCTGTAAACTTCTGACTAAACTATCACCACACATAGTTTCCTATAGTGATTCCTAAGCAAACCCCTCAATCAATCTCAGCAAATAAACACTTTCTAGGCAAAATTCAAATTCGAATGAGAAACTTAGGTTTCGGAATGAAAAACCTGAATTCCGGATGGAAGAGTCGATTGACGAGCTTGTTGTTGCTAGATCCTTGTTCCTTGTTGAAAATGCTTCAGTTTGGAGCCAAGAATCGTTCAAAACGAGTAAGGAATGAGGAATTTAGGGGGTGGGCGATTTTCAGATCTTTTGAGAGAAAGAAATCGGGAATGGAGGTTTTGTGGAATGAGGGAATCGAGTGTTTAAGTCTTTATATAGGCTCGATATTTAATGAAGAAAATCGGACGATCTTTGGGTCGATTTTTTCATCGGGGCGATTTTCTTTCATTTTCTCTCAACACAAGGAAAATCGGACGATTTATTTTGGGTAGGTCGATTTGGTGGGTCGATTTTTCTTCCCGTTGTCAAAAATCGACTTGCTCTGTTTCTGAATCGAACTATTTGCTTTGTGTAACTCGATTTCCTTCCTTGTTCTTCTTGAAAATTGAGATTTGAACTGAATTATGCTCCCTCACTTCATTGATCTCTCAAATTGGACCCAATTTCCTGTGATTCATGACACAACAAACGAAGAGTGCATCGAGGAACAAACAAAAGCAAAAATAAAAGAAACAAAGCAACTAATCTAAGCTAACTAAGTGATGAAAGAAAGGGAAAAGTTATACTATCATAGGTTGCCTCCCAAGAAGCGCTTGATTTATCGTCTTTAGCTGGACGGTGTATGTTTTGTGTTCAATGGAGGAGGATAGGAGCTATCTCCTTAACCGGAGCTTCCGGTGTGTATTTCTTCAACCGTTGGCCATTAACTTTGAAATTTCCGCTTTATTCACCCCATACTTCAACTGCACCATGGGGGAAAATTCGTTTAATTACATAAGGTCCTGTCCAACGGGATTTAAGCTTACTTGGGAATAGTCGAAGCCTCGAGTTGAATAGAAGGACTTGATCTCCTTCTTTCATGTCTTTTGGAATGATATGCTTATCATGCCAACACTTCATCCTTTCCTTGTAGATCTTTGCGTTCTCATACGCATTTAGCCGGATCTCATCCAGCTCGTTGATATCTAAGAGCCGCTTCTCTCCGGCTTCTTTCATGTCAAAATTGAGCCACTTGATAGCCCAATATGCTTTATGCTCTAGCTCTACAGGAAGATGACAAAATTTACCATAAACGAGATTATATGGAGTCGTACCTATTGGTGTCTTAAAGGCAGTCCTGTACGCCCATAATGCATCGTCAAGCTTCATTGACCAATCCTTCCTTGTTTTAGAAACAGTTTTCTCTTAAATTCCCTTGATCTCTCTATTGGATATCTCAACTTGGCCGCTAGTTTGCGGATGATATGGTGTAGCTATCTTATGGGTCACCCCATACTTAGCCAATAAAGTCTCAAATCGACGGGCTGTGAAATGCGTTCCTCCGTCACTAATGATGGTTCGGGAGTTCCGAACCTTGGGAAGATCGTTCTATTGAAGAACTTCACCACTACCATTGCATCATTAGTAGGAGAAGCGATTGCCTCAACCCATCTTGAGACATAGTCTACGGCAAGAAGTATATATTGGTTTCTGCAAGAAGATGGGAAAGGTCCCATAAAGTCTACTCCCCATACATCGAAGATTTCTACTTCTTGTATGTTGTTGAGAGGCATCTCATTCCTCCTTGATATATTACCTGTCCTTTGACATGCATCACAAGCAACAACATATTTTTGCACATCTTTGAATAGTGTAGGCCAAAAGAACCCGGAACGAAGTACCTTAGCACAAGTCTTGTGGGAACTAGCATGTCCACCACATGGAAGGGAATGGCAATGGCGGATGACACTTTCCACCTCATCTTCTGGGATACATCTCCTGTATATGCCATCGGGATCTCTTTTGAATAGAAGAGGTTCGTTCCAATAGAAATGCCGGACGTCCTTAAAGAACTTCTTTCTTTGAGCATACGAAAGTCCGGGGGGAATCTCCTGACAAACAAGATAATTCACAATGTCAGCAAACCATGAATCATTACCTTTTGAGATGTGTGGAAGACACTCTTCAATCTCATGTAGTTGCTCGTCAGGGAATGAATCGTCTATAGGAAGTTCATCCGTCTCGTCGGTGAGTTGTGGAAGACGACTAAGATGGTCAGCAACGGAGTTTTCCGACCCCTTCTTATCACGAATCTCCAAATCAAACTCTTGTAAGAGTAAGATCCATCTTAGAAGCCTTGGCTTCGCATCCTTCTTCGTGAATAAGTAGCGAATTGCTGAATGGTCCGTATAGACAATCACCTTTGCACCTACAAGATAGGAACGAAATTTTTCAAAAGCGTAAACTACAGCTAAGAGTTCCTTTTCCGTGGTGGCATAGTTGGATTGAGCTTCATCTAGCTAGCGTCTTGATAGCATAGTAGATGGCATGAGTGCGACCATCTTTCTTCTGTCCAAGTACGGCTCCTATAGCGACGTCGCTTGCATCGCACATGACCTTAAAAGGAAGAGTCCAATCGGGTGGTTGGATGATTGGTGCTGAAATCAAAGCTTCTTTGATCCTGCAAAAAGCATCTAAACAGTCTTTCAAGAATTCGAAAGTTGCGTCTTTCATTAAAAGATTAGTTAATGGTTTTGAAATCTTAGAAAAATCCTTTATGAATCTCCTATAGAAGCCTGCATGCCCTAGGAAGCTTCTAATTCCTTTCACAGAAGAGGGTGGAGGTAGTTTCTCAATGGTCTCTATCTTAGCTCTATCAACCTCTAGTCCTCTTTGTGATACTAGATGACCTAACACAATCCCTTCAGTGACCATGAAATGACACTTTTCTCAATTTAAAACTAAATTAGTGTCCTCACATCTCTTAAGAACTAGTGAAAGGTTAGAGAGACAGTTATCAAAGGAAGAACCATATACCGAAAAGTCGTCCATGAAGACTTCCATGATATTCTCTACGTATTCGAAGAAGATTGCCATCATACACCTTTGAAAGGTGGCTGGAGTGTTGCATAGACCGAATGGCATCCTTCTAGAAGCGAACGTACCCCAAGGGCACGTAAAAGTCGTCTTCTCTTGATCATCCAGGTGAATGGGAATCTGAAAGAAACCACTATATCCATATAGATAACAAAAGTAAGAGTGTTGGGATAACCTTTCCAACATTTGATCAATAAAAGGAAGGGGTAATGGTCCTTCCTAGTAGCCACGTTCAACTTACGGTAGTCGATGCACATTCGCCACCCCGTAACTGTCCTTGTGGGAATAAGTTCGTTGTTTTTGTTGGCAACAACGGTAATGCCTCCTTTCTTTGGTACTACCTGTACTGGACTCACCCACTTGCTATCGGAAATAGGGAAGATGATACCTGCATCAAGTAGCTTAAGGATTTCTTTCTTCACGACCTCTATCATGTCCGGATTTAACCGTCTTTGAGGTTGACGTGAAGGCTTGTAATCCTCTTCCATTAAAATTTTATGCATACATAGGGAAGGTTTTATACCTACCAAATCATCAATAGTATAACCTAATGCTCTCCTATGCTGCCTTAGAACATTCATAAGCTTCTCTAGTTCAGCTTCATCCAATTTCGCATTTACTATAACCGGATATGTAGAATTAGTGCCAAGAAATGCGTGCCTTAAGTATGCAGGGAGGGGCTTCAATTCCAATGATGGAGGTGCTTTGACCGATGATTCATGACCTTCTAATGTCATGGGAGAAGCCTCTGAAGGCGGGGAAGATGTATCATCAGAGTTGAGAGAAAAACTGTAGTCAAGTTTGTTGAATCCGGAGAATTTCTCAATGGATCGACCCCTCATGAAGAAAATCGGACGATTTGTGGGTCGATTTTCCTTCCTTTTGTCAAAAATCGACTTGCATTTTCAGAGATTGGACGATCTATTTCGTGTAGGGCGATTTTTTTCACAATTTCCGGGGTTAATTCTAGTTCTTCAAATCCTGCTCCTGGTTCTTCCTCTACATCTTCTAATGCTTTCACATCATCATTGCAATCATGTTCTACTCCTTCCTCCATGATGCTCATACTAAGAACCTTTTGAAGAGGGTCTTTCATTAGGATTGAACTTACTACCTCTCTAGACTCTTCTTCATCAAAGGTGTTAAAGACATCTTCTCTCAAGGATGGCTCCTTGATTAAAGAGGAGAGTACGAACTCCACTTTCTCTTCACTATATTGAAGGATAGCTGGCCATTCTTGCAATCTACCATGCATCCGGATGTTGCAAGGAATGGTCTCCCAAGAATGATGGGAACTAGATAATCTGCAGGGATGTCAAGAACGACAAAATCTATAGGAATGTAAAACTTACCGAGTTTTACAGGAATGTCTTCTAGTATCCCAATTGGCTTAGTGGTGGAACGATCAGCCATGTAGAGTGTTATCTTCACCGGTCTAGGCTCTCCTAGACCAATTGCCTTGCATAAAGCAAGT